>CM055869.1:39735982-40330982 GCA_029582165.1 Portulaca oleracea
ATTAATCAAAAACTTTGCATTACCCATAGATATTTAATTCGTTAGTAATATAGTACAAATACCAATAGATAATAAATTTGTCATCAATAAGCAGCTTTACCAACAAAACAAATAGCTGTCACCAACCATCTGGTGGTCAAACCCACTTTTCTTGTAGTGATTGCATTTTTAATTTCATCGTCAGTGACCATAATAGTTAATTGGTCGCATTGTTCTAGTGAAGTTTTCGGTAAGATAGGTAGTTGAACAGTTGGCACGTTGATATGCACTAATAGGTTTGAATCTTGAGTTAAATTCTTCTATGAAGTTGTTTTGAATGTGTCATTCTTTCAGGATTCAAACTCCTGAAGGGTCTTTTAACCCTGTAATTAGAGATTTCTTCTTTCTAAACGTAACTTCTTTATGGAAGAAGGATGTGTTACGATCTCTTGCCATTAGCCGTTTCTTCCTGCTAAATTTCCCCCAATAATTTTGCTTAAAAATAAGCATATGTCCTCTTTGTTGGATGAGTATGTTATGCCACTCTTTAAATCTAAAACTAAAGGGATCTTGAAATAATCTCTTCTCAACAGACTCAATTTTAGAGAGATTGGTTTCAAGCCTTTCTTTGAAATTTCTCGAGTTTTCCCTACTTCATTGTCGAAGGTCCCTCTTAATTTTTGTAGCTTTCGGGTTATTCAAAACATTCCATAACATCTTATATTACTTTTTTAGCCTTATTGGACTAGAGAATTGACTTTATCAAAATTTGGAAAATGTTGACCAATTCTAAATGTTCGATTCTCACCCAATCTTATGGTCGAATTCATGACTAATAAAATATAGCAATGATTTGAAAAGGAAAAAGTGCCATGGGAAAGGGCAGAGGAAGGAAATAAGAAAATCCAATAATGGAGAGTTGTAGGTCTCTGTCCAGCCTTTCAAAGATCTTATGACGAAGGATTATTTTCCTCCAGGTGAATAGATGGCCATTCGGACAAATACCAGCCGATTTTCATGGGGAAATGGCCCCCCTCAAACTTGTCCCGGGGTATAACATGTTATTGCAAGCACCTATAATGCACCAAAATAGATGGAACACTTGGTGTAGCAATTAACGGCTATTCTAGGAGTGGTCTTTTTCTCTTTGTTGATCGGGAGCTTAAATTCCCGATAAGACTAATTCTATCCCTGTACTTTTTCCTTTATATAAAGGTGGATTGTTCGGATATAGTATTTTTGTGGGTTTTGTGAGGTAAGGGATGTCGAATCCACAGGGATGGGTGTTAGGCTTGATAAGGGAAATCGGTTTGCGTAGGGGTTTTCAGGTGCGGAAAGCGGTAAATAATGTAAAGAAAACAATTAAACTAATCTAGATATGGATTAAGAATGACAATCAATACTAAGAAAGCAATTAAGAGGAGAAATAAGAAAGCAATAACACTACAATTAATAATGAAATTGGGAACAAGAGATTATACCTCCAAAGCACTAAATTTTCACTTGAATCCTTCACCTCGAATTTTCCCCCGAACAAACAAGAAAATTGTGAATTGGATTACTAAGAATCTCCAAATGCTCACTTTAGAATAGAATTTGTGACCCTTAGCCCTCCATCACTAAAAGTTAGATTTGTGGTAGCTAGCACTAAAAAGCTTGAAATCAAAGCATCAATGGAAACCAGAGAGAGAGAGAGAGCGAGAAAGAGAGAGAGAGCTTTGTAAAATACTTCAATGGAAATTGCTTGGAAAGAATGTTGAATATAAATTGCAAGAGGAATGAAAGAAAACTTGAAGAACAATTAAAGACTTGAAGAGAAATTAAAGCAAGACAAAAAAAAGCAATTAAACCTAATTCTACTCTAATCCTACTCCTAAACTACTTCCTAATATTCCTTATAGTGCTGAAGTACATGGGATATTTATGGAAGGAGGAAAAAGACAAGCCAAAACCCTAAAACTAAGCACAACAGCTGCGCAATTTTTCCGCAATTTTCGATCGTCGCGGGCGCGACATCCAGGGTCGTGGACGCGACCCACATCTGCTCCGTTCCATCCGTCTCTCATTCAGCATCGGTCGCGGGTGCGAGCAACTTGTCGCAAGCGTGACCACTTACTGTCGCGGGTGCGACACAACTACTCACGGGCGCGACACTACTCTGTCCGTAAGCCTTTCCTTCTCGCAGCAGTAGGTCGCGGGCGCGATAACTCATGTAGCGGGCGCGACCTCCGTCTTGGCCGTTGCATTGGCGCGACATAACAAAGTCACGGGCGCGACCCTATGTGACTCGGGTGTGACGTCCGGCTGTCTTGACTGAAGTGATGGAGAAAAAGTACCCAGTAGGGTTCCACTTCGGGTCTTCAGCTCGGGTCAGCTCGGGAAATCACTCGGGATTCCCTAAAAAGCCTCAATTAAGCCCAATTTCATTCTAACTCTTTATTTTCCTACAAAACACAAAATCATTATATCTAATATATAATTAAGGGGCTAGAACAAGCAAAAATACCCTATAAATGATAAGAATTCGGCTCGGAACGAGACCGAACAACACTCCCACACAAGGGTTTGCTCGCCCTGAGCAAACTAGAAACAAAGATAAAGAAAGGGAAAAAGAAACTAACTACCCTAACTCACTTTCATAGGAATCGCAGATGCATTTAGCTCATGCGTCAAGCACTTTAAACCCCCAGGTAGACCAAGTGGACGAGGAAGGTCTCGTGAGGATTTCTAGAAGCTATACCCACAAAGCCAAAGAAAAGGAGAGAGGAAAAGTGAAAAACAAAACAAGATTTGAAAAGAAAGAACAGAAGAACTACTTGCTTTTAGGAATCATGCAATCGCCGGAAGGAAAACAATACTAATCAACCAAAAGGAACCATTATGAGCACATCAAATCACCTAACTCAAGATATTGCCAATCTTTAAGGTTTTCGATTCCCAACATCTCCTATAAAACAAGATCCTATGTTCTCAAGTGCAAGTGTTATTCTACTCAATTCTGATTGATATAGAGCAAATCACTTTCCAAGCTTGTTTCAAAGCAAAAAAATAAAAAAATAAAAAAATTATTTAAGTATCGTCCTCCCTCACTTGTGTCGCCCTTGGCTTGGTGAAGGCCGCAGGAGACGCAAGGAAGAACTTCACGTTTATTACGATTCTCTTTAGTGTTGAGTTTTATAATTTAACGGCCCAACAATTTCAACTTAGCTCAACAAGATTTGGTGTTAGTTTTTTTCGGGAATTGCACAGCCCATAACGGTGTCTACCCTCCCAACACGAGCTACTCCATACGCAAACGAAGTGCTTAAGGGGTAAGAGCGACGTACCGCTCATATCGACTCGTGTAGATATACTAACTTAACATTACACTTTCAAGGTTAATGCCGGGTTTTTCGGGATTCGGAATGGCCCATAACGGGATCTACCCTCCCAACACGAGCTACTCCATTCACAAACAAAGTGCTTGAGGGGCGTGAGTGCCTCCCACTCACACCGGCCCGTGTAGGTTTAGCCGACAGATAACCAATTAATTCAATTTAATTAGTTTTCACTTTTTCAACAAGCTCAGAAGCGATCTACTAAAATCTCACAGTTTTAAGAAGAATGTGAAAGAATCAAGGATCTTATTAAGCATTTAACGAAAGGAATCTACACAAATGAGTCATGACAATACTTGAATTAAGGACGATAATGCTTATACGGGTTGCTTTCAAGGAGATTAAGAAAGTTTTCTAAGCGTTGACTACACTTATCCTAAAAACAAAGCAAAAACTAAAGAAAAATGAAAACTTTAAAAGATTTTTCACCCCCTTTTTTCTCCTTTCTCACACAAAATTTTCAAATTTTAGACAAAAACTAAGAAAACAAAAACAAAAAACTAGGTTGTCTACCCATAAACATGAAAAATATCACCCCCACTCCAACACAAAACATCACAATGTCCCCATTGTGAGAAGGGTGTCACTAGTAGGGTAGACAACCTAAGAAAAGCATATATTCAAAACACTTACCACATAAAAAGCGGTGGCGACCAGAGCCCACATGACTACAAGAACAAGATAATCCCAACATACACACTCAAGGGGTTCACCACCCAAAAGGAAAAATCGAGCATGCAACAAGGATCAAGAATATATATACACTCAAAGAGTGGGCGAAAGGAGGTTACCTTAAAATCTTCAGTTAAATACAACTCGATCCGCGATCCAAAAGCACCAAGCATAAGGTTAGGATATACAATTTAAACCCATCTAAATAATTAGAACTTGGCATGCAAGATTAAAAGAAAAATAAAAATATATAAAGGACTACTAACTAAAGAACTAAAGAAAACCCTATTTACAATATGAATCTCACTCTTTTTTTTCTTTTTTTAGACTCAAAAACCGGAATACATACTACCCTCCCACTCCCACACAAAGAGGTTGTCATGTCCTCAATGGAAACAGAAGTAAGGTAAGCAAGCACTCCAAAAGGATAGAAAAAGAAACACACAAAAAGAAAATAAAAGAAGAAAAGAAAGCCACTCACTAAGTGTACAAGAAAGGTGAGGAAGGATAATACCTGGAATGCTTCTTATCAAAAGACTCAATCCTTCTCACCTCAAGCTATCGGACACCATGTCAGAACCATTCAACGCCCCTAGTAACAAGTCATGCATCCGTGAATGCTTCTCAAAATGGTGTAGATAAGAACACAATCTCAAAATTACATCAAACATTAGTGCTCTTAACAGTTTATCAAATGCCTTAAAAAAGTCATAGAAATGATGGAATGAAGGAATGTACATAACTTTCCTAGGCATCGTAATCGGAGACATGACAAATGATTCCTCCTATTGATTTGTAAATGGAAATTAAGTATACAAATCAACGGAAGGGGGCAATACAACACATTCCTGAACATGCTCATGCAGACTTGATGCCAACAATGATTCAAACTCAATATCCACGCAATTTTCATCAAACACCGATTCCAAATCACAACTTTCATCTAAATAATCATCATAATCATTAGTAGGGGATAAGGAAAAAGCAGGGTTAGACCACATCATAACACTCCTAACATCACAAATAGGCACATCTTCATCTTCATCAATATCAGATTCATCAGAAGAACTATCAGTATTAGGAGACAAAGGTGCATCATTCAAAACAACATCAAAGGTGAAAGTGGAAGGTTCAGGATCATAACCCATTGTGAATGACTCATAAAGCATATCATCATCAAAAGCATCATTGTCACAAACCAAGTTCAAACAATTAGGATCAATCCCCAAAGAATTAAGCTCATCATCACAAGATTCTACATCCATGGACTTGGAAGAAAGGGTAGCTAATGCCTCACTAATGCAACGATCTCAATGAAAGTGAATAAGTCAGTATCTAACGCACATTCAATCACAAAAGATTCAATTTCATTCTCAACAAGATCATCACAAGTATCATGGCATTCATCAGACTCAACCTTCTCTTCACATAAAAGCATGGACAATGGTTCATCATCAAACATGTTTTCATCAAGTTCTACATCATCACACACAAAATCATCATGTTCCTCATGCTCACTAGGTGCAACTAAAGCTAAGGAATTGTTAAGCTCGAGGCATGGTCTGTTATAGTAGTCATCATCCTCATCATAATCATACACAGAAGAATCAACACGTATCTCAGGACTCAAAGATGAATGATCTACTTCAACTATCGAATAAACCATTTGTGAAGAAAAATCTTCTACCCCAGTTTTAAGCATGTGTTCAAATCCTTGCATGTACTCATTCATTGTCGCACAAATGTCAGCTCGAAAATTATCCACTTCAGCTCGGACACAAGAGTTAGAATCATGGTACGGAGATTCACAATATGAGCACAAAGGATGAGACTCAACAACATCACACGGGGAAAGATCATAAGAATTCCCACATAATCCCTACCATAAGATTGATCATCAAAATACAAGGGATATTCACACGACTGTTCAGCTATGGTCCCAGAGGTGGTGCATAATAAGGAGGTTGGACGCTAGGAATAACATTCTACTGCTCAAATTCATAAGAATCCCTAGACAACCACTCAAGTAACTCCTATACTTTTTCTTCTCATAAACTAGAAAACCCGTAATAATCTAAGAGCTTTCGGGTCTCATGATTCACACCCTCATTCACAATTCCCAAACGATCCAACGTACCATAAAAGATACCATAAATTTCACATTGAGCATGGTAATCATGTAATGTTTTAAAATACCTCCAAAATATTTCATGCTCAAATTGGGGAAATTGGGGACTATCCATAACACTATCTCTTTTTTCTGTTTTTTTTTTCTTTTCGGTATTCAATTTTTTTACTACATTTTTCTGGAAAAATCAAGAAAGCAATAAACTATTTACACACAAACCAATAACATAATCTACCAAATAACGCTATCCCAGGCAACAACGTCATTGTTCGGTTATAGTATTTTTGTGGGTTTTGTGAGGTAAGGGTTGTCGAATCCACATGGATGGGTGTTAAGCTTGATAAGGGAAATCGGTTTGCGTAGGGGTTTTCAGGTGCGGAAAGCGGTAAATAATGTAAAGAAAGCGATTAAACTAATCTAGACATGGATTAAGAATGACAATCAACACTAAGAAAGCAATTAAGAGTAGAAATAAGAAAGCAATAACACTACAACTAATAATGAAATTGGGAACAAGAGACTATACCTCCAAAGCACTAAATCTTCACCTGAATCCTTCACCTCAAATTTTCCCCTGAACAAACAAGAAAATTGTGAATTGGATTACTAAGAATCCCCAAATCCTCACTTGAGAGTAGAATTTATAACCCTCAGCCCTCCTCTTCACTAAAAGTTAAATTTGTGGTAGCTAACACTAAAATGCTTGAAATCAAAACATCAATGGAAACCAAAAAGAGAGAGGGAGAGAGAGAGAGAGAGAGAGAGAGAGAGAGAGAGAAAGCTTTGTAAAATAATTCAATGGAAATTGCTTGGAAAGAAAGTTGGATACAAATTGCAAGAGGAATGAAAGAAAACTTGAAGAACAATTAAAGACTTGAAGAGAAATTAAAGCAAGATAAAAGAAAGCAATTCAACCTAATTTTACTCTAATCCTACTCCTAAACTACTTCCTAATATTCTTTATAGTGCTGAAGTACATGGGGTACTTATAGAAGAAGGAAAAACACAAACCAAAACCCTAAAACTAAGCACAGCAGCCACACAATTTTTTCGCAGTTTTCGACTGTCGCGGGCGCGACCCACATCTGCCCTGTTCCATCCGTCTCTCGTTCAGCATCGGTTATGGGTGCGAGCAACTGGTCGCGGGCGCGACCACTTACTGTCGCGGGTGCGACACAACCACTCAAGGGCGCTACACTGCTCTGTCCGTAGGCCTTTTCTTCTCTTAGCAATAGGTCGCGGGCACGACAGCTCATGTAGCGGGCGCGACCTCCGTCTTGGCCGATGTATTGGCGCAGCAGAACAAAGTCATGGGCGCGACCCTGTGTGACTCGGTTGCGATGCCCAGCAGTCATGGCTGAAGTGATGGAGAAAGAGTACCAAGTTTGGTTCCACTTCGGGTCTTCGGCTTGGGAATCACTCGGGAATCCTTAAAAAGCCTCAATTAAGCCCAAATTTCCTTCTAACTCTTTATTTTTTTACAAAACACAAAATCATTATATCTAATATATAATTAAAGGGCTAGGAACAAGCAAAAATACCCTATAAATGATAAGAATTCGGCTCGGATCGAGACCGAACACCACCACCATGATTATTTTTGGGGCTTAATTCTGCTTTATCGAATCTTAATCTCTTGATAATTAGTTAGCATTATGTTCATTAACCATTGTCTCACTTAAGAAGACAATGTTAGCTCACACTCGTAGCTCAACTATTTTACATTCATTTTAAGACCTTGTACATTCCAATATAGTACTTTGGTTTAATAGGAAAAATGTTTAATATTACGCTTTTAGGTTTAAACTTGGTCTTTAGAAGGACCAAAAATTTCATAAAAGACACTTTGTGCATCATAAAAGTTAGTCCGTTAAGGCAAATATGACATCTTTTTCCCCTAGATCCAATTGTTTCATAAGACAGACGTAAGGTTTCTAATCCAACACAATACATTAACAGCCTTAAGGAGCTTTCCCTTGAATGACTAATTCTCCAAAAAGGAGATAAAGTAGTGGTGAGACATTAGTAAAATAATTTTCATCAAACTTGAATCCACACATAGGAGATTGGATAGGTTCTTGATCACAACATTATACTCTTTTGAGTTTGAGTTTTAGTAATTCTTAAGGTGGGGGTATCAACATGTGACTTTCTGTCGAATTTCCAAGGAAACTATGTTTCTTGTCTCTTTCTTCCTAGAGTTTTTTTTTTAAAAAAAATCTCCACTATATAAATAAAGTGAGATTAGGGCTTATAATGGATAAATTCATTAGGTCTTTGAGGGTTATCTTAAAGATAATCTCATTCAATAGAAGCTTAAAGCTCAACTAAATCCTGAATTCAATTACAGGAAGGCTAACATCCGGCAATACAACAAGGTTACAAGCTTGTAACAAAAATCAAAGCAATATGTCTTGACAAAGGCCTAAGAAAACTACTAACTACTCAACAATTTGATCACAAATTGTTCCATGGACCCAGTCATCAATAGGTGCCCAATTTGTCTTGAACGAGACAATCTAAAATTTAGTATTTCTTTTTTAAATCCCAGGTCCAACCAGAGGATTGATGGGCAAAGCAATGAGAAAACAAACACAACCCCGAGGAATAAATAACACAGGGTACTCGAAATGAAATAACTTGACAACTAGTAAGAGAGAAATGTTGAAAATTCAAGTCTCAATCTTTATGGCTAGGAGCCAACCCCGAGGAGATGCATAATTGACCAAGGCAATTATTACTCCATTCTGATATATCAAAGGTTGCACTTCTCTTAATATGGCAACGCAATGATAGATCCCAAGATGGGTAACCTTTGATATATCAGAAAAAAGGGGCAATCAGAATGAACATGTTCATCAGAGTAAGGGGAGAATTCATAAGAACCAACAAGTATTAATGGGTTTCAGGGGCCTCATACCCATCTTTCCTTTTAACGATTCCAACCACATCGAGTAACTAAGTATAATATACCAAAAAGTAAGATTTTTTAGAATAAAAGGTTTAGGTTGCTTAGTCACAAGGGGGGAACACTACACTTGATCAAAAGCCTATAAGCCTTGGCTCTAAACTTCACCTCTAAAACCCCCTCATCATTTAAAAAGAAAAATGGAAGTAGATGGGACATGGAGGGACTTATATAAGCAAGGAAAGTCATGGGAATAACAAAAAAACCAACCAACGACCATGTAAGGAGACAAGGCACGAGTACAACTAGAATGCAAAGTGAACAAAAACAAAAAATAAGTCAGATTACAAAGGGAAGTCAACTCCAGATAGTAGTCAGGACTTGGCAAGGGGAAGGGGCAACAAAAGGCAACTTAAACATAGGAAATAAAGGCGATAAACTCCAGTTACAAGTAAACACACCAAACCACCCTAATGGTGGAAGCTGAAACTTATTTACTAGCCTCACTAATAGAGGAAAGCCTTAATTAAGGAAGCTAAAGAACTTTAAACTTACTTAAACATTGGAAGAGGACAATTCATCCACATCTTCGACAATCTTTCTCTTCTGAGAGCTTTCCCTACTCACAACAACTTCATTAGCATTGTCATGGTGCTCAATGACCTCTTTCAAACTCTCTTCAAATTCATCATGTTGGAGAGCCATTTAGAGAGTCAGCAAAATCATCATCATCACTATTTTTCTCAGAAAAGAACAATAGCAAGATTAAGTCGACCTTGTTGGGTTTTGTGTGAAGAACTACAACAAGCTTAAGAGGGATATTTTCATCCACTACAGGCATAGGAGCTAGCTAAGAGGGTGCAAAAGGAGTATAATCTTTCACAACTTCAACAATACTGGGCTGGTAGGCCTTCGTGTGATGGTTAGGTGCTCTTCCTCTAGGTTGTTTAGTGAGCATGTTACTCCTATATGTTTTCTTAAGGGTCATTGTAATCCAACTCTAAAAATGGGGGTTCAGAAGGCCAGAGGTAATTTGTGGAACCACCATCCTAAGAGATATGGAATGTTGTTGGAATCTCTCAACCACTACTTCAATTCCAGTTTGGGTGGGGGGTGTCATGACAGGATTAAGGCATGGGCTGTTGAGCCATAGAGTATATGGTCGCCGTCACAAATGAGAGGGACCATATATGAAGGCATAGTTTCCATTATGGATTCTCAATATACCTCTCAAAGGTTTGGTTGTATGAAAATTGATACAAACCCTAGCAAATTTGACTCTTTGTCCCTGAAGATTCATATTGTGAACGTTCAAAAATCTACCTAGGGGATGAAGAAGGTGATTGATGACCCTTGTGTTTCAATACTCCCATGGGAGTCTAGGAATTCTGAGCCATTGATCAATAAAGGAGATTTTATACTTAAAAGGATCAAAGAAGGGTCTCCAAGATATAAGGACAAAGTTAAACCCATTAACAAACCATGGCTTTCCTTCATAGATAGATCAACGGTCATTAGTACTAGCAAACTTAAGTAAGATTAACAATGTCAATGAAGTCGACATGCATTCAAGGAAACCTCAATCCCTCTTGGTTTTGGAGATAATGATGGCTAACTTAGTAGCTTCTCCCAAAATTTTACTAAGCAAGCACGAGGTTCTCAACTCCTCTATATGTTAGAAATTATTTAGAAGTGGGACAAATATACTTAACTATAATTCATGAGTCATCTTATTCATCATGATATCAACATGATACAACTCATACAATATCAATTGGACAAAAAAAATATATAATCTATGAGTATATTACAAAGAGAATCATATACATACATCATGTATAAATAATAAACAACGTAAAAATACATATAAGGAGAGTAATAAGAGTAGAGTTTTGAGATAGCCTGATTTTTGGGTAGAGCGTGCACGTATCACTGTCCTAAGAGAGGAAACGCCCCCACTGCATTGGTAATATAATTCAAGTGCGGTCCTCCCCCGAGATACTATAACCCATTGGATTCCTTCGGATGCAGCGAAAGGAATTCATCGAACCAGCTACTTGCCCATGCTCAAAATTAATAGTCTAGATGACAAGGTTTTCTCAAAAGAACTTCCACTAAAGAATAATTTAGAGAGAGATTTAACACTCATTTTTAATGAGATCAAAGTAGCAAAATAATCATGGATGAACACACATGTTTATCCACTTACTCACCAATTCCTTCCTTATATAGAGATTTATGGAGACCATTTCATCCTTGGCTCCTAAGGAAGATTTCAACTAAATGCTAAAAGCTAGAATTGCATCCCAACATCAACTCAAACATTTTCTTTGTTACCTATATATAAAAATAAAAATAAAAAAAACATTTCCTCTCTTAGATTGTTATGAAATTATTACCGATTATGGTGGGCATCAAACAATCAAATTATTAAATTTTAAATCACAACTTTCCAACACTATACTGTCAGTAAGAAGGGGAGAGTTGAGATTCGGGCGCAACCACATGCTCAGGGGCAAAGGTTTTGTTTTCCTCTAGCCAGAAGGATTTCGATATTTCTCTTTGTCATTCTTGAGCAGTCAGAAACAAACCTTCGACGGGCTTGCTTCTCGCTGACAGAGAATTATCCAACAAACCTTTATCACCATTCAGCCCCGAGTATAATCACCACATCAATATCCTGATCTCTTTGAGTTTAATATTTAAGAGATTCATTTGAAGTAGATTTAGCCTTTTGATTTGCTTCTATTATCGTCGTTCACTTAGATTTCAACAAAGCCTTTTCCTTTCTCATTCTTCGAATACCAACTTCAAAACCCACCAAGATGGAATCCTAGATACCAAGTGATGTATTACGGGATCAAAGATTGAATCTTGATCGAGTAAACATCAATACACGTGCAACCAAACTAAGGAATAGAGATGCTTCACATGATAATGGAGAAAGAGGGGAAAGATTCACGTGAATAACCAGGATATATGGAAGCTTTTATGACGTGAGGTCTTTTGTGGATGAAAGAAACAAGAAAGATTGTTTCTTGGATGGGAAAGGGAGGGGATGACGTGAGCGAAGAGGGAGGGAGTAGCTATTTGGCGTGAGGCCTTTGTGAGAGAGAGAAAGAGATTGGAAAGAAAGGAGGAAGTTTGTTGGAAGAGAGAGAGAGAGAGTTTGTTATGGAGAGAGAGAGAGTTTGTTGGGGATCTTTTGTGAGGGGAGGGAAGAGAGGGACGTTTGAGAGGTTGAGAGAGGGAGAGGGTTGACGTTGGAGAGGGGGTTGAGAGCTTTGTGAGAGAATCTTGACTGGCCTAGGGTTAACTAACTTAAGATAGAAGTAACCGGGATAGTTCAAGGGATTCTATTCTTGATACAGAAACACCACAAGAAAGAAAACCCTGGGGCTAACTTGACCTTTATCCTAGTTACAGAAACACCTTCTAGGTTCAGGGTTCAAGCACTTCCTAAACCACTTGGTTGCCAAACCAAGATGTAATAGAAGAGATCACGAGGTTCTCACCAAACACCCAAGGGGTAAGCTAAAAGCTTGATTCTATTCATGGTTGATAAACTGGTTGCCTTTGAAAGGCTACATGCCTAACTATTTATACTACTACAGTCCTATATGGATTGGAACTCTCCTATTTGGCGTGTAAGCCATGGAGTTCTACTACTAGATGCCTAAGATAGCTAGCTCCTCCTTGGATTAGGACTCCTTATCCTAAGGGGAGTTAGTTATAACAACCTTATCCTAATAGGACTTGGCTTTCCTAATCCAACATGGATTAGTTACAAAATATGCCAACCTTATCTAGGATAATTAAAACCGAAATTGGCGCCAAAGCTATCCTCCACACGCCAAACACACACACATACACAAACCTTCTAGAACATTCTAGAACACCTTAAAACATTCTAGACTAATCTAGACTCCTACTAGACTCCTATGAATTGATGCTCAAGTTTATATCTTACTTGGCATCTTACATGACTCAAAATACAATGGAAATAATATAAATCACACTAAAAACAATTAAAAAAAATTATAAAGTTACATCCAAAGGATCAAAGCTGTGAAATTCAAAACTGAAATGATCAAATGAGAACTTCACTTGGACTTTGAGAAATGGGCTTGGACGTGGACTATAGCCTTTGTTGGGCTTGATTGGCGTGGACTTGTACTCTTCTAGGATGTTTGGACATCCTCTTGCCATATGAGGCACACCATGTGAATGGGCCTTCGGGCCATAATCTCCTTTATTGGGCCGAGGCTAGTTGAGCTTCTCTCTTGAAGGACCCCATCGTTATACCTGTGTTTGACTTGGGCCTTCTTGGATGGGCTTAGGGAAAAAGGTGTGGGTTGATTCCATCACCAAGAGAAATATCAAATTTAGATTGTACCTACAAAGATTTGATGTCCTCATTTTCACCCAAGAAAACACTAGAAAGCAGTTCCTAGTGCAACCCAAATTGGAAGAACTAAGGACAAGTAGTGATTAAGGGTCACCTATAACAACTCGTGGTTGACTCAAATATCATATATTGCATTCGAGATGGTTTGATCTTACCTAATTGTGGTTGGAGACATAATAAATGTCATTCATTTAGGGGACATTGTGTACAAAGAAGGGTTTTGAATGATTTATGTGTGTTTGTTATTGTTATTGAGCAATCATACGCTCATGGCACAAGGATACAAGAGATGTAAACTAGATATTTGGACTAGAGATATATGGCAATCTTAAATAGTGTGGATAAGCGATAGAAACAATGGTTGCAATTCAACTTTCTTTTTCTTTCTTGTTAAATTGCAGTAAATATCTTTTATAAAAGGGGGTAAATTATAATGTGTGTAATATTCGACAATGTTGATGGCATAGTTTCGTTGCATACACATTGTTTGAATTTACATTGAAAAACAAGAATTCATGAGGGAATCCAACTATGTGATTTGATATATTATTCAATCATAGATTCGATTACTTTCCAGTAGGAAAATTTTTATGACAAAGCATGCACCTCCAACCAAAAGAAGTGTATTTTGCTTTTGGACCTGTTCGGTCTCATTTAGAGCCGAATTAAGACCGTAAATTGAGTACTTTTTGTTGCGATTTCTTCACTTGATTGGAAAATTAGTGTGATTTGCAGATCTTAATCCAACAACTGAAAAAGAAGATGAGAAGAAGAATTAAAAGAAGCGGCCCAATCGCTCGAGATCCAGCCTAAGAATGAGCGGAAGACAAAAACGCTGGCTGCATTTTTAAAACGCAGGCAGCGCTTGAGACAGAAAGTGAGAAAAGTCGAGTAGTACAAAACGCAAGCTGCGTTTATAAAACGCTGGCTGCGTTTTCTACGGAAAACTCAAAGACTGAATGCAAAACGCTGGCTGCATTTTTCTACAAAAAATCAAAGACAGAATACAAAACGTTGGCTGCGTTTATAAAACGCTGGCTGCGTTTTTCACTCACTTCTTATAAAAAGACCTAGCCGCCGCGAGTTAGAGCAATATTTGTTTTTATCATGAATTCTCATAGTTACTTTTTTAGGTTTACTCGTTCTTAGCATTATTGTTTTAGGGTTTAGTTCATCGTTTTTCTTACTTTTGCTACCGTTATTCTTCGATTGTAATTCACTCGTTCAATCTTTAATCCAATTCACGTTTTTAATTCTCGTTCTTCTCGCTTTTTCTTTCTAGTCTTGTTACTTCGAATTATTTGTATTAGTTCACAACCAAATTCCACTTTTTAGTGAAAGAGGAGGATTAAAGGTTCACAAATTCTCCCTTCAGGTGAGAATTTGGGGGATTCTTAGTAATCTGAATCACGACTTTTGTTTGTTTGGGAGAGTTCGTGATGCTAGCAAGGGGAGGTAGAGTGAAGAGAAGACTGTCGGTATACTCTTTTCCCTTAATTTAATCGCATCTTTTAATTTTATTTTTAATTCGTTATTTCGCATTGCCAGTAGTATAATTTTCTTCCCTGCAATTTAGATTGTTATTTATTGCTTTCTTGATTATGAGTTCTTCATTAGCTTTAGTTTTTGTTTTGTTTTGTTAAATTAGGTTAAATTTTAATTCTCGCTTCATGTTTGCTTTAGTAATTACTGTTTTCAATTCCTGTTTAGTTTAGTTTTATTATTATTTACTGCTTTTTCGCAATTTGAAACCCTACCAAACCAATTCCCTATTAACCTGACACACCAGCCCTGAGGTACGACAACCCTTACTTAAGAAACCCAAATTTACTACAACCGAACAATGGCGCCATTGTCGGGGATGGCATTATTTGGTAGATTAGGTTATTGGTTTGTTTGTGAATAGTTTAACTGCTTTCTTAGATTAGTTCAAAAAAATGTAGTAAAAAAAAATCGAACAAAAAAAGAAAAAAAAAGAGATAGATTATGCCTATGTGAACTATATGGTATCTTTTATGATGCATTGGATATGTTGGGAATTGTGCATGAGGGTATAAATTATGAAACTCGAAATCTCTTCAATTTTTACGGGTTTTCTAATTTAGGAGAAGATGTTGCGTGGGAGTTTCTTGAATGGTTGTCTTGGGATACTTATGAGTTTGAACAACAAAATTCCCCATTGGACCACCATAGTTCAAATTACGCACAACCCTCTGGGACTTTAGCCATACCATATCATGAGTACCCCCAATATCTGAATGGTCAATCTAGTAGTGGGGGGTATATGGAAAATTTTTGTGAATCTTCTCAATGCCCCAATAGTGGGGTTCCTCCTCAATGTTTTGTATGTCAAGCTTGGGGTCATTCATTTGATGCTTGCCCTGAATACCCTGCATTCAAAGCTTTTATGGATGGGTTTGATTATGCTAAACATGAATTAAATAATACTCGTGTGTGTGAAATAAAGGACAAGGATGAAGGTCCAATGTTCATATTTACTAAACCCCCTTCCCCTTCACCCATTGAGAGTATGGAAAAATTCATGTGATACTGAGTCTAATCAGGTTAGTCAGCCCATTAGTGAGATTATACTTGAGGAGGAGACACCATTGATGGAGAAGGATTCCACAAGTAATGAATTAGTGTGTAATGATGTTGTGCTCAATGAGAATAACTTTAATGAATCATTAGTCACACCTTTGTCCATACCATTATGTGAGGAAAGGAGAAAATTTTCTGATGCTAATTCTTATACATCTTTTGTAGATATGGATTCTAGTGCTTATTCATTGCCTCATCCTATTGATTTACACACTCAATCTCCATGTGTGGATCAATCTGAGGATTCATGATGTATGCTAGCTCACAGGATCAGAGTATTGAGCTATAATACATCATACAGTCTTACACACACACATAGTTGGATGCTCGGATTCAACAACAACTGATCGAAAGCAACAAGCTGGAATAGAAGACAACCCAATAATATAATAAAAGGATAGACTTGCTTACAGTTGATACAGACACACCACAACTGCAATCAAGGGCAAAGGACTCTCACACACATGCCTCTACAGACACACCAAAGCATGGATGATCAAGCTCAGCTTGCACTTGCTGGATTTTGCCAATATCCAGTGACAAGAACTGATTGAACCAAGGTTGAGAGTTATAGGACACTCTCAAACTTTTCAGAGGTACTAAGACACTCGAGAATGCTATTGAATGAACACTGAGATGCCTTCATTGATAGAGAACTTCAAAATATAAAGAAAACTAACAGTTTGATTAAAAGGTGCTTAAACATAAGCATTCTGTCTAATCTCCCTGATCTAATTATAACTTACAAAGCTTAAAACAAATACACATGATTACATCCTAAGCTATCTAATATGATCCGGATTACATTTTCTTGGAAAATAAAAGAGAAAAGCTCACTAAAATCTGATTGGACCAATTTGCCAAAGAGTGGCAAAATGAGCCAATGGCACGCTTTCCTCTCCTAAGGGGTAAAAATAATCTTTACTGAGGTAATTCCCGTGCCAATGCTAACCTGGAAGTAATCTCAACAGGTTAATATCATGCTGGAAAGACCAAAATAACCCCTATGAACAGAAATCAGGACATATAGCCCCAGAACTGGGGTTCTAGAAAAACTGATAAAACAACCCTTCTGGGATTGTTTGTTTCTGACTTCTAAATCTTACTGTGCCATGCTCGATCATGCTGGGACTTGACTTGGACTTGAAAATGGCATGAAAAGAACAAAAAACTCCTAGGAAACCTTAGCTGAATCTTCCTCAATCAATGGATATGACATTGAGAAATTCAGCTGCTTGGACTGTTGTTGCCGAGAACTGGAATTGGTCTGGATGACCAATGCTGGTGGGCTGAGTGGCTGTGGATGCCAGGACTTGCTTTACAAGGGTGTAGCAAGCCTGGATGGATGTTGTTGGTGGAGTGGTGGCTGCTGGTGATACTGAAAACCTCCTGCTGGGTGTTTGGACTACTGAGAAGCCTGCTGAGTAACCTGCTATTTGTGCTGGAATTTGGAAGCATGTTGTTTCTGCTGGAAAGGCTTCCCTAGCTGCTGAGTTGTGTGAAACAACAAAAACTTTTTCTTTGTGCTACTACTGCAATTGCTGGTGAAGATCCCTTTGATGCCTCCTTTACTGATGGAGCTGCTGATGTTGATTGTTCTGTCTGATGGTCTCCATCATCCTCCCCGGGTTGACGAAAGTTTGTCTTTAAACTTGGAAGGTCTTCATTTGGTGGATAGTATGGTCGAAGATCTGCTACATTGAATGTTGCTGAGCCTCCATACTCTTCAGATAGATCCAACCTATAGGCATTGTCTCTAATTTTCTCAAGTACTTCAAAGGGGCCATCTGCTCTTGGTAGTAGCTTGCCTTTTCTTTTGCTGGGGAACCTGTCCTTCCTGAGGTGGATCCAAACTAGATCTCCTGGCTGGAAAGTCACCTTCCTCCTATGCTTGTTTGCTGATGTAGACATCTGTTCAGTATACTTTGCAATTTTCTCCTTCACTTGCTGATGAAGCTCCTTAATTTGATCTGCTCTTTTACCTGCTTCAAAACAAAATTTGACAGAAGTAGTTAGTGGAACTAAATCTAAAGGGGAAATTGGATTTTTACCATAGACTACTTGGAATGGAGAGTAGCCCGTGGCCTTGGATGGTGCTTTGTTGTAAGCAAATTCAGCATGGGGCAATAGAGAATCCCATCCTGCTTTATTTTTGTGGATCAGTGCTCTCAATAGGACTCCAAGTGTTCTATTAGTAACCTCTATCTGGCCATCAGTCTGTGGGTGGCAAGTGGTGCTATACTTGAGTTGGGTGCCCAATTTCTTCCATAAAGTAACCCAAAAACGGCTCAAAAACTTGGTATCTCTGTCAGACACCATTGTTTTTGGGACTCCATGTAATCTGACAATCTCTTGGAAGAATAACTCAGCTACTCTTGTGGCATCAAAGGTGGTGTGGCATGGGATGAAATGTGCCATCTTTGAGAATCTATCAACCACCACCATGATTGAATCCTTCCCTCTTTGAGTTCTTGGCAAACCTACAATGAAAGCAAGACTGACATCTTCCCAAGGACTGCTGGGGACTGGCAATGGTGTGTACAAGCCTTGAGGTAGGCTATGTGACTTTGCCAACTGACAGACATTGCACCTCTTGAGTAGATGCTCCACATCTTTCCTCATCTTTGGCCAACTGTAGTGCTCTTTCAACATCAATAATGTCTTTTCAATTCCAAAATGCCCTGCTAAACTCCCTCCATGGACTTCTGAGATCAGTAGCTCTCTGAAGCTGCTCTTAGGGACATACAATCTGCTCCCTTTGAATAAGTAACCCTGGTCTATGTGATACAGACCCTGGGGTTGCTGTTGACACTTCTGGTATACCTGTTTAAAGTCTCCATCTTCCTGATACAAAGCTTTCAAATGCTCAAAACTAACAATTCTAGAATCAAGCATATGAAGCAACATGTACCTTCTACTTAATGCATCTGCTCCCTTGTTTAGCACTCCTGATTTGTGGTGGATCATGAAGTGGAATTGCCGCATGTACTCAACCCAAGCAGCATGTCTGGTGTTGAGCTTGTGTTGCCCTTGAATGAACTTCAAGGCTTCATGATCACTGTGGAGAATGAACTCTGCTCCAATGAGGTAGTGCCTCCAGTGCTGAAGAGCTCTAATGATGGCATAGAACTCTTTGTCATAGGTGCTATATTTCTTCTTGGCATCATTCAACTTCTCACTGAAATAGGCAACTGGCTTGCCCTCCTGGGTTAATACTGCTCCTATGCCAACTCCTGAAGCATCACATTCTACCTCAAAAACTTTGCTGAAGCTGCGTAGTGCTAGGACTGGTGCTGAAGTGAGCCTCTCCTTGACTTCTTCAAAGGCTTTTTGGGCTGCTGTTGTCCAAATAAAGGACTTTCCTTTCACCACTTCAGTCATTGGTGCCAGAATGGTGCTGAAATTCTTAACAAATCTTCTATAAAATGAAGTCAGGCCATGGAAGCTCCTAACTTGATGAATAGAAGTGGGCACAGGCCACTCCCTAATTGCTTGAATCTTCTCCTCATCAACCTGAATTCCTGCTGCTGTAATAATGTACCCCAAGAAGTTCACTTGGGATGTAAAGAAGTGACACTTCTTGAGATTTCCAAACAACTCCTCCATGCTCATAATAGTTAAAACCTCCTGCAAATGCTTGACATGCTCATGCTCACACGTGCTATAGATAAGAATATCATCAAAGTATTCCACAACACTCTTGCCTATAAGTGGCTTAAGAACCTGGTTCATGAGTCTCATGAATGTAGAGGGGGCATTAGTCAGGCCAAAAGGCATGACCAACCATTCAAACAAACCTCCCTTGGTCTTGAAGGTTGTTTTCCACTCATCTCCCTCATAGATCCTTATCTGGTAGTATCCACTCCTTAAATCAATCTTACAAAAGACTGCTGACCCATGTAACTCATCCAACATGTCTTCAAGCCTAGGTATAGGGTACCTATACTTGATAGTGATCTTGCTAATGGCCCTACAATCAATACACATTCTCTGACTTCCATCTTTCTGAGGCACTAACAAGGCTGGGACTGCACATGGACTCAAACTCTCCCTAATCATTTCCTTCTCTAATAACTCATCCACCTGCTTCTGTATCTCATTGGTATCTACTGGTGTCATCCTATAAGCTGGCTTATTAGGCAACACTGATCCAGGCACTAAGTCAATTTTGTGCTGGATATCTCTTTTAGGTGGCAAACCAGGTGGCATTTCATCAGGAAATACATGCTGAAACTACTGGAGTAAAGGTAGGAATAAGGAGTGGTCATTTTGTGGTGCTGAGGGTTCTTCAAGGTCTAAAAAGATCAAGTCCTTCTGTGTGCTAAACTCATGATGATCAGATAAAAGCAACACATCAAGACTAGGTTCAAGACACAGGGTTTTGGCTTTTTTGGTTAACTGTGAGGGTTTCATGGGGGTAAGGACAATCTTTCTGTGGTTTAGGGCCAGGGTGTAGGTATTAGCTCTTTCACAGTGGTTTACTGATCTATCATATAACCAAGGTCGACCCAAAAGCAAATGACATGCAGCCATAGGTAAGACATCACACCAGACCTCATCTTTGTATGACTGACCAATTGAAAAAGCAACAAGGCACTTGGTAGAAACTTTGATACCTTTGCCTGAACTGAGCCACTGAATGGTATATGGAGCTGGGTTGGACTTGGTTGCCAGGCTTAGCTTCTTCACCATAGTGCTAGAGGCTGCATTGGTATAGCTTCCACTGTCTACTATCATTGAGCACACCTTCCCTCCAATGGTACACCTTGTATGAAAGATATTCTCCCTCTGCTCTTCTACTTCCTCTACTGCTGAGCTGCTCAAAACTTTTCTAATCACTAGCATCTCTCCCTCATCTGGACCTTCTTCTATAACCTCATCATCATAGATAGGGTCATGCTCATGCTCTTCATACTCTTGTTCTTCTCCATGCACATTGTCAGGATCAATAAACAAAGCTGCTTGGTACTTAGCAAGAGTAACCATTCTCTTGTTTGGACATTCTAAGGCAATGTGCCCTAGTCCTTGACACCTGAAACATCTTCTTTCTGAATAGGACCTGCTGATGGGGGCTGGGGTTCTTTGTAGGGGACTTTGTGGCTGATTTTGTGGGGGTCTTGGAATTGGATTTCTGGCTTGAGGTGGGGTGGGGAGGGGATGGGGGTGGATAGGCTCTTTGTGGGGGATTGTAAGGTTTGTAGGGGTTTGGTTTGGCTGGTGCATAGGGCTTGGCTGGGTACCTGCTGCTGCTGTAGTCCTTTGCTCTAGATTTCTTCTACTGTTCCACTTTGTGAGCCAAAGAGCTTAGCTCATCTAGGGAATCATAGACCTGCAACTCTACAACATTCTTGATCCCTTCATTTAAGCCTGCAAGGTACCTGATATAGGTTTGTACCTCATTCTCTTGCATATTGCACTTCCAAAGCAAATGCTCAAACTCCTTGGTATATTCTTCCACTGACTTGCTTCCCTGCACAAAATGTTGTAACTTGTTGTAGTTCTCCTTCATATAGTTATCTGGAAGGAACTTCTCCTTCAGCTTCTGTCTCATCTCAATCCAGGTGCTCACCCTAGCTTCCCCAATCTCCATTCTCCTTCTCTGCAAATTAGTCCACCAAGTAGAAGCATATTTTTTAAATTTTAAGGCTACTAATTTCACCTTGTTTTCTTCTGAAACCTCCTTCAAATCAAAGACTATTTCCACTATATGTAACTAATCTAGGAAAACATCAGGATCTAGTTCTCCTGCATATTCAGGTATATCAATCTTGAAATCAAGTTTCTCAACCCTCCTATCTTCCCTTCTTACTTCTTTTTCACTTTCACTGTTTTCCTCAGGCTCACTGATCCTAGGTGATCTTACTATCCTCCTCCTCCTATGTGTAGGCCTAGGACCTCGACCTCCTCTCCCTGTCCTACTAAAAGGATTCTCACCTTCTCCTTCCTCCATTTCATGATCAGTCTCCTTATTCAACTCATGTTTGTGCAATCTCATATAATAATTCAACTGCTCACTCAAAAACTTCATTTTCTGTTCTACTTCTTCCTTATCTTTCAGTGTTTGTTCTAAGACTTCCTGTGGTGTTTTACTAGTTCCGCCCATTTTAACTAAAACAAGTAAACACACTCCAAGAAAGAACACTAGGCTCTGATACCAAGATGATGTATGCTAGCTCACAGGATCAGAGTATTGAGCTATAATACATCATGGAGTCTTACACACACACATAACTGGATGCTAGGATTCAACAACTGATTGAAAGCAACAAGCTGGAATAGAAGACAACCCAATAATAGAATAAAAGGATATACTTGCTTACAGTTGATACAAACACACCACAACTGCAATCAAGGGCAAAGGACTCTCACACACATGCCTCTACAGACACACCAAAGCATGGATGATCAAGCTCAGCTTGCACTTGCTGGATTTTGCCAATATCCAGTGACAGGAACTGATTGAACCAAGGTTGAGAGTTATAGGACACTCACAAACTTTTCAGAGGTACTAAGACACTCGAGAATGCTATTGAATGAACACTGAGATGCCTTCATTGATAGAGAACTTCACAATATAAAGAAAACTAATAGTTTGATTAACAGGTGCTTAAGCATAAGCATTCTATCTAATCTCCCTAATCTAATTCTAACATACAAAGCTTAAAACAAATACACATGATTACATCCTAAGCTATCTAATATGATCCGGATTACATTTGCTTGGAAAATAAAAGAGAAAAGCTAACTAAAATCTGATTGGACCAATTTGCCAAAGAGTGGCAAAATGAGCCAATGGCAAGCTTTCCTCTCCTAAGGGGTAAAAATAGTCTTTACTGAGGTAATTCTGGGCCAATGCTAACCTGGAAGTGATCTCAACAGGTTAATATCATGCTAGAAAGACCAAAATAACCCCTGTGAACAGAAATCATGACATATAGCCCCAGAACTGGGGTTTTGGAAAAACTGATAAAACAACCCTTCTGGGATTGTTTGTTTCTGACTTCTGAATCTTACTGTGCCATGCTCGATCATGCTGGGACTTGACTTGGACTTAAAAATGGCATGACAAAGAACAAAAAACTCCTAGGAAACCTTAGCTGAATCTTCCTCAATCAATGGATATGACATTGAGAAAGTCAGCTGCTTGGACTGTTGTTGCTAAGAACTGGAATTGGTCTGGATGACCAATGCTGGTGGGCTGAGTGGCTGTGGATGCCAGGACTTGCTTTACAAGGGTGTAGCAAGCCTGGATGGAT
The DNA here is from genome assembly GCA_029582165.1 of Portulaca oleracea. NCBI lineage: Eukaryota > Viridiplantae > Streptophyta > Magnoliopsida > Caryophyllales > Portulacaceae > Portulaca > Portulaca oleracea. The sequence continues at coordinate 39,759,312 of CM055869.1, forward strand.
GTTGTTGGTGGAGTGGTGGCTGCTGGTGATACTGAAAACCTCTTGCTAGGTGTTTGGACTGCTGAGTAACCTGCTGTTTGTGCTGGAATTTGGAAGCCTGTTGTTTCTGCTGGAAAGGCTTCCCTAGCTGCTGAGTTGTGTGAAACAACAAAAACTTTTCTTTGTGCTACTACTGCAATTGCTGGTGAAGGAAGATCCCTTGGATGCCTCCTTTGCTGATGGAGCTGCTGTTGTTGATTGTTCTATCTGATGGTCTCCATCAATTCATGTATAGTTACTCCTCCCCCCTCTCTTCTAACTCTGGATTTTGATTTCCATGATAAATCTGTGTGAGAATATGAGTCTTTGACGATGGGTTATAACCCTGAACATTTTATTTTCACTTCGATTATGCTTTGAATGATGCATATTTGTCTTCTGATACTGATAGTTCTTCTGATGAGTCTGAAATTGATGAAGATGATGATGTACTTTCTTGTAATGTTGAAAGTGTTGTGATGTGGTATAACCCTACTTTTTCCTTATCACCCACTGATGAATAATTGAATAAAAGTTGTGAATTGGAGTCTGAATTTGATGAAAATTGCATGGAGGTTGAGTATGAGGATTCTACTTTGTGTTCTAATGAAATTGAAATTGTTTTCCCGCTTCCCCTTCAGGTGATGTGTTTTCCTACACTCCTTTCCCATGAACCTGAGTTCGTAAAGTGCTTAGATCTTTTAGGAGGGTATAATTTCCTCACTAATCCCTATAGTACCTACCTAGAGGACTTGCCTAGTAAAATCAATCTTGTGCATTTATTTCATTATTTTACTGATTATTCCAAGGCATTCGATAAACTGTTGAGAGCATTAACGTTTGCTGATGTACTATTGAGATTGTGCTCTTATGTTCACCACTTTGAGATGCATTCAAGGATTTATGACTTGTTACTACGGTCATTGAGTGGGTCTGAGATGGTGCCCAACATCTTAAGGTGAAATGGAGTGGCTGATGCTCCATAGGAGGTTTTATTTTTCTAAAGATTTCATTGTTTGGGTATATTCAGTACCCAACCAGGTAATATCTTTCCTTATCTTTTTCTTTACAATTAGTGAGTTGGCCTTCTTTTTCCTCTTTTATTTTTTCTTTTGGTGTGTCTATTTTTCTTTCCTTTTGCGTGCTTGCTTATCTCTATTTCTGATTACAATGAGGACATTGTTAGCCTTTTTGTGTGGGAGTGGGGGAGGCATGCGTGCTGGCTTGAGTTTCTTTTCCTTTCTTTTGTTTGCTTTTTTTTCTTTTGTGTGGTGTCGCCTTATTCACAATGAGGGCATTGTAGAGTTTTTGTGAGGGAGTGGGGTGGCACAAGTGCCTTACTAGTTTTTGGCAAAATTTTAAAAAATTTTAGGTTTAGTCTATCCGGAACACTTTCAGTGATGATTTGTAAACCGATTAGACTTTCAGTTTGTCTTGCTTCGCCTTGAAAAGTTTGGTTGAGAACCTAAAAGTTTTTGAAACTATTTTCTTCAAATCTTCTGATTTTGAGTCAAGTTATGAAAGTTGTGCTTAACTGCTTTGACTAACTTAGTAAGTGTAAATATGTGTGCCACAAATCTTTGGGCTAGGTTTAGTTGAATGAGCCCTATCCTGTGAGTCCACATAGCCTAAAAGTATGAATTGATCACTTTTATCAATTCTTTTATTTCCTGAGTGACTCCACCACTAGTTGCACCTCTAGAACTTGTTTTGCATCTTGCTTGAGACTGCATCTTTGCATTACATATTGTGACAATATGATTGAGGCATTCTTTTCTTTATTAATTAAACTACATAGCCAACAACCTCCCCAACTATATTATTACAGTTCTTTAGCCCCGCCTAGCCTTTGATTACCTTTTTTTGTGATGAAACGCTGACAATTAATACAAGCCATGCCCTTTATTAATTCTTACCCTTTGCCTTGGTTGGATGTGTGAGAATTCATTATTTTGGGAGCGAAAATTTGTTCGGTGTTGCTGTGAATGGAATTGAAATATTGGGGGTGTAGTTTTAAATTTTATTGAATTGGGATACATTATATTTCCCAATTATTATGAGTTAGCCAATTGGTTATGAAGTTCTTTTAACATATATTAAGGTCATAGCTATATTTTTTGTTTTTCTTCTCCCTTGATCACCCACCAAAAAAAAGTAGAAAAATAGAATAAAAATAAAAAAATAAAAAAAAACTCGAAAAAAAAGGGTGATTAGGGAGATTTGTTTGAAAGTTCTGAAAATCTTTGATATAGTTGTAAAACTAGTTGAGATGTTCGATACTGATGAGGGAGAAAATTAAGTTCCTTGCACATTAAGCAAGAAGGTGAGTTGAGAGCAAATTTTTATTGAAAATCAATCCAAGCATGGCTCTTTAACTCCTCATATCCAAATATTACTACTCCTTTCCCCTAACCTAAGCCTCATTACAACCCTAAAAAGTCATCATGATTGTCACTTGTGTATTTGCATACTAGCAGTGGAGAGCGAGATTCTTACTAAGCCTATGGTAGGTTGTTTCTTTTAGTCTGAGTATGAGAAAAACCCACATACACATTCAAATTTGAGTGTTTGAGCGTTCAAATTTTATCCTAAAATGAGGTTTGCTCTTTTGACTGGCCTACGTCCATAACCAACCGCGCATATTTGCATTCATCTTAAGTCCGTTGGCGGTTTTTCGCATCTAAAGTAGTTGTTCTCTCTACTTAATTTGGAAAACTTCATTCTATCTATTTTACAATTATTTTGTTCTCTTCCGGATTGATCTTGGTATTTGCTTAATGGATTGATATGTTTGATTGATTAGCCTCAGGGGGTGTTTAATTGTATTTGTAGCCCTTTTTATTTCTTTTATTTCTTCTTTTTCCTTTTTCTTTCTTGAGTCTTTTCCTTTTTAATATGAGTCTACCTTTTCTTTTCTTTTTCTTTGGCTTTTGTAGGTATAGTTGCTATAAACCCTCACGAGATCTTCCTCGTCCACTTGGGCTACCTAGGGGTTTAAACGGCTTATTACATACGCTAAATGCAACCGTGATTCCTACGAAAGTGAGTTAGGATAGTTTTATTTTATTTTCTTTCTTTGTTTTAGTTTGCTCGAAGCGAGCAAATCTTGGTGTGGGAGTGTTGTTCGGTCTCATTTTGAGCCGAATTAAGACCGTAAATTGAGTACTCTTTGTTGCGATTCCTTCACTTGATTGGAAAATTAGTGTGATTTGCAGATCTTAATCCAACAATTGAAAAGAAGATGAGAAGAAGAATTAAAAGGAGCGGCCCAATCGCGCGAGATCCGGCCCAAGAATGAGCGAAAGACAAAAACGCTGGTTGCATTTTTAAAACACAGGCAGCGCCTGAAACAGAAAGTGAGAAAAGTCTAGTAGTACAAAATGCAGGCTGCGTTTATAAAACGTGGCTGCGTTTTCTACGGAAAACTCAAAGACGGAATACAAAACGTTGGCTGCATTTATAAAACGCTGGCTGCGTTTTTCTACGGAAAACTCAAAGACAGAATACAAAACGCTGGCTGCGTTTATAAAACACTGCCGCGTTTTTCACTCATTTCTTATAAAAAGACCTAGCCGCCACAAGTCAGAGCAGTATTTTTTTATCATGAATTCTCATAGTTACTTTTTTAGGTTTACTCGTTCTTAGCATTATTGTTCTAGGGTTTAGTTCATCATTTTTCTTGCTTTTGCTACCTTATTCTTCGATTGTAATTCACTCGTTCAATCTTTAATCCCATTCAAGTTTTTAATTCTCGTTCTTCTCGCTTTTTGTTTCTAGTCTTGTTACGTCAAATTATTAGTATTAGTTCACAACCAAATTCCACTTTTTAGTGAAAGAGGAGGAATAAGGGTTCACAAATTCTCCCTTCAGGTGAGAATTTGGGGGATTCATAGTAATCTGAATCTTGACTTTTGTTTGTTTGGGAGAGTTCGTGATGCTAGCAAGGGGAGGTAGAGTGAAGAGAAGACTGTCGGTATACTCTTTTCCCTTAATTTAATCGCATCTTTTAATTTTGTTATTAATTCGTTATTTCGCATTGCCAATAGTGTAATTTTCTTCCCTACAATTTAGATTGTTATTTATTGCTTTCTTGATTATGAGTTCTTCATTAGCTTTAGTTTTTTTTTTGTTCTTATTAAATTAGGTTAAATTTTAATTCTCGCTTCATGTTTGCTTTAGTAATTACTGTTTTCAATTGCTGTTTAGTTTAGTTTTATTATTATTTACTGCTTTTTCGCAATTTGAAACCCTAACAAACCAATTCCCTATTAACCTGACACACCTGCCCTGAGGTACGACAACCCTTACTTAAGAAACCCAAATTTACTACAACCAAACAGGACCTCGAATTTTAGGGGTATTTAATTTTTGAACCATTTGATTTCAATTTTAATTTTTTTGGACCATAAAGTTTGTAGGCTAAAAAAAAGACTATAAAGTTTGTGGGCTAAAAAAAAGGCCCCTGTCTCTTTCTTTTTTTTCCCATGTTTGAATTCATCTCCCGATTGACGTCAAACTTCAGGACTATGGTTAAAACTGATATTGAAGCTATAATACACCTCTCTTATTCATGTCGACGCTACTTATAAGACTCCTGAGTACAAGGGTTTAAGTAACTCCAACATGAATAAGAGAGGTTTATTATAACTTTAATATCAGTTTTAACCTTAGTCATGAAGTTTGACGACAATCGGGAGAGAAATTCAAACATAGAAAAAACATGGAAACAAATAAGAAAAATGGGAAATGAGTTTTTTTTTCAGCCCACAAACTTTAGGGTCCTTTTTTTCAACCTACAAACTTTAGGGTCAACAATTAAAGTTGAAACCTAAGCGTTCAGAAAATAAATACTCATAAACTTTGAGGTATAAAATGAAACCCCCTCCCCCAAAAGAAGGTCAATTCAGTTCATGTTTAAGTCGTTCATGTATGTGCATACTGCATATCATTTGAAATTAGAATAAAAATGAGCGAAAAGATCAAATTATTGAAAGTACTATATACAAATTATATTGTATAGTAAGCAAAAACTAATTAGAAAAACATGGCTAGTGATTAGAATATATTCAATGAATGAGAGAGAGAAAGAGAAACAAAGAGAGAGCAAGAGCCCCCTTCCCCATCCCCCTCCCCTCTTTTGTTCTTTCCTTTTCGTCCTTTTCTCTCCCAGCAGCCCATTGCCCTTCAATGGTTCCTTTTTTCGACCATCTCCATTTTTGGAGATTCACATAAGCTTTCAAACATTTTCAAGTGAGTAAGGTATGCTCCTTTGTTTGTTCAGATTATTGTAGATCGATCTTTTTTGGTTCTCTAGGAAGTATCAGTTCTTTGTCCATGAAGAATTTGGATGTCACGGTATATTATCATCATTGGAAGCCACAGATTCTCTATTGAGAGATAAAAGGAATGATGAATTCATTCATTGATGATGGAAGTCAATTGTCATCATTGATACAGACCTTCGTTTTGAAAACCATCATTCGTGAAAGACATGGTTGTGAAGGTGATTGCAGATCGATATGTTTACGGGCTGGGCCTTGCGGTGAAATCTCCGGTTCTCTAGGTCAATTCCAAAAGAGTAGTTTAGTTATTCTATCGTTGATCTTGATTGAGCTTGGTTCTTTCAGATCTAGTGATCAATCCATGTTTGAAAAGCCTATGGTAGATGTGGAGCTTGGACAGGATGCGGTCAAAGTGATGGTTGGAAGAGTAACTGGTCACGGTATCCAATACTAGAAAGTGATGGGTCACCATCTTGGAAGATAGGTTTGTTTGTTAGGTCACTGTCTGGCCTCTAATGACTCAAACCCTTTCCAAAGGGTTGAAAAAAGTTCTTGTCTTTTAGTTTAGCTTCTTGTTTTGTATTTTCTTTCATTGTTTTTAGGTTTTTAGTTCGAGTTAATTACATTTCCCTACCTGACATATGCGGTAATAATTTTTGCACACCCGACATTTGAGAAATAATTTTCACCCTACCTGACATTTAGTGAAAGTGATCTTTAGTGTTATAATCCGGTAACTTGTCATCGGAAATGGAAAAATACAATAATACCCCTATATCACTATGTGAAATTACGATGCTGCCCTTTAATTTGAGAAGGAAAAGACTATGTTGGAGAGTAGAAGACAGACATGGTGGTTTGGGAGAAGTTAGGTTTTCATTTTCTGTATGGGAGGGGGGCCGGGGAGAGGAATCAGTGGAGTGGTTGGGTTTAAAATGTCATAACAATGAATACCAAGGGTACAAAAGTCATTTCACATTTAATTGAAAGTCAAGAAATAATAACAAGGGTATAAAGGTCACTTCATATTTATTTTTTTTACAGTTCACCGGAAAAGTCAATAAAAAATCAATTATAACATACATGAGCGGCTTTAAATTTATTACCATTTAAATGTAAGGTAGGGTGAAAATTATTTCTCAAATGTCGGGTGTGCAAAAATTATTACCACATAAGTCAGGTAGGGTAAATGTAATTAACTCTTTTTAGTTCCTTATTTGTTCTTTCTCTTGTCTAGTTTCTTGATCCAGAGATAGGAGGATTCTAGCCTTAGATTAGCTCCGCTGTTCATTTACCCTGTAAACAGTGGGTCAATCCATTTACCTGATGTAAAAATATATATATATATCAAAGTAATATTTTTGAATTTTAAAATAGTAAATGGATAGTGAATTTAGATGCTCACATCCAATGAAATTATAGATAATTATATATATCAAAAAATTACTTAGAGGTACCCTAAATTTTGAAGAAACAATTTTTTGGTACCCTAACTTTTCTGAACTAATTTTGGGGTACCCTTACTTTGATTAGAAATTACTAGGTGAATTTCTTGCGAAATTCTGATTGATTCAAATCATTTTCGTCCACAAAAACAAACGGCATTTTTGTCCACAAAAACACTTAATCAATTTCCCGCCTAAAACTCACCGGTGAATTCAAATCATTGGCCGGAAATTCACCTAATTATTTCTAATTCTAAAAGTTAGGGTACCCCAAAATTAGTTTTTAAAAGTTGGGGTACCGGAAAAACAATTCACCAAAAGTTAGGGTACCCCTAAGTAATTTTTTGATATTATTAACTACTTTTTCCGCCTATTTTATGCCAAAGTATAACTTATTAATTTTTTAATCAAGCAAATTCTTATCGGTTATGATTCTCTCTTATCGATTATGATTCTCATCGCTTAATTTAAGTTGAGTACCTTTTTATGGGTAATTTATTAATTTTGTCATTAAACAAATTCTTATCAATTATGATTCTCTCTTATCGGTTATGATTTTTATCCTTTAATTTAATTCGAGTATCTTTTTATATTAATTATAGAAAATTTATCTAATTAAATTTTATATAAAATTATACTGTATTTAATCCCACGTCTACAAAACCACTCACTCCAACCAAAACTCCAACTCAAAAATTATATTTGACTATTGTACCACCTCTAATTTTGTGGTTGGATTTTGATAGGGGTAAAATTCATAGTGATAATGTATAAGATTGACATATTCAATCAATCATACTACCAAAGATGCAAACAAGTGACTGGATTACCCATAATATTTGTTCCAAGTTTCACAAGGAAATCAAAGATTGAGTTGCAATGACTCAATTGATTATAGATGTAAGTTATTCACTTCAGTCTAGGATTTTTATTATTAAGTAGTTCTTATGAATGTATTGGGCGGGTCTTTTATTTCAAGCGCTGTAGGAAATCAAACGAGCTGTTGTTATCAAATTTTTCTATCGCTGTGAACATGCACTTATTTAATTTTAAGATTTTAATATTTACTTTAAGGATCCAAGATAATTTATCCTTTTTTTTAGTTTCTGCAATTATGAAATCAAACATTGAGCTGCAACGACTCAATTTATTCTAGATATGTAAATTATTCACATTAGTCTAGATTTATATTATTAAGTTCCTATGAACATGTTGGATGGTTCATTTGTTTCAAGCATTGCAAGGAATTAAAGTAGTTGCTATTATCAAATTTTTCGATCATTGTGAACACTTATTTAATTTTAAAATTATAGTATTTACTTTAAGCGTCCAAGATAATTTAACTTTGTTTAGTTTCTGCGATTATAAAATCAAACATGGAGTTGCAGTGACTCAATTGATTCTAGATGTCAGTTCTTCACGTCAGTCTAGGATTTATATTATTAAGTTCTTATGAACATGTTGGACGGTTATTTTGTTTCAAGCACCGCAGGAATCAAACGAGTTGCTATTATCAATTTTTTCGATCACTGTGAACACTTACTTAATTTCAAGTTTTTAGTATTTATTTTAAGAATCCAAGTTACTTTAAGCTTTTTTTTAGTTTATGCAATTATTATGAACAAGCATACTGCTACTTTCCGTTATATCCCTTATAATATTTTATTGTCGTGCTAACAAATTTCCGGTTTGTAATTTCTCAGAGCAATCTTGACATATAGTTATACTTAATATATTGTTATGGCTTTGTCAATGTCTCCTTATAAGCATGCTCTTGGAATGACTTAAGCAATTGTATGTTATCAATTTGTTTTACATTCTTATGTATATGTCAAGTTTTAAACATCTAACATGCAAAGAAGTGAAAGATTTTATGTTTAGAGTTCAAATTTAATTGTAATATATTACTTAACAATGTTAGGTTGCCTTTTATCTCTCTTAAATTAGAACTTATATTTTTTTGTTATCAATGTTGTATGCTCTTATGTATGTCAATTCAAGTTTTAAATATCCAATATGTAAACAGGTGCAAGGTTTTACGTTTAGAACTAAAAATTGATTGTGATATACTATTTAAATGTTACGGTACACCATACATTTTAATCAACACATGCCTACACATTTATGTTTGTATATTTATTGTAAGTAAGATAGCGTCATTTATATTTTTCTTCTTTCTGATATATATGTATATTTATAGTTTTTTCTTTATAATTTATGTTTATATTTATATAGATTGTAGTTGTTATTTTATAATAATAAATACCTACTTTTTAATATACATGTGCATCGCACAGGTTTAAAGCTAGTATATATATATATATATATATATATATATATATATATATATATATATATATATATTTCACCAATAAAAACAATAGCAAAGGATAAAAAAGCTCACCACCAAAAAGAATATATATATTTCAAATAATGCTGTTACAAACAATTACATATATTCATGTGTATATTCATACGTATTACTTGGTCATATACTCAAATATAGCTCAAATCAGAATTAATAATCTCCGTTGGTTCGTTATGGATTGATTCACTTAAGCATAATCACACATTCCATATATGCAATATTGGCCTTTCAAGCACTTGTTATTGCAACTCCCACAATTCCTCTTGTCATAGGCTAAGTCGACACATTTGCCATTGCAGCAGGTGTTGGTGAACTTACACTTGTTGTGGCAAGCCCCACAGTTATGTTTATCGGTGGTTAGATCAAAACACTTGTTTCCACAACAAGTAGAGTTGACCCCGTACTCTATGCTGCAAACCTCATAGTCTTTGTGGCAATGGTCCGCTGGCCTCAGGCTTCTCCTTTGCGCAAAGAACCGGCTTACCCTCTTCGAAGGAACTGATCCAGTAAGTGAATAATCTTCGCTGATGACCTTGTCAGCAGAATTGTAACCGGTGGCGCTGACACTGCTAAGTGCAAGAATTGTGATTGTGATGGCGATCAAGAAGATGGCCTTTAACATCGTCTTCATTGGTGTTGCCATTTGTTATATATTGAAGAACGAGATGGAGATGGAGGTTCAGAGAGAGATAGCTAGGGAAGGAATTGAAGGAGGGTAGGAGTTATTTGAAGTGGGTGTGGTGGGTTAATTTTAAGGACTAGGTAGGAGGTTGAGCCAAGGTTTTTATAAGGGAATGATGGAATATAGAGAGGAGTTGACCCTTAAAATGTGGGGGAAAGGGGAGAAAGGTGCGTTGAGGCGTACGTGATGGATGCATGGAGTGTGCTCCAATCATAGATAGTGTATACTCCAAAAGAGCGGAGATCGATGATGCCTGCTATTCAAAGTTTGTGCGTAGCTTCACAAGTAGGAAAGGAGCTGCCTTTTTTATTATGCTTATAACATCGGAAATACACACAAATGAAACATTAAAAAAATCGAAAATGATAAACATCTTGACACAAGATGGCTCTTAACCATCTTGTATTTCTTCTAAATCACTAATAAAGTGAAATGTAAGTGTATTTAAATCATTCTAAAGGTATGTTTCATTATTTTTAGGGTTACTACAACTTATAAACAATTTAAAAATAATTATTTATTTTTATTAATTTCATAAATATAAAACTATGTAAAAATGTGGATTTTCTACTATGATTGATAAATTAGGCTATTATTATATTTTTCACCTAGCTAATAAGTATTATATTATTATAATTGATAAATATATATAATTATTAAAGAAAATATTAATAAAAGTTACAAAAATGTGAAATATGAATAATTCAAGATGGTTAAGAATCATTTTGAGTCAAGATGGTTATCATGGTCCTGAAAAAATAGAAGTCAAAGCTAGTTTAGTGTAATTGAAAGGGTTAGGAGTTTTAAAATAAGATACTTTTTAAATGTTTTGACATATTATTAAAATTATTTTATTATATATTATGTTGAAATAAAATGATACGATTGAATTTTATAATTATAATATTGTACATAATTATATTGTTAAAATTATATTTTTATGCATTATTTTTTATATTTTCAAAAAGGGAAAGTTGGATTCTAATAAGAGTTTTTGGCCACCAATAATCTGTACTGAGGGGCTTGTAACTGGTAATAATCTAAAGTGACTTTTCGGCCACTAACAGTATGTACTTTTTCCCTATTTTCTTATAGCAGTCCAGAATCAATTTCCGGTACTAAAAGCTGACGTGGCAACCAGAAAGTATGTTAATTCATACTTCAAAAAGGAAATTTGTGGTCACCACGTCAGCTTTCCGGTGCCGAAAATTGATATTGGACCGCTATAAGAAAATAGTGAAAAAGTACAGAGTGTTAGTGGCCGAAAAGTCACTTTGGATTATTCCCAGTCACAAGCCCCTTAGTATGGATTATTTGTGGCCAAAAACCCTTCTAATAATCCCTACTTTCATAAATTGTACATGAATAATCCCTACTTTCATAAATTGTACATGAATAATCCCTACTTTCATTTTAGAATATGGTGGTCCAAAAAAAAAAATAGTATTGTACATGTAGCGAGACGTACACCACCCAGAGTATATCATTAATATCATAGATTTTGAGTTGTATTTGATTCAAAACTTAGTATAACACTTTACTACGATTTTTAATTAAATTACAGTGCTTCTCCCAATTTTTTTTTCATTTTTTTACGATTTTTTCACTTTTATACTTTTTAAAAAATCATAATAATTGCTTGGACTCTCAAAAAATAATTTAAGAATTCTTTTAGTTACTACACTTCATTACCTTTATAGGGGAAGAAATTGAAAAACCAAAAACAATATGTGGCAGGAATGAAAAAAAATAAAAAGAATGTGGAGGTGGATTTAGTACCACTACAATAAAATTTTTTTTTGGACCACCAGTGTAACGCCCCAGAAATTCAATTATAAACTTAACGGTCAAATTCAAACGTTAACTAACATTAACAGCGGAAGTCTATTTTTTTTCCTTTTAATTGAGCGTTACTGCCGTATCTCCGAATGAATATAAGGCAAGAATGAAAAGAAACTTACAACGAATTATTTATTTCAATTTAATGAGAAAGAAACTTCAAATTCTAGTGACCACACAAACAAGACAATTCTAACCTCAATTCTAAAACATAAACTAAACTTTATTCTCAACTTCTAACTTCACTATCATCACTTCTAGAACCTATTCCCATCACATGACTCTTTACCTGAAAACAAAACTTTTAATAAATGAGATGGAACTCAATAATGTCTGCCTTTAACTGTTAATACAGGTTAAAATCCATTTTAATTCATTTAGAGGGAGAATGGAATAATTCAAACTATTTTACAAACAGTCTACACCCAACCCAAACTCATCATATCAAAATATCCAACTTCTGACACAACATATAATTTCCAATTTTTATAAGTGGACGGAGGTTTACAAACCTCCCTTCAACACGGAGTCACAGACTCCCAGCAAAATAATACTTTCACAGTCTCGTCACACCCCTTTTTTCAATTTCAATAATCTAGATGGTCATCCATTATTTACAACTTGTGCATGTTTAACCCCTGGGAAGACCTTTTTATTTAGCACAACCTATCAGGGTTTTCCTGATCTCTTGATAACGTCCCTACAAGGATCTGTCCTGGTCTTTGGGAACGCTAAGTGAACCCGCATTTAGTCTCACTTGAATTATTATCCACTTTATTACTCGACAAGTTTCATGTTTCAGTTTCAGTCATCCAACCCAGTTCCCAAAAGACATCAAATAATTCATAAAACGACTGTCCTCATTTAACCAATTCAGAAATTACAACACAACACTCAAACCAGACAGTCAACTTCACATAAAGTTCCCTTCAGGATGCAATATCCAAAAAACAACTTAAACAACAAAACAATAAGTAAAGTTGGAGCGTGGCGTGATGGGAAAGATTGATGGACTAGCTTGAGAGACTTGATTCACAATCGAAAAAGAGCTTGATCACCCAAAGGATTTGGATATGACTTTGGATAAAGGAGAATCCACCACCAAAGCCTAGCATCCCAACATGACCATCATAAAGGAAGAATCCACCAAATGATCAATAAAGAGAAGACTTGCAAACACCACCATTAATCAATGGATAAAGTAAAGCAAGATTTTGAGAGAAAGGGAAGCAACCCTATTCCATGCATAAGCATATTCATTAATCAGTCAAAAAGTGTCTGGAGAAGTATAATGACAAGCTATTTATACTAAACCCAAAATTAAGCCAAAACAAATAAAAACGGTCTCTTCGGCGGCTTCGGAAGAAGCGCGGCTCGGGCGGCGGCCTTACGCTGTCGTCAGTCGTCGGCAGGTTGCGTGTGCAGCATCTCCGGCAGGTCGGCTCCGGAGCGGCGGGAGAAACGCCGAGCGGCGGTCTTAGCTACGTGGTTGTGCGCACATTGTCAGCTGGACAGGACCGTTGCTCGGGCGAGCAAAAGGAAGCTTCGGGCGAGCAGCCCGCGCCTGGCGCACACTCGGCGAAACTCGCCGGGCGAGCCTGGGTGTGGCTCGGTCGAGCGGGCTCCCTGATGATCACGGTCGTGCCCTGGCCTTTATTAATCCCGGGGTTTTAAACACTCGCACCCTGATACCTTCTATGCTCTAGTCTCGAGACGGCCCGGTCCAGTCCCCAGGCCTCCGGGGTCGGTGTTGTGAGCGGGCCCCTCCCTAAGGAGCCCCGGGGCCCATCCATCGGATGGCCGAGACTAGCCTCCCAGCTCCCGAAGTGACCCGAAATTGCAACTCGAGGTTCGAGTTGGACGAAGCAGTTCGCTTGGCGGTAGCCACCAGAGAGGAGAAAGGAACCCGGACCTCTTCATCCTCCCCTTCTTGAAGAGGATTTGCCCTCAAATCCACGTCGGGTTCAACATCCTCAATGTAGGGTGAGAGGTCCCCGATGTTGAAAGTTGATGACACCCCGATGTCTCCTGGAAGATCAAGCTTGTAAGCGTTGTCATTTATCTTGGCCAAAATTTTGAACGGTCCCTCGCTTCGTGGCTTTAGCTTATTACTCCTCCGGGATGGAAACCGTTCCTTCCTTAGATGTAGCCAAACCAAGTCGCCGGGCTTGAACGTGATATCACGGCGATGCTTGTTGGCCCGGACCTTATAAAGTTCATTGGTGCGCTCGATCTTTTCCCGAATTTGTCGGTGAAGCTTCTGGATCTCAGCGGCCTTTTCACTTGCTTCAAAGCTAACCCTCGACTCTAGAGGAAGAGGAAGGAGCTCGATAGGAGTTATGGGGTTGATACCATAGCAAGTCTGAAAGGGTGAATGACCCGTAGCAAGAGAGGGGGACCGATTATAGGCAAACTCGGCGTGACATAACTTGGCATCCCAATCTCGTAGACTCCGACTCACAAGACCACGAAGTATTGTAATGAGTGTCTTGTTAGTTACCTCAGTTTGGCCGTCTGTTTGAGGATGATGCGATGTGCTAAATAACAGCTTCGTTCCCAAGAGCTTCCACAAAGACCTCCAAAAGTGACCCATGAATTTAGTATCACGATCCGACACAATAGTCCTCGGGACACCATGCAAGCGCACCACCTCTCAGAAGAAAAGGGTGGCAATATGTGGCGTCATCGGTTTTCTCGCAGGCAATGAAATGCGCCATTTTAGAAAAAGCGGTCAACGGCGACTAGGATTGCATCCTTGCTACACACGGTTCGGGAAGGGCTACAATGAAGTCCATACTCAAATCCTCCCACGACCATTCGGACCGGAAGGTGTATAAAGCCCTTGGTGGGCGGCTTTTGGCATGGTGGCAAATAATACACTTTGATATCACGTCCTGCACATCGCCTCCCATCTTCGGCCAATAAAAGTGCTCTTTTAACATGTCGGTGGTCTTATTGATGCCGAAATGACCAGCGAGTCCACCTCCATGAACCTCCCGCACTAGAAGCTTTCTCAACGGACATTTTGGAACGCACAATTTGTTGCCCTTGAAGAGAAATCCATCCTGTAGCAAATACGGTCCATCACCACCACCGAGGTGTGATTTAAAGTCATCATCCTCCTTATAAAACTCCTTCAAGTGTTGAAACCCAAGTACCCTCGCCTCAACTACGGAAAGAAGAGAGTGTCTCCTCGAAAGCGCATCGGCGACCACATTTATACTCCCCTTCTTGTGTTTCGCTACAAAATTAAACCCTTGAAGGAACTCAACCCAATTAGCATGCCGGGAGCTAAGCTTGTGTTGTCCATTCAAATATTTGAGCGCCTCATGGTCGGAATGAAGGACAAACTGGCTCGGCCTCAAATAGTGTGCCCAATGATCCAGAGCCTAAACGAGAGCATAAAACTCCTTATCATACGTGGAATAGTTCCTCCTTGAACCACTGAGTTTCTCACTGAAATAAGCGATAGGACGTTGGTTTTGCATCAACACGGCCCCAATGCCTACACCACTAGCATCGCAATCAACTTCGAAGGCTTGTGTGAAATCCGGGAGAGCAAGTATCGGAGCCTCACAAAGTTGTGACTTCAGCTTCTCAAAAGCTCCTTGGGCTGCTCGGGTCCACTCAAAGGCGCCCTTCTTCATGCACTCGGTAATGGGAGCGGTAAGGGTACTAAAGCCCTTGATGAACCGACGGTAGAACGAAGCAAGACCGTGGAAGCTCCTCACCTCAGTGATAGTAGAGGGAGAGGGCCAAGAACGGATGGCCTCCACCTTCGAAGGGTCCATAGAAATCCCTGTACCGGAGACAATATAACCAAGAAAGGTGACTTGGGGAGTGCAAAATTCGCACTTCTCCAATTTACCATAAAGCCGTTGTTGCCGCAAAACCTCGAACACCCGCTCCAAATGCATAATATGCTCCGCTTCACTCCTCGAATATACTATGATATCATCGAAATAAACCACGACGAATTTACCAATAAAGGGCCTCAACATCTCGTTCATAAGACGCATGAATGTGCTCGGGGCGTTGGAAAGCCCAAATGGCATGACAAGCCACTCATATAATCCCCCTTTTGTCTTGAACGTCGTCTTCCACTCATCGCCTTCCTTCATACGTAGGTCAATCTTGGAGAAAATACAGGAACCATGTAGTTCATCGAGCATGTCGTCAAGCCTCGGTATAGGGTACCGATACTTGATGGTAATATTGTTGATGGCTCGGCTATCTACACACATCCTGAAAGTACCATCTTTCTTCGGAACCAAGAGGGCCGGGACGGAGCACGGACTCATACTCTCTCGAACATAGCCTCGTGATATAAGCTCGTCAACCTGCCTTTGTAACTCCCTAGTCTCTTGTGGATTGCACCGATATGCCGCCTTGTTTGGAAGTGGAGCGCCGGGAATAAGGTCGATCTGATGCTCAATACCTCGGATAGGAGGTAGACCCGGCGAGAGCTCTTCGGGGAATACATCTCCAAATTCAGCAAGAAGAGGGGCAACGAAGGGGTGTTTAGGTTTCACTTCCTCACATGTGTTCGCCTCTAAGAGGAGTAAGGCAAAAATAGCCTTCCCCTTGCTTAGGGCTCGCTCGACCCGTGTCTCACTCAAGTGTTTGGGCCCCTCACTTCCCGCCCCAGGTTTAGGTGGTGATATTTCATGTGGTGCTAGTGGAAGGAGTTTAACCCTCTTGCTCTCGTGGATAAAGGAGTAAGTATTCTTCAATCCGTCATGAGTGGTTTTCTTGTCGAATTGCCACGGTCGACCCAACAATATGTGACACGCGCTCATGGGGACAACATCACAAACAATAGAGTCCTTGTAGTTAGTGCCAAAGGTTAAATTCACTAAGACACGATTTGTTACCTTAATGCCGTCGCGGTCATTGAGCCACTTCGGCGAATAAGGACGGGGATGTGGCAATAGGGGTAACCCCAGTTTGTCAACCATATAGGTAGAGGCCACATTAGTACAGCTTCCCCCGTCGATGATGAGCTCGCACACCTTGCCCCCAACTAAGCATCGAGTTTGGAATATAGTCTCCCGCTGGGCTCTGTCAAGAGAGACTTCTTGAACATGCAAAGCTCGCCTCAAGACAAGAACGTCTCCTTGGTCACGCGAAACAGCCGCGGTTTCTCCTTCCTCACTAGTGTATGCATCCTCGACAACAAATCCGGGTTCATCCTGGGCTCCTTGCAATTCCTCGTCAATGTCCTGAACCTCCTTGAGTGTCAAGGTCCGCCGGTTTGGACAATCGGCCTGGAAGTGGCCATATCCATGGCACTTGAAGCATTTCTTTCCTTCCATAAGACGAGTGGTCCCCGTAGGAGACCCCACAATAAGTCCCTTCCCTTTGTTAGTTCGGGGTGTCGCAGGGAACTTGGGTGTCTCACTAGGTTTGGGTGTGGCCGATTGAAAAGGAGGTCGATTTGATGGTGGAAAATAGTTGCGTGAAGTAGACTTGGCGAGAGTCCTTTCTTTGACGCTGCTCAACCCGGCGCCAAGCTACACAACTCATCCAGGAATAGTATGGTTGGATCTCGACCCTTTTAGCGATGGTGGGATCCAAGCCATTCAAAAACGCATCATGGTTTGATCTTGAGTTCTGGAGGCCACTTTTGATAAGAAGTTGCTCGAATTGATATGTACTCTCAACGGTTAAATGCCTTGAGTTAGGGCATAGGCCCTTTTCAGATTGTCATGACGGTAAGTGCTTGGTAAAAAACGGCGATTCATCACTTGCTTAAGATGGGTCCAAGTGGAAATTCTAGCCTTCCCTTCTCGAGCCCGTTGTGATTTCATATTCTCGAACCAAAGCGAAGCGGCCTTGGTGAGTTTCAAACTTGCGATCTTATAAGCCTTCTCCTCATCATACTCCTTGGTTTCGACGATCCTATCCATCAATTGGGTCCATTCGATGTAGTCGTCCGGATCAGTGGAACAGTGAAATTCGGGAATGTCAATTTTTATATCCTGGAAATCATCTCGTGGGGGTTGTTCATGCACATTCCGGCGAATTCGGCGTCGTGGAGAGCCTCTAGCATCGTCACTCGACTCAAAGTTTGGAGGAGGACGGACTGGGCTTTGCGTACGCCTCGGACGTTCAACTCGAGGCGGAACTGGACGCTCTAGGGCGAGGTTATCCAACCGTGCCATGATGGCATTAAGGGTTCGATTGATGGAGGAGAATTGTTCGTCATGGGTGGCAAGTCGATTCTCAAGAACCCGAAGTTGAGGGCCACCCCGGTGGCTTGATTCCTCTCGATCGGAACCATCGTGATCATCCATATCGAGGGAAAGGTATGGGACGGATTGTGTTTGGGATATTTTGTGGAGTTTGGGGGTTTTCTTGTAGTTGGCTTGTGTTTGGGATAAGGGTTCTTTGTGTTTTTCTCACTTGGGCATTTTATCGAACACCTTGTGTGCACAAATTTTCCAACTCCTCCTCAAAGCTCCATTATGCATCAAAATCAACAATCACAATAGCAATAACAATTTCTCCAACACACTTGGAGTCACAAGGGTTGGGGAACACCAATATTTCAATCAAAATAACAAAAATCCAACAATAGAGAACAAACTAGCAAGAACAATGGAATACTCAAGCTAGATGGAAAAACCTTGTGCTCTGATACCAAATGGAGCGTGGCGTGATGGGAAAGATTGATGGACTAGCTTGAGAGACTTGATTCACAATCGAAAAAGAGCTTGATCACCCAAAGGATTTGGATTTGACTTTGGATAAAGGAGAATCCACCACCAAAGCCTAGCATCCCACCATGACCATCATAAAGGAAGAATCCACCAAATGATCAATAAAGAGAAGACTTGCAAACACCACCATTAATCAATGGATAAAGTAAAGCAAGATTTTGAGAGAAAGGGAAGCAACCCTATTCCATGCATAAGCATATTCATTAATCAGTCAAAAAGTGTCTGGAGAAGTATAATGACAAGCTATTTATACTAAACCCAAAATTAAGCCAAACAAATAAAAAGCGGTCTCTTCGAACGCCAGCGGCGAAAGCGGCGGCTCGGGCGAGCCTTACGCTGTCGTCGATCGTCGGTAGGTTGCGTGTGCGGATCTCCGTGAAGTCCATTTCGGCGGCGGGAGAAACGCCGAGCGGCGGTCTTCTCGCTACGTGGTTGTCGCGCCTGACAGCGACTTGACAGAACGTTGCTCGGGCGGCGAGCCCTGGCGCCCGATTCACACTGGCGAAACCGCCGGGCGAGCCTGGGTGTGGCTCGGTCGAGCGGGCTCCCTGATGATCACGGTCGTGCCCTGGCCTTTATTAATCCCGGGGTTTTAAACACTCGCACCCTGATACCTTCTATGCTCTAGTCTCGAGACGGCCCGGTCCAGTCCCCAGGCCTCCGGGGTCGGTGTTGTGAGCGGGCCCTCCTAAGAGCCGGGGCCCATCCATCGGATGGCCGAGACTAGCCTCCCAGCTCCCGAAGTGACCCGAAATTGCAACTCGAGGTTCGAGTTGGACGAAGCAGTTCGCTTGGCGGTAGCCACCAGAGAGGAGAAAGGAACCCGGACCTCTTCAAAAGTGCATCTAAACGGGGATTAGGGTATAAACATCACCTGTTGATCTTCACTCCAGGTCAACAAACGATCACTTGAGCTCACTACTTGCAACGTACTAAACCGAACCTGTAAGGAATAGGTTCTAAGAATTAATAACGATCTAACGAAGTTAGTACACGAAACCCCCTTACTTACCCAACCCTAGGTACATAGGGTCCCTAATTTTATAAAATCACACAAATAATACATTACAATAATTACACATAATTAAATTCCATAAAACCAAGCATTAAGTGGACAACCCGCTACATCCTCGTTGTTCGCTCTATAACTTGACTTACCAACCTCCTATAAATTTAAACTCTAACTTTCTGGAATCATTGGGATGTCTACTGAAACATTTATGTTGAACACGAGACCCAAATCAACCGTGAAGAGACCAAAAATTAGCAAAACATCAAATTGGTCTAGGTTTGATCTACAGCTGGTAAACGACCCATAACCCGGGCTACACACCTCGAAACCTTAAACCATAAAATTCCTATGAAAGCTAATGTCTAGGGGTACATTCATTCCAAAACGCTCGGTTAAAAACTGACTACAAAATTAATGGTGTTTCTTTAAGTACAAGGCGTCAAAACTGTCCCAATTCAGATCGGTTTTCATTTAACACTACCGACCTTAACCATAATTAACTTACCCCAAGGCTCCAACTTTGACAAATAAATTCTGTCAAAATCACTACAAAACAGCGAGATTTCATTTTTATGTATACATGATAAAAAAAACTACTTGTATGCACACACCCGATACTCAACACAATAACGATATAAACTTCGAAGTTTTTTTTTCAAATGACATTACAACTTATAAAAATAGCAGGGGTTTAAAACTCTATTTGGTTTATTCTAACTGCGTTTTGAACATAGATGTAATTTATATTATAGTCATAACAAACGACGGAAACCCTGAATTTTACATGAAACAAATACTAACAATATTAACACCACTAAACTGATTTGGGTAGCACAATAATACCACCCATGCATAATATTAACAATAGTAATAACCTCACGTAGGTACTAATATTATTACCCAAAAGCCACTCACAACCCACATTAATAACTATAAACACCGGGATTTGCACCGACAAATTTTTGACTCGTCAAAGTCCAGCAAACCACGGACCAAATACCAACACAGGCCACCGAGCCAACGGTATTGTCAAAGCGGGCCCAACAGAGCAGACCAGCCTGATTTAAAGAGTGTAGGTCGCATAGCCTACATTGCATCTCAGGCTAGCCCAACAAGCAAACCCAGCCCAGAACATGAAGCATAGGTCGCATAGCCTATGATTTTAAAATGCCCGGTCCATCGCCAGCTGCCATGCCAGCAATTCGTGTGATTGCACGCCATAGGCCGCTTAGCCTATGCATTGCAATTGAATTTGGCGCCAGAATCTTCCCTCCAATCCCTTGATCAGAGCTTTGACCTTTGACCCTTGATCACGACGTAGGTCAAGCGGCCTATGATCATACATGGTGAGGCATGATTTTTGGATCATGTCCCTCACCCTTCCATCTTCATCCCTCACCTCTCCACCTCTAAATACCCCATCAATCCACCCTCATTTCATCAACTAGTCCTACCAAAAAACCCCCATACACTCACACTCTTTATCTCTCTAGATTATTATACTCTCTCTCTCTAATCCTCTCACTTAATCATCATCATTATCACCATCCTATCATCCATACACCATCTTTCTAGCCATCCTTACACTCATCCTTTCATCCAAGCTCTAAACCGAGGCCAAGTTAGGGACTGACCTTCCTTCCATCTTACACACTATCTAGCAAGGTTTGCTCATCTTTATTATTGTATTTTATCATGTAATTTATGCTTTAAATCCTACTTGTACATATTTTGTAGAAACTTCATATTTTAATCCTTGCATGTTCGGAATATAATTTTGTGAAATTAATTAAACTTCTCCCGCTCATTTCATTTCAAGTTCGATTCTAGTAGAGTCTGTTTTTAAACAAGCGGATTCAAGAATTATTTAATTCTCGAATTCGTAACCTTGTCCCCGGACTTAGAATTCGGGTTCGTAGACAGGAGTCTTCTTTCTTTCTTTTTGGTTCGTCGATTTCCTTAAATCGGCTGGCGACTCTTCTTTATGGCCCTTTTAATTATTAAAAATATACGTTATTATTGAAAAATAATTACCAATGATTTTACATCCCATTTCATAATTAAATTGGGGAATCGGCCAAGAGAAAATGGGCCTAAAAAATGACATAGGCCGCTTGACCTATGTCGTTTTGCACTCATTTTCCCTTGGGCTGAAGACAGACAGACCCAACCACGGGGATGTTGTAGGTCATGCAATGTACGACTCTCCTAGGCAGGCCTTGTGTTTCCTCTTCAGTCCGAATTCACAAATGGATGAATGTTAAGTCATTTGTAAAATATTTCTTGGTAATTTCGTGTATTTTTATAATATAAATGGGTTTGTAATAATTAAAGTTTCACCATCCCGAAAATATATTTCCTAAAATAAAAATATCCTTATTTCAAGATTAAGCAACTTTAGTCGGCTCCCGATCACTAAGTAGCGCAACGAAAAAGAAGGCCTACAAACCTTTTCTCTTTTTTTCGGGGTCCTACAGATTGGCGACTCCACTGAGGACTTAAACTTACAAAGAGGGTAAAACTTGAAAAAATCGAGTTGATTTGAAATTGTAAAAGGGAGCAAGTTTATTTATTTCACGATTTTATTATTCTTTTAGGCATTTTTGCATACCGGGCTATTCCAAGGGTCTTTTGATATGGGAGCACAGAGGCGACGGTTTAGGATAAACCTAGGATTTTTCCACGAGAGCAGGTGGCCACTACTTGTGTGATGCACTCTACATCGCCACCCTCCTCTCACCCATGTTATACTCCGAGGCTTCCTTGAAGTCCTACGAGCAACACCTCAAACACTTTACCCATTGTTCTCTATGGCACTTTGTAACGTGGTTTTGTAACCCCGGTTTTGTCGATCTCTCTTAGGGAGTTGGGGCTTCTAAACCTAAAAGTCTTTTCCAAGTTCTCCCTTACTAGGTTGAGGGGTTCATCGACATTTGAGAAGGATTGGTTTTCAAGCAAACACAAAGAAAAACACACAAAAAGGAAGAAAATGGGTTCTGGGAGGTTTAGGCAACCAAAGGATTTATGGTTATGTGAGTTTTGTGATTAAGAGGCAAAAAGGTAGGATAAATCGTATGAGAATCTTATTAGAAAAATGGCCACGGGATTCCCTCTTTCGAAGGTAATCCAGATTAACTTCCCCGAAATCCACAACGGATCCCGGGGGTTAATCGAACAAGATTCCCTAGTTGGCCTCTATCTCACTTTCCTGAGAGAGTGACTAACTATCTCGTCCTTAGCCTTCCATTAACAAGTGATCAGTACATTAGAGATCTTCCAATCCCTAATGCACCCCACTTGAAGGAAGGACTAAGGTGGGAATTAGATTTTTCCCAATAATTACCCCCTAATTCACTAACCCCTATAACTAATCATCAAATGGAGTCTTAATCACTCCCTTAACCCCAAAGAATCCTAGCCACTAATCATATTGATTAAACAAACTAAAACCAATAAAAACTCTAAACTCTAAAGACCCTAATCATATTGATTATCCTAATAACAAAATCCTAACAGAGCCCTAACACTAACCAGACCCTAATCAAACCTCAGCAAACAGACTTTGACTAAAACCCTAATGAAACCCTAAAACTGACCCAAGCAAAGACCAACACAAAGCCTAACCAAAACAAACCCTGAAAGCACTAAAACAGTCACCAAACGAACCCTAGACCATCAAGGAGAAAGAAAGAAAATCAGAACCCAACCCCCTACTGCTCATTGACCGAACAGAGGAAGAAAAGGGGGAGTGAAGCTGGAAAAGGCAGAGACAGAAATCAGAGGAGGAAGATGAGCAGAACACAAATACACAAGCACAAATTCGACCAAAACCCAGATTCAATTAGGGCACCGAGACAAAACGAGTACAAAAACCAAATGACACACAAATATCAAAATCAAACAACAACAATTACCAACAATCTCATATTCAAACCAGAACATTCATCAATTCAATATGCAAATCAAACCTGTACAAAACTCCAGAAATTCTCCAAATTACAACCCAATCAAAAAAACCAAATCGTTCAACACCGAATCCCAAGATATCGAAACAGTGAATTCGAACCCCAAGATTGATTGCAAAAACAGAATCAAATCTAAATCTAATAGCAAATAAAACCCTAATCTAAGACTAACCCTAAGGATGGAGGCCGAAACCAACCATGAAACAAATCGAAGCTCGTTCTTCCCCTTTTATAGTCGAACTCAGCCTCCCCCTTCAAATCTCTACCATTCGATCTCCTTAATCTCGGGCGGTCTAGATGAATTCGACAGTTAGAGGAAAGATGATGACGATGGTGGTGTAGTTGCGTGCTCTTCTTCGAAGCTCCCTCTCAACCGAATCTGTTACAAGAGAAATAGAGTGAGTGAACGAGAAATTGAGAGAGATAACGAGAATTTGAGATGAGAAAGGAGATGAGAAGAAGAAGAGAAGAGAGATGGAGTTCGTTTGGTTATGGTGTATGGTGTGGTGCCCGGGGCTGTTTGGCTGCGAATGAGGGAACCAGAGAGAAAGAAGAGGGAGATGAGAGACGAAGACGAAGACGAAGACGAAGACGAAGGGAAAAATGAATTGAGTGAATTAGGGTTTGAGGGGGGGATTTTGCTCGGCTGAAATTAAAGGGGGAAACGGGGTGGGTTTGGGTTTCTGGGCATGGGTTACGGGTTAGGGTAGTATTAGGAGCTGGGCTGGGGAGAGGAATAGATAAAGGTTTTTATTGTCATTTTCCAAAACATTACTTAGAGGTACCCTAACTTTTGAAAAAACAATTTTTTGGTACTCTAACTTTTCAAAACTAATTTTGGGGTACCCTTACTTTTAGGATTAGAAATTACTTTAGGATTAAAAATTACTAGGTGAATTTCTGGCGAAACTCCGATTGATTCAAATCATTTTCGTCCACAAAAACAAACGACATTTTCTTCCACAAAAACACTTAATCAATTTTCCGCCTAAAACTCACCGGTGAATTCAAATCATTGGCCAAAAATTCACCTAATTATTTCTAATTCTAAAAGTTAGGGTACCCCAAAATTAGTTTTTAAAAGTTGGGGTACCGGAAAAAAACATTTCACCAAAAGTTAAGGTACCCGTAGGTACTTTTTTAGTCATTTTTAATTTTATAAATTTGATTCAAATTAGTACTAAAAATAACTAAAAATGATAAAATCTAATAAAATTGCAAAATTACCAAAAATATAATAAAAAGCCTAATTTAATTATTAAAAACAAGCAAAAAGTCATAAAATAAAGGGGAAAAATCAAGCAAAATCGGGTTTAAACACCCCCCCCACACTTAGACTTTTGCTCATCCCGAGCAAAACAAAACAAAACAACCTAACTACTCCACTTTCGTAGGAGAAACGGGTGCATTTAGCGTATGCACCAAGCCCTTTAAACCCTCCGATAGCCCGGGTGGACGAGGTGGGTCTCGTGAGGGTTTGTAGCGACTCTACCCACAAAAGCCAAGAGAATAAATAGAAGAGAGAAGGGAATGGAGAGTGAAAAACAAAACTTAAAAACAGAAGGAAGGAGATATTCGCATTCACAACGCATCTAATTGCTCAAATGACTTTATCAATCA
This sequence comes from Portulaca oleracea, assembly GCA_029582165.1. Classification (NCBI taxonomy): domain Eukaryota; kingdom Viridiplantae; phylum Streptophyta; class Magnoliopsida; order Caryophyllales; family Portulacaceae; genus Portulaca; species Portulaca oleracea. The sequence continues at coordinate 39,784,265 of CM055869.1, forward strand.
CAAGGAAGGAGCGAATATAAACAAACAAGGATACTTAGGTCAAAAAGTTGTCATTATTAGAGATTTTCAACCCCAAGCATTTCATGAAAGCATATTCCTCGTGTAGAAGTGCAAGTGGGCCCTAATCGATCCTTTCTAACCTAAGCTAGACAATCCAAGTCATTTTCATGCTCAAGCTCGTGATTGTTATCTATCCTAGCTTCACTCTTTATTTTTCTTTCAACTTTTCTTTTCTTTTCTTTTCTTTTTTTTTTCTTCACAACTTTTTTTTTCTTTTGCTTTTGCTTTACTTTTTCTCTTTATTCTGCTTCCTTTTTCTTTTTTTCCTTTCACTCTTTTCTTTCTTTAATAAGCTCACACTCTCAGTCCGTTTTGTAAATTCTAGGAAGTCGGCGTCGTTTTTTTCGGGAATCAGACCGGCCTTCGCAAAGGGTTTACCCTTCCTGAGTCGGGTTACTCCATTTGAAAACATTGTTCTTAAGGGGTAATGGGCTCCGTCCACTCATACCGACCATCCTCGGTAGGACCGACAGTAGTTAATTAATTCATTAATTAAAGTGAGCATGAGCATTAAACAACTCAAACTATCCAACTTAGGCAAGAAACTCACAAGGCGTGTAAGAGGTGAGGACTCTACTTTCACATTCAATGAAGGGATTTAATAAAGGTAAGTCATGACAACAATTCAAACTAAGGCATATTATTGTACATATTGGCCGCTTCCTAACGATTAACTAAATCAATTAGACAACTATCTATACTATTATGGACAAGAACGTCACTTAAAGAAAAACGAAACACTTTTTGGGGTTTTTCACAACTTTTTCCCTTTTTCTCTTTCATTTTTCACACCTCAAATCACCTTTTTTTTCAAATTTTAGCACCTTTTTTCACTTTTTTTCACGAAATTTTCTAAGAAAGAAAGGCAATAGAAGAGGACCTAAAAAGACTAGGTGCGCTACGTGAAACATAAAAATCTCTCCCACCCCCCTCACACTTAAAATGCCACAATGTCCTCATTGTGGAGAGGGTGTCTCATGAAGGGTAGAAAAACTATGAAAACCATATATACAAACACCTAGCACATAGAAAAGGGGTGGCGCCTCGAGCCCACACGGCTCCAACAACAAAGAAATTCGAACATATAGCATACCAAGGGGTGCGCCACCAAAAAGGTAAAACCAGGCATGCAAAAAGAAAACAAACTAAACAAAGAAAAGCAAAGAAATATTTACAAAAGAGAAAGGGTGGAACGAAGTTACCATAAAGTCTTCAATAAAAGCGAGAAATTGCACTTGGTTAACCTTGATTACCATGGAGTATCAGCCGCTCCTTATTCTTCAAGATTCGGGCCTTCAAGATCGGAAGAAGTTAACGCCCGTAAGAGAAGATCATGCATCCTTGAATGCATCTCAAAATCATCGATGTATGAGAACACAAAAATCAAAAATTCAGTATAAGTGAGTGCTCTCACCATCTTATCAAATACCTTAGAAAAATCACTAAAATGATGATGGAAGTAAAAGAGCATGATTTTTCTAGGCGAGTCTTCTAGGTAAAAATGATATGGGTCAAGGAGAGGATCATACCCTCTAAAGGTACCTAGAGACTCAAGGCACAGATGGTTGGGTGAGGGAGTGACAATCAATGAATGAATGGGGATAACATGATTGGGAGAGGAGGATACATCATCACATTCGAAGCACATAGAAGGGTTGTCAACTTCCTCAACAACATCATCACAAACAAGTCCCAACGCAACATCATCATCTAACTCGTCAATATCATCACATGTGTGCAAAGATAAGATAGGATTGTACCACATGCAAACACTTCCAACATCACATAAAGTAGCATCATCATCAACAATCTCAATCTCATCATATGAGGAATTTAAACATGAAGAAGGGACCGGGATTACTAATAATAGAGATGCATCATTTTAAACATCAAATGTGAAGGTGTCGCATTCAGGTTTATAATTCTCAACAATTGATTCATACTCACACACACATGCATCATGAGGGATAGTTTCTACATCAGGAGAATGTGACACACAAGTCAAAGACGAAGGAAGCGAGTCATTATCACCAGTTTCACACAAAGGGGGATCAACATGAATATCAGAGGATAATAGGGAAAAAGACTCAAGTCTACTTGAACTACATTCCTCGGGAGAGGATGGTCTTATCATGTGAGCATACTCAGATATTATAGAAGCTATCGAATCAAGCTTTTCACTTAACTCACTTTGCTTTCTATCTAGTTGTTGCACACAATTCATGATGTAATCACTATAGATCGGGTCAACGACATTAGTAAGAGAGTCGGAAGCATGAATAGATGATTCAAATTGATCACAAGGGGAGGGGACATACATCGGAATGGAAATAGGAGGAGGAGTACTCACATAAGAATCTTCATAGCCCATTTCCCTTGGTTGATCCACAAATGGAGATTGAGTATGTAAATCATCACAAGGGGAAGGGGGAAAAACATTCAAACTTCTAGCATGGTGAGCACATGGATTATCAAAATAATAATAACCCTCAGAATGACAACTTTTTTTAAAAGCACGAGCATCCCGTATCAACCAAAAAAGCAAACTCCAAGCCTCATTATCATTTTCTATATTAAAACCAAAACAATCTAGCAGATAACGAGTTATAAAATTCACTCCATCATTAATGACAACCAATACTTCCCTTCTAGAATAATTATAACCTTGAGAAGTCCAATAAGCACCATAATCAATTAATCTATCATAATAATCACAAAGTAATTCATGCTCATCTTGGGGGAAGCTAAAACATGCCATTTCGTTATTCATATTTTTAGATTTTTTTAACAACCTAGAGGGAAAACTCAAGAAAGAGAGCTAAAAGGCTAAAAGGCGCAACTCCCCGGCAACGGTGCCATTTTGTGTAACGAGGTTTTGTAACCCCGGTTTTGTCGTTCTCTCTCAGGGAATTGGGGCTTCTAAACCTAAAAGCCTTTTTCCAAGTTCTCACCTACTAGGTTGAGGGGTTCATTGACATTTGAGAAGGATTGGTTTTCAAGCAAACACAAAGAAAAACACACAAAAAGGAAGAAAATGGGTTTCGGGAGTTTTAGGCAACCAAAGGATTTATGGTTATGTGAGTTTTGTGATTAAGAGGCAAAAAGGTAGGATAAATCATATGAGAATCTTATTAGAAAAATGGCCACGAGATTCCCTCTTTCGAAGGTAATCCAGATTAACTTCCCCGAAATCCATAACGGATCCCGGGGGTTAATCGAACAAGATTCCCTAGTTAGCCTCTATCTCACTTTCCTGAGAGAGTGGGGTTTTTTGCATTTTGGACCCTGAATTTTAGGGGTATTTATATTATGAACCCTTGGTTTTCAACTTTATCTTTTTTGACCATAAAGTTTGTAGGCTGAAAAAAAAGGACCCTAAAGTTTGTGAGGTGAAAAAAAAGCTTGTCTCCCGTTTTTCTTTTTCTTTCCTTGTTTGAATTTCTCTCCCGATTGGCATCAAACTTCAAGACTAAGGTTAAAATTGATATTAAAGTTATAATAAACCTCTTTTATTCATGTTGGAGTTACTTAAAACCATGTACTCAGGGGTCTAAATAGCCCCGACATGAATAAGTGAGGTGTATTATAGCTTCAATATTAGTTTTAACCATAGTCCTGAAGTTTGACGTCAATCAGAAGATAAATTCAAACATGGGAGGAAAATAAAGAATGAGACAGCGACCTTTTTCTTCAGCCCACAAACATTAAGGTCATTTTTTATTTAGCCTACAAACTTTAGGGTCTACAAAGTTTATGTTAAAAACCAAGGGTTCAGAATATAAATACCACTAAAGTTCAGGGTCCAAAATGCAAAAAACCCAGAGTGACTAACTATCTCGTCCTTAGCCTTCCATTAACAAGTGATTAGTACATTAGAGAGCTTCTGATGCCTAATGCACCCCACTTGAAGGAAGGACTAAGGTGGGAATTAGATTTTTCCCACTAATTAACCCCTAATTCACTAATCCCTATAACTATTCATCCAATGGAGTCTTAATCACTCCCTTAACCTCAAAGAACCCTAGCCACTAATCATATTGATTAAACAAACTAAAACCAATAAAAACTCTAAACTCTAAAGACATTATCCTAATAACAAAACCGTAACAGAACCCTAACACTAACCAGACCCTAATCAAACCTCACCAAACTGACTTTGACTAAAACCCTAATGAAACCCTAAAACTGACTCAAGCAAAGACTAGCACAAAGCCTAACCAAAACAAACCCTGAAAGCACTAAAACAGTCACCAAACGAACCCTAGACCATCAAGGAGAAAGAAAGAGAATCAAAACCCAACCCCCTACTGCTCATTGACCGAACAGAGGAAGAAAAAGGGGAGTGAAGCTGGAAAAGGGAGAGACAGAAATCAAAGGAGGAAGATGAGCTGAACATAAATACACAACCACAAATTCGACCAAAACCCAGATTCAATCAGGGCACCGAGACAAAACGAGTACAAAAACCAAATGGCACACAAATATCAAAATCAAACCAAAACAATTACCAACATTCTCAGATTCAAACCAGAACATTCACCAATTCAAAATGCAAATCAAACCCGTACAAAACTCCAGAAATTCAAAACATTACAACCCAATCAAACAAACCAAATCGTTCAACACCGAATCCCAAGATATCGAAACTGTGAATTCGAACCCCAAGGTTGATTGCAAAAACAGAAACAAATCTAAATCTGATAGCAAATAAAACCCTAATCTAAGACTAACCCTAAGGATGGAGGCCGAAACCAACCATGAAGCAAATCGAAGCTCGTTCTTCCCCTTTTATAGTCGAACCCACCCTCTCCCTTCAAATCTCTACCATTCGATCTCCTCAAACTCGGACAGTCTAGATTAATTCGACAGTTAGAGCAAAGATGATGACGATCGTTGTGTCGTTGCGTGCTCTTCTTCGAAGCTCCCTCTCAACCGAATCTGTTACAAGAGAAATAGAGTGAGTGAACGAGAAATTGAGAGAGATAATGAGAATTTGAGATGAGAAAGGAGATAAGAAGAAGAAGAGAAGAGAGATGGAGTTCGTTTGGTTATGGTGTGTGGTGTGGTGCTCGGGGCTGTTTGGCTGCGAATAAGGGAACTAGAGAGAAAGAAGAGGAGATGAGAGACAAAGAGGAAGAAGGGGGAAAATGAATTGAGTGAATTAGGGTTTGAGGGGGAGATTTTGCTCGGCTGAAATTAAAGGGGGAAACGGGGCGGGTTTGGGTTTCTGGGCATGGGTCACGGGTTAGGGTAGTATTAGGAACTGGGCTGGGGAGAGGATTAGGAATTAGGAATAGATAAAGGTTTTTATTGTCATTTTCAATTTTACAAATTAGTACTAAAAATTACTAAAAATGATAAAATCTAATAAAATCTAATAAAATTGCAAAATTACCAAAAACATAATAAAAAGCCTAATTTAATTATTAAAAACAAGCAAAAAGTCATAAAATAGAGGGAAAAATCATGCAAAATCGGGTTTAAACACACTTTCATCATTGTTCGCCATTCCCATTCGCACGTTGACGCGTTGTACAACGTCTAGGACATCATTCAGGGTTTCTTACTGTTGCTCTATGCCAGTGTTTTGCCTCTCGATGAGTTCTCACTCTGTCGAGCGATGTGCTCATCGGCTTTCTTCTCTTGCTGTAAGGCAGCAAAAGTGATTGGGCCTTCTACTTGCCTGAACTTCTCCTCAAGAAGTTTGGCTAAAGCCTCTTGGACTTGGTTGTCCCTGTGGTTATCTTTAGAAGACATGTCGAATTGCAGACGGCGGGAGGTTTTGGACCTAGGTGCTGACGAAACGAAGACTGGGTTACGGATCAAGCAATCTGTTGGGCCGGGGATCTAGGCTAGACTCGGGTCTCCTATACTGACTACAGCAAAACCACACACAGTTCAGAGATGGACCTTTTATTAACAAAAAACCCAACCCGATGAATGCATGACCTAGCATACCTACATGGGACTTCCTAATATGCACAATCTATATGCTGAATTGACAAGATGACTCACCCGGGACACGGGTTTGCATGATCTTAACTCTATATGATCCTAGAAGACTCTTGATCATCATAAAGGGTCGAATAAAACCAAACACAGCGAGTCAAGACTGAGTATAGGAGCATAAGTCAGTGTTTCTCAATTCGGATAAGCCCCATCCACATGCTGACCGTTTTAAGGAGAATCCGTAACTTGGACACCCTATTTGGGCCAGCTCCAGCTGTACCGATTATTATGCGGGCTGGAATGATGATCCACAAGACTGACCGCTTGACACCTTTCTATATTCTTTATTTTTCTACCTGTTTAGGAAAGTGGATATCGTGAAGGAATGGATGAAACCAACAGCGGGTGAGTTATAATTAGTTTATGGACTTAATTGCTAAATCCAATATGGTTGGGCCTAACCATGGGCCGACCATAAATATGATAGATTTAATAACTAACTCGATAAATTAACTTACTCGAGCCTGATGATTATTATGCAGGCTAAAACTTTATCCACTAACTTTGTTTGGATTTTTAATCAGGTTTATTGGACCTTCATTAGGGAGATGTCATAAAGGGCCAAATAAAATCATCAAAGGCGAGTTGAGTTTACTATATGAACCAAGAGAATCAACCTTTATATGTAAATGGGTCCAACCATTGGGTTAACCATAATTTTTGAGGTTAATTAACTTAGTTGGTAAACATGACTCTTCTCAGCCCAATGACTACTATATAGACTAGAATAAGTTTCCTAAACTTGGGTCGACTCTTTACAATGAATTTAAACACATAGCTCCAGCTGTACAAAAGGGTTTATTAGCTGGATAAGGCTTAGCAGCTCATGTACTCGCCTCGGTGCATTCTTGTTGTAAAGGCAACTTGAATGTGTGGGGTGTTGCTCTTGGAGGCTCGTGTGGAGACCTCGTAGAGTGATGCATGAGTGGATTTGGTGACTAATGCTCTCTCGGTGTAAGTGCACCAATTGAATATAGCTGGTCCAGCATCCCATGGGTTATTTTCTTGGTTTAAAGAGAAAAAGCCTAATACCGCCAATTTACGTGCTCCTACGACATATTACATATCAAGGGAGTGCTTCGGTATATGCAATGCAGTATGCCTAAAAAGAATGACTTAATAATATAAAGTAAAATTCATTTTCCTTCCAAGAATTTTAAAGTACACAAACATTTTTCAAGTTTTACCCACTTTAGAAAAACTCCCCAGTGGAGTCGCCAAAAAATTCTGTGGACATTTTTCCTCACCGTTCGAGCTTCTAAACGTCCACGTTGGATTGGGGTGTGATTCAATGATTTGTGTTGGGGTTTGATCTTTGAAAACTCTTTAAGGAAATCCACCTAACATTTCATGAATAATATTTTGTAAAATCACTTTCCCTTTACTTGTGCATTTTATGAGCCATGGAATTAAACCTTTAAGAGTGAACATCCACTTATTCCAAACTCTTCTAAATTTAATCCAATTCGCTCATTTAAATGTTAGGCTCGGAAGAAAGTAATTTATGCAAGTATTATTTAGAAATATAAGAAAGAAAACCCTAAAGTTACATTGATACATTGTAAAACCACGTTAACCATAGTTTATGCAATCCTAGATGTGTTTTAATTCGAAATGGGAGTCGCCACCCGACTTTTTAAGGGAAAATCCAAGACAAAACCAAAAGAAAAGAAAGAAAGACTCCGCCTGCGAAACCCAAGAATGGATTCGAGAGTAAGGCTACGAACTCGAAAAGTAAACTTTAAGGATCCGTTTGGACCTAGGAAAACAGGATGGAAAAAAAATCTCATGGAAAAAAAATTAGGAGGAAAAAATTTTGGGGGTAAAGTAAATTTCTTTCTCTTGTTTGGTTGAAGTAAAATTTTGAAGGAAAAATTGATTTTCTATTCAACTTTTTTTTTCCTTGTTTGGCTTAAAGAAAAATGTATGGAAAAAAAATTTTGCATGAAAATTTTAAATGTCAAGCTTCATTTTTTTAGATTATATGATGTGATTTGGAGAGAGAGAGAGAGAGAGAGAGAGAGACAAAGAGCGAGAAGAAAATTAGAGAAAGATAAGAGAGAGAGAGAGAGAGGCGAGTTAGAGAGATAGAGAGCCAGAGAGAGAGAGCGAGAGCGAGAGCGAGAGAGATAAGAGTTAGAGAGACAGAGAGAGAGAGAGAGAGAGAGAGAGAGAGAGCGAGACAGAGAAGAGTTAGAGCGAGAGAGAGAGAGAAGAGTTAGAGAGAGAGAGAGAGAGAGAAGAGTTAGAGAAAAAGAGAGAGAGAGAGTAGAGTTAGAGAGAAAGAGAGAGAGAGAGAGTAGAGTTAGAGAGAGAAAGAGAGAGAAAGAGAGAGAGAAAGAGCGAGAGAGAGAGAGAAAGAGAAAGAGAGAGAAATAGAGAGAGGGAGAGAGGGAAGAGTTAGAGAGAGAAAGAGAGAGAGAAGCGAGTTAGAGAGAGAGAGAGAGAATCAAGGGAGCCACAAGAGATGATGGAGAGAAAGGTTGGCTTTGATCCAAAAATTTTCTCCCAACTTTCCTTTCATTTTTGAAGGGAAAATTTTTTGTTCTTTGTGATCCCAAATTTTCCATGCAATTTTCCAACATTTTTTTTCCATTCCCTTTTCTCCAATCCAAACAAAGGAAAGATTTTCATTTTCCATAATAAGTTTTTTTCCATGTTGTTTTCCTAGGTCCAAACGGACCCTAAGAGTTCACCTCTCACAAAAGAAAAGACTCTACTAAAAGTTTAAAATGTACTTTTGATAAAGTTTGGAAGGAAATTGAAGGAATACTTTTACAATTATTTCATTGAATCATGCAACAAGAATGTAATATACAAGATAAAAGAAAGTACAAATACACAATTATTTACAAGAAAAGACGAACACTTAAAAGCGTACATTGCTACTTTGTTGGGGAAACCCTTAGCCTAGCCTCTTGATGCCTTGAAGAACCTTATTTGATGCCTTTAGAAATCTCTTTTTAAAGTGCCAAGGACTAAAAGAGTAATAGAAAAGATGGTAGGAAAAGGGGATAAAAAGAGGGTAAGGAAACTTCTTTTTTGATGTTTTGAATGTGTTTAGGCTAGGGTTTTTTTTTTTGTGGAGTTTGGGATGGATAGGATAGGATATGCATTTAGGCTTTTTGTGAGGATAAGAAGATGAAGATTATGGTAGGATAGATTAGAGGATTGACAAGATATGAATAAGAGATGAATGTGAGATGAAGAATATGGTAAGAAGTAGGGAGATTATAGAAGAGATTATGAGAGAGATTATAAGAGATAAAAAAAAGGAAAAAAAAAATGGAACTTGGTTATGAGAGATAATGGTAGGAATAGATTTTGAGAGATTATGGTAGGAATAGATTATGAGAGATTATGGTAGGAATAGATTAGAGGATGCACTATCTTATAAAATCAAGCAACCGAACTACCAATATGCCACTTGCTTATGAGAGATAAAAAAAAAGAAAAAAAAAGGCTACTTGCCAATAGGCCACTTGCTTATAAAAGCAAGCAGTTAGGGGGAGCTCACCTTGCATGGACGGTGGCACGTGGTCAATTGACCACGTGTGGGTGGAGCCATCAAGGCCGACCGGCCTTCAGGCAAGTGGGAGGAATCCTCCTCGTCTATGCATGCATGGACGGTGATAGTGTGAAGAGGGTTTGCCTAGGGAAGTGTTGCTATGGATTGTATTATTTAGCTAGCTTTTGAGACGTGTTTTTGGATGCTTTTATGAGGGTTCGATCTCGCAACCTCTTGGCAAGTGGCTTGCATGGCTTGGCTTCCCTTTTCTAATTTACTAACTTTCTAACTAAAAATACACAAAGGAAATAATTAAAATTACATTAAAGGTATATAAAATCTTTGCTAAAATCTAGCTTTTGTGAGTTCAAGTATCTGCCACGAAGTCATAATCAGCTGGTTGATACGCTAGCAAAGCTTTCGTCCATGGTGGCTATGCAGGAAAAGGAGCCAACATTAGTAGTGGCGGTGGAGAGGAAAACTCATCTTGCTCATCAATAGTTAATGATCAGTTTAATCAACGCTGATGCATGGTTCTTCGATATTTATGCCTTCTTGAAAGATGGTTCATATCCGCTGAATGGCGAGCGTCAAGCTAGGAGGGCTATCCGGCTGGTAGCCTCTCAATATTGCATTAGTCAAGACTGTTTGTACAAGAAGACTGCTACAGGGATAAACCTCCTATGCGTCGATGAGGAGGAAGCTAAGGAGTTGATGAAGTCCACTCATGGAGGAGAATATGGTCCACACATGAACAGAAGGATGTTGGTTAAGAAGATCCAAAGAGCAAGGTATTTCTGGTTGACTATGGAATCGGATTGTCTCCAATTTGTGAGAGAGTGCCCGAAGTTTCAAGAATATGCTGATCTCAAGCATCAACCATCCTCCTACTTAACCACTCTGGCCCCGCCTTGGCCATTCTTGGTGTGGGGGATCGACATTGTTGGGAAGACTTCGCCCCAAGGCACAGGAGGACATGAATACGTGTTGGTAGCTATGGAGTATTTCATTAAATGGGTAGAAGTTGCCTCATATTCAAAGATCACTTCAAAGCATGTGGCTAAATTCATACTGAGGAACATCATTTGTAAATATGGGGTGGCGCATGAGGTGATCAGCGACAATGGGATCCATTTCATGGGGGAGTTTGCCGCTCTTTTGGCCAAGTAGAAAGTTCGACATCACCATGCTTCTCCCTATCGGCCACAAACCAATGGAGCAATAGAGGCCATGAACAAAACTCTAGTGAAAATAATCAAGAAGATGCCCATCACCTAAAAGGATTGGTCTGACAAGCTTCCCTTTGCACTATGGGGATACCGAACGTCAATTCGAATCGCAACTAGAGCTACACCATACTCTTTGGTGTACGGGATGGAAGCAGTCTTGCCAGTAGAACTTGATGTTCCTTCTCTGAGAATCATTGCTGAAAGTCAAATTCCTAAGGCTAAATGGGCCCGAGCTAGATCTGAGGAATTAGTTTTGTTGGATGAGCGAAGACTCCGCGCTTTACATAGCATTCAACTCTACCAGAGTCGAATCTCCCCAGCATTCAAAAGGAAGGTCAAGGATCCGGACTTAACAGAAGGAGATCTAGTGCTACAGGAAATGAGGGCAGCACGCCAAGATCCACGAGGCAAGTTTGCCCCAAACTGGAAAGGTCCATATGTTATTATTTCTATCACTCCAGGATGTGTTGCCCGATTGGCCACACCTGAGGGAGAAGAGCTTATTCAGTCGGTGAACTCGGATTAGCTGAAAAGATATTATGTTTAAGCCTCTAATGGTCGGCATCCTTAGCTATTTAGACATGCACTGTCTTATAAAAGCAAGCAGCCGAACTGCCAATAGGCCACTTACTTATGAGAGATAAAAAAAAGAAAAAAAAAGAGTGAAAAACTATAGAGAGGCTGACTTGAAAACCTCTTCGAGGAAAGTCTTGCAAAAGGAGAGTACAAAAAGAAAAGGAAAAAAAAAAAGAAGAGATAACAGCTCAAAAAGGAAAGAATAAAATGTTGCAGTTGAAGGTGCGCCTTCGAAGGACGAGAAGAAGATCGTGGCTTGTGTTGATTCTTATAAAACATAATGTAATATCTTACTTCTTATATCAAGAAAAGGAGTACATCTTCTTAATACATTTTTGTTTTATTAATTTTCTAAAGGAAAAGCATCAAACAACAAAAAGACATAGCATATGCATTTCTTCAATTTCATTTCTTTCCTTCCATCCTACTTATTTAGTACTAAGTCTAGTCCTAATTGAGTCGGAGTCGGTTTAGGCCCATTAGTGCTCATTCATTCGGACTTGCTTGTTTCTCCTTCTTAGTGTGAGTCTCTTGTTTGAAACCCGACCTAGGATCATTAGCAACATTGACGCTCTTTAATTTCGGAGTGCCTCGAAGAGGTAAGCGTAATGACTTGTCATGCCAATGGCTTGCACCAACAATAGTAGTAAGCCAACTCCGGTATCCATCCGTTGAGGCAGTAGAGATACGGTTCGAGGAAGGAACTTACACTGCTGCTCGTTTCTTCCAGTATTTAACCCATGACTCGACCATTGACCCTCGAACATGTGTAAGATCGGGAATCTCGCATGGAAGAAGAGGGATGTCTTGAGAATGCCCCATTTGTTGCATGACTCTATCAGGAAAGTAATAGGTTAACTCCGTCAGGCCTAGGAGAGTGATGTGAGTCGCCTTGCGGGAATGGTTAGAGAAGCATGGCACCTTCCACCATTGAACCCACCACCGGATTTGTTGGTGTTTTTTTAGGAAAATGATCCACTCATCAAAGTTGCGGCAGGTACCGAGTTTCCTTTTGCGTTGGCAAAAGTTTGCTAACTCCGAGGAAGTGATGGGAGAGAAAATCATGTCCAAGTGCTCCATAATCCACATCTAAAAGCAAAGGAAAGCAAGTGAGAATTTTGGTTGCAAATAAAAAGGGAAATAGAAATGAAAAAGAAAAAAAAGGGGAAAAATCGGGAAGTGATTCCACATGGATTGTTTGGGCAATCCATGCAAAATCAGAACAAATAATAACATAAAAAAAAGAGAAAAAAAAGTCGATACTCACTAGAAGAGCAAGGGGGCTTCCATGGAAGGTTTTCTTAGTGGTCCACTAATCAAGGCCAAGAAGAGTCTCTGCAATTGTCATAAGAGCAGGGTTGTAACCCCGGGACATTTCATCTACAATGTGGATGAGAGAAAGAGGTGCAATACTCTAATCACCGTGATAAAATAAATATTCGGCCAAGATGCAGAAAACCAAACCTCGCACTCGCAAAGCCGGATTGAGTTTGAGCGCCCTGGTGATTGAAAGAATTCCATTAACACTTGCAGATTGACAATATTATCCACCATAATATGCCCTAACGCCTGGTGATTGAAATTCATCAATTCCTCGATCTTTTCGCGATAATTGTGAGCGAGAGGAGGAGCCGTAGGTGGGGCGTAGAGGTCAAAACCGAGCATACAAGCCCACTCTTAAGGGAGAGGACATAGCTCAATCAAAGAGAAGCGAAAGACATGGAGTTTAGAGTCCCAAAAGGTCAGGGCCGCTTTTCGAAACACCCAATCGATCTTCACTTATTTTAGGCTCAAGATCAAGATTAAGTTGTAGTATGTAAGGAGGCGTTTTTCGGGTTTGGTGAGTGAATTCATCCACGAGTTGAGTTTCCTTTCAAAGGCCATCATTGAAGCAAGAAAATAAGGATTGAGAAAAGATGATAATGGGATGAAATCTCAATGGCAAAGCATGTTTATATAGCCTCGGTTTTACACAGTACACGACTATTCCACCAGACCCTAGGGGATGTATGCAACATCTGGCAACGCGCATTCGGTTGAACCACGGTGGCTGCCACCGTGTGTAGGCCGACCGGCCTTCAGGCAGGGGGGACGAACCCGTTTTGTGAGTTCACACCCCTACGTGCATGCATCCATGCAGAAGGGACACGGTTTGCTACATGTTTTGTATATTTTTATTATCATTTTCTTTGTTTTTCTTCTTTTAGGGAAAATTATAATTCTCTTTTTCTTTTTAGGTTTAGGAGTTGTATTAAGGTGTAATTTCTTTTGTACATTGTTCTTTTCTTTCTTTTTTGTAAATAGTCAGAGGTTAACCTAAATAAATAACAATTGGGAGTTGGCATGTCGCATATTTAAAGAGTCAAAATCATATAAAAATAGTATGCTTGATTACATTTTCTTTCGTGTGCATTTTTTTATTACACGGCATTTCTTTCGTGTGCATTTCATTCGCATTTCATTCCCCTCACCAAATGGGTGTAAGTAGCAGCTGCTTAATTGAAAGATCTCACCTCGCCATAATCCATGAGGTGATGCGCCCAGGAGAGAGTGATCGTTTCCCCACGGTCCGCAAAGACAATCGCATTGATGAAATGCACCAACACAATAAATTGACGTTGAAGAATGGGGAGGCTCCCAAATCCTTCACTTTTTATGACTGCCACTGGATGCGTGTACCGCAGAGCGCCAATTCGCCCTGATACTGCAGTAGCAGGTTGCAAAAGCGCACGAACGCGAGGGTCGACACCCCTCCGAAAATCCAACAACTGGCCACCCCAGCTAAGGCTAGTGATCGTCACGAAGTCAAAAGGAGTGAGCATCATCTCGCCAAGAGGGAGGTGGAACGAATTAGTAGTATCCCAAAAACGTTCCACGATAGCCCGGCCAAAAGTTCTCTTGCTGCGAATCTTCCATGCCCTCAAGCAGTGCAGGAAAGGGCCAAGGCATGTGTACCTCACAGTGCTTGAATAGAATGCGCTCACTTTTGCATGGAAGGACAAGTCTATTTCTCGTTTTAAGCTCCCACGCGCACGCCTTAAAGGAGTCCTCCTACAATAGGTCGATAGAAGAACCTAAGATACAAAGTACTTCAAGCAAAATTCGGAGTAAGGTTGATTTAAAATTCAACTTAAAGTACTACAACAAATAGCATGCAAAATGTTTGCAAAGATAGAACATTCTATTCGAGCTAGCAAAATGCATACCGAGACATGGGAACAAAAGAACCATGCATGCTCATACAATAGGCCGTCAACATCGCGATCGATGAAGTCCCTCGGCATTACACATGCCAACAATCATCAACGACACTGGGAAAGACGGGAACCAACACTGGAAAAGACTAGAAAATCAACATCCAAGAGCCGTCGGCATCGTGTCCGATGAAGTCTCTCCAACAAGTAAGGCGTCATTCTCGCCTGAGATCCCCTATTGGCATAAGTTCGCCAACCGCAACACAGGACTTAGCTTCCAAGTGTCAGCCCACACCTTCAGGTAGGACGCCTCTAGCGCCCGAGATCACCTTCAAGTAGGACGATTTATACGTGCTCGAGATCAACTCCGACAGAGGTGCATGTCGTCCACGACAGCAATGCGGGACTCCGCTTCCAAGCATCACACCAAGCTTTGCACTCCAAAATCATATCCTCGACCGATGTCCATCAAATCAAGACTACTTTGATTTTCGTCCTATCTTTGGACTCAATTAAAGTGGGGGCTCTCCGTAGACACCGGGATTTTGACACACAAATAATATGAAAATAAAAGCAAAGAAGAAAAGAAAATCGATAAATACATGCATTCACATGTATTTTTATCCACCTAAAACCATATGCATGATCACATGTGAGCCTACATGTATATCTTTTATAAAAAGATAGAGCCATACAAGTCTTAAGAACTAAAGCGAGAGGTCGCGAGATCGAATCCTCACAAAAACACTCAAAAAACTATCTCACAAAAGCAAATAACATGAGCTATCACCGTCTAGTGTGAACCTCCTATTCCCTAGGCAGGTTAACTCCACACACCATCATCCATGCATGCGTGGATGACGATGGATTCATCCCCCCTCCCCAGCTGGTGGCTGGTCGGCCTTGGTGACTCCGCCCGCATGTGGTCAATTGACCACGTGCCACTGTCCACAGTAGGTCATCCCCCTTAGCTGCGTTGGTGTTCTGTGCTGATCTGGAGACTACGAGGTCAGTGTATGTATATGCTTGCATGCCTACCCTCTACTCCTCTCAAAACTAAAGACACTATCTAATGCACTCTCTAACTCACTCTCTCCCTTCTTCATTCTATTCTTCATCCATTCTCTCAACTTCTAGTTCTTATACTCTCATATCATCTCTCATATCATAATTCTACTATTATCCCTACTATCTTCATTTCCTATCTTACCACTATAATCTTCATTCTTCCATCACAAAAATCCTAAATACATATCCTATTCTATCTACCCTAAACTCCACAAAAAAACCCTAGCCTAAACACATTCAAAACCACAAAAAGAAGCCTTCTTACTACTCTCTTTTTCACCCGTTTTTCACCTATTTTCCTACCTTCTTCCCTACCATTCTTTTGATTCATCTTGGAACTTTGAGAGGAGGTTTCTAAAAGCATCAAATGAGGATTCTTCAAGCACTAAGAGGCTAGGCAAGGCTTTCCCCAACAAAGTCACAATGTCAGCTTTAAGTGTTCTTTCTTTCTTGTAAATAATTGTGTATGTTTATATCTTTTATTTTGTAATCTTTTGTTGCATGATTCAATGATATACTTCTATAAAGTATTCATCCATCTCCCTTCCAAAGTTTATCAAAAGCACATCTTTGAACTTTTAGTAAAGTCTTTCCTTTTGTGAGAGGCGGATTCTTAAATTCTTTACTTTTCGAGTTCGTAGCTTTACCTCGGAATCCATTCTTGGGTTTCGCAGACGGAGTCTTATTTTATTTTCTAGTTTTTTATGGCTTTTCTCTTTAAAAAGTCAGGCGGCGACTCCCATTTCGAACCAAAACACATCGAAAATTGGATAAACTATCGTTAACATGGTTTTACAATGTACTGATGTAACTTTAGGGTTTTCTTCTTATATTTCTAAATAATATTTGCATAAATCACTCTCTTCCAAGCCTAACATTTAAATGAGCAATTTGGATTAAATTTAAAAGAGTTTGGAACAAGTGGATGTTGACTCTTAAAGGTTTAATTCAATGACTCATAAAATGCATAAGTAATGGGAAAGTGGTTTTACAAAATATTATTCATGAAAGGTATGACTAATTTCTGAAAGAGTTTTCAAAGGTTAAACCCCAGCACAAACCACCAAATCACACAACAATCCACGTGGACGTTCGGAAGCCCGAACGGCGAGGAAAAATGTCCACATCATCGGAAAAAAGGAGAATCTCATCTCGCACAGAGACTCAGACTTGACTACTAATCATCAAGAGCAAGATTAGATGAAGTTCTAATCACACTTTCGATGAGTTCTTTCAAGTTCAAGCAGACTATCATCCAAAGCTCATCCTTGTGACGATCTTCTAGTCTACCGAAGCCACAAAATTTGCCACGGACGCTACCGAGACAATCATCCGCTTCGGGAAAATCCGATCTGCCTCGGGAAATCCGTTGGGCGTCGTCATTAATCTGCCAGACAGGTAGTTCTCTATATCTTCAACCATTTTTCAAAATGATCTGACATTCGGCTTTAGTTTCTATGCAGGGAACCATCACCGATACCGGGAAAACCGGGACATCGTATTCCAACTGCCATTAAATGAGCGCTGACATCCATCCTAGGTCACCGTTAAAAGGGTCCACCTTCATCCAAGTGCCGCTAAAAGGTTGATGCTGCCCGGACCCGCTAAAAGGGACAACCTTCATCCAGCTGTCGCTAAACGGATGTTGCTGCCTAGACTCGCTAAAAGGGACATGTTCGGTTGCGGTGTTTTTGTGGTTTTTCTGAGGTAAGGGTTGTCGAATCCACAGGGATGGGTGTTAGGCTTAACAAGGGAATCAGTTTGCGTTAGGGTTTTTCAAGTGCGGAAAGCGGTAAATTATGTAAAGAAAGCTATTAAACTAATCTAGACATGGATTCAAGAAAGCAATAAAAGCATGAAATCAAATAAAGCAATTAAAAGCAATGAAAGAGAAACTAGAATGAACCATGAAATTAGGAACAAGAAATTATACCTTCAATGACCAAAATCTTCATTAATTCTTCAATCTTCACTTCGATTTTCCCCCGAATAAACAAGAAAATGTGAATTAGATTACCAAGGATCTCCAAATCCTCACTAGGAAGTAGAATTTGTTACCCTTGATCCTCCTCCTCACTAAAAGTGGATTGGTTGTGATTAGGACTAGAAAGCTTGAAATCAAAGCATTAATCGCAACCAAAGAGACAGAGAGAGAGAGAGAGAGAGAGAGAGAGAGAGAGAGAGAGAGAGAAAGCTTGTAAAACACTTCAATGGAAATTGCTTGGAAAGAAGTTGAATACAAAATTGCAAGAGAAATAAAGAAAACTTGAAGAACAATGAACAAAACTTGAGGAACAATTAAAGGATTAAAGCAAGATAAAAGAAAGCAATTAAACCTAAATATATTATAATCCTACTCCTAACTAATTCCTAAGGTTGATAATAGTGTTGAATTACATGGGTTTTTATAGAAGGAAGGAAAAACATCCCCAAAACCCTAGAATTAATCGCACAGCACGCGCGCAGGTTTCCACCGAAATTGCCAGGTCGTGGGCGCGACAGCCTGGGTCGCGGGCGCGACCCACCTCGGGCGCTTCTAACCGTCTCTCACACAACAACCGTCGCGGGCGTGACATGTTTTGTCACGGGCGCGACCTTCGTCCGTCACGGGTGTGACACGTCCGATAACGGACGCGACTAACTCCTGTCCACGGGCACTTCCTTCTCACAGCAGCGTGTCGTGGGCGTGAGAGTTCAGCACTCGGGCGCTATGTTGTTCTCCCTCCTTGCCTTGTCGTCCTCCCTTGGGCTGTAGCGCCCGCTACCAGGGTATTAGCGGGTGCTACGCCCCTATTTTGCACTAAAACTTGACAAGGGGTTCCCGGGTTGGTCTCGCCTCGATTCTCAGCCTGGTTTGACTCGGGTCGGCTCGAGTTGACTCGGGTCAACTCGGGTTAACTCTGGTCGACTTGGGTTAACTCAGGTCGGCTCGGGAAATCGCTCGAGATTCTATAAAAAGCCTCAATTAAGCCTGATTTCCTTCTAGCTCTTTATTTTCCTACAGAACACAAAATTATCATATCTAATATATAATTAAGGGGCTAAAACAAGCAAATACACCCTAGAAAAGATAAGAATTTGGCTTGGAACGAGACCGAACAACACTCCCACACAAGGGTTTGCTCGCACCAAGCAAACTAAAAACAAAGACAAAGACATAGAAAAAGAAACTAAAAACCTTGACTCACTTTCGCTGGAATTGCAAATGCAGTTAGCACATGCATCAAGCCCTTTAAACCCCTTGACAGCCCAAGTCGACGAGGAAGATCTCGTGAGGGTTTATAAAAGCTATACCCACAAAAGCCAAAGAAAAGGAGAGAGGGAAAGTGAAAACAAGACAAGTTTGAAAAGAAAGAAAAGAAGAACAGCTTTGCTCAAAGAATCATGCAATCGCCACTATGAAAACAATATTAATCAAGCAAAAGGAACCATTATGAGCACCTCAAATCACCTAACTCAAGATATTACCAATCTTTAAGGTTTTCGATTCCCAACATCTCCTACAAAACAAGTGTTAGGTTTTAGGTTATCTATTTCCTAAACAGATACAGATTAATTGGCGGAATATTATAACAGTTATAAACAATTAATCAACACAACTGCAGAGGCTTTAGTAATTATACCTGATCGCTAATTCCTGCTGAAGAAGATGTTGACCTTCCAGATTCCAACGCTGAAACCCTCTACTGAAAAGTCCATACGGACTCAGGAACCCGATTGCTAGATCGACCCGATCGAGACGAATCTCAATCTAAGATGTATGTGAGATTGTTTCGGGAAACAAAGAATGTTTCCTGAAACTAGAACTGCAAACTAAAAGAGAGAGGAACTCAGGAAATCACTCTGGTATCTCTCCAAGAGTCTTAGGCAGTTGGTGTTGAATAATCTCTCCTAGAGACCCCTTTATATAGTGTTTAGAAAACCTAGGGAAATGGTTCAAAAACCCTAAAGGGCTGAATTAAAACAATGGCGCCTTTCTAGGCCCAACACGGTCCGTGTTGGACTCCAGAAGGTTCAATTATTCGGCCCATGGACACCACGGCCCGTGGTGTCTCAACACGGACCGTATTGGGTCAACATGACCCGTGTTGGGCTGATTTCTCACAGAAATCAATTTCCAACTTTTCTAAACGTGATACAGTACTATTTAGGTTACATACATTGTTCTAGGGCACTGACTTGTGTGACCCAGTAGGACCAAATAATATAGTTGTAATTAAACATATTTAATTACTAATTATAGAGGTCTCTAGCAAGACATATAATTACTATATTACTTTAGTTTAATCTCCGTGTATATCGAACATTGTCGGGACATTCCCAACAATCTCCCACTTGTCCCACAAGTGTTCGATTCCTTGAATTCCCTTGTCACTTGCTGTCTCTAGTTCGGATAAGGTAAGCTAAAGTCATCCTTATATAAGACCCGAACGTTCCTCGATCTCCGAGTTTAGACTTTGAAAAACAGATGATCAACTATTGATTCAACTGAGCTCGACCAAGTATTTTCAGTCCAATCTCACCGAGTGGCCAACGAGACAACTGTCCCTAATAGGGAGGACAATGCCATCTTGTTCAGACACACATTCTTACATGATCCAACTGTAACCCAGACACCGCCTTTATAGCCTCTTTATTACGAAGGCGTTTGGCGCGCTCGAAGTCACAATGACCATGTAGTCTATGTACTGAACTCAGGATTTAGGAATTTTGAGTAGTGAGAGCTCCTATGACAATTCCCAACTTAAAGAGCTCCCACTGCGGGTCAGTTTGGTAGTTGTTCTCAACAATACCAATGTGATTGATTTATGATGTCACCACATCACTATGATCACGAAACTTGATCATCACCTCAATCCTACATGCTAATTGTGTTGATATTATCACTGTTCCTACGTGATAATACAATTAGGAACCAGGTCGACTGTCGACCAAGACTAGTGTTATCAAGTTCACTAATGGGGTTTCAGAAATCGGACCTCATCCAATTTCCCATTTTGAATGCGCTAACCTTTTTGGACATTTACATAATTCTAAACCACAATTGATGTAAATTTTGGGAATCTTATTCTTAATGATGAATCAACAAGGTCATAATTCATGAACAATTCATGTAACTTTGACTTGTTAATATTCCGGAATGTGTTTAATACCTATTTCCCATGCATGACTATCATGCTATAACTACAACAGGGGTTTAGTACATAATATTTGCAATGAACCTCGCACATATACCATCTCACTAGTGACCTTTCATATAGGAAGATATTTCCGAAACACATGTTTGGATTCATAGTGAGCTTCCGTTCCTTTGCTTGAGTGATGGCTCCTATCAACAAGGCTCCATTTCTCTCGCAAGGCTAGAAACATCACCCAGTTCTAAAAACGAACTTCGTAATCCTAACAGTTTCTGCCACAACTTCTAAAGTCGTGCCATACTTGTCTTATTTGTAGAGTAAACCGTATGTCATGTTAGGAACTTCTTCTAGTTCACCTCAATACCACTCAAAACAGATCGTATAATTTTCTCTGACCTTTCAGATAATCATATTTCTCTACATGAGTGTAGCATCAATGCAACTCTTCACACTTAGCTTTTATCAACCACTTTAGACTTAGGACACATCCTTAGTTTTGCTTATTATACAATGTATATGTTATGTTGGACTTTGAACATCTCATGGCATACTTAATCTCACGCTTGAAGCATGAGTTATATGTCTCATCCTTCTTAGAACTTCTGATTGTTTTGAGACAATCAAATTCCGTAAGGATATGCCATGATTTATGGAAATTAATCAATTCTCGAAGTGAGTTGAACTATTCAACACCTAGTTAACTTTGATTCAAACAATCAAAAATCTTCAATCTATCATTATAGATCTTGTCTCCAAGAAAATTCTTAGCCCTACCAATCCTTCACTTTGAAAATTATTTCCAAGTCAACCTCAGTAGAAGCAACATTGGAATATTCTTCTCAGTAGACAATATGTCAATCACATACAATATCAGAAAACGCATTGCTCCCACTGAAATTCTTGTAAACACAATATTATCTTTGGCACATCCCAGTATATCAAACCTTTTTGATATCCTGGTCAAGAAGGTCAATGATTCCAACTCCTAGAAGCTTCCTTAAGACCACAAATGGTCTCTTGAAGTTTACAAGTATTCCAACAAAAGATTACTCAGTTGTGTCAAGTACACACCTTTCTTCAAAATCTAATTTTGAAGTCAGTCTTTATGTCTATCTTAATGAACCCATGTTTTGCCTTAAAACCCTCCTATGCCTGATGGTTCACACCTTCAGACAAATCAACTGAGTTCTAAACTTGGTTGTGTACATGGAGTCCATCTTAGACCTTATGGAATCTTGACTTGCTAAAGATTCTTTATTGTAGGTAGAGTCATTACTTTCTAAAAGTAACATCTCACGCTCATCCATAGAAGATCGATATCTCTGTGGTTGACGGAGTTGTTTACCTGACCTTGCTTGGAGTAATGTTCATGACACCTCCTCCTCAATGTTTTGAGGAACTTCAACTGCCTCAACCTTGTTCTTAATTTCCCGACCAATAGGAAAATTTGAACTAGGATCAAGTAGCGGAGTTTCAGGTGATGATTATAGTATTTTGTGTCTCTCGAACTTCGGTAAGTTCAAAATCTCTCCCACTCTTTCTTTTAGAGAATAACATATTCTCTAAGAAGAAAGCATTTTGAGACACAAACACTTTCCTCTACAACAGTTTGTGGAAGTGATACTCCTTTCTTTCAGAAAATAGTTCAAGAACCTCTCTTTCTTCATATCATATATGGTGTCTTCTCAAGTGCTTCAGATAATCTTTATTCAGTAATTAGAGCTATGGTTAATTGCGTGTATCCCCAAAAGGTAATTGGCAATGTTGACTCAACCATCATTGATCACACCATATCTAATAAGGTGTGATTTCTGCTCTTAGATACGTCATTGAGATGTCGTATTCTTAGAGGAGAGAGTCATGAAACAATTCCATATTCTCTTGAATGGTCAATGAAATCTTTGGTTCAAATACTCACCTCCTCAACCTAATTGAAGGGTTTTGATTTTCTTGCCAAGTTGGTTTTGTACTTCACTTTGAAACTCTTTGAACATTTTCAAAGGATTTGGACTTGTGGCGTATTAAGTAGATATACCCATATCTACTAAAACAATCGTCACTGAAAGTGATGAAATAGTACAGTAAACCTTCTTCTAGCACTAGTGCTCATAGGCCCACATACATCAGTATGTATGCATCCTAATAAGTCATTAGCTTGTTCACCATTTCCAATAAGAGGCGATTTTAGTCATCTTACTCATCAGACATGCTTTGCAAACATTGAACTTTTCAAAGTTTAGGTTTTCCAAAATCCTGCACTATGCAGTTTCTAAATACATTTCTGATTAATATGACTTAAGCTTATAGTGCCATAATTATGTTTCATTTGAGTCATTTGTTCAAACTCTTTGCTCAACCATTAACATCCTTTCGATCTTATCACTGTTAGGTTTTAGGTTATCTATTTCCTAAACAGATACAGATTAATTGGCGGAATATTATAACAGTTATAAACAATTAATCAACACAACTGCAGAGGCTTTAGTAATTATACCTGATCGCTAATTCCTGCTGAAGAAGATGTTGACCTTCCAGATTCCAACGCTGAAACCCTCTACTGAAAAGTCCACGCAGCACTCCGGGAACCCAATTGCTAGATCGACCCGATCGAGACGAATCTCAATCTAAGATGTATGTGAGATTGTTTCGGGAAACAGAGAATGTTTCCTGAAACTAGAACTACAAACTAAAAGAGAGAGGAACTCAGGAAATCACCCTGGTATCTCTCTAAGAGTCTTAGGCAGTTGGTGTTGAATAATCTCTCCTAGAGACCCCTTTAAATAGTGTATAGAAAACCTAGGGAAAGGGTTCAAAAACCTTAAAGGGCTGAATTAAAACAACGGCGCCTTTCTCGGCCCAACACGGTCCGTGTTGAAACAACATGGTCCGTGTTGGACTCCAGAAGGTTCAATTATTCGGCCCATAGACACCACGGCCCGTGGTGTCTCCACACGGACCGTGTTGGGTCAACACGACCCGTGTTGAACCCAATTCGATCCGTGTTGGGCTGATTTCTCACAGAAATCAATTTCCAACTTTTCTAAACGTGATACAATATCATTTAGGTTACATACATTGTTCCAGGGCACTGACTTGTGTGACCCAGTATGACCAAATAATATAGTAGTAATTAAACATATTTAATTACTAATTATACATGTCTCTAGCAAGACATATAATTACTATATTACTTTGGTTTAATCTCCGTGTATATCAAACATTGTCGGGACATTCCCAACAAGAAGATCCTATGTGCTCAAGTGCAAGTGTTATTCAATTCAACTCGATTCTGATTGATCTAAAGCGAACAACAATCCAAGCTTGTTTCAAAGCAAAAATTATTTAAGTGTCATCCTCCCTCGCTTGTGTCGCCCTTGGCTTGGTGAGGGCTGCAGGAAACGTAAGGAAGAACTTCACATTTATTTTGATTCTCTTTGGTGTTGGGTTTTAGAATTTAACAGCCCAACAATTTCAACTTAGCTCAACAAATTTGGTTTTAGTTTTTTTCGGGATTTGAACGGCCCATAACGGGGTTTGCCCTCCCAACATGGGTTACTCCATACACTACTCCATACGAAATGAAGTGCTTAAGGGGTAAGAGCATTCGCGCCGCTCATACCAACCCATGTAGGTATACTAACTGAACATTACAGTTTCAAGCTCAATGTCGGGTTTTTTCGGGATATTGAACGGCCCATTACGGGGTCTACCCTCCCAACAAGAGCTACTCCATACGGAACGAAGGCTTAAGGGACGTGAGTGTCGCCTACTCACATCGGCCCTTGTTGGTTTAGCCGGCAATTAACCAATTAATCAGATTTAACTAAATTTAACTTTTTCAACAAGCTCGGATAGTGATCTACTGAAGACTCACAGTTTCGAATAGAACGTGAAAGAATCAATCGTATTAAGCATTTAATGAAGGGAATCTACATAAGTAAGTCATGATAATACTTGAACTAAGGACGATAATGCTCATACGGGTTGCTTTCAAGGAGATTAAGAAAGTCTTCTAAGCATTGACTACACTTATCCTAAAAACAAAGCAAAAACTAGAGAAAAACAAAAACTAGAAAGGTTTTTCGCTCCCTTTTTTCTCCTTTTTTCACACAGAATTTTTCAGATTTTAGACAAAAACTAAGAAAAACAAAAATAAAAAACTAGGTTGTCTCCCCATGAACATGGAAAATATCACTCCCACTCCAACACAAAACATCACAATGTCCCCATTGTGAGAAGGGTGTCACAAGTAAGGTAGAAAACCGAAGAAAAGCATATATACAAAACACTTATCACATAAAAAGCGATGGCGACCCGAGGCCACACGGCTCCAACAACAAGATAAACCCAACATTCACACTCAAGGGGTTCGCCATCCAAAGGAAAATCAAGCATGCAACATTGATCAAGAATATATACACTCAAAGAGAGGGTGGAAAGAGGTTACCTCGAAATGTTAAATGAAAGACAACTTGATCCACGATCCAAAAGAACCAAGCATAAGGTTAGGATATACAATTTAAACTCGTCTAAATATTTAGAACTTGGCCTGCAAGATTAAAAGAGAAAAATAGAAATATATACAAGACACTACTAACTAAAGAACTAAAGGGAAACCAAAGTATTTACAAAATGTATCTCACTCTTTTTTTTTTCTTTTCTAGACTTAAAAATCGAAATGCGTACTACCCTCCCACTCCCACACAAAGAGGTTGCCATGTCCACAATGGAAAAAGAAGGTAAGCAAGCACCCCAAAAGGAAAGAAAAAGAAACACACAACAAGAAAAGAAAAGAAGAAAAGGAAGAATACTTACTAACTATACAAGAAAGGTGAGGAAGGATTTTACCTAGAAGGCTTCTTATCAAGAGACCACTCCTTCTCACCTCAAGATATCGGGCACCAAGTGAAAACCATTCAACGCCCGGAATAACAAGTCATGCATCCTTGCATGCATCTCAGAATGGTGTAAGTAAGAGCACACTCTCAATAGCACATCAACAAGCATTAGTGCTCATAAGAATTTATCAAAAACCTTAGAAAAGTCATAGAAAGGACGGATTACAGGAATGCACAAGATTTTCCTAGGCATAGTGAAGTGAGACATAACAAATGGATCCTCCCATTGACTTGTAAATGGAGATTGGGTATGCAAATCAACGGGAGGGAACAATACAACACATTCCCGAACATGCTCATGCACAAACTTAGATGCCAACAATGATTCAAACTCAATATCCAAGCAATTCTCATAAAACACAGATTCCAAATCACAACTTTCATCCAAAAAATGATCATAATCATCAATGGGTGATAAGGAAAACATAGGGTTAGACCACATCATAACACTCCCAACATCACTAACAGGCACATCTTCATCTTCATCATCATCAATATCAGACTCATCAGAAGAACTATCAGTATAAGAAGACAAAGGTGCATCATTCAAAATCAACATCAAAAGTGAAAGTGGAAGGCTCAGGGTCATAACCCATTGTGAATGACTCATAAAGCATATCATCATCAAAAGCATCATTGTCACAAACCAAGTTCAAACAATTATGATCAATCCCCAAAGAGTTATGCTCATCATCACAAGATTCTACATCCATGACTTCACAAGAAAGGGTAGCTAATACCTCACTAATGCAATGATCCTCAACGAAAGTGAACAATTAGGTTTCAAACACACATTCAATCACAAAAGATTCAATTTCACTCTCAACAAGATCATGCTCAATTACATCACAAGCATCGTGGCATTCATCAGACTCAACATTCTCTTCACACAAAAGCATGGACAACGATGTGGACAATGGTTCATCATCAAGCATGTTTTCATCAAGTTCTACATCACACACAAAATCATCATGTTCCTCATGCCCACTAGGTGTAGCTAGAGCTAAGGAATTGCTAATTAGTCCAAGGCATGGTCTGTTATAGTAGTCATCATCCTCATCATAATCATACAAAGAAGAATCAACACGCATTTTAGGACTCAAAGATGACAAATGATCTACTTCAACATCCGAATCAACCATTTGTGAAAGAAACGTTTCTACCCCAGTTTTAAGCACTTGTTCAAATTCTTGCATGCCCTCATTCATTGTCACACGTATCTCAACTTGAAAATCATCCATTTCAGCACGAATGTTGTCTAATTCAACTTGCACACAAGAATTAGAATCATGATATGGAGATTCACAATGCACGCACAAAGGATGAGTTTCAATAACATCACACGGGAGAAGATCATAAGAATTTTCCACATAACCCCCACCATAAGATAAATCATCAAAATACTAGGGGTAATCACATGACTGTTCAATTTCGGTCCCCGAGGGTGGTGCATAATAAGACGATTGGTCACTAGGAATAGCATTTTGTTGCACAAATTCATAAGAATCCCTAGACAACTACTCAAGCAATTCCCATGCTTTTTCTTCTCCTAAACTAGAAAGCCCGTAATAATCCAAGAGGTTTCAGGTCTCATAGTTCACACCCTCATTCACAATTCCCAAAAGATCTAGTGTACCATAAAAGATACCATACATTTTGTATTGAGCACGATAATCATGTAATCTAGCAAATACCTCCAAAATATTTTATGCTCAAATTGGGGAAATTAGGGACTAGCCATAATCTCTTTCTATTTTCTTTTTTTTTCTTTTTTTGATTTTTTCCGATATTCAATTGTTTGTGACTACAGTTTTCTTGGATGAATCTAGAAAGCAATAAACTACATATACACAAACCAATGACCTAATATACCAAATAACGCAATCCTCGGCAATGACGCCATTGTTCGATTACAGTATCTTTGTGGTTTTTGTGAGGTAAGGGTTGTCGAATCCACAGGGATGGGTGTTAGGATTGACAAGGGAATCAGTTTGCGCTAGGGGTTTTCAAGTGCGGAAAGTGGTAAATTATGTAAAGAAAGCTATTAAACTAATCTAGACATGGATTCAAGAAACATTAAAACCTTGAAATCAAATCAAGCAATTAAAAGCAATGAAAGAGAAACTAGAATGAACCATGAAATTAGGAACAAGAAATTATACCTTCGATGACCAAAATCTTCATTAATTCTTCAATCTTCACTTGGATTTTCCCCTGAACAAACAAGAAAATGTGAATTGGATTACCAAGGATCCCCAAATCCTTACTAGGAAGTAGAATTTGTGACCGTTGATCCTCCTCTTCACTAAAAGTGGATTGGTTGTGATTAGGACTAGAAAGGTTGAAATCAAAGCATTAATGGCAACCAAAAAGACACACACATAGAGAGAGACAGAGAGAGAGAGAGAGAGAGAGAGAGAGAGAGAGAGAAAGAGAGAAAGAAAGCTTGTAAAACACTTCAATGGAAATTGCTTGGAAAGAAGTTTAATACAAAATTGTAAGAGAAATAAGGAAAACTTGAAGAACAATTAAAGGATTAAAGCAAGATAAAAAAAAAGTAATTAAACTTAAATCTATTCTAATCCTACTCCTAACTAATTCCTAAGGTTGATAATAGTGTTGAATTACATGGGTATTTATAGAAGGAAGGAAAAACATCCCCAAAACCCTAGAATTAACCGCACAACACGCGCGCAGGTTTCCACAAAAATTGCCTGGTCGCGGGCGCGACCCACCTCTGGCGCTTCTAACCGTCGCTCACTCAACAACCGTCGCGGGCATGACATGTTTTGTCGCGGGCGCGACCTTCGTCTGTCGCGAGTGCGACACATGCGATAACGGGCGTAACTAACTCCTGTCCGCGGGCACTTCCTTCTCACAGCAGTGCGTCGCGGGCGTGAGAGTTCAGGACTCAGGCACTATGCTGTTCTGCCGCCTTGCCTTGTTGTCCTCCCTTGGGCTGTAGCGCCCGCTACCAGGGTTGTAGCAGGTGCTACGCCCCTGTTTTGCACTAAAACTTGACAAGGGGTTCCCGGGTTTGGTCTCCCCTCGATCTCGGCCTGGTTTGACTCGGGTCGGCTTGGGTTAACTAGGGTCGACTTGAGAAATCGCTCGGGATTCCTTAAAAAGCCTCAATTAAGCCCGATTTCTTTCTAACTCTTTATTTTCCTACAAAACACAAAATCATCATATCTAATATATAATTGAGGGGCTAGAACAAACAAATATACCCTATAAAAGATAAGAATTCGGTCCGAAACGAGACTGAACAGGACCACCTTCATCCAGCTGCCACTAAAAGGTTGTTCCTGTCGGACCCGCTAAAAGGGACCACCTTCGTCCAGCTGACACTAAAAGGTTGCCGCTGCTCGGACCCGCTAAAAGGGACAACCTTCATCCAGCTGTCGCTAAAAGGTTGTTGCTGCCCGGATCCGCTAAAAGGGACCACCCTGATCCACTGCCGCTAAAAGGTTGCTGTCGCCCGCCTTCATCCAGCTGTCGCTAAAAGGTTGATGCCACCAGGACGCTGCTAAAAGGCGTCACCCTCTTCCAGTTACCGCTTAGAGACTACTGGCATTCGTCTCCAAGTTTCAAGTCATCTGCATATCAGGCAACTTTGACCTTCGTCCTATTCGGACTCGATCAAAGGGCGAGCTCTCTGTAGACACCAGGATTTGCACCGACAAATTTCTGAGTCGTCAAAGTCCAGCAAACCACGGACCAAGTACCAACACTGGCCATCGAGCCTATGGTATTGTCAAAGCAGGCCCAACAGAGCGAACCAACCCGGATTTAAAGAGTGTAAGCCGCATAGCCTATACTGCGTCTCAAGCTGGTCCATTAAGCAAACCAAGCCCAGAACATGAAGCATAGGCCGCATAGATTATGATTATAAATGCCTGGTCCATCACCAGCTGCCATGTCAGCAATCCGTGTAATTGCATGCCATAGGCCGCTTAGCCTATGCATTGCAATTGAATTAGGCGCCATAATCTTCCCTCCAATCCCTTGATCACAGCTTTGACTTTTGACCCTTGAACATGACGTAGGTCAAGCAGCCTACCATCATGCATGGTGAGGCATGATTTTTGGATCATGTCCCTCACCCTTCCATCTTCATCCCTCACCTCACCACCTATAAATACCCCATCATTCCACCCTCATTTCATCAACTAATCCTACCAAAAAACCCCCATACACTCACACTCTTTATTCTCTCTATATTATTATACTCTCTCTCTCTAATCCTCTCGCATAATCATCATCACTATCACCATCCTATCATCTATACACCATCTTTCTAGCCATCTTTACACTCATCCTTTCACCCAAGCTCTAAACCCAGGCCAAGTCAAGGATTGACCTTCCTTCCATCTTATCCATTATCTAGCAAGGTTTGCTAATCTTTACTATTGAATTTAATCATGTAATTTACGCTTTAAATCCTACTTGTACATATTTTGTAGAAACTTCATATTTTAATCCTTGCATGCTTGGAATATAATTCTGTGAAATTAATTAAACTTCTCCCGCTCATTTCATCTCAAGTTCGATTCAAGTAGAGTCTCTTTTCAAACAGGCGGATTCGAGAATTATTTAATTCTCGAATTCGTAACTTTGCCCTCGGACTTAGAATTCGGGTTCGTAGACCGAAGTCTTCTTTCTTTCTTTTTGATTTGTCGATTTCCTTAAATCAGCTGGCGACTCTTCTTTATGACCTTTTTAATTATTAAAAATATATGTTATTATTGAAAAATAATAACCAATGATTTTACATCCCATTTCATAAAGTGGGGAATCGGCCAAGATAAAATGGGCCTAAAAAATGGCACAGGCCTCTTGACCTATGCCATTTTCCACTCATTTTCCCTTGGGCTGAGGATTGGCAGACCCAACCACGGAGATGTGTTCATGCGGCCTACGACTCTCCTAGGCAGACCTTGTCTTTCTTCTTCGGCCCGAATTCATAAATGGATGAATGTTAAGTCATTTGTAAAATATTTCTAGGTAATTTCGTGTATTTTTATAATATAAATGGGTTTGTAAATAAATAAAGTGTCACCATCCCGAAAATGTATTGCATAAAATAAAAATATCCTTATTTAAGGATTAAGCAACCTTAATTGGTTCCCGATCACTAAGTAGCGCAACGTAAAAGAAGGCATGCAAACCTTTTCTCTTTTTCAGGGATCCTACAATAACAAACAAAAATAAATAAATAAATAAATAAATAAATAAATAAATAAATAAAATAAAAATGAAAACATACACCAAGGGTTTCTTCACGTAACCATGCAAACACACAATAACAAAAATGAGCAAAAGTTTTGTATGACAAACGAGAACACGTACATGGGTTTAGTATTTACGGACAAGGGTGGTGGCTGGCTGGCGGTACCGGGACAGTGGCGGCGACATCAGGGGTTGGCGGTAACTCCCAGTGATGAAGGACGCCACTGGTGGTCGGGAATTTCCGGTTGGTACGGTTGGGCTCGACTCGTACAGCAACAATAGTAGTGGCGTCCTGATGGCTATGATCGACTCTTCCGGAGGTGTCTCTGGTGGGGCTTGGTGACCAGGAGGTGGTGCGACAAGGTGAAAGTGGTGGCTAGCGTTGGTGGTTGTGGTTAGTGTGGTGGGAGGTTAAGGAACAGGAGAGAGAATATGGAACGTATCGGGATGGGGCCCGAGCCTCAAAATCTATGGTCACCGATCCTTCTCGTACCCCCTTGGAGAAACATAAGCGAATTCATTTCAAGCTGGGGTGTGGAGTCCATTTTAAGTTGGACCTGGGACCTTGGATGCGTATTCGGGTCATCGATGGTTGTGGTATCTACTTCAAGTGGGACCCCGGACCATGGGAGTGGAGCTATGGGTCCTCATCGGGACCTACTTCAGGCCTTTAAAAGGGTTCGGAGTCATTCGTAAAGAATAAGTGGAAAAAGGGTCAACGTGGGTTGTCGGAATGGATGCGCCTTCACGCTTTGGGTCATAACTCCTTCAATATAACTTTGATGGATCTCAAAATATGGGAGCTTAAAGTACACATCGAGAGGTTTCCATCGATATCTTATGGGCCCAAAACAGAGTTCGGATGAAGAAGTTATGCATGTTTGAAGTCGATAGAAAAACTGCCCAGATCGTCACGCCCGCTACCACCTACTATAACGCCCATGACGACTCACGGCAGTTTCGTTTTTTGTTCCAGAAGCTCCGTCACGCCCGCGGCAACCAATGGTCATGCTCGTGACCGCCTGTGTCGCCATGCGTCATGCGACGCATACCGTAATGCCCGTGACGAAACTGTTTTACGCGTGATTTTGAGACAAAACGCTGCGTTTTGTTTATTTTTCCCCCATTCCTATATATACCCCCTCCCTTGGCATTGTTTGTAGTTTTTTATATTTGAATGTAATGCTAAGCATTGTTAGGGTTCCTCCCTTGCTTTCTCTCAAACCTTGTTATCTTTATCCAATCAACTTTGGTGGTGATTCAAGTCATTCCTTTAGTGATTATTTATTGGATTACCTTTGATAATCATGGTGGGATGTTAAGTCTAGAGTTGTGGACTCTCCTTGCTCAAGGTCATATCCTTCCTTTGGGTGTTCAAGGCCCTTGTTCTTAGTGATTATCGATCCCTTTCGTTCACTCAAGCTAATCCATCATTACCACCGCGACGGTAACGCTCCATTTGGTATCAGAGCTTTGGTTTTTCATCTAGCTTGAGTTTTCTCCATTGTTGTGCTAGTAGTGTTTTCTAGTATTGGGTTTTGTGAATTGTATGCTATTATTGGTGACCCGCAATCCCTTGTGTTATCAAAGTGTGTTGGAAAATATTGTATTATGTTTGTATTTGTTGGATTTGTAGCCATTCGGTGTATTGAAAAGAAGTTGGAAAATAGTGCACGCAAGCTGTTTGATGAAATGTCTGAGTGAAAAAAACACAAAGAACCCGTAGCCAAACATTACCCAACTACAAAAGAACCCCCAAACTCCACAAAATACCCCAAACACAAACCGTCCCTCACCTTTTCTCTCGGTATGGACAACGAAGCTCGCTCCTAAAGAAAGGAATCGAGCCACCGGGGTAGCCCTCAACTTCAGGTTATCGAGAACCGACTCGCCACCCATGACGAACGGTTCTCCACCATTGATCATACCTTAATGCCATTGTGACGCGGTTGGACAACCTCGCCCCAGAGCGTCAAGTTCCATCCCGAAATGAGCGTTAGAGATGTGCCCAAAGCCCTATCCGTCCCCCTCCTTCCTACGAGTCGAGTGACGATGATAGAGGCTCATTTCGACGCCATTGTCGACGGGAAGCGGTTGAGAAGCCTCCACGGAATGAATTCTATGATATCGAAGCCAAGCTTCCGGAATTCAATGGCTTCACTGGCCCCAATGATTATCTTGAATGGGTCCAAATTCTGGAGATGAATTTTGAAACTAAGGGGTATAATGATGAATGGGCTTTCAAAATTGCGAGATCGAAACTCCCTCATTCCGCATATCTTTGGTTTGCAACCGTCAGAATGCAAAGGAATATGGAGGGTCGATCAGAAATCACCTCATGGACATGGCTAAAGCGATTGATGGATCGACAATTCTTGTCTAACTATTACAAGCGAGAGGTCAACCATGAGCCTATTTCATCACTTGATGGGCATGAAGAAGTTAAGCAAGCGAAGGTCGATCTCATGCCCAACGAGGGAGTTTCCCTTGGTCCCTGTGAGCCCATTAACGATGTTGTTGAAGCTTCATGCCAAGAGGAGGATGAGAACATCGATCTTGCCTTTCCTCTCATCCTCATTGAAGAATCCCAACAAGAGGCTCCGATGATCATCACAACATCGCTTTTTCAGGAGTCAAACAACAACGGAGTTGTCACCAACACCTCTCATGGCCTAGTCATTAATGATCTCCCCTATGAGAAGAATGAGGTAACTTCAAACTCACCTACGAAATTCATTGAGACTTGCTTGGATGTTGGATGTTGCGACATAAAGTCTTTGGGTGAGTCGTGCATGACCTTTGGGAGACATTGGTTGTTTGATGATGTTAGTTGGCGTGATCAGTTGCATGATGAGCGTGTGATATCCTCGATCGAAAATTCTCTATGTTTGGAGTGGAATGCTAAGAATCTTGGTGTTCATTTTGTGTTTAGTGGCGAATATGGGTTGGTGATGCCTTGATTCTTGTTCAACCTAAGTATTTGAGCTCTTCATCTGTGTCGTCCATCGATGAATATTTCTTGCATGTTGGTCGCTATGATGTGAACTATTTGAGTATGCCATACATGATATTTGGGCGTCATTGGTTATTCGAGAATGTGTTTTTGGTTGGGTACTATTGGAAATTTGGTATGCAATGTTTGTGGGAGTGTTTGACGAATAAAGATCGTTCTTTTGAATTTGATTTCTTGAATCCCTTAACCCCACATCAAGTCAAACTCGGGGTGGAAAGAGAGTTGAGGAACAATCTCTTTTCGAGCGAAACACAGGTTGAGTGTGCTCTTGGTGAGGACAAGCGATCTCTTGCTTTGTCTTTACCTTGCAGCGAACCAAGTGAGGATGTGTGTTCCCAAGCACCTCAAAATACTCCCCATCCTTCCCTTAATCCCCTATCCCCACACAGCAAGCCTCCAACCACGTTCTTTTATTTGGATGATGGATACATCGTGGGGTTCAATGCCTGTTGGGCGCCTCGTGAAGAGGGCCTCGATTTTAACACCAAAGAGTTGAGGGCAACTCTTTTTCAAGAAGGGGAGTATGGAACGTATCGGGATGTGGCTCGAGCCTCAAGATCTATGGTCACCGATCCTTCTCGTACCCCCTTGGAGAAACACAAGCGAATTCATTTCATGGTGGGGTGTGGAGTCCATTTTAAGGTGGACCCCTTGGATGCGTATTCGGGTCATCGATGGTTGTGGTATCTACTTCAAGTGGGACACCGGACCATGGGAGTGGAGCTACGGGTCCTCATCGGGACCTACTTCAGGCCTTTAAAAGGGTTCGGAGTCATTCGTAAAGAATAAGTGGAAAAAGGGTCAACGTGGGTTGTCGGAATGGACGCACCTTCACGCTTTGGGTCATAAATCCTTCAATATAACTTCGATGGGTCGTAAAATTTTGGAGCTTAAATTACCCACCGAGAGCTTTCAATCGATATCTTTTGGGCCCAAAACAGAGTCCGGATAAAGAAGTTATGCATGTTTGAAATCGACAGAAAAACTGCCCAGATCGTCACGCCCGCTACCACCTACTGTGACGCCCGTGACAACTCATGGCAGTTTCGTTTTTTGTTCCAGAAGCTCCGTCACGCCCACGACAACCAATGGTCACGCTCGTGACCCTGCTCGCCCAGGTCGTCACGCCCGTGACGACAGCCGTAATGCCCGTGACGAAACTGTTTTACGCGTGATTTTGAGACAAAACGCTGCGTTTTGTTTATTTTTCCCCCATTCCTATATATACCCCCTCCCTTGGCATTGTTTGTAGTTTTTGATATTATTTGAATGTAATGCTAAGCATTGTTAGGGTTCCTCCCTTGCTTTCTCTCAAACCTTGTTATCTTTATCCAATCAACTTTGGTGGTGATTCAAGTCATTCCATTAGTGATTATTTAGTAGATTACCTTTGATAATCATGGTGGGATGTTAGGCCTAGAGTTGTGGACTCTCCTTGCTAAGGTCATATCCTTCCTTTGGGTGTTCAAGGCCCTTGTTCTTAGTGATTATCGATCCCTTTCGTTCACTCAAGCTAATCCATCATTACCACCGCGACGGTAACGCTCCAGAATAAGAAAAAGAGGGGAAAGAAGGAGGATGGCTTTGTGGTGGTACGGTGGTCTGGTGGTGGTGGGATTGTGGTGTGACGGTTGTTGGCAGTTAAGGGGTGGTGTGGCGGTTGATGGAGGTTGAGAATGGGAGAGAGAAAGAGAAAAAGAACATGGGAAGGCAGGACAAATAAGACAAAAAGAGAGGGACAAGGAAAGTGGGACGATATCAATGGGGGAGGTTTAGTAGTATTAGGTCTTAACTAGACTTAGGGTTTAACTTGGGTTAAAGGTAAATTAAGGGTATTTATACCCTTAAAAGATAAAAGTAAAATAAAAATTTAACCTAGTAAAAAAATAATACTTTGATATGATAAAACACAGTTTAACTCACAACATTTAGATAATACTAATACCAATAATGATAACAACAACAACAACAACAACAACAACAACAACAACAATAGAAATAATAATAATAATAATAACAACAATCATAAGATTAGTAACAATAATAATAAGATTAGCGACACAAAATTTACTAATGAATAATAATAATAATAATAATAATAATAATAGTAATAGTAATAATAATTATAAGATTAGTCACACAAAATTTACCAATCTACCCTTTCTCTCATTCAACATAGAAAATTACTAAAATACCCGAGTTAGTCCCTCAACAGTCTTATGAGCTCAAGTGTTAAAAGGTTTTACAACGCATTCGAATTTTTTGAGGTTTTACAACAAGAATTCGAATTTATAGTAGGGATTATTGTTGTCCAATTCATGAAAGTACGGATTATTAGTATCCAATTTTCCTTCGAAAAATGCCTAAAAAATGCCTAATGAACGGGTTGATTCAATTAGCATATCATTTGTGATTATTGATGTATCGAATGTTGCTAAAATAACTTATAATTGATAATTAACACTTAATATTTAAAAAAATAAGTATCTAAAATCATTAAAAATACTAAATATTAATAAGACATCTTTTGTGTTAGCATTCTGGTAGCTATACTAGAAATTATATAGTTTAGAGAGTGTATAATGGTTTGGGTTTAAAGGATGTGGTATCCCATTCGCATAATAAAATATGAATTGGTTGGGTTGAGGAAAACAGTTTATACTTCTAGGAAGGGTTAAAAGGTTTGTGAAATGGTTTGACTTGTTTCCACTCCCTTAAATGAATTGAAATGAACTTTAACTTGTTTTGACAGTTTGGGGTAGACATAAATGAGTATTCCCCCTCATGTTTGTAAATGTTTTGTTTTCAGGTGAAGATCTATATCCCGGGGATGGGAATTAGCAGTGACGATTAACATGTTTAGTTTTATTCTTTATGTTGTGTTTCAATTCAAAAAGACTTGAAGTTAATGATGTTGTGTATTTGATTTCAGGATTTGAGTTTGTTTAGTTTGGTTTAAAGTTATTGAACAATTTTTAGTTTTCCTTCTTGCATTGTATTCCTTGGGGGATACGGCAGTGACGCCTAAGTAAAGTTTGAGACTACTGCTGTTAACGTTAGTTTGACTTTAACTTTTTCATAATTGATTTTCCGCAGCGTTACAGAATGGTATCAGAGCTCTGGGTTGCGACCTGGTAGCTCGTAAGTGTCTATTATGTTTTAGTTAGAGCTTAGGATGCTATGTTCGGAATGATGAGTGTGGGTTGGGGGAATGGAATGTGTGTCTCTGTAGAACGTACGGACCCTGGAAAAAAG
This sequence comes from Portulaca oleracea, assembly GCA_029582165.1. Taxonomy (NCBI): domain Eukaryota; kingdom Viridiplantae; phylum Streptophyta; class Magnoliopsida; order Caryophyllales; family Portulacaceae; genus Portulaca; species Portulaca oleracea. The sequence continues at coordinate 39,821,445 of CM055869.1, forward strand.
GAGAAGGCTTGATAGCCTCCTTTTCCGTTGCACTACTTAAGTTGTAATTGGGAGCTGACTAAAGGTTGTTTAATCATTAAATAAAGATAGGAAAATTCCAAATGGTAGGCACCAACTAATGGGTATTCCAAATGGTGGACACCTTTTTTACTTATTCCAAATGATAGGCTTCATAACAAAATAAAAAAACCATTCTGTAGGCATTGTCCTTTTTTACTGTCGTTATGTAGTAAAAAAATTAAAAAATTAAAAAAATTGAAGTTTTGAATTCATTCGTAGATTCACTGCTAAACTGGAACGAAACCCATCTCTGCCTGCTCCACCCTCTCAAATTTCTTGTAATTCTCCCTAAATTCTTCATTTGCAGTAATTCCCCCTAAATTTTAGGGTTTAACCAACAGCATCTAAACACCCAATTCAACCAAACCAACTCCCAAAATTCACAATCCAAACCACAATTCAATTCACAAAGGACATTTTCAAAATCAAAATTCACGAAATTCGAACTACTTTACCTTCCTAAGCCTACCCAGAGGCTTGCCGGAAGGTCTCCTCGGCTTCTTCCTTGGCGTACTCCCCTTCGGCCACCTCCCCCGCCGCTTCCCGGCGACCGTCACTCCTCCGTCGCCGCCTCCTCCGCCGACGCCATTTGGAATGCCCATTAGTTGATGCCTACCATTTGGAATTTCCTATAAAGATATTTTTATTTATAAAATATTTTCGATCTCTTGGGGACCTTATCCATACCAACATACTCGAAATTGCGTCAAATTATTTTACTAATGGATTAATAGCAAACTATTCCAGATTTGAGCCTAAAAAAGACATGTTGCCCACCAGGCTGGTCTCAAGGCCATGCGACCATAAGGAAGACCATGTCTGGGCCCATCTGTCTTCGGCCCATTGAAAAGTGGCAAGAACTCGGTCATGGCAGCATGGCCTTGCCCGACTTCTACTCCGGTTTTCCTTGGGCTGGCCCATGAATTTGGGTTTTGGAGAGATATCAATCCACTTTTAATTAATTTGACACAATAAGCATGTACGTTAGCTAGGTTAAGGTAGAAGAAGATGAGTCGCACGCTGATTTAAGAAAATTAACAAAACCAAAAAAATAAAAGAAGAACGAAACTCCGGTCTACGAACCCTAATTCCGAGCCTGGGGGTAAGGTTACCAATCTCGAGAATAAAAGAATTCTTAGATTCTCCTGTTTAAAAGAAACAGACTCTACTAAAATCGAATTCGAAATGAAAGAGAGCAGGGAGAAGTTTAAAAGATTTCACAACATTATATTCTAAACATGCAAAATGTGGTGCATATTTACAAATTATTAGACAAAGATGGTTTTGAGAGTATGGTTACATGGTTATAAGATGATGAATAAATAAAATAGTCAGACCTTGCTTACTTAATTGCAAATACTAATGGAGTACGGCTGAGACTCGAGACGATGAACTTTGATACCGCGCCTACTTGGGAACTTTGGTATGGGGATTGAATAGGGGTTTTTTGAGAGAGAAATGTGAGAGGATTGATGATGGAAGTGTTGATGGTGAACTCTGATGATGATTGTTGATGATTTTGGTGGTGAAATGAGTGGTATTTATAGGCGAAGAAGGGAAGTGATTGAATGGAAGGGAATAAACATGATCCACCAATTATGCTCCTTTAATATCATAATCCTCCCATTAAAGTTATTTGATTATGTGATAAGAAGAGATTAGGGGAGTGCATGATTGTCGGTATTGCATGGATGCATGGATTAGGGGATGTGTTTGAATGTTATCTCACACAGATTAATGATGTAACATGGATACATAGATTAGGGTATGTGGTTGAATGCTATCTCACACGGATTGATGACATGGCATGGTTTTTTTTATTTTTTATATTTTTGGGATTTTTTTTTATATTTTTGGCTTTTGACTTTTGCATGCTAATTTATTGCACATGTACAATTTATCTACAATATCTGGTACAAAATCTGGTGTCAACAGAGAGCCCCCACTTTGATCCAGTCCGTCTAGGATGAAGGTCAAAGTAGCATGAGGAGTTGATTGCCTTTCTTTCTTTGCAGGATGAATGATGTCGGTACTCTTTTAATAGTGACCGAAGGGTGGATACTGTCGATGCTCTTTCAATGGCGGTCGGAAGGTGGATGTTGTTGGTGGCGACCGGAAGATGGATGTCAGCGCTCTTTTAATGCCAGCTGGAATATGATGTCGGTGCTCTTTTAAGGGCGACTGGAAGGAGAATGCTGTCGGTGTCTTTAAATGGCAACCGAAAGATGTATGTCTGCGCTCTTTAAATGGTAGCTGGAAGATGATGTTGATGCTCCTTCAATGGCGACCAGAAGGTGGATGCTGTCGGTGCTGTTTTAATGGCAACTTGAAGATGGATGTCAGCGCTTTTGATGGCAGCTGGAAGATGATGTTGGTGCTCTTTTAACGGCGGCTGGAAGGTGGATGTTGTCGTTGCTCTTTTAATGGCAACCTGAAGATGGATGTCAGCGCTCTATTAATGGAAGTTGGAAGATGGTGTCCCAGTTTTCCAGGTGTCGATGATGGTTACCTGCACAGAAACCAAAGCGGAATGTTAGATCATTTTGAACAATGGCTGATCCAAACTTCCCTTCTCGATGCTACTATCGATGATGCCTAAACATGTATTATCTTATAAAGCAAGCAACCAAACTTCCAGCAGGCCACTTGCTTATGAGAGGGGACAAAAAGAAAAAAAGAAAAAAAAAGGAAAAAGGAAAGAGTGAAAAACTATAGAGGGGTCGGTTTGAAAATCTCTTTGAGACAAACCGAGCAAAAGCAGAGTACAAAATGAAAAAAAAAATGAGAGACTAACTTGAAAACCCCTCGGGGCAAGTTAGGTAAAAGGAGAGAATAAACTTCCCCTCAGAAGATGCTTCGAAGATGGTGAAAATTTGAGGAGGAAAAGAATACCATAGCTTGTGTAATTCTTGTAAAATGAATTGTAATTTATATTGCTTCTTGAATTAATAAAAGGAGTATATTCTTTTTGTTACATTTTATTCTACTAATTTCAAAAGGTAAAGCATCAAATAATTAGAATACATAGCATAAGAATTTCATTCCTACATTTCTACCACTTCTTTCCCTCCATCATTGTAATAACCCGAAGAAAATCACCCCTTAATACGCATTAATTAGTTTAAATAACAAGGAATAAATCACGAATAATTCGAGCGCGTGTTCCATTTTTCTAACCCAGTGTATGTTTTGCAGGACTTGAATAGTGCAATGATCATCAATAAATCAGTTCTAAATTTCTTTTCTTGATGAATCTCTTCCCATAATTTTTATAGTGATCCTGATCGTTTACGAATTCTTTTACCGAGACCGATATGTCGGGTCCTTCATTTATTCAAGTCAATTTAGGATTATAAATACGAGAAATTTCATAGAGGTATATGAGTATATTTATTTGGGTTACCAATAGTATTTTTACGGTTTATTAAATTTAAATAATTTGAAAATTAGGGAGACATGAGTATAACAAGGAGGACTAAATGGATCAAAAATTCCCCACTTGGGCCTTATGTGGACCGGCCAACATGAGCAAAAGAGAAGGATAGGCCTTCTAATTGGGCTTAAGCATGTAAATTATGTATAAAAAATGATATTAAGGGGGAGTTATCACATTGGAAAGATAATCATCCAACACCCTCATCTCTCACCTCTTGCTCTTCCTCTCTCCTTCGGCAACCCAAACCCCCCGGCCCTTCCTGCCTGCTATTGCTGCCTGTCCACCAACCACACTGGCGCTTTTCCGGTCATCCTCTAGCCGTCGCCGATGCACCACCTTCACCACCATCTTCCTTGCTTCCTTCTCCTCTTACAAGTGTAATGTCATTCCTTTTGTCTTTTCTCTTCTAATGAAAAATCATGAGTATCATCTGAGTTTTTGTAGATTTTTCATGTTATTTCATAGGTAAACCAAGTGTTTCTAAGTTCATCAAGTGAGAAGTGAAGAAATCCAAGCCTCAAAGAGTGAATTTTGGGTAAGTTGTGTTAATCATAAGTTTTAATGATTACATGAGTAAGGATGATGGTGGATTGTGACATGCATGTGGTTTAGGAGGCTTGATTCTTTTATGAAGGAATTTGTAGATTATATGTGAATGCATGTATTTAAAATAGGATTTATCCAGAAAAAGGATGAATTTTATGACTTTTAGTGTTGAATTTGTCAAGAATAATGTTTAGGAGCATGATATATAATTGAAATGGGCTTTGCATGTGTAAGATTTGGTCAAGATAAAGTTTTTCTTTATAGTTATGATTCTGGAAATTTGTGTTTATAATGGAAAGATATGTTTCAAATAGTGATTAAAGAAAATCATGAGATTAATCAAGCATGCAAGTGATTTGGTGAAGTGTTATTGTAATCTAGTGGGTTTTGATATTTCTAGAGAACATGAGTTGTGATTTTGGTTCATTTTATGGCATGAATAGGTAGATAAAAGTGTTAGCTAACACCCGGATTTTGTAGCTCGTCATTTTGATAAGTATATTAGGAGTTATGGCCAAAACCGTGAGGTTGAGCGAATCTGTGAACTTTTGACGTCAGTTAAAAGATGGACATTTTTCGAAAGGTTAGAGGGTTCTATGGTTTAAAGGCTAAACATGAAAGTAGTAGAGGACCTTCAAGATAATAACATGACAACCAAGTGTAATGTATCTTAAGTTTTATGCACTCTAAGTTTTCTAAGTGAGATAGAGAGCGAGCAAAGTTTTACAGGTGGCTTCTCAAGGGTTATAAGTATTGTTTTATGGGAGTTTAAAGTCATGTTTATGTTAAGGTTTTACATATGTTGTATATCAGGTCATGCATGATTTAGGTCGCGTTTAAACAAGGTTGTTGTTTATTTAGTTATTTAAAGAAAGGAACTCATAAGTACGTTTCTTTTAGGTTGTGACTTAAATTGCAGGTTAAAGTATTTTCATCTTGTACAGGGTAAGTTAAGGTCAAGCTTTGTAAGTTATGCTGTTTTTATTGTTTACCTATTAGTTACGTTGTTTTTAATGTTTTTGGAACCGCACTAAATAGCTAAAATTATCCTCGAAAAGATTCTTAAATTATCGGGGGTATACGTACTGAGTTATCTCATTCTTCGAAGTTTTATGTTTCGTTTTAGGAACCTCGGAAAAAAAAAAGAAAAGGGAAAGCCCCGGAAGGACAAAACCCTAGAGCATCTTAAGGAGATTGAAGGTGGTTAAATGCACTATCTGAAGGAAATAAAAGAAATCATTGATATTCTGGCTTGTATAATTTTTATTGGGTTGTGTTATGTTGCTTTGAGGATGTTAAGTAAAGTTATGTCTGGATGATGCATGTTTTAAGTTAGGCTTATGCTTGATTGTCTGCCTTAGGTTGTAGTTTTAGCCTTGTCCGTTTACCCGGACGACGGTAATGCTCGCAGGTGTTTATCCGCTGCTAATCATTAGGTTAAGTGAGTCATTAACTTAATCTTGTGATTAATAACCTGCGGGTGTTACAATCATCTTTTCCAGTCGTGTCGAGTCGGTCCATGCCTGAGTCAGGATCCTTAAATCTAATAATGCTCTCAACTCGTCGGTACTGGTACTTTTTAGGTTTCTCTAGCACTGTAATGGGCTTCTTTCCCTTTCCCTTATGGATAATAATTTTCTGTCGATTAGGGTTAAACCCCGGATCTTGAATAGTGACGACCGGAAGCACAAGTTGTATGACACTTTTCAGTTTTGGGATTCTAGGGAAGAAGAATGAGGTTGCTTATTGTTGAGCCGATAGACCACCCCTATGGTGGTGGTTAACCAACTTCGGTATACGTCCATGGAGGAGGTGATGATGCGATGGGATGGAGGAGCCTCCACTCCGGAGCGTTTCTTCCGATCCAATATTTCAACCAGGACTCGACGACGGACCCTCATAAATGAGTGAGACCGGGAATCTCACACGGAGAAAGAGGGATGTGTTGAAGATGACCCATTTGCCTCATGACTCGATCGGTAAAATAATAAGTCAGCTCCATAAGGCCAAAGAGAGTAACATGGGCAGCCTAGCGAGAGTGATTAGAAAAGCATGGGACCTTCCACCATTGGATCCACCATTGAATCTCTTTGTGATTCTTCAAGAAGGTGACCCATTCCTCGAAGCTTCTACGGGTGTCTTATTTTCTCTTGCGCTGGCAAAATTTTTCCAACTCCGAGGCCGTGATTGGGCAGTAAATCATACTGAGCTGCTCCATGAGCCATACCTACGGAAGAAAAGGGAAGAAAAATTAAAATCTCGGTTATACGAAAAATAGAAAAACACAACAGAGAATTATCGACATATGATTCCACATAGATCGATCGTTGATTCGATACAAAATCATGAAAAATAATAGGAAAAAAAGGAAATAAACAAAAATAGAACGTCGATGCTTACTTGAAGAGCAAGAAGACTTCCTCGGAAGGCTTGTTTGGTGTTCCATGAATCCAGGTCAAAAAGAGTCTCCGCAATCATCATGGGAGCAAGGTTATAGCATCGGGTTATTTCATCTACGATGTGTACAAGAGAAAGAGGAGGGAATCTCGAACCCCCATGATAAAATAAAAATTCGGCAAGAATGCAAAATACAAAACCTCGAACTCTTGCAGCCGGACATAGTCTGAGTGCTTTGGTAGATTCGAAAAACTCCACAAACACTTTTTAGATTTCTCTAGCACTGTAATGGGCTTATTTCCCTTTCCCCTACGGATAGTAATTTTTTGTCGATTAGGGTTAGACCCCGGATCATGAATAGTGACGACCGGAAGCACAAGTTGTATGACGTTTTTTAGTGTTGGGGATTCTTGGGAAGAAGAGTGAGGTTGCTTATTGTTGAGCCAATGGACCACCCTTACGGTGGTGGTTAGCCAACTTTGGTATGCGTCCATGGAGGAGGTGATGATGCGATGGGATGGAGGAGCCTCCACTCCGGAGCGTTTCTTCCAATCCAATATCTCAACCAGGACTCGATGACGGACCCTCGTAAATAAGTGAGATCGGGAATCTCACAAGGAGAAAGAAGGATGTCCTGAAGATGACTTATTTGCCTCATGACTCGATCGGGAAAATAATAAGTCAGCTCCGTAAGGCCAAAGAGAGTAACATGGGCAGCCTTGCGAAAGTGGTTAGAAAAGCATGGGACCTTCCACCACTGGATCCACCATTGAAACTCTTTGTGATTCTTCAAGAAGGTGACCTATTCCTCGAAGCTTCTACGGATGTCTTATTTTCTCTTGTGCTGGCGAAATTGATCCAACTCCAAGGCCGTGATTGGGGAGTAGATCATGTTGAGCTGCTCCATGAGCCATATCTACAGAAGAAAAGGGAAGAAAAATTAAAATCTTGGTTGCACAAAAAATAGAAAAACACAATAGAGAATTATCGGCATATGATTACACATGGATCGATCGGCGATTCCATGCAAAATTATGAAAAATTAATAGGAAAAAAAGGAAATAAACAAAAATAGAACGTCAATGCTTACTTGAAGAGCAAGAAGACTTCCTCGGAAGGCTTGTCTGGTGTTCCATGAATCCAGGTGAAGAAGAGTCTCTGCAATCATCATGGGAGCAAGATTGTAGCCTCGGGTCATTTCATCTACGATGTGTACAAGGGAAAGAGGAGGGAATCCCGAACCCCCATGATAAAATAAAAATTCGCCAAGAATGCAAAATACTAAACCTCGAACTCTTGAAGCCGGACGTAGTCTGAGTGCTTCGGGAGATTGGAAAAACTCCACAAAACTCTTGCAAGTCGACCATGTTGTCAACAAGAATGTTCCCTAAACCCCGATGGTTGAAGTTTGCCAGTTCCTTAAATTTCTCCCAATGATTGTGATCAAGCGAAGGAGTTGTAGGAGGTGCATAAAGGTCGAATCCAAAGATGCTAGCCCATTCTTTTTGAAGAGGACAGGATTCGTTTCATGAGAAAAGAAAGACATGGAACTTGGGATCTAAAAATGTGAAAGCGGCTTTAAGGAAATCCCAATTAATTTTGACTTATTTCAGGCTTAGTATGAGGGTGAGATTGTAACATGCAAGTGCTCAATTGAGCACTTGGAAGTGGAGTGGTTAAAAAAGCATGGGACCAAGTTTCTCGGTTTTGGTAACGGTATTCATCCAAGTGCTCAATTTCCTTTCAAAGGTCATGATGCAGAACCCCAGCTTCCAAGCGTCGCTCAGGCTTTGCACTCCAAAGTCATATCCCAAGCCGATATCCAGCAAATCAATAGTACTTTGATTCTTATCCTATTTAGAATTCAATCAAAGTGGAGGCTATCTGTAGACACTGGGTATTTGAGCTCATAGATATATAGTTTAACATAAGCAATAAAGAGAAGAAGCTAAGCCAAGACACTTGTTTACATGCACTCTAGATGAGTAAGTTTACATGAGAACACATGCATCATCACATGTGAAAGACCTAGCCTAAAGCATGAACAACTTTTACGTACAGAAAATGTTAAACTCAGCCATGCATGTCATGCAAAAACCACGTAAAAGACACATGCAAAGAAGCTACAAGAAGTCTCAAGATTGAAACCTCACAAAGACACTAATATGAGCTAAATATGCATGGATCGTCGAAGTGTGAACAAGCCATTTTCACACATACACATTGCACACCTACACCGACCAAGGATGCATGAACAAAGGCACATGCATCCTCCCCCTACCTTAAGCTCGTTCGACCTTTGAATTAGTTCATACCGAGATTCATCCTTGTGCCATTGTTGACCACAAGGTGCATGACACATTTTTCCCCCCTATAGTCTGATCGGACTTAAAGTCGATGACTTCTATGTGTGTAAGTTCATGCATGCTCAAGCCTCTTTAGCCTATAAATACCTCTCTAGATAGAAGCCAAAGTCACAAGCTGATTCTCAGCATCATTCTATCTCATATTCTCTTCACTCTCTCTTCATTCTGTCACTCATTTAATCCTCTCTTTAATCTCCATTCTATAATCTTTCTTCTCTGATTTATACTACATTTTTACCATCACTATCTCTATTTCTCAACTCTCTTAAACCTCCAATTCCTATCCTTTTATTATCTCTCCATTATCTCTACATAAACACCACCAAAACCCCCACAAAAGACCCCTTTTTCATCTTTTTCCATTCACTTTTCTACCCAAAATTTTGATTCTATTTGGCATCTTCGAAAGGAGTATTCAACATATTCAAGGAAGCTACTTTAAGAGTGAAGCTCAAGCACTTCAAGAAAGGCTAAGCTAGGCTTCTCCCAAAACATCATGCAAGTACTTTTTGTGTGTTTTTTTTTAATGTAAATTGTATATATGTTGTAATTCTTTCATTCTTTTGCATGCTTAAAGAAGTAATCATGTAACGTTTCAATATATATCCTTCCAAACTTTATCAAAAGTACATTTATAACTTTTAGTAGAGTCTTTCCTTTTATGAGAGGCGAATTCAAAAGATTCCTAACTTTCGAGTTCGTACCCTTACCCCCGAATCCACTTGGTTTCGTAGGCGGACTCTTTCTTGTTTTCTTTTCCATTTTGTCTAGGCTTTTTCCATTAAAAGAGTCAGGTGGTGACTCCTTTACAAACCAAAACACATTGTGATTTCCTAAACTATGTTTAACATGGTTTTACAATGGATCGATGCAACTTTAAGGTGATTTTGTATATTTCCAAATAATGGTTGCCTACTTTTTCCGACTCTAACATCTTGTGAACAAATTGGACTAATTCTAAAGAGTTAGAATGTGGATGTTCATTCTTGAAAACTTAATTTAATGATTCACGGGATGCATCAACCAAAGGGAAAGAGATTTTACAACTTTTATTCATGAAATGTGCAAAACTTCCCTAAAGAGCTTTAAAAAGTAAACCCCAACACAAATTCCCCTGTCTCGGGGACGTTTAGAAGTCTGAACGATGAAAAAAAATTCCACACACGCCTGTGACAAGGTCCTTGGGTTTTAGAGTTGAGCATCATGTCACGCCCGCGACACCTTCATTTGGAGAAATCTTATGGAAGAAATCACCCAGAGTCATGGCTGCGACCTCCCTCCTTACGACCGCGACAAGCATCTTGTCACGACCTCGACCATGGGGTCGTGCCTACGACCCTCTCGCTGGAAGTTTGCCTTGAATTCCTCCGAGCTTCGTCTCGCCCGTGACGGCTGGCATCCTCCTATGACTCACCAAGAGAATTCACCTGTCATAGTTGGAACGTGTCTGTCGTGGTCGCGACGACCCTGTCTGTCAGGAATTTCAGCTTGTTTTTTTCGTTTCTTCTACTCTCCTTTTGTGTATATCCCCTCTTGCCCCTCCCTTAATGATTTGTAATGCCTCTCTTGGATGTCTTTGATTGTAATTAGCTTGAATCCTTTTTTCATTTGGGCCTTTGCTCCCCTCTTTCCCCTCATTGTAATTAACCATTTACAATGGGTAGGAAGAGGCATTCATTACTTGCTCAATATACTTGCTGAGATTTTTCTCTCAAACTCCCTCTACTTCAAGACTTTCTTACTTTAGCCTCAATCAATTTGTGGTGGTGTTCAAGCTAAATCCTTTATAGAATTGTGGGGGTTGCAACCTTTATCAATTCTTGGTGGGTTTGATATTTCTTGGGTGGTGATTACTCTTTATCCCAAGTTGATGTCTAGTGTAGAAGATTCACTCCTAGGGTTTGGTTGTTACATTCATCACAAGAATCACCAAGCTCATCAACTTAAGCGTCTAATCCCATCACGATACTCTCTCTATGTCTCTCTCTCTCTGTCTCTCTTTGTCTCTCTCTCTCTCTGTCTCTCTCTCTCTCTCTCTCGCAGACATAGACACATCTCTATCTCTCTCTCTTTCTCTTTTAGACACACACTCGTAAACATCTCTCTCTTTCTCTTTTACACACACACACCCGCACACGTCTCTCTCTCTCTCTCTCTCTCTCTCTCTCTCTCATACACACACATCTCCTCATTTGTGTGTGAGAGAATGAGAAAGGGGTAGAGAGAGAGAGAGAGAGAGAGAGAGAGAGAGAGAAACAGAGAGAGAGAGAGAGAGAGATGGAAGGGGTGGAGAGAGATGATAAGTGCGTTATTTTCACTTATTTCTAGGTGTTTTAGAAGCATAATCATGGTTGATATAGGCCAAAAATGTTTAAAATCTCCCCTATTTCTTTATTTATGCTTGGTCTTTGTGTTTTTTGTGTTGATTTGCAGATTTAGAAGCAAAAATCCGACTTTAGGAGCAAATTTCGCAAGACCAAGGGCACCACGGGCATCAACCACTATTGATCAACCCGTGGCATGAATTTCAGGAGGAACCAACCAAACAAGCGCTAAGTAGTGCCCACCACGGGCTGCCAGTGGTGACCCCCACGGACTGTGGTGGCCGCTGGAGACGCGCTTTGGCGGTAATTCTGCGGCAGATAAAAAGGGAAGAGAAAAATGAGCATTGTTCATTATTAATTTCCAACAGAAAAAGGGAGAGCTTCTTGAGTAATTTACAACAAAAACACCTCCATCGATCGATAATCGGTTCAAAGATTTCTAAGAATTGAGATTCGAGAGGAAGCGTGCAACACCCGTGAAGAAATTTCCATCCCGGGGATCGAGAGACTCTACGGAATTCGTCTCAGAGTTTGCTTTATTCTTTTCGCGTTGCTTTCTTAGTTTCTAGAATTGATTATCATGTTTAGAACGTATTTGTTGTTTTCAATGACTATTCGTGAGTAGATTTCGTTCTTTCTAGGGTTTTATGAACCGAAACTATGGTGTTTGGTTAGAATGTTTTAGTTTGTATTTGAATTCTTGATTGAATCAATAGAAGGCTGCATTTTTCATGCTTATAAGTGTTCTTAAGGCCTTGGATGCTTGTAATTCTGAGATTAACTTGAGAAGTACCGAAAGGTGAATTAGAGGAATCTAACTACCAACCTGTCTACCTAGGTTTGCGAAATTTGAGAAAGAAATAGTGAACTAGGGAATCATTAGATAATATGATTTTTTGAGACCTTCAATTCTATTTAACTTAAAAGGCATACGAAATTTGTTGATTAGGTTGTTTAGAATAATTCTATTTAGCATCGAAAGGGCGATAGAATTCAGAGGTTGTTGATTCTTGATTCGTTTAAGTTATTTCTTGCGCAAGCTTTAACCTAATTTTCAAACCCTGTTGTTAGGTGAATAAAACCCTAGAAGCCTTCATCCATTGAATTACCCCAGACTCAACTCTTTCTGTCGGCTTAGTTTTGATTAGTTTTTTTTTGTTTTAGAAACCTACGAAAACATCAAAATCCTGATCGGCTTAGCAATTAAGTAGAGGGATAGTTCACTGCGTTACTAGAGTAATATAGGACCCGGAAAATTCCCGTTCGGGGAAATGTTTTCGGATGCGCTACTTATGTGATCGGGAGCCAACTAAGGTTGCTTAATCCTTAAATAAGGATATTTTCAATTTTTGAAATTCATTTTCGGGGTGATGAAACTTTATTTATTTATAAACCAATTTTTTATTATTTAAATTATCCGTAATTTCACAAATTAATTTAACAATAATTTAATCCCGACCCACTTAATAAATCCAGGCCCAAGAGAAAACAAATGGGCCACTGGAATATGCTAAAACCCACCTAGGTTTTAGCGGATTCCAGGCTGGGCCACTGGTCTCCTCGGCCCAAAGAGAAATTGGGTTGAACATGATAAAACCCTCCTAGGTTTTATCATTTTCTGGCCCATTTCTCTCTGGACCCTCCTTGGATAAATATTGGACATGAATTAAATTATTTTCTTAAATTACTTTTGTGCAAGAAATCGAATACTTTAAATAATTAAACGAATTTGTAAAATGTTTAAAGAATCGCCAGCCGATTTAAGGAAATCGACAAACCATAAAATAAGAAAAGAAAGACTCTGGTCTACGAACCCAATTTCTAGATTCGGGGGTAAGGTTACGAATTCGAGAGTTATAAGAACTCTCGAATCCGCCTGTTATAAAAGAGACTCTATTAAAATCAACATGGAAAAGAGAGAGAGCGGGGAGATGTTTGGTTAATTTCGCGAAGTTATTATTCAATCATGCAATATAAAATGCGGTTTTTACTTTACAAAATATGTACAAGTAAAGGAATTAAAGAATGAATTACATGATGAAAAACCACAATAATAATGACAAAAGCAAACCTTGTTTGATGTGGGTTGCCCGAATGCGACGATTGAATTCCTTGACTTAGCCCTGGTTATGACCTCAGATAGGATGATGAAGATATGGATGATTCGGGTGAATGGTATAGAAGTGGTATGGGGATTATGAGAGTGGTTATATTTATATTAGGAGATAAGAATGGATACAGTGGAAGAAGTTTAAGAGAGTTTTGGTAGGATGATGATGATAGTTGGTGGTAGTTTAGTGTAAGGGTGATTGTTTAGACCCGATTTCGTGTCTAAATACCGCCTAAATCCTTAGGCTTTTGACTTGTCTCGTAGCTCGTTTTAATAACTTTTTATGCGATTTGGTTATTTTTGTAGTTTCCGAAGGTTTTACTCAAAACTATGATAAATGGGCTAATTTTACACCAATCTTGGGAATCCCGAGATTCCCTAAGATTTCCCGAGCCCTGGTCGTGTCAAAGGCAGCGGAGACGGAAGCCTTGAAGATAACTTGAGGCCGAAATAGAACGTGGCCACGGTCATGTTGACCGCAGCCACGGTGTGATGGAGCCAATGCCTAAGGGAGGAGGATCTGCAACCCGAGATGTACCATGGTCATGGTCAAATCGACCGTAGCCACGGTGAGTTCACTGTCCTGCCCAAGGAAGAGGTTGGCCGAACAAGACCGTGGCCACAGTCTCCCATGACCGTAGCCACGGCGGTGCGAAGGAACGAAAAGATGTCAACCCTAATCGCCTACACCGTGCCCACGGTGCGTGGGTACTGTGCCCACGGTAGTGCGAAGCGAAGAGAATTTTCCTGCCTTACGCAGGACCGTGGCCACGGTCACCTTGACCGTGCCTACGGTCCCCTGCGGGACACGTTTCGTTTGTAGCATTAAATGATGAGTTTTGAGTAACAACCTGAGTTACTATATATTGTTTTAGGTCATTTTTACAGAGGGGAAGATCTTTATTCAGTCTTTAGCTACCTTTTATCATACTTTAGCCTTCTTTTATCACATTTTAAGCTTTGGATTAGAGGGATTAGTGAAGATTTCTGCTGAGTTTATTGACTCTTGTATTGGATTTTCTCAAGTTTTATTTCAACATTGAAGATTATTATCATATTTGGAGCATTGGAGCTTATTTATTCAGAAGTTTTTCCTCTTTGTCATCACCATTAATGAGCACTTCTTAACCTTTTTCTCTTTTACTTCATAGTTTATTTATTAATCCTTGTTTTTGCTATTGTTGTTATTATTGGCTTTGTTGATTGTTTATTGTTCTTGTTTATCCTTTCAAGCATGATTAAAGTTGTTGGTGTTAGTATCATGATAGTTAGGATGTTTAGTGGCTAGAACCCTAATGGGTTAGGAAGATATTAAGGGTGTGTATGGGTGATTAGGTTTGGGTTACCAATATTAGTGAGTAACTAGTTAGGAAATCAGCTTCCCAACCCTATCGTTCCCTTAAGTGGGATGTATTTGGGTGCGAAAGCATCCCGAATACATCCAATGCTTGTTGGAAGGTAGGAATTGGGATAGTTAGTGTTCTAGTTCGTGAAAGCGAATAGAAACTAACTAGAAAATTCCGTTTCATCAACTTACCCGGGTCTGTCTATGGACTTTGGGGAAGTTAATCCGGACTATCCTTGAAAGAGGAAGCCCGGTTGGTATTTTCCAATGGAGTTACCATTTGATTTCCCCTTCTCGTTACTCTCTTGCTGCGAAACCCACTTCCTTATCCCCGTTTGCATCCCGAAAGTCTCCCGACACCCATTGTCTCACCTTTTTGACCGAACCTAGTGTGTTTGTGCTGTTTTTACCCCAAAAAATCTATTACCCTTTCTTGATCCTAAACCCTACCTAGAGTCAAGTAGTTGCAGCTAAGGCCTTAGCTCCCTGTGGAAGAACGACAAAACCAAGGTCTCACAAACCCTGTTACACAAAAATGGCACCGTTGCCGGGGAGCCAGCGCCCCTAGTTTTAGTTTCTTGGTTTTTGGTTATTTGAGTTTGCTTTCATGGTAGAAATTAGTTTGTGCTAATCCCGATGAATTTGATGCTTCTATTCGTTCTTGTTGGTGCATGTAGGTACGCCATAATGTTCTATCGAGCATCGTAGGAGGCCTTGAGTCCAATGGGTGAAGTCCAAGCTGGTTCACCCCGTACCCTTCTCTCATATGCCGTTCCATCTTCGGGTACGGGAGGCAACCTGATCACGTTACCACCATTACCACCTGATGTTGTGTTCTGGTTTAAGCCGCACTTACTTAAAGTCTTCGAAAGAAACCCGTTTCATGGGGACGATGCTGCTGGCAGTCCCATTGCTCATATTGATAAATTCGAAGACCGGATTAGCTTGATTCACATTCCAAAGATATCATCAGAATTTTTGAAGTTGAAGTTCTTTCCTCTCACTCTTGGGGGGAAAGCAAAGATATGGCTACAAACATGTCCACCTGGTTTTTATTCTTCATGGGAGGCACTCAAAGGAGATTTTCTTCACCGTTTCTTTCCGGCGGAGGAGACACACCGACTTCGAGCAGAAATTTTAAGTTTCAAGCAAGGGCCGGGAGAAAGTCTTTTCGACGCTTGGGGGAGGTTTAAGAGTCTTCAACGACAATGCCCTCATCATAATTTACCGGATTGGATGTTGCTTCAACATTTCTATCATGGGCTCCGTGTTCCTCTTAGAGAATCTATTGATAATACGTCCGGAGGGATGTTCCTAATGAAGACTGCAGAGGAAGCTAATATTTTTCTTCATGAGCTATCTCAGAATGTGCCTAGTTGGGGAGGCGGCCAAAATTTAGGAAATGGGGATGATTTTTTGGAACACAACCCCACTATCAAGCTTCTAATGGCTACCGTCCTTGATTTACAAAAGAAGATGGCGAATGATGAAGTTTCTAACCAGTTGAGCTTAGCCCGAGGTATGCAACCCATTGCATCTATTTCCGCCCCACATCTCGAGCATCGATGTGTGGAGTATCGTCAAGTGGAACATGTGAATGTCGTTTACTCCAACCAACTTTATTCCCATTCCTATGAGGATTATGGTCCTGGTTATACTACATTTGCCAATCCTACATTTGATCTTGTTTCTCAAGTCTATGACCATCATGCGTACTTTCAAGAAGAGTTTTCGCCTCAACCCACCTCACAACCTCAATTTTCTCAACCATCCCAAGATTCTATGATTGAAAAGTTGTTGCAACAAATTGTGGCTAATCAAGAAAGTAAAGGTGCTCACCTTAGAGACCTTGAAACCCGAATGACCCAAGTTGTTCAACAAGTATATTCTTCTCAACCCATTCAACCTCGACTCATCCAAGGGGAGCAAGTTGAAGCCATTACCCTAAGGACTGGAAGAAAAATTGAAGAACCTATGATAGTGGAAGAGAATGTGGAGGAGGAGAGACCTTTGGGAGAGAATGAGGGAGTTGTGGTGGATAATAATGAAGAGGAGAACTTAGAAGTTGAGCAGGCTAGGATTGAAGAAAAGGAGAATGATGTTGTGGTTGATAAGGCCGAGAACGAGGAAAAAGAGGAGTTGGAAGAGATGGTAGAGATTGATAAAAGACGAGAGAAAGGAAAGGAAGTCTTGAGGGAGGATATTCATGAAAAGCCATTGGAGAAACCCGTTTCATATAGACCTCCAGTTCCATTTCCCGGAAGATTAGTTCAACAAAAGAATGATGATAAATTCTCCAAGTTTATTTTGATGATGAAGAAGTTCCAGGTTAATATTCCGTTTCTAGATGCCATGTCGGAGGTCCCTTCATTCAAGAAACATCTCAAGGACCTTTTGACAAACAAGAGAAGAATCAAGGAGTCGTCGACCGTTTATCTTACGGTTAGTTGCAACGCCATTATGGGAAGCAAATGTCCCAAGAAACTAGCCGATCCCAGTAGTTTCTCTATTCCATGCTTAATTGGTGATCTGAAGATTGATAATGCATTATGTGACTTGGGGGCAAGTGTGAGTGTCATGCCACACTTTATATGTAAGAAGTTGAACCTTGATGACTTGACCCCGACAACTATTAATTTGCAACTTGCAGACCGGAGTATTAGGAGGCCCTTGGGAATATTAGAAGACATCTCGGTTCAAGTGGGAAGTTTCCTTATCCCTTGTGACTTCGTTATTTTGGAGATGAATGAAGATTGGTGAAATCCTATTATTCTTGGTCGACCCTTCTTGGCTACCGCAGGAGCTATTATAGATGTGAAAAGAGGTCGTTTGTCTCTTCATGTGGGTAGAGATCATATTGATTTTGACATTGACCCTTCAAGATTAAAATCCCGGAAAGAATCTCATTTTAAGGCCAATGCGGTGGTAGGCATCTCGGATGAACCCCAAAAGGAGTCTTATTTTCTCGAAGTTGAGCCCGATGATTGGGGAGAAATCAAATATCTAAGGGTTTCGCATCCAAATCTAAGTGAATTTGAGGACATTCACTATGATCATCCTTTGAAGATCATTCCATGGAGGAAGGAGATTTCCTTGAGTGAAACCTATGTTGAATGCAACAATGTCAACGAGTTGATCTTTAAAGGTCCTAGGCCCGGTAAACCACCAAACACCAAATTAAAGTTACTTTCTACTTCTATATCCTCGTGGCCTACTAAGTTTTTGAGGAAGCGAGATTTGTTTCTATGCAAAGGTAGGAGGTGTTGGAAGAGAAGAAGGAAACGTTGGTGGAGAAAGCCAAAGGAAATGCTACCCGGATATCCTAGGCAGATGATTAGGCTACCGGAAGAGTGTCCCATGACATTCATGGACCTCTTTGAGAATCATGGGAAAAAGAGGAATAGAAACTGGTGGAAAAGGTTGATGATGTTTTTGGTTTGTGTCCCGAGGATTCCAAGAATCAAGTAAGTATTTGGGTCAAGCTAGGGACCTTAAACAAGCGCTCCATGGGAGGCACCCCATAATTCTTGAGTTCTTATTTCAATTTTTAGTTTTTGCATTTTTCTTTTTCCTTAGTGATTATTGAAAAATTTGAGAAAAGAGAAAAAAAAATAAGAAAAGATTGAAAAGAAGAAAAAAATTTCGAGAGTGAAAAGATAATAAAGAGAGGTTCTATGAGGGTCGGGGTTTGAAAGTGATTTTTGAGTGTTGGGAAAATACCCTTAAGTGATAAATTGAGTGAGAAATAAAGGGAGTGGATGATAAGAGGGTAGATTTTAGGACTTAACGTGTTTTTTCCAAGTTTTGAGCCTTGTAGGTACAGTAGCTGGGCCGAAAGGTACCGTGGCCACAGTCGCTTGGACCGTGGCCACGGTCAGGATATGCAAGTTGTTCCCAGTTTTCTCATGCCGAAGTGGACCGTGACCACGGTGGGTTTAACCGCAGCCACGGTCTCATCGCAGCAAGTTCTTGGAAAAATTTCTTCCCGAAGGTCACCGTGACCACGGTAGATGTTACCGTAGCCACGGTCACTACCCTGCATTTTCCACTCTTTTTACTCAACCCGAGCCACACCGTGCCCACGGTCGAATTTACCGTGGCCACGGTGACTCGAAATCTGCGAATATTGTCGGGGTTCAATTCTCATTTTTCCTTATTTCTTTTTCAATTCCCTCCATTCTCTCACACTCGAAAACCTCCCCTAAAACCCTAATACAACAAATTCCTTCCTAGATTTGACAAATCCATCACCAATTTCTTCCATTTCTCTCCAATCTCCCCTGCAATTTTCAAACCCTAGCCGTGCACTGCTGCTGTCTTTGCCATTTTCGGAGCTTCTTGAAGAAATTTTCTGGGTTTTTGCACTTGGTGGGGTTTGAAATTGTCACTAATCCTTCCCAAACACCTCAATCCAGGTATTCTTGATTTATTGGTGCTTATACATTCGATTTGTTTGTTCTTGAGTTGAATGTTGTGCGAATTTCCTGGGTTTTTGGTTGAACGGATTGTTTGATTTGGGGTGGAATTTCTGGTGAATATTGTTGTGATTGGGAGTAGTTTGGTGATTCATTGAGTTGGGTTTGTGGTTGGTTGTGAATTCGTATTGCTCGGGATTTTTGGGTGGTACTCTTGTGGTGTTTCTTTGTTGTGGTGGTTGTGTTCTCAGCTGCTATCAATGGGTCGAGCAAAACGAGCCCGGACCGAGCCGGAGTCAACCCCCGTCCCATCAACCGCTGCCGAGCCCGATAAAACCCGGTACAAGGGTCAACCGGCCTCGATCATTCAATGCGACCTGAAGGTTAAAGTTAACTTCCGGGACGATATGCACAAGGCGAGGTATGAGAGGCTCAAGAAGCGGAAGATTTGTGCTCTGGACCTCTATCATGAAGAGACGGCAAAGGACGCCTATTGTAAACCGAGCATGGATTTCTTCATCAAAACCATGGGTTGGGAGGTCTTCGCCACCTTGAGTGAGTCAATCATCGACCAACCGGTGCTCAAGTTCCTTAGCTCTTTGGTTGTACAGGAAGACGACACATCCAACGCCTCTTTCTCGTACATCGTGAACAAAAAGGAGGTCCAATGCACGGTTAAGGATCTTTGCAATGCGTTAGGCCCACCCGAGGATGAAATCTTCTATGGCGAGAGTGTTAATTTTGATGAACAAAAGGCTATGCGAGACCTTACTTGCTGGAGGAGGCGCTATCCCAAGGTTCGAACCCAACGAGCGCAGTTTTATTGCCTAAGCAACTCCAAGGCCTGGGATTTTTGTAACCTCAGTGTCCATATCTTCCACCGCATCATCTCGAACTCTGTTTTCGGCCGTGATGCCGGGCAATCAAGCGTTCGGAAAGACGACCTCTTCGTCCTCTACAACGCAATTAATGGTCGCCGAGTCAACACCGGCTCATGCATCCTCCACTGTCTCCAGGAAATAAGCCTCCAAACCCGGAACATGACCATTGGAATGGGTCACATCATCACCCATCGTCTACGGAAACAAGGGTTCGAGTCTTACCTCGACAAGCGGACTCCCCGGTTTTTCCCCGATCCTATCGATGGTGTTCGCCTTCGGAAGATGGAATTCTTAGAGAAAAACAATACGCGAACATTCTACCGTCACGGAAACGAGCCCCATAGCGTCGTAGTTCATTTAGGCGACGACAACACCGAGAAACGCCTAGATGTCACCGACCGCCGCAATTGGTCGTGTGGCCAATCTTTTGGGGATCGTTTCGTAGTGGGTGGTCCCGGGGATCACGAAGAGGAGGAGGGTGAAGAAGAAGAAGAAGATGAGGAAGAAGAAGAAGAGGGAGGACAACCGCAAGGGGACGAAGCCGAGCCGAGTCAAGTGCGGGACGCCGCTCTTGAACGTATCAGCGAGCAACTCCAAGAATTTCATGATGAGTTTCAAGAACAACGGGAGCTCATCCAAAACAAGCAGACGTTGATTGAAAACTTGCAAGGGTTAATCGAGACCCAACAAGAGATGCTTGCTAGCATCCAATCGCAACTCCAACCCCGTCATCCTCTGGGAGGGTCCACTTGAGGACCGTTTGTAAGCATTCACCCCCACCCGACCTTTATCATCATTTTTATTTACTTTATTTTGTGAAGTATAAGTGTGGGGGGGTGCTTCTTCGGGGTTTTGGATGCAATGTCTGATAGTTTTGGTGTGTTGGTCTCCCGGTTTCATTTAGTATGTTTTGGCATGTTTTTGGGGTTGCTCGATGAGAATGTTCGGGTTTGCTTTGCTTGTTTGTCTTTCGAGGGTTGCCGGGTTGTCTTTTGGGTTGTTTGATGGTGATTGATGTTGATGTTGTTTTTGTGGGCTAGAAGTTTGTTTAAGCTTGTCTTGATTGTATTTTGATCATCGATTGTTTGTAAATGAATATTGTCTGTGATGAATGCAATGAATCGGTTGTTTCGGTTGGTATGTATGGAGTTTCACCCTTATTTCCCGCCTCAATGATTGAGATTCGGGGATAAGGTAAGTCATTGGCAATGTATATATTGTTAATAGTTTTGTTTTTCATCTTTTTAATTTCTCTTCATAGTTTTTCATGTTAGTTTTCCTTTCTTTTTTTTTGGTCTCGCATGCGAATTCTATTGTTTGTAAGTTATCTTTTACTCTAACATTGTTTTGATTGACTCGAACGACGACTCTGGATCGCTATTTTAACGCTCATGAAGAGTTTGAGGTAATATCTTTCCCCCCTACTCTTTTTATATGAACTCTTATCATGATCCATCGCATGCTTGGTTTTCTTTTGGGTGGCGAACCCCTTTGAGTGTTCGTGTTGGGATATCTTGTTGTTGGAGCCGTGTGGGCTCGGGTCGCCACCATTTCTACTTGCTAGTTATTTTTGTCTGTGTTTTGTAGGTTCTCTACTCTTTTCATGTGACACCTTCCCACAATGAGGACATTGTGGAGTTTTAAGTGTGGGAGGGGGGGGGGGGGGAGATATTAATGCTTCAAGGGTAGATCACCTAGTCATTTTGTTCCTTGTTTTCCTAGTTTTTGCTAAAATTTGAAAATTTTTGTGTGTGAAAGAGTAAAAAGGGGAGAAATGTTGTGAAAAACCCAAAAGTTTCTTTCTTTTCTTTTTGAAGATGTTTCCATTCACAGTTATGTAGATGGTTGTCTAATTTGTAGACTCGGTCAGTTGGAAGCGGCCGGTATGAATAAATAGAGGCCTTAGGAAGGATTTTTGCCATGACTTACCTCTTTTAGACCTCTACATGAAATGGGAAAGCAAAATCCTCAAATCTTACACGCTTTGACTGTGTCTTCTTACCTAAGTTAGACGGTTTTGGTTGTTCAATTGCTTAAGCTCTTAATTAATACATTAACCAAATAACTGTCGGGCCTAGCGTCATGGGTTGGTTTGGGTGGATCGGCACCCTATTCCCCTTAAGTGCAATGACTCACGTATAGAGAAACTCAGCAGGGAGGGGTAGCCCTTTGCGAAGGCCGGTGTTTAAATCCCGCAAAACCAGTCGCAAACACTCTAAAAGACACAAAGCGGATTGAGTGGAAAGAAAAGAGTGTAGTTTTTGCAATGAAAGAAAAGAGCGAAGCAAGAAAAAGAAAAACAAAGAGTTTAGAAATAGAATGGCATGAAAGAGCTAGAAAAGCAGAGAAAAAGAAAGAAAAGAGAGAAAAAGAAAAGAAAAGAAAAAGAGTGAAGTGAGAATAAGAAAGAAAAAAGAGGTTGAAAGAAAAAAAAACCACGAGTGAAATAGGCTAGATAAATATCGAGTTTGAGCATGAGAACAACTCTGATTGTCTAGTTTAGGATAGGAAAGACCGACTAGAGCCCACTTGCACATATTCACGAGGTGTCTTGCTCAGCAGGAAGTGTTTTGGTTCAAAATCTCAAAGATTGGCAGTTTTCCAACCTTCGTGTCTTAATTTGTTTCTACTTGTTTCTTCCAATTAATTGTTGAGGCGGGTTGGGGAACTAGGTGCATGATTGGGGACGGGAGTATTTTCTTTGTTTTTGTTTTGCTTTGTTTTTCGGTTTTCACTTCTCTTTCTTTCCCCTTTTTCCTTTTTCTTTGGCTTTTGTGGGCACAGCAGCTACAAACCCTCACGAGTCCATCTCGTCCACCCGGGCTGCCGGGTGGTTCAAAGGGCTTGGTGCATACGCTAAAAGTTTAAGTGTGGGGGGGTGTTTAGACCCGATTTTGTGTCTAAATACCGCCTAAATCCTTAGGCTTTTGACTTGTCTCGTAGCTCGTTTTAATAACTTTTAATGCGTTTTAGTTATTTTTGCAGTTTCCGAAGATTTTACTCAAAACTATGCTAAATGGGCTAATTTTACACCAATCTTGGGAATCCCGAGATTCCCTAAGATTTCCCGAGCCCTGATCGTGTCAAAGGCAGCGGAGACGGAAGCCTTGAAGATAACTTGAGGCCGAGATAGACCGTGGCCACGGTCATGTTGACCGCAGCCACGGTGTGATGGAGCCAATGCCTAAGGGAGGAGGATCTGCAACCCGAGATGTACCGTGGTCACGGTCGAATCGACCGTAGCCACGGTGAGTTCATTGTGCTACCCAAGGAAGAGGTTGGCCGAAGAAGACCGTGGCCACGGTCTCCCATGACTGTAGCCACGACAGTGCGAAGGAGCGAAAAGATGTCAACCCTAATCGCCTACACCATGCCCACGGTGCGTGGGTACTGTGCCGACGGTACTGCGAAGCGAAGAGAAGTTTTCCTGCCTTACGCAAGACCGTGGCCACGGTAACCTTGACCGTGCCCGCGGTCACCTTGACCGTGCCCACGGTCCCCTACGGGACACGTTTTGTCTATAGCGTTAAATGATGAGCTTTGAGTAACAACCTGAGTTACTATATATTGTTTTAGGTCCTTTTAGCAGAGGGGAAGATCTTTAATCAGTCTTTAGCTACCTTTTATCATACTTTAGCCTTCTTTTATCACATTTTAACCTTTGGATTAGAGGGATTAGTTAAGATTTCTGCTGAGTTTATTGATTCTTGTATTGGATTTTCTCAAGTTTTATTTTAAGATTGAAGATTATTATCATATTTGGAGCATTGGAGCTTATTTATTCAGAAGGTTTTCCTCTTTGTCATCACTATTAATGAGCACTTCTTAACCTTTCTCTCTTTTACTTCGTAGTTTATTTATTAATCCCTGTTTTTGCTATTGTTGTTATTATTTGCTTTGTTGATTGTTTATTGCTCTTGTTTATCCTTTTAAGCATGATTAAAGTTGTTGATGTTAGTTAGGATGTTTAGTGGCTAAAACCCTAATGGGTTAGGGAGATATTAAGGGTGTGAATTGGTGATTAGGTTTGGGTTAGCAATATTAGTGAGTAACTAGTTAGGAAATCAACTTCCCAACGCTATCCTTCCCTCAAGTGGGATGTATTTGGGTGCGAAAGCATCCCGAATACATCCAATGGTTGTTGGAAGGTAGGAATTGGGATAGTTAGTGTCCTAGTTCACGAAAGCGAATAGAAACTAACTAGGAAATTCCATTTCATCAACTTCCCCGGGTTTATGGACTTTGGGGAAGTTAATCCGGACTATCCTTGAAAGAGGAAGCCCGGTGGCTATTTTCCTACGAAGTTACCATTTGATTTCCATTCTCTTTACTCTCTTGCTGCGAAACCCACTTCCTTATCCCCGTTTGCAACCCGAAAGTCTCCCGACACCCATTGTCTCACCTTTTTGATCGAACCTAGTGTGTTTGTGCTGTTTTTACTCCAAAAAATCTATCACCCTTTTTTGATCCTAAACCCTACCTAGAGTCAAGTAGTTGCAGCTAAGGCCCCTAGCTCCCTGTGGAAGAACGACAAAACCGAGGTCTCGCAAACCCTGTTACAGTGATAGAAGGTGATTGTTGATGAAATGAAGGTGAAATGGAAGGGGTATTTATAAGTGAGGGATGAAGATTTTGGAGGGAAATGGTGGAGGACATACCCCACAAATCAAGTCATCTAATGCTATAACCTAGGCAGGTTAAAAGAAGTCAAGGGGAAGGTCAACCACGTGGGGCTATGATAAAGGGATCACGCATGCATGCAGATTTTTGGCACCATAATGATTAAAACCTAGGCGGGTTATAATATTATTAGCGCACGGATCGGTGACGTGGCAAAAACGATGACGTGCGCTGCTCCGCTTAAAACCTAGGCTGGTTTTAAGCTCCTTAGACCGGAGCGCGCGTCTGGGCCTGCTTCTGTGTGGGCCTGCTCACTTATAATTAAAACCCCTCTGGGTTTTAACAATTTCATGTGGCCTGTTTTGACTTCTTGGACTCGGGTTGCTGATCTTTTGGTCCCAATGACCCGTTTATTATTTGGCCCATAAGACTTGCATATTTTTTTATGAGTTGAGATTATATCGGTATAAATTCCGGTGTCTACGGAGAGACCCCACTTCGATCGAGTCCGAATAGGGCGAAGGTCAAAGTAGCCTGAGGATATGACTTTGGATTGCAAAGCTTGGGTTGACGCTTGGAAGCTGAGTCCTGCATGCGGGCGGCATGCGCCTCTTTTGGGATGATCTCGTGCAAGAATGATGCTTTACCTGACCGTTGATGAGTCGATGTTGATCTCGAGCGAGAATGATGCCTTACTTGTAGGTGTGGGTTGACACTTGGAAGCTCCGTCCTGTGTCGCAGTTGCGGGCGGCGTTCGCCTCTTTGGGGATGATCTCGAGCAAGAATGATGCTCTACCTGACCATTGATGTGTCGATGTTGATCTCGGGCGAGAATGACGCCTTACTTGTAGGTGTGGGTTGACACTTGGAAACTTCGTCCTGTGTCACAGTTGCGGGCGGCATACGCCATTTTGGAGATGATCTCTAGCAAGAATGATGCTCTACCTGACCGTTGATGATTCGATGTTGATCTCGGGCGAGAATGACGCCTTACTTGTTATCGGACACGATGCCGATTGTTCATGAAGTTTTCTAGTCTTTCCCAGTGTCGGTTCCCGTCTTTCCCGATGTCGGTTCCAGTCTTTCCCGGTGTCGATGTTGATGATTGTTGGCATTTTTGATGCCGAAGGACTTCACCAGGCGCGTTGCTGATGACCTTGGTGGTCGAGACTTCATCGGGCACGATGCCAACGGCTCGGAGATTGAGACTTTACCGGGCACGTTGCTGGTGGCTCAAGATTGGGACTGCATCGAAACTCTGCCGATGGCCCTGATTGATGATGATAGCGACCTTTTATGCGGTAGCTGGATGGTGGTGGTCCCATTGTTGGCGACCGAATAACTGGCGACTTTTTATGTGGCAGCTGGATGATGATGGCCCGATTTTCCCTGTGTCGATGATGGTCCCCTGCACAGAAACCAAAGCCGAATGTCAGATTATTTTGAACAATGGTTGGAGATACAGAGAATACCTGTCTGGCATATTGATGACATTGCTCAATAGGTTTTCCCGAGGCAGATCGGATTTTCCCGATGTCAATGACTCTTGTTGCTGCGATTGTGCCAAGCTCTGCCGCCGGCTCTGGATAATGGCAATTTGATGCTGAGGAACTTCACCGAAACTCTGTCGATGGCCCTTATTTTGCTTCAAGCGAATAGGTGCCAAAATTTCACTATGGGGAATGGATTCTTGAATTTTCCCTGTCGTTGATCCGTATTAGTCAAGTGAAGATTCTGTCATTCGTGTCGCACATGCGCCACACGTGTCTGGCTGATGATGCATGACTTGACTAAATGCTAACTTATCCAGCAAGAGTTGGATTAGAGATTTACTCTAATCTTGCTCTCAGTGATTGGAAACCATGTCGACCAGTCTGATAGCATATGGGCTTAAACAGCCCCCAGTGTTGCATTCTGGAGCAACGATGTGGCACTTCCCTGTTTCTTCTCTCTTTTTATTTTCAGATATCCGGGTATGCATGCAACTAATCTACTAAGCTCTTGCACAAACAATGCAATTTTTTTTTGTTTATACACAAGCATTCATGCACTCATGCATTTATGCACAATTATCGACTTTTTGTATGATAAACTGACTCGATACATGACAGACTGACTTGATTCATGACAAACTGACTCGATGCATGACAGACTGACTTGATGCATGACAAACTGCCTCGATACATGACAAATTGACTTGATGCATGAAAAATTGACTCAATGCATGACAGACCGACTCAATGCACGACAGACTGACTGACTTAATGCACATTAGACTGACTCAATGCAAGACAAACTGACTCTATGTGACTCTGTCATGGCATAGAGATGCAATGCAAACCTATTATGCTTAGACATGATACACACATTATACTTTTATGCTATTCTACACATGCAATTCTACATGCAAGCAACCCCCGACTCTATATTTAGACACAGATTTTATTGGACAATGCTTTCCTAAGACAATGCTTTCCTAAAACGATGACTCCCTAAGACAATGCTTTCTAAGGATCAAGGCCATTCGTTAGGAATTTCAGGAAAATATAGGATGAATAATGTTTCGATCCACGGGACAAAGAACAATGGTGGAGGCAGCAGGCCTGAAGGATGCGTTTCTCGAATGATCATGTAGATGACCTCGATTGCTTGCAAATGTATGTTGATGTATGACAAGCTCCCAGTTCGGCGTAGACTCTTGATGACATTGTCCTGCTTTGGAGAGCACTTTAGAGATTTACGAGCCCCCAGTTTCGATGTGGATTGGCGAGATGATGCATGGGGACCATAGAATAGGAGAAGGCATAGTCCTTGGTAGTGAGTCTCAAACTCTCCTTTTGCCTAACTTGCCGAAAGAGTTTTCAAGTTAGCCCCTCTTTTCTTTTTCTTTTTTTTCTTTTCTTTTTCTCTCTTCTTTTTCTTTCTTGATGAGATCACTATTAGGACGTCTATGAGATTGAAGATGCAGGACCTTCTAGGATAGGGAATAAGTGTCCCTCTTTGAAGCTATCTCCGATAAATGTCTTGAACAACGTCACGAAGGTAGCGCGAGCCCCCAGTTTAGAGTAGCTTGTTTCTGAGTCTGTTCATGATCATATGGTTGCCAGTTAGCTGCTGATCTGATGTGGACGACTTTCGCTCTTGCTAAGAAGTAAGCCACATAGAGCCTCATACTTGCATTAATGACTGAGCTGAAAAGTCCTCAAAGGGTGAGATGTGATGAAAAGGCTAAAAAGGGATGGAAGATGTTTGGGAAAAGAGATGGTGGAAGATGGTTTTTATTAATGAATGGGATGTGGAGACACTTAAGAATGATCGTGTCTTGAAGGGGAGAAGAGATGGTCAAATGGGATAGACATCATCTCTTGAGAAAGGGTTAAAAGGGATGGTAGATGAGACTTTATTGATGAATGAGATAGGGAGACACTCAAGAATGATCGTGCCTTGAAGAGATGGTCAAATGGGATAGACATCGTCTCTTGAGAAAGGGTTCAAAGGAATTGTAGATGAGACTTTATTGATGAATGATATAGGGAGACACTCAAGAATGATCGTGTCTTGAGGAGATGGTCAAATGGGATAGACATCATCTCTTGGGAAAAGGTTGGAACATGGTTATCGAATGATGTCCAAGTCTGACGGAAGGAAGATGGAGGGTTGATGATGATGAAATCCAGGGTTTGTTTACTCTCCTTTTGCCTAACCTGCCCTAACGGGTTTTCAAGCTAGCCTCTCTTATTCTCTCACTCTCATTTTGCCTAACCTGCCGTGACAGGTTTTCAGGCTAGCCTCTCTTATTCTCTCACTCTCCTTTTGCCTAACCTACCTTGACGGGTTTTCAGGCTAGCCTCTCTTATTCTCTCACTCTCCTTTTGCCTAGCCTAGGATTCTAAGCTAGCCTCTCTTATTATTTTTTTTCTACTCTCAGAGAGCAACATTTTGACGACAAAGGATGCTCCTTGAAGCGGCCGGGCCTCAAAGAGGTTTTCCTACGTATCCAAGGTGAAATCAGGCCAGTCGTAGTTCTTTAAACGCAACTTTGATGGATAGTGTCTCGAGGAAGGCTTAATGGTTCGAAAAGATGGTCATGAAGGTTTGAGGGTTCATATGCAGGTTATGGATGGATGAAAGGTTTGTAAGGGTTATAGAAGGCTGAGGTGTATGGATGATGAGGTGAAGGTTTGGGACGAGATTTTTTGAGGTGTGCATGACTCTTATTTTCGCGTTCTCACTTCTTATTCTCTTGTAACCCTTTTTTTCTTTCTTTCTTTCTTTCTTTCCTTTTTTTTTGTTTCATTTCCTTCTCAACTTCTTTTTTTGAACTTCATTTTTCTGGCTCTTTTTTCTTCTTTCACTTTTTTCACTCTTTGCTTTTTTTGTTTGCTTTCACTTTTTTTTTTTACTTTTTTTTTTCACTTTTACCTTTGCTTTCTTCTCTTTTTTCGACTTTCTTCTCCATGGGATTGACTCTTGTTCGCCTTTCTGATGACATTAGTCACAATACACCTTTTGGCTTTGGGGTAGACATGGATTGGTCATGAAGAGAATGATCGGGTTAGTCAAGGCTAATTTTTTTTCAAACTCCTTCTTCATGGGTTGACTCCTATTCTCTTTTGGTCATAGCACACCTTTTGGATTGGGTTAAGGGTTTGAAAGGGGCCGAGGTTTGATGGAGAGGTCAAAGATGTGAGTGGTAGGTGGTAAGTCGGGATTGGATGAGAAGATGAAGGTAATATGGGTGGTGAAATGAAGGTTGGGTTCAAGTCCCCTGTCCTCGGCACATTTGGTTGAGATGCTGGTCTAGGAGTACAGAGATATCCATTTTCAAGAGACTGATGATTTTGGTCTTCTCTCCTTTTGCCGAGCCTGCTTGATGAGTGCAGATTGGCTTCTCTCTCCTTTGTTTTTGCTTTCTTTTTTTTCTTCTTTTTTTTTTCTTTAATTAAACCCTGGATTCGATGAAATAAAAGATGAGAACGAGGTATACAGAAAATATGGAAGGATAAGAGAAGATGAATTCGTCAGACTTGGTTTATACGGATGATGGATAGATGAGAGAACTTCTCAATTCAAGTAAAAAACACAAGCACGAAATTCTGTTTGATCACATAGCAACAAGAGCAAAGAATTGAATGAAGAACTGACTCTAACAGACTCTGAGCATGAAATGCTTGACAACCAAGACTGTAGCTACTTCTAAAGCTACTTTGATGATGTGCCCTCCTTGTCCTTGTATGAGGAATCCAAAGTCTAACAATTCTCCATGTTGTTCCCTCGGGATCTATGGTAGTTGCGGAATTTCCCGTCATCCCAAATATTCCTTTTATGGTTAGCTTAAGCCTTGACCCTGACACTAGACAAATGAAGAAAAACCCGTCTCAATGCATGTAAGACCTAAATGACCTATATAGATTTCCTAAAATGAAAAAACGCCTATATGCTGACTCGGGAGAGACTCACCCAGGACATGGGTTTGAAAGAGCTAACTGATCTATAAGGGACTTCCTAGGATGCAAGACTTCTATATGCCGACTTAAGGAAAAGACTTAGCCACGACATGGGTCTACATGTTCTATATGAGACCTCCTAAAGTGCAAATGACTATATGCTGACCCGGAAAACCTAACTTATGACGCGGGTTTTCATTAGACTTTCTAAAAAAGAAAGACACTCACATGATATGCCAACATGAGAAAAGACTCACCCATGACATGGGTTTGCACTAGACTTCTGAATAAAAAGACATATATTTACATGATGACTCTAGACATAGACTTGCCCATGACATGGGTTTTCATGACCTATGAATCTATATGAGACTTTTTAAAGAATGCAAGACACTTACATGGTAACTCAAGAAAGAGACTTAACGACTCACCCATGACTTGGGTTTGCATGATGTAGACCCTATAGGAGACTTTTATAACGCAGGACATTCATATGTTGACTCTGGAAAAGGACTCACCCATGACATGGGTTTACATGCCCTACTAACCTGTGTGAGACCTCCTAAAGAATGCAAGACACTTACATGCAGACACTAACACAAAGACCCATCCTGACCTTATATGATGCTTTCCAATGAATGCAAGACACTTACATGCAGACACTAATACAAAGATTCATCCTAGACCTTATATGACACTTTTCTAAAGAAGAAGACACTCATATCCTAACTCTAAAACAAAGGCTCACCCATGACCTAGGTTTACACATGACTTTCTAAATAATATTAACCAAGGAAAAGACTCACTTATGACCTAGACCAAAGACTCACCCATGACCCGGGTTTAGACTTCCAAAAACAAAACACATATATTGACTTAAGAAACGACTCACATATGACACGACCTTGTATGAGACTTTCTAAAGACTGAAAGACATTTACATGTAGACTCTGAAACAAAGACTCATCCAAGACTATTGTAAGACACCTATATACTGACTCAGGAAACAACAGGTTTATGTAACAACAACACTTTTTACAACAAGAGCATTATAAAGGGCCAGATAAAGTCAAATATAGCGAGTCGACATAACTTGGAAAGATGCAAGTCAGTGTTTCTCAATTCGGATGGGCCTAATCCACAGGCCGACCGTTTTAAGGAGAATCCGTAACTTGGCCCAACAACTCAAGCTATGTAGGTTATTATGCGGACAAGAATAATGCTGAACACACTGACAACTTGACTTCTATTTACACACTTTTTTTTATTGCGACCCAAAACATTTATTTATTTTAACTCAAGGGGAGTCGATCTTGTAAAGGACCAAACAAAGCCATCAAAAGGCGAGTTAAAACAGACTTATAAACTCAATCATTAATTCCACAGTGGATGGGCTTAACAACGGGTCGACCATGGATTTGTTAGACTTAATAATCAAATTTATAAATTTATTTTCTCTAACCTTGAGACTACTACGCGGGCTAGAACAACACACACACTGGCTTTGTTTGATTATTAATCAATTTTCTTTGGACCATGAGTAAGAGAATATTGAGAAAGGCCGAATAAAATCATCAAAGTTTAGTTAAAATGAACTAATAAACAAAGATAATTAACCTTTAAAACGGATGGGCCTCACCACCGACCGTAATATTTAATGTTAATTAATGGAGTTTGTAAATTTATTTCTTCTCAACCCAACGATCATTACACGGACTAAAACAATATCTCAAAATTAGGTCCGACTTTAATGAAGACCCAACATACAGACACGTATTTACATATAGTATACAACAAGTTTTATTTATTTACTCAAGGAAAAATGGATATTGTAAAGGACTGAATAAGGCCAACAATAAGCGAGTCATAATTAATTTATGGGCTTAATTGACAAATTCAATATGGTTGGGCCTAACAACTGGGCTGACCATATATGTGATAGATTTATTAATTAAATCGATAAATTAATTTACTCAAGCGTAGTGACTATTATGCAGTCTAGGACACTATCCATTAACTTTGTTGGACTTTTAATTAATTTTTTTTGGACCTTTGTTAAAAGAATTTCGTAAAGGGCCATATAATATCATCAAAGGTGAATCATTTTTTATTGATTGATTAATATAATCGACTTTCAAACATTAATGGGCCCTTCCACTTGGGCTAACCATAATGCCTTTGAGTTAATTATATTAATTAATAAATAATCCTTTTCTCAACCTAATGAATTTTATATGGACTAAAACAAACCTCAAAACTAGGGTCGACTCTTTACAAAAAGACAAGAAAAGGGGAGGGATACACATAGCACATAGCATACACATGAAGGGGTATCCTAAACCAAGACTCGAAATTCATGGACTTTTATGGTTGGGTTATATAGCCTACCGCGTGCCTTCGCCTCGGTTCTTCATACCATAAGGTAAGCAGTTGGGTTATTTCTCAAAGAACTTCAAGGAAACTCTTAGAGTGTGACACCGAGAGATGAGCGACCAAATGCTTGGAGATGTAGAGTTCATCCCCATAGTAGTGGCTTCCCGCTCTCAAGGGAAATCCTAAGTATCTTAAACCGTCCTTTTTGTGCTAACGTGTTAAAAGACCCGATTATTGGCCCGGTATGCAAGGGATGCCTAAAAGAATAATAAAGTTGCGAAATAAATTAACTTCTCCCGTTTACTCTTTCAAACCAATTTGATTTTTTCAAGTTTTATCCTATTTTTAAGTTTAAGTTCCCAGTGGAGTCGCCAATTTGTAGGACCCGGGAAATTCCCGTCCGGGGAAATGTTTTCGGATGCGCTACTTATGTGATCGAGAGCCGACTAAGGTTGCTTAATCCTTAAATGAGGATATTTTTAATTTTCGAAATTGATTTTCGGGGTGATGAAACTTTATTTATTTATAAACCCATTTTTTATTATTTAAATTATGCGTAATTACACAAAATTAATTTAACAATAATTTAATCCCTGCCCACTTGATAAATCCAGGCCCAAGAGAAAACAAGTGGGCCACTGGAATATGCTAAAACCCGCCTAGGTTTTAGCGGATTCCAGGCGGGGCCACTGGTCTCCTCGGCCCAAAGAGAAATTGGGTTGAAAATGATAAAACCCGCCTAGGTTTTATCATTTTCCGGCCCATTTCTCTCGGGACCCTCCTTGGATAAATATTGGACATGAATTAAATTATTTTCTTAAATTATTTTTGTGCAAGAAATCGAATACTTTAAATAATTAAACGAATTTGTAAAATGTTTAAAGAGTCGCCAGCCGATTTAAGGAAATCGACAAACCATGAAATA
Source organism: Portulaca oleracea (assembly GCA_029582165.1). NCBI lineage: Eukaryota > Viridiplantae > Streptophyta > Magnoliopsida > Caryophyllales > Portulacaceae > Portulaca > Portulaca oleracea. The sequence continues at coordinate 39,854,690 of CM055869.1, forward strand.
AGAAGAGAAAGACTCCGGTCTATGAACCCGATTTCTAGATTCGGGGGTTAGGTTACGAATTCAAGAGTTATAAGAACTCTCGAATCCCCCTGTTATGAAACAGACTCTACTGAAGAACGACATTGAAAAGAAAGAGGGCGGGGAGAAGTTTGGTAAATTTCGCGAAGTTATTATTTAAATCATGCAATATAAAATGCGGTTTTACTTTACAAAATATGTGCAAGTAAAGGAATTAAAGAATGGATTACATGATGAAAAACCACAATAATAATGACAAAAGCAAACCTTGTTTGATATGGGTTGCCCGAATGCGACGATTGAATTCCTTGACTTAGCCCCGGTTATGACCTCGGATAGGAAGATGAAGATATGGATGATTTGGGTGAATGGTATAGGAGTGGTATGGGAATTATGAAAGTGGTTATAATTATATTAGGAGACAAGAATGGATATAGTGGAGGAAGTTTAAGAGAGTTTTGGTAGGATGATGATGATAGTTGGTGGTAGTTTAGTAGAGTAAGGGTGATAGAGGGTGATTGTTGATGAAATGAAGGTGAAATAGAGGGGGTATTTATAGGTGAGGGATGAAGATCTCAGATGGAAATGGTGGGGGACATACCCCACAAATCAAGTCATCTAATGCTATAACCTAAGCGGGTTATAAGAAGTCAAGGGGAAGGTCAACCACGTGGGACTATGATCAAGGGATCACGCATGCATGCATATTTTTGGCGCCAGAATGATTAAAACCTCGGCGGGTATAATATTATCAGCACATGGATCGGTGACATGGCAAAAACGACGACGTACGCTGCTCCGCTTAAAACCTAGGCAGGTTTTAAGCTCCCAGGGCTGGAGCGCACGTCTGGGCCTGCTCACTTAAAATTAAAACCCCTGTAGGTTTTAACAATTTCATGCGGCTTGTTTTGACTTCTTGGACTCGGGTTGCTGATCTTTTGGGCTCAATGACCCGTTTATTATTTGGCCCATAAGACTTTCATATTTTTTGATGAGTCGAGATTATACCGGTACAAATTCCGGTGTCTACAAGTAAGTCCATGTGGGATCGACCTTGATGTGCTACAATAGTACCCGTGCACATGCGGCCCTGTCAAGTTTTTGGCGCCGTTGCCGAGGACTTTGTCCCTAGTTTCCATTAAGCGAAGACTCTCAAATTGACTGAGCTTTTTTTTTTTAAATTTTTTTTCTTTTTCTTTCCCTTTCTTAATTGTGTTTCATTTCTTGTTTTTGTTAGGTACTCTCAGTGTATGCAAAAAGTTCCAGAGTTTGGGTTCGATCCCGAGATTGAACGTACTCTCCATTCACGCTTAAAGAGGCTGCGAATAGAGGAAGCTAGCAAGATATAAGAAGAGAAATCTGCACCGCAATCAAGAATGGCCAGTGAAGAAGAACGACCGAAGACGCTCGGTCAATACATGACTCCGAATGTCACTAATCCTCCTACGGCCATCAATGCTCCTAACATTGCCAACAATGACTTTGAGCTGAAGAACTCTTTGATCAATCTGGTTCGAGCTACACCATTTCGTGGTCTCCCTAGTGAAGACCCCAACCGACACCTTCGTATCTTCCGCTAGCGTGTGATATCTTTAAGGCAAATGGGGCCTCACTAGATGCAATCAAGTTGAGGATGTTTCCGTTTTCACTTGAGGATGGAGCATGGGAGTGGCTGGACTCCCTTCCGGCGAACTCCATCACTACTTTTGATCAGTTGGCGAGTGTGTTCCTTGCAAGATATTTCCCGCCGAGCAAGCTGACGAGCTTGCGCAACCATATATCCACCTTCGTCCAGGAGCCGGGTGAGAACCTGTACGATGCTTGGGAATGGTTTAAAGATCTACTTCGCCATTGTCCATAACATGGTTTTGAGCCATGGGTACCCATCCAGGCCTTCTACAATGAAGTGGACGACCAATTAAGGGCGATGATTCTCGTTGCAAGTGGGGCGAACATCATGAGCATGTCGGTCGATGAGCTCTACATTTTGATCGAGCAGATGGCGTCTAACAGTCATCAATGGTCCAAGCCCCGTTCCTCGAGATCGGGAGGTAATCTTGAAATTGATGCTATCTTTGTTTTAGCTACTAGAATAGATGTTGTGACTCAAAAGATAGACCGCTTGAATGTGAATGTAAACCCTCCCCAACCATGTGCTTCTTGTAATTCATTTGAGCTTGAGATCCTATTTTGTCCTAATGGGTTAGGTAGTCTCCAGACCTCGGACCAGGCCAATTACATTGGAAACCTAAGACAGAACTTTGACCCATACTCTAATGTCTACAACCCGGGATTTAGATACCATCCTAATTTTTCCTATCGGAATAACAATCTCACGGGACCCCACCAACAACAACAACAAGCCCAAGGACCACTCGGTTTCCAAAGACAACAAGCCCAACCTTACCTCAACAAACCCAAAAGCCTGACTGGGGGGTGATGATGGAACGCATGATGTTGGCTCAACAGCAGCAAGAAGAGACCATCAAGCTTTTAGTTGATAGGGTTGATCAGTTGACAACTCACAACAAAATGCTTGAGACTCAGATTGCTATCCAAGCTAGTACTTCCACTACCCCTCCAGGTAAGCCTCCAAGCCAACCTGTAACGAACCCAAAAGACCAGTGTAATGCCATAACTTTAAGGAGTGAGACGCAATTGGCGGGGCCTAGAGCTATGTGTGATTAACATGTTGTTGTTCATGTGCATGATGATGTTGCTAAGAATGTGATTGATATTGAGAATTTTTTGAATGACGTGAATGTTGGTATGCATGAAGACGTAAATGTGCCTTCTAAAGGACCTACGTCTGATGTAGATGTGCAAGGTGAGAAGGAAATTTCTAAGGAAACAACGAGAATTCCCCAAAGAGTTTACACTCCATCTTTGCCTTTCTCTCAAAGATTGGCTAAGGCTAAGAGGGATAAGCAATTAGGGAAGTTCTTGGAAGTCCTCAAGAAACACCACATTAATATTCCCTTCACCGATGCCCGGTCTCAAATGCCTTCCTATGCTAAGTTTTTGAAGGAAATCCTGACGAACAAAAGGAAGTTGGAAGAGCATGAGATAGTGGCATTGACGGAACAGTATAGCGTCGTGCTTCAAAATAAGCTTCCCCCGAAGCTTAAGGATCCCGATAGCTTCACCATTCCTTGTGAAGTTGGAAAGATTTCCATTAACCGTGCACTATGTGATCTTGGTTCTAGTGTGAGTCTTATGCCTCTCTCTTTGTCCCAAAATCTTGGTATGGGTAAACTAAAGCCCACTACCATTTCCCTCCAATTCACCGACCGATCGATAAAGTTTCCCAAAGGAATCTTAGAGGATGTTCCCATTAAGTTGCGTAGTTTCTTTGTTCCAATTGACTTTGTTATTCTTGAGATGGAGGAAGACACCCGTACCCCAATTATTCTTGGCAGACCTTTTATGGCTACAGCTGGGTGTTGCATTAATGTGAAAAATGGTAGAATGACCTTTTTCATAGGAGGTGAGAAAGTTGAGTTTAATCTGTTTGAAGCTGCTAAATTCCCTGCATTTGTTGGTGATTGCCTTAGAGTGGATACCCTTGATTCCATTCTTAGGGAAGATAGCACTAACACTTTTTCTCACGATCCTCTTGAGTATTGTTTGTTGTCTAATAGTCCAATTCAAGATCACGATCCTGAAGTTGCCTATTGTGTGAAGTTCTTAGAGGCATCTCAAGAAGTTCCATCGTCGCTAAAAATGGTGGAAGCATCGAAGAATGAGAATGAAATCAAGCAAGCTTCAAGTGAGATGGAAGCTCCAAAGGTAGAACTGAAACCTCTCCCTTCTTCTCTAAGGTATGAATTTCTTAGCCCCGATTCCTCTTATCCTGTGATTGTGAATGCAAATTTGAATGATGCTGAAATTGATTAATTGTTGAGAGTCCTTAGGTCGCATCAAAAGGCCATTAGCTATACCATAGATGATCTTAAGGGCATTAGTCCCTCAGTGTGCATGCATAGGATTTTATGGAAGATGACTATAAACCCACCATAGGAAATCAAAGGAGGTTAAACCCTAACATGAAAGAGGTGGTAAAAAAGGAGGTCTTGAAATTGCTTGATGCTGGAATTATCTACCCTATTTCCGATAGTGAGTGGGTGAGCTCGGTGCATGTTGTGCCTAAGATGGGGGGATGACAGTAGTTAAGAATGAAAACAATGATATGATTCCCACTAGGATTATTAGGGTTGGAGGATGTGTATTGATTATCGCAAATTGAATGATGCAACCCGTAAAGACCATTTCCCTCTCCTCTTTATTGACCAAATGCTCGAAAGACTGGCGAATAATTCATACTTTTGCTATCTAGATGGGTATTCCGGGTTTCTCCAAATCCCTATCCACCCTAGTGACTAAGAGAAGACTACCTTTACATGTCTTTACGGTACCTTTGCCTATAGGAGAATGCCATTTGGGTTGTGTAATGCACCTGCTACTTTTCAACGATGTATGATGGCTATTTTCTCTGATTTTATTGAGGATATTATGGAAGTTTTTATGGATGATTTTTCAGTCTATGGCAATACTTTTGATCATTGTTTGAGAAATCTTGCTAAAGTGTTGTCTCGTTATGAAGAAGATAATTTAGTTCTGAATTGGAAGAAGTGTCATTTTATGGTACAAGAGGGTGTAGTCATTGGTCATGTTGTGTCAAGCAAAGGCATTGAAGTTGAAAAAGCAAAGGTTGAGGTGGTTCAAAGACTACCACCTCCAACCTCTGTTAAGAGCGTTAGAAGTTTTCTTCGGCACGTTGGTTTTTACCAACGGCTCATAATGGATTTTTTCTAAAATCACTATACCTCTCACCCGATTGCTTGTCAAAGATGTGCCTTTTGTTTTTTATGGTGTTTACTTGAGTGCTTTCAACAGGTTAAAAGAGGCCTTGATCACCGCGCCCATTGTGCAAGCCCCGGCTTGGAATTTTCCATTGGAAGTGATGTGTGATGCGAGCGATTATGCATTAGGGGCTGTTTTGGGGAAAAGGAGAGATGGCAAGACGTTCGCCATCTACTATGCGAGTCGAACTCTGGATGAGGCTCAAACCAACTATGGCACCACGAAGAAGGAGTTCTCAGCGGTTGTTTTCGCCTTGGAGAAGTTTCGGCCATACTTGATCATCTCCAAGGTGATTGTGTTCACCGATCATGCCGCCATTCCTCACCTTATGAAGGAGTTGGACTCTAAACCTCGGCTCATTCGACTTGGAGATTCGGGACAAGCCCGGATTGCAAAACGTGTTGTCCGATCATCTCTCTCGATTGGAAGACTTACCGAAGGAGAACCTCCCCATCGATGACTCTATTCTAGAAGAGAAGCTCATGGTTGTATGTACCCCATTCATTCCATGGTACGCCAACTACGTCAACTACCTCGTATGTGGAGTGATACCACCAGATTTCTCATATCAACAAAAGAAGCGGTTCTTATTCGAGGTGAAGAGCTATATATGGGAATAACCACTTCTTTTCAAATTGTGTGTCGATGGGGTATATAAGATGCATTCCAGAGGAGGAGTTTCAACAGGTGCTACATCATTGCCATTCCACTACTTATGGTGGACATTTCGGCCCCGATTAAACTGCTTCGAAAGTATTGCAAGCCGGCTTCTATTAGCCGACCCTCACCAAGGATGCAAGGGAGTATGTGCTCGCACGTGATTGGTGTCAAAGGACGGGCAACATTTCAAAGAGGAACGAGAAGCCACAAAGTGTATTTTAAAGGTCGAGCTCTTTGACGTATGGGGAATAGACTTCATGGTCCTTTCCCCCATCTCACAAGAACCTTTACATCCTTGTTGCTGTAGATTACGTATCCAAATGGGTGGAATTGATTGCATCTCCGACCAATGACTCAAGGGTCGTTATCAAGTTCCTCAGGAAGAAAATTTTCGCTTGATTTGGCACACCTAGAGCCTTGTTGATTGATAATGGCACCTACTTTTACAACCGACCGCTTGAAACGCTCTTGAAGAAGTATGATCATTTCGACAATTTTGGACCATAAAATCGTAGGATCGTAAATCAAGATCGGGATTTTAATAACTATGGGCAACGCCTTACCATCCTCAAACAAGTGGTCAAGTGGAGCTATCGAATAGAGAGTTGAAGAGCATTCTAGAGAAGATAGTTGACCGATCCCGGACGGATTGGTCCTTGAAGCTTGATGACGCTTTGTTGGCGTATCGCACGACGTTCAAGACTCCCCTTGGCACTACTCCATTCCGATCAGTATATGGGAAGTCGTGTCATTTGCCTGTAGAGATGGAGCATCGAGCCTTTTAGGAAATCCGAACTCTGAATTTCGATACCAAGGAGACTGGTGAGAAGCGAATACTTCAATTGCAAGAACTGGAGGAGCTACAGTTGCAAGCTTATGAGAGTTCGAGGATCTATAAGGAGAGGATCAAGAAGTGGCATGACAAGTTTCATCTTGCCAAAGAGGTTCAAGGAAGGAGACATGGTCCTTTTATTCAACTCTAGGTTGAGGTTATTGCCGGGAAAGCTGAAATCCCGGTGGTCCGGGCCATTCCAAGTTATAAGAGCATATCCCCATGGAGCTGCGGAAGTATGGAGTGAGCGTACCGGCACATTCAAAGCCAACGGGAAGCGACTTAAGCCCTACATCACGGGCCAAATCGAGGAGAACGCCTCATGTTATGCCCTCGCCGACCCCGTATGACTTGAGTTAAGTATCGTCTAGCTTAAGACGTTAAACTAGCGCTTCTTGGGAGGCAACCCAAGCTTTTTCCATGTCTTTCTTTTCTTTTATTTTCTTCCTTTTTTTTTCCCTTCGTAGGAGTATAGTTTTTCTTGTTTTTCAGTTTTTCCCCCTTCCTAGTTTCTTTCGTTTCTCCTCTTTTCCTTTCTTTCCTTTTTTTGTTCCTTAATGTGTGCTTCTTTTGTATAGTGAGTGATTATTGAGAAAACAAACAAAGAGAGAGAGAGAGAAAGAGAGAGAGAGAGAGAGAGAGAGAGAGAGAGAGAGAGAAGAAGAAGAAGAAGAAGAGAGAGAGTGAGAGGGAGCAAAAGAGCTGAATTCGAGCAAAAAAGCTAGCATGGAGGGGTGAATTTGAGGAAGTAAAAAAACTAGAGGGTGAGTGAGTTTTGCGAGTGAAAGAGGACAAATGAGTGAATAATGTGAGTTAGTGAGATCCTAAGTGAAACATATTTGAGTGAAGAAACTTGAGTGTGAGGGTCTAAGTTGAGGAAAAGTGCATGAGTGAACGGAGAGAGGGTCGGAGCATCGGAATCATGTCCCAGCGCCTACCACAGCCAGCGCATAGTCAAGACCTTGGACCGTGGTGGCCGTCCCTTTCCTTCCCCTCAAAAATCTCCACTTCCAACGCCTGCCACGTTCGGGTCGTGGTGTTGACCACGGACCGTGGCAGGTCCCCCTTCATTCTCCCCTCATTTCCATCAAAAATCCAATTTCCAGCGGTTACCATGGTTTGCCCGTGGTCATGGCCATGGCTCGTGGCAACCGTCCCCATCTTCCCCCAACAATTCCCTTACAATCCCAGAACCAGCGTTGACGACGGTTTGCTCGTGGCGCCTGCCACGAACTGAGGCAGCTGGTAATCTCGCGTAGTGAATTCTTTTGCTCCCCTCTTCTGCCCAATTCCCCCCCTTTTCTTCTTCTCTTTTACCTCGCGCAAACCCTAAACCCTAACTTCCCTCTTCCTTCTTCCTCTCTTCGAATCCACCACACTCTCACTTCAATTCTTCATCTTCATCCATCTCTGAACCCTAACTACATCCCAATCTCCATTCACCCTTTCTCGCACCTCACCACCTTCACCCATTGCATTCGAACACCATAGTCCACTCTCCACATCCATCCGAACCTTAACCCCAACAATTCGAGCCTCATCTTCCACCAAACTCTAACCCTAACCGTCCCACTATCCCCTTCGAACCCTAACCACCACCATTTCTTTCACCCTTCACTGCCACTTATCCTAAATCACCATTGTTGGAGCTTCAATTAACAAATTCAATGGCACCAAAGAAGAGGAGGATTGATGCATCTGGAATGCCCTCAAACCAAGCGAACCCGAGGGAGCTACGAACCCAACGAGCTGCAAATCACACTGAAATGGAGCTAGGTAATGAACCTATTCCCTTTCATTTTACTAATCCCATGCATACTGCCAACTATCTGTGTTTAAAATCTCGTGGTTTTGTTGCATATCGATATATGGATGATACTTTGTAGCAATCTATGGGAATTTTGGATGATATACGTTGGTTGTTTGCTAGAGGATGGATGAGAGACTACTTGAACTTCAAAGAACCCTCATTTTCGGACTTGACCCTAGAATTTTTGAGTACATTATAGATTGAAGTTCAAAACGGTCAACATTTTCAAGAGGGGTTAATTAGGTTTTGTTTGCATGATTGTGATTACTAGTTTAATTTGCACCTTTCACAACATCTTCAATTTTCTGCCTCCCTTGGATGTTAGTGAGCGTCGTCTACCTCCTAGATATGACCTGGACTCCTTCTGGGAGATGACCTTAGCAAGTCCAAAGGAACTGAGATTAGAAATCCTGTGATTAGGGTAGCACAACGCATTCTTGCTATAAGCTTTTTCACGAGGGATGACAGCCTTAACATGCCGCAGATGGCGAAATTGTTTTTTTCTGAAAAAATGTATCAAGGTGAGACCATGGACCCAGGTTCCTTCTGATCACGCAGCTCCAAGAAATTTCTAATAGGAATAAGGGGAAGATTGTTTGTGGGGGTATTATCACTAGGATTGCGAAGTCCTTAGGGGTCGTCCCGGATGAGAACTTTAGGATCCCAGGCTCTGAGAAATTAGACCTTAATGCCTCACCACGATGCTTTTTGTTATCTCTCGAGGGGGTTGTCTCTATTGGAGGTACCCCAATCGGCGGCTATTGCGGTTGCCTAATGTAGCCTCAACAACAATCCAAAACAAGGCCAATTTCTTCTTTGAACCCGGTGAGGAAGCCGACCCTGCCCCCCATGACCCCCAAGAGGACGAACCTCAACCTGAACATGAGTAACCCAAACCCCCTTCATCATCTGGCCCTTCATCGTCCCACACCTTTGATATGGGCGATTTCTCTAGTGCACTTCATGAGATTCGTGATGAGCAAACCTCCCTTAGGGAGTATATCCAATCGGAGCATGCTGAGCTCTGGGGCATGATTGCGTCGCAGAACCAACATTTGACCAACATAACCGAGTGCCTATTTGCGATGCTTAGTTGGTTTGAAATCCATGGTGCCCGAATTCCTTATCCTTACCTTCCGCCTCCTCCTGAGGAGTGACGACTTGATCATTGACCTTTTCCCTCTCCCCTATGATGATTGTTTCTTCTTTGCATTGAGGACAATGTCGTGTCCTAGCATGGAGGGGTGGGTTTTGAGTGATTTGATTGACTTGTTTGATTGACTTGGTTTCCTGAATTGATGTTTGGTGATAGCTTTGGAAAAGTGGCTTGGTTGCGTACATTTGTATATTCTTTGCATTTCATTCATGGCATATATTTCATTTTAGAATATAGAAGAGTCTTTTCTTTCCTTTGTTTTTCTTTCCTCTTTATAGGCAATTACATGAGCAAATAGGTTGCATTTAGTTTAGTTTACATTTAGTTTCCTTAGCTGAAAAAAAAATGATGAAAAAAAATGAAAAAAAAGAGATTAGAATAGCATTAGGTTAGTTTAGGTAATCCTCTGGTGATGATTGTAAGCTAAGTAGTTTTTCTTGTTGCTTTGTTTAACCTTTGCATAGCCCAATTGTGATTCAATTTTTTTGAAAAGAGTTTTCGAAAACTTCTTGATTTGGAATTGTATTTTGATAATGAAGGTCGATTGTCCTTCTTGACCCTTTGAGGTGAGTTTCACATATGAACGATTATGTTCTTTGATTGGTTGTTGAGCGCAAACCCGTGAGACCACAAAGCTAAAACGACTAATCATTTTTATTAGTCTCATATTTCCATGTGTGGCTCTATCTTGGTTGCAATCTCTAGAACTTGCTTTTCATCTCTTTGAAACTGCATTTTGCATCATGCATTAATAACATGATTGAGGCATTCACTTGTACTTATTGTAGCTACATAGCCAGATAGCCACTCGAATCATGTAATTTCCCGCCTTTAACCCTCCTTTGAGCCTTTGATTACTCCCTTCTTTTTTAATAAACCAAAATTATAAGCCTTGGCCGGATATATATGTATTGCCTACCCTAAAAGCCATTGCTTGGAGTATGTTGAGTGTGATTAGTAGGGTTACTTGTGATACGTTCGTGAATCGATAAGTTGGAAATGTCATGAGTAGGAAGTGATGGGTTGTTCCCAGTTATGTAGCTTCAATATGGTTTAATTATGTTAGTGAAATATGTCGAGTTTGGTATATGAACTTTGCTTGCCGTTCACACACTTTGAAAAAAGAAATTAAAAAAAATAGCAAAATCCAAGACAAAAGGAAAAAACAGGAGAAGCACAAGTGTGCTGGCCAGTGAAGAATCTAGTTTTGAGGCAATTTCCGATAAATGTTTCAGGCTTATTATAATTGTTTATGAGTGAGTAAGGATCAATAAGAGTGCACGAATTTGGCGAAGTATAACTCCAAGCTTGGCTTTGAGCTCCACTTATCCAAATACTTTCCGTCCCTTACCCTTAACCTTAGCCCCATTACAACCCTTTCAAAGACCTCTTGATTGTCATTTGCATTTTGCACATCACTGGTGGAGTATTGAGATGTTTAACAAGCATATGGTAGATTGTTTTTTAGGCTAGAGTATTGAGAGAACCAACATCAAATTCATTTTCAAAACACATAAGAGGAGTGTTTCCACATTCCCAAGAGTGAGGATTGCTCTCTACCGTCTTAGTTTCATACTCATACATGTGTTTTCTTGCTAAATTGATGACGGAGGGGTTATTGATTTGATCTTGATGGTGTGTAATTCCCTTAAATCTCTTTCGAAAATTTCCCTCTTTCTTGTGCCAAAATGTTTTTAATCGCTTTTGGGCTGTGTTTGGTTAGGCCTAGTTGCTTGAGAGTTCTGCTAACACTTATCTGAGGAGGTTTGTACATAAAATAGTGAGTTTTCGTTCGTTTCGTTTTCTACTATTTTGAGTGTTTATTCTTGGTTTTGAGTCTAGTACTTTCTTGGGGACAAGCAAGGTTTTAGCATGGAGAGGTTTGATAAGTGCGTTATTTGCACTTATTTCTAGGTGTTTTAGAAGCATAATCATGGTTGATTTAGGCCGAAAATGAGTTTAATCTCCCTCATTTCTCTATTTACGCTTGGTCTTTGCGTTTTTGGTGTTGATTTGCAGATTCAGAAGCAAAAAGCCGACTTTAGGAGCAAATTTGGCAAGACCAAGTGCACCATGGGCATCAACCACTGTTGATCAACCCGTGGCATGAATTTCAGGAGGAACCGAAAGAAGAAGCGCCAGGCAGCGCCCACCACGGGTTGCCCGTGGTGACCGCCACGGACCGTAGTGGCCGCTAGAGACGCGCTTTAGCGGTTATTCTGCGGCAGATAAAAAGGGAAGAGAAAAAATGAGCGTCGTTCATTTGTTAATTTCTAGCAGAAAAGGGAGAGCTTCTTGAGTAATTCACAACAAAAACACCTCCATCGATCGATAATCGGTTCAAAGATTTATGAGAATTGAGATTCGAGAGAAAGCGTGCAACACTCGTGAAGAAATGTCGCCCCGGAGATCGAGAGACTCTACGGTATTCGTCTAAGAGTTTGCTTTATTCTTTTCGCGTTTCTTTCTTAGTTTCTAGAATTGATTATCATGTTTAGAACGTATTTCTTGTTTTCAATGACTATCCTGTTGGGAATGTCCCGACAATGTTCGATATACACGGAGATTAAACCAAAGTAATATAGTAATTATATGTCTTGCTAGAGACGTCTATAATTAGTAATTGAATATGTTTAATTACAACTATATTATTTGGTCCTACTGGGTCACACAAGTTAGTGCCCTGGATCAATGTATGTAACCTAAGTGATATTGTATCAGGTTTAGAAAAGTTGGAAACTGATTTCTGTGAGAAATCAGCCCAACACGGATCGAATTGGGTTCAACACGAACCGTGTTGACCCAACACGGTTCGTGTTTAGAAACCACGGTCCGTGTTGAGACACCACGGTCCGTGGTGTCCATGGGCCGAATTATTGGACCTTCTGGATTCCAACACGGTCCGTGCTAGGCCCCAAAAACACGCCGTTGTTTTAAGTCGGCCCTTTAGGGTTTTGAACCCTTTCCCTAGGTTTTCTAAACACTATATAAAGGGGTCTCTAGGAGAGATTATTCCACACTAACTGCCTAAGACTCTTAGAGAGATACCGGGGTGATTTCCTGAGTTCCTCTCTCTTTTAGTTTGCGGTTCTAATTTCAGGAAACATTCTCTGTTTCCCGAAACAATCTTACATACATCTTAGATTGAGATTCTTCTCGATCGGGTCGATCTAGCAATCGGGTTCTCGGAGTGCTGTGTGGACTTTTCAGTAGAGGGTTTCAGCGTTGGAAACTGGAAGGTCAACCTCTTCTTCAACAGGAATTAGCGATCATGTATAATTACTAAAGTGTCTGCATTTGTTTTGATTAATTGTTTATAACTGTTATAATATTCCACCAATTAATCTGTATCTGTTTAGGAAATTGATAACCTAAATCGTAACAGTGGTATAAGAGCCACCAATTGCATGCTAAAGTATTGTACTTGTATTCATAAGTAATTTTGTTAATAGTTGAATTATATGATGAATATGCTAGAGTAGATTTATGCCTAAAATTTTGAATCTTTATGAAAGTTTTAATATTTAATGTTCATGATAGTAAATCTCAAATTTTATTGTAAAATTTCATGCTTTGTTATTTTTTATTTCTTATTGCATTTAATTAATCGATTTTATGTTTGTTTAATTGTTAAATATAGCGTGAACTCGATTTAATTTTGAATGTTTTAGAAACAATCATGTTTAATATTTTTAAATAGTAGGCAATACATGAAATAGGTCTAAATTCGCAAAATAGGGTTTTGTAGAATTATTTTTCTGATTTAGTTTATTTACGGTAAATATGAAAAATCAAAATAAAATAACAAACGAATTCGAAAATTTCTGTAATTTTTACTGGAGGTTTCTGGAAATGTTCTAGATGTTCCATAATGTTTGTAGATTTTTCCCAATTAAAATGGATTTTTAATTGAGTTTTCCGATTTGAAGTGAATTAAAATTCGTTTAATTCTCAGAATTTTATAAATTCATAGAAATTTGTAAAACTTCTGAAATTTTTACAGTAGGTTACTGGGTAACCATTCGTTTAGGGAAAAAAATTTCTGTTAATTTATCCGGTCAAATTATATTTTTTAATTTAGATTTTCGGATCTGAGAGAAATAAATTTGTTGCTTCTCTGAATTTTGTATATTTATAGAAATATGCAAATTTACTGAAGCTTTTACAGTAGGTTACTAGGTAACCATTCTATGATGGATAAAATTTTCGTGAATTTTCGAAATCGTTTACTAATTTGCCTTTAATTTTCATATTAACAGAAAAGTCTAATTGTTTACTTTTCTGAATTTTATTGAAATTTTGACAGTAGCATATTGGATGAACCTACTGTATGGGAAAATTATAAAATTTTATTTTTAAACTTATCGGACTATTATTATTTATTTTCCTCTTAAACGGAGAAATAAAAGGTTTAATTCTTTAAAATTTTACAATCTTTTGAAAATTGTTAAAATTCTGGAAAATATTCATATTGGGTTATTAGATAACGTTGTGATATGAAATCTTTAAATTCGATAAGTTATGATAATTTTATTTAAGTTTTTCATTCACGAAATTAACCGAAATTGGGAAGCAACACGGACCGTGTTGATCCAACACGAACCGTATTGCCTGCAGTTTTGGTGAATTGGTGTGTTTTAGGGTTTGTAACTAATTTTAGAAATTAATTATTAAATCCTATTACTACTAAATCAGATAATTTATGGGCATAAAATCTATTATTTTTGTAAAGTTTAGGAAACTTACAATATCTTTAAAAGATATAGTATCTTTTAGACTTCTTGATTTTAGGAAAGTCAAGTATTTTGTACGTATAGGTATAAAATCTTAAATCTGTTTAGGTAACTCAGATAAAATTTGGAATTTTATTTATTTTATTAATCATGCAAACCTTTTAGGAAATCTTGTTTAGTATTTATTTCCTTATCTGTTATATTGCAATTATATATGTCTTTATAATTTGTTATTTAAGCATGTGTTATATTTGATATAATTATTGCAATATTACCTGTTTGCATGTGCTTCTAGTATGGCCATAGATAGTCGGTTTTACCGGTCTGCGTACGGGGTTGGGTGAAATACGGCCTGCGTGCCGTCGTTGAATTAATTTTAAATTTTAAATTTTCGGTTAAGTTTATTTTAATTCATGTAAGGCCTCAATTGTGAGGTTCACTTTGTAAATTTGTTGTAATTTGAGACATCAAGTTAAGTGGGAGCCCAACAGCAATAGAGGTGGTGATTCAAGGGGAGCCCATCCAAGGAAGTTGCAAAATCCAAGAAGAGTTTCTTGAAGACTTTTCAAGGCTTAGTTAAAATTAGTTTGATTAAGTCTAGGTGGTCATACTAGAGATTTTATTTATGCTTTAAATTCGTTATTGCATGTTGTTTTATTATGCCTTTTATGCTTTTCGAAAGAGTTTACCTAGAATTGCATGCTTAGGATAATAAAACCTACTCTCAAAATGAATTATTGTTCAACCTATCGAAACACCACTTAGATGGATAAATAAAGAAAGCCAAAGCGAATTATTTGCCCATCATTAATAAGTAGGGTGGGAGCTAGGTCAATTCAAATTGGCTATCAAAATAGTTTTGGGCCAAGAGCAGAGGAAGAGAAATATTGTATTCGATACAAATTTCTTGCCAAGAGTCATTTTGAATGATCGATTATAAGATGATCCACCAAAGTTAACATGGGATCGAGTTTTGTTGGGCCAAAGTCCACTTGAGCCCATGAGTCTTGTGGGTCTTGGTAAATTAAAACACTAAATGAGAGTTGATAAAGTGTTTTGATTTGAACTTAAAATTAGTTTAATTTCTTTTGATGAATAATAACTAAAATGAACCAACTTGTCTCGTAGAATTATTTATGTTTTTTCACTCAAAAACCAACCACTAATAAAATATTGTTTTCTCCTTGAGAAAGAGAAAAACAATTAACACCAATTCCTTAATTGCCATTGTCATCGCAAGATTGTCTTGAAGGCGATTAAAAGAAACATGTCTTTGATATAACATTGAGCTAGGCATCAATATTAAGAGGTCAATCAAGCCAAATGAATACATGTAATGTCATAGTATTCATACAATTTTAACTTCAAAATGTTTTAAGATTAGAGGAAGGATTTCAATATTACCAACTCAAAACCAAGTTCATCGAACTAGTTAGAGTTGATAAATATGAAAACAATAACCAGATAGTCTCGGTTGAGCTAGATAAGGGCCAATTGTTGGCGCTCATGTTCTGAAATAAGTTGACTATTTTAAAACATGAGAGACCTCATATCCCCTTTCGCTAAAAGATTGGCGACCAAAGATAGTCTTTTAGTGAAAGGGAAAATAAGATTTAAGAAATCTATCAAAGACAAGAAGTCAAAGGAAAGGTAAGAACAAACAGTTGTACATACCCAACCAATGACAGCAACTGGTTAACAACCAGATCATGTATATATGACACTGGGAGCATGAATAACTATAAGAAATACTTGAGATATGATTTCAATTCTAGGCAAATGCGTATATATCACACTACCCTTATTAAACCCACTTTGAGTATAAGATACCGGCTATGAAACTCGCATTTATGCAAATGTGCAGTATCTACAGCAAAGTAGATGTGCTTTGAAGGATGAGAGTCAACCTACAAATAGGAACATGCAATTAGTTGTAGTTCGTTATGAAGAGTTGGTTGTTTATCAATTCCCTCAACACTTATAAGAGAAATTTATAGGTGATTCTATGTTCTCATTATAAGTAGAAATTTGATTTCTTGCTCTCAATTAGAGAGAGAGGAGATCTCGGATAAACACACCTAACACATCGAAACCAAGAGGTTTAAAAGGAATAACTCATGTTCAAACTTAAACCTTGGAACTATTTACTAAGTCATGCAAATCAGAGCGTATTCGGAAGCGTCACAGTGATAGACTTTTGAATGATAAGACTTTGAAGCATGTGATATCTGTAAAGCATGACTGTACCTTTGACAAAAAAGGGTGAACACGCCAACAAACACTCATGCATATGGATGTATGTAGTCCAATTGAGTACAAGTACAAGGGATGAATTACTTGAAATCTTCAAAGATGAATAAAATAACACATGGTGATTCATGTCTATGAGATTCATATTAAGCTGGAATGTTAAAATAGTTTGAAGATTTCCAAAATGAAGTAGTCTTGGCGAAACAATGAGAGCACCTAGATACGATCGAAAGGATGGTAATGGTTGAGCCAAGAGTTTGAACAAATGACTCAAATGAAACATAATTATGGCACTATAAGCTTAAGTCATATTAATCAGAAATGCATTCAGAAAGCTGCATAGTGCAGGATTTTGGAAAACATAAACTTTGAAAAGTTTAATGTTTGTAAAGCATGCCTGATGGGTAAGATGACTAAAATCACTTCTTATTGGAATTGGTGAGCAAGCTAATGACTTACTAGGATGCAAGCATATTGATGTGCGTGGACCTATGAGCACTAGTGCTAGAAGAAGGTTTGTTGTACTTTTTTCATCACTTTCATTGACGATTTTTAGTAGATATGGGTATATCTATTTAATACACCACAAGTCCAAATCATTTGAAATGTTCAAAGATTTTCAAAGTGAAGTACAAAACCAACTTGGCAAGAAAATCAAAACCCTTCAATAAGGTTGAGGATATGAGTATTTGAGCCATGATTTCACTGACCATTCCAGAGAATGTGGAATTGTTTCATAACTATCTCCTCTAGGAATACGACATTTCAATGACGTATCTAAAAGAGAAATCACACCTTATTAGATATGGTGCGTTCAATGATGGTTGAGTCAACATTGCGGATTACCTTTTAAGGATACACGCAGTTAACCATAGCTCTAATTACTGAATAAAGATTATCTGAAGCACTAGAGAAGACACCATATATGATATGGAGAAGAGACGTTCTTGAACCTTTTTCTGAAAGAAAGGAGTACCACTTCTACAAATTGTTGTAGAGGAAAAATGTTTGTGTCTCAACATACTTTGTTCTTAGAGAATATGTTATTCTCTAAAAGAAAGAGTGGGAGAGATTTTGAACTTACCAAAGTTCGAAAGACACAAAACACTATAATCATCACCTGAAACTCCACTACTTGATCCTAGTTCAAATTTTTCTATTGGTCGGGAAATTATAAACAAGGTTGAGGCACTTGAAGTTCCTCAAAACGTTGAGGAGGAGGTGTCATGAACACTACTCCAAGCAAGGTCAGGTAAACAACTCCGTCAACCACAGAGATATCGATCTTCTGTGGATGAGCGTGAGATGTTACTTTTTGAAAGTAATGACTCTACCTACAACAAAGAAGCTTAAGCAAGTCAAGATTCCATAAGGTCTAAGATGGACTCCATGTATACAACTAAGTTTAGATCTCGGTTGATTTGTCTGAAGGTGTAAGCCATTAGGCATAGGAGGGTTTTAAGGCAAAACATGGGTTCATTAAGATAGACATCAAGACTGACTTCAAAATTAGATTTTGAAGAAAGGTGTGTACTTGACACAACTGAGTGGTCTTTTGTTGGAATACTTCTAAACTTCAAGAGATCATCTGTGGTCTTAAGGAAGCTTCTAGGAGTTGGAATCATTGACCTTCTAGACCAGGATATCAAAAAGGTTTGACATACTGGGAAGTGACAAAGATAATATTGTGTCTACAAGAAGTTCAGTGGGAGCAATGCGTTTTCTGATATTGTATGTGATTGACATACTGCTTACTGAGAAGAATATTCCAATGTTGCTTCTACTGAGGTTGACTTGGAAATAATTTTCAAAGTTAAGGATTGGTGGGGCTAAGAATTTTCTTGGAGACAAGATCTATAATGATAGATTAAAGATTTTGATTATTTGAATCAAAGTTAACTAGGTGTTGAATAGTTTAACTCACTTCGAGAGTGGATTAATTTCCATAAATCATGGCATACCCTTACGGAATTTGATTGTCTCAAAACAATCAAAAGTTCTAAGAAGGATGAGACATATAACTCATGCTTCAGGCGTGAGATTAATGTATGCCGTGAGATGTTCAAAGTCCAACATAACATATACATTGTATATGTATAAGCAAAACTAAGGATGTGTCCTAAGTCTAACGCGGTTGATAAAAGCTAAGTGTGAAGAGTTACATTGATGCTACACTCATGAAGTGAAATATGATTATCTGAAAGGTCAGAGAAAATTATACGATCTGTTTTGAGTGGTATTGAGGTGAACTGGAAGAAGTTCCTAATATGACATGCGGTTAATTCTACAAATAAGACAAGTATGGCACGACTTTAGAAGTTGTGGCAGAAACAATTAGGATTGCGAAGTTCGTTTTTAGAACTGGGTGATGTTTCTAGCCTTGCAAGAGAAATGGAGCCTTGTTGATAGGAGCCATCACTCAAGCAAAGGAACTGAAGCTCACTATGAATCCAAACATGAGTTATGGAAATATTTTCCTATATGAAAGGTCATTAGTGAAATGATATATGCGCGAGGTTCATTGCAAGCATTATATACTAAACCCCTGTTGTAGTTATAGCATGATAGTCATGCATGGGCAATAGGTATTAAACACATTCCGGAATATTAACAAGTCAAATTTACATGAATTGTTCATGAATTATGACCTTGTTGATTCATCATTTAGAATAAGATTCCAAAATTTACATCAATTGTGGTTTAGAATTATGTAAATGTCCAAAAAGGTTAGCGCATTCAAAATGGGAAATTGGATGAGGTCTGATTTCTGAAACCCCATTAGTGAGCTTGATAACGCTAGTCTTAGTCGACAGTCGACCTGGTTCCTAATTGTATTATCACGTAGGACAGTGATAATATCAACACAATTAGCATGTAGGATTGAGGTGATGATCAAATTTCGTGATCATAGTGATGTGATGACATCTAAATCAATCACATGAGTATTGTTGAGAACAACTACCGAACTGACCCGCAGTGGGAGCTCTTTAAGTTAGGAATTGTCATAGGAGCTCTCACTACTTAAAATTCCTGAATCCTGAGTTCAGTACACAGACTGCATGATCTGTTGTGACTTTGGAGCGCGTCAAACGCCTTTCATAACAGTAGGCTATAAAGGCGATGTCTGGGTTACAGTTGGATCATGTGAGAATGTGTGTCTGAACAAGATGGCATTGTCCTCCCTATTAGGGACAGTTGTCCTTTTGGCCACTCGGTGAGATTGGACTGAAAATGCTTGGCCGAGCTCAGTTGAATCAATAGTTGATCATCTTTTGTTTCAAAGTCTAACTTGGAGATCGAGGAATGTTTCGGACCTTACATAACGATGACATCAGCTTACCTTATCCGAACATGAGACAGTAAGTGATAAGGGAATCCAAGGAATTGAACACTTGTGGGACAAGAGGGAGATTGTTGGGAATGTCCCGACAATGTTCGATATACACGGAGATTAAACCAAAGTAATATAGTAATTATATGTCTTGCTAGAGACCTCTATAATTAGTAATTGAATATGTTTAATTACAACTATATTATTTGGTCCTACTGAATCACACAAGTCAGTGCCCTTGAACAATGTATGTAACCTAAGTGATATTGTATCACGTTTAGAAAAGTTGTAAACTGATTTCTGTGAGAAATCAGCCCAACACGGACCGAATTGGGTTCAACACGGACCGTGTTGACCCAAAACGGTCCGTGTTGAGACACCACGGTCTGTGGTGTCCATGGGCCAAATTATTGGACCTTCTGGAGTCCAACACGACCGTGTTGTTTCAACACGGACCGTGTTGGGCCCCAGAAACGCGTCGTTGTTTTAAGTCGGCCCTTTAGGGTTTTGAACCCTTTCCCTAGGTTTTCTAAACACTATATAAAGGGGTCTTTGGGTGAGATTATTCCACACTAACTGCTTTGCTTAAGACTCTTAGAGAGATACCAGGGTGATTTCCTGAGTTCCTCTCTCTTTTAGTTTGCGGTTCTAATTTCAAGAAACATTCTCTGTTTCTTGAAACAATCTCACATACATCTTAGATTGAGATTCGTCTCGATCGGGTCGATCTAGTAGAGGGTTGCGTGGACTTTTCAGTAGAGGGTTTCAGCGTTGGAATCTAGAAGGTCAACCTCTTCTTCAGCAGGAATTAACGATCATGTATAATTACTAAAGCCTCTGCAGTTGTTTTGATTAATTGTTTATAATTGTTATAAAATTCCGCCAATTAATCTGTATCTGTTTAACAAATATATAACCTAAAACCTAACATATTCGTGAGTAGATTTCGTTCTTTCTAGGGTTTTATGAACCGAAACTATGGTGTTTAATTAGAGTGTTTTAGTTTGTGTTTGAATTCTTGATTCCATCAATAGAAGGTTGTTCTTTTTCATGCTTATAGGTGTTCTTAAGGCCTTGGATGCTTGTAATTCTGAGATTAACCTGAGAAGTACAGAAAGGTGAATTAGAAGAATCTGACTACCAACATGTCTACCTAGGTTTGCGAAAGTTGAGAAAGGAGTAATGAACTAGGGAATCATTAGATAATCTAACTTTTTGAGACCTTCAATTCTGTTTAACTTAAAAGGCATACAAAATTTGTTGATTAGGTTGTTCAGAATAATTCTATTAAGCATCGGAAGGGCGATAGAATTCAGAGGTTGTTGATTCTTGATTCGTTTAAGTTATTTCTTGTGCAAGTTTTAACCTGGTTATCAGAACCTGTTGTCAGGTGAGTAAAACCCTAGAAGTCTTCATCCATTGAATTACCCCAGACTCAACTATTTCTGTCGGCTTAGGTTAGATTAGTTGTTTTTTTTTTTTGTTTATAGAAACCTGCGAACACATCAAAAATCTGATTCGCTTAGCAATTAAGTAGATGGATAGTTCACTGCATTACTAGACTATGTCCCTGTGGGATCGACCTTGACGTGCTACAATAGTACCCGTACGCTTGCGGCCTTGTCAAGAGACTAGAGAGAGATTGGGAGGAGGGTAGAGAAGGAATAGGAATAGAGGGGAGGGGATAGAGAGAGAATGAGCATATAGCTAATGTATGAGTATCATTGTATTACATATAATATGAAAGGGCAAATATGTCAATTAAAAACTTACTCTTATGAACTCTCTTAATTGATTTTCCAAGCAAGGGTAAATAGTTTACCCTTACAAACACTCTCATGAACTCCTACCCTCATTTTTAACTCTTCACCCAAGCAATCCCTTAGTGAACGTGAGGAGTTAAATGGACAAGTCGAGAGTCTATTACAAAAGGGTTTCATTCAACATAGCCTAAACCCATGTGTTGTTCCTGCCCTTTTAACCCCTAAGAAGATTGCTCTTGGAGAATGTGCATTGATAGTAGAGCTATTAATATGATCATGGTGAAATATAGGTTTCCCATACCTCGACTTAATGATATGTTGGACCAAATGTCAGGCTCTAAGTGATTCTCCAAAATTAACCTGAGAGTAGGATACCATCAATTGAGAATTCGCTTTAGAGATGAATGGAAAAATGGTTTTAAGATTCCTGATGGGTTGTTTGAATGGTTAGTTATGCCCTTTGGTTTGTTCAACGCACCTAGCACATTCATGCAAGCTATGACTCATATTCTTCGCCCTTTTCTTGGGAAGTTTTCAGTCGTGTACTTTGATGACATTCTTATATACAATTCTTCTCGAGAAGCCCATTTACAACACTTGAGGCTAGCCTTTGAGGTTTTGAGAACTGAAAAGCTTTACATCAATTTGACAAAGTGTTCTTTCTTACAATTCTGAGGTTGTGTTCTTAGGAGTTGTTGTGTCGAATAAGGGTATTTATGTTAATTATGAGAAGGTTAAAGCTATAGTAGATTTACATGAACCTAAAGCTATATCTAAGGTGAGAAGTTTTGATGGCTTAGCCACTTTCCATAAGAATTTTGTTCACAATTTGAGCTCTGTTATGACTCCTATTACTTATTGATTAAACAAAGGTGAGTTTGGATGGACCTAGCCTAAGAGAGAGGCTTCTAAGCTCATTAAACAAAAAATGACCGAAGCCCCTATTTTGCATCATCCTGATTTTTCTAAGTGTTTGAAGTTGCTTGTGATGCTTCTGGGGTTGGTATAGGAGGAGACTTGAGTAAGGAAGGGCATCCCATAACATACTTTAGTGAAAAGCTCAATGAGTCTAGGAGGGCTAAGTACACAACTTATGAGAGAATTTTATGCCTTAGTGCGGTGCCTAGAACATTGGCAATATTATTTGTTGCCTAAGGAGTTTGTTATGTGGAGTGACCATAATGCCCTAAAGTTCATTAATGATCAGAAACACCTTTGAGAGAAACACACTAAATGGGTCAAGTTTCTTCATGATTACTCTTTTGTGCTTAAACATCGTTCTTGTGTTGAGAATGTGTTGTTGATGCCCTCAGTTGAGTGAGCCTTCTTTTACATAGAATGACCACTAGAGTGACCGACTTTGATAGACTGAAAGAACAATATCTTTTATGCCTAGACTTTTCTAAGACATATGATGAGGTTTCCAATGGTAATCGTCGTGGTTTCGTTGATTATATGATTATTGATGGTTACTTATTCTATGGATCAAAGTTGTGTGTCCCTAGTACCTCTGTAGGGGAGTTCCTGATATAGGCACTACATGATAGAGGTTGATACGCCGCAAGTGCACGGTGTATAGTGTAGTATTTTAAGGTCATTTTCTTAGGGACTTGTTCAGTCTACGCACTAAACTATCTCACTATAAAGGATGCTAGGTCGTCCAAAGGGTTGTATTTGTAGATTTCTAAACTAAAATTAGGAAAGCAGTAAACTTTTAGGACTTTGACTGATAATTAAGGGAGTTTAGGGGAGTCCACTGTAGTTAACTAATCGATTAGGAGCTAACTCCAGTACGAAGTAATATCGATAACGTAAGGGTCTATAATCATACTAAGGTCTATCACAACAATCTTTTATTCCGGGTGAGTCGCATTGATTAAACTAAACACCTATTCTCATGACTATTTAATTCAATCAAAGATAAGAAGTGATTATAACATAACCCTAAGCATGAACCCATTATTTCTAACTATGTTCCACGCCTATTTAATCTTTGTTTATTCGACTCAAAATAATAATTAATCTTTCGATCCGATATTAAGAATCTAAACAGTAAAAGGTGATCAAACAAAAACTACGACATACAAAGCACGAATATCAAACAACTGGATTAAAAACACCACACTGAAACCATGTACCATAGATCAATCAATTAACATCGAGTTTATCCCCTAAACAATAAAATTAATTACTCATATAATAAGAACTAGCAAAACAATAACGAAATTTGAATTACAAAGAATAGTAAAAATAGAGAACTAAATCAAATATCCAAAGTGTCGAATTCGATCTCCTTGTGCCACCCAATTCGATGGCGTTCTTCCCCTCTTCTATTCTTAAAATTACTAGAACAGTGGAATAGTCCCCGAAGGGAGAACATAAGAAAACCCTTTCTTTTATAATGTAGGAGGAGACGCGACTGGAGTCCAAAGAGGTGCAACTCGCGTCACATGCTCTCTTTCCGCGATGGCTTTTACTGGCCTAGGCACGACTTGCGCCATTAGGGCCGCAGCCCGTGCCTTTGTTCAGCGCTACTGGCCCGTGGAAATCTTTGCTTAGCTTGCTCTTCACCCTTTCTTCTCCTTTGGCCAGCTTCTCTTTCCTTTTTCTTTTCCTTTCTTCATTGTTCTTGGTGTCTCTTTTCTTCGTCTTTTCCTTTCTTTCAAATTCTCTTGTTTTTATATAAATTTTTCCTTTAAATCTGTAAAACTTACCAATTACTAAACTAAGTGAAGAAATCAAGGAATTTAATATAAAAATACAGGATTATATTACATAATTGGATAAAATATACAAGTTAATGAATGAATAAATGCTATAAAATATACACTTATCAAAGGCCTGGCTGGTCATCTCGGACGAGATAAGACCACTTCCGTTGTTGATAACCGCTTCTCTGGCCTTCATCACGCAAGGATGTGGCTCGTGTTGTGTCTCAATGTCGCACTTGTCAACTTACAAAGGCTAGGAAGCAAAACACTAGCTTATACACACTTACCTGTTCCACACACTCCATGGCACAAGCTTAGCATGGACTTTGTCTTACAGATTCCTCATACTACTAGAGGTTATGATTGCATACTTATTGTGGTGGATAAGTTTTATAAGATGACACATTTCATCCCTTGTACAAAACTACAGATGCATCACATATTACTAGATTATTCTTTAGGGAAATTGTGCGTCTCCATGTATGTTGTCGTCTATTGTGTCTGATAGGGATGTAAAATTTGTTAGTCATTTTTGGTGAACTTTGTGGAAATAGTTTGCTACTCACTTGAAATTTTCTGCTACTTTTCACCTGCAAACTAATAGCCACACTAAGGTTGTTAACTGGAGTCTAGGTAACCCTCTTAGGTGCCTTGAAGGGGGGAAACCTAGCACTTGGGATTTGGTGTTACCCACTGCTGAATTTGCTTATAACAACTCTGTAAATAGGTCCACGGGTAGGAGTCCTTTTGAAGTGGTCCATAGGGTTGCCCCTCGTCTTCTACTTGATTTCACTACAAAAAAAAGGTCTTTGCCAACAGGGCTTATCTGTTGGCAAAAGTCCAATATCTGTTCGTAAAAAGTTTTACCAACAGATAATTATCTGTCACTAGCCTGTTGGAAATAAACCTGATTGTAAAAGTATTACCAACAGATATTGTAATCTGTTGGTATTGCTAACTAATTCCAACAGTTTTATTTTGTTGGTGTTGGAAATTTTATACCAACAGTTAATCTCTGTCAGGGACAAGTAACATATACCAACATCTTTAAATGTTGGTAAAATATTACCCACACGTTTTATCTGTTGGTAATATGTTTTTCACCAAATTTCAAAAACATTATCCGACAAATATATCAATTGGTAATACAATTGGTACAATTTTAAAACATAGATATCTGTTGAAAATAGTGAAGATAGTCTAGCTCACTTTTTAAATATATCATTACCAAATACTGTACCTGTTGTATACAAACAATTAAAACATTGCCAATACCAGAAAAACCTTAACATTCATATACTGGGATGCTCTAAATTGTAAAATGATACATATGTCTAAATTGAAATTTTACTTAATGAAGTGCAAAGTATCAAAATAAAATAGTTATTCATATTGTAGTTGCTAATATTCGGATTGTAGTTACTAATATTCAAGAGTAATATATACTCTAGGGTGTATATATGTCTGAATGATTTCATTCCTTCCTTCATTAGCGGTGTGCATGGACTGTGTGGGTTGAGACTGCTACATCCTGTTTGTTGTGCGCCTAGCGAGAATCTTCTGTTTGACGGGCTTCCACCATGGACACTCTTGTTCATAGCTCGGCTGCTGTCGATCTTTTTCTTTTCTAATTAGACATGACATGACATACAATGAATTGTATGTGCAACCCTGTATTCTATTGTGTTCTTGTCATAAATTGATTGAAATTGTCAAATTTCGCATGTAAATTGAAACTTACCCTTTGTCTTTGTTTCTCCTCTCCCTGTTCCTATCGTAGTACTATGTACTCTTCTAGCATGGCTAGTAGGGGTACCTAAACCACAGGAATAATGAAAAAATGACAACTATCAAGTATCACCTTATGAATTACTAAACAGAATCAAGCATTAAAGTGTGCATTGTTATTTAAAATGAATGTTACATGGATTTCAGTTGAGTAATTTCAAGCTTTAAATCATTATCCTCGCGAACTGCCTCAGCATCACGATCGAGATAAGAAGAGGTCCATCGATTATATTGTGAAACCTTATAGGGGTCAGAGAATACAACCTGCTCGGTAAGCCAGTACAACTCCACATTTCCACAAAAATGGATTCAACCAATCCTTGTATGAATATAATAGTAGGAACATACATTCATTGCGGGGAAAATTGGATTCTACCAATCTAAAATTACAAGGAATTTTATCAGCCATGATGAACATGAACCACATCCAAGCTCTACACTTCTTCTATCCACATATTGTGATAAGCATTGCATGACTATTAAGATAAAAGCTAGAAATCGCATCAAGACAGTGACCCAAACAAGATGTTGAATTTATGCCAGACTGAAATCAAGAATGACGAGTTTCGTCATCAAAAAAACACCAACAACATTCATATCCTTTGACAAATGACTATTCACAATAATAACAGATATAATGAAGGAAAGAGCCTCTCCAAAGACAAACAAAGTAAACAAAAAGTTTGAGAATGACAGAGAGCATTGCCTACTGCAACTGCAAAAGGGGAAATTGATCTGAGAGGGGGAGGGTCACCTGCTAAAAACAGTCTGCTTAGAGGCATTGCTTGAGATTGAGAGGACGAATTTGTCATTGGCAACCTAGAACGAAAGAGGAGAAGTAGACGCTCATAGTTAGACTGCCAAGAGAATAAGTAGTATTATAAAACTAATAGTAGGATATCGCTATATTTATAGCTCACAAAATAAGTAGAGGAATTAAGAGCATGAAATTTGGTATAACAAGTGCCCCTAAGAATCATACCTGGATATGGATATGGATGGATGTTCGGTTGTAATTTTTGTGGTTTTATAAGTAAGGTTGTCGGTCTCAGGGATGGGTGTTAGGCTTGATTAAGGTAATCGGTTTGTGTAAAGGGGTTTTTCTCAATGCGGAAAGCGGTAAATTATGTAAATAAGCAATAAACTAACCTATACATGATAATAATTAAGAAAGCAATAAAAGATGAAAGCAATTAAAAGCATGAAATAGGAAAGCAATAAGACTACAACTAATAATGAAATTAGGAACAAGAGAATATACCTTCGGTGAACTAAATCTTCACTAATCTTCAATCTACTTGGATTTATCCCGAACAAACAAGAAATCGTGAATTGGATTACTAAGAATCCCCAAATCCCCACTTGAGAGTGAAATTTGTGACCCTTAGCCCTCCTCCTCACTAAAAGTTGGATTGGATGTTTGTGGCTAATATTAATAAAGCCTTAAGAAATTTTAAAATAGGCTAACCCTAAATCTGACTCAATTAATTAAATCAACTTAGCTTAAGCTCTCCAAAACCTTTCCTTAAGAACTAACCTAATGAAACTCTATTCGATTAACCCTAATAAAGCTAACCCTAACTAATTCTAATAAGACCTAGCTAACAACTGACCGAGACATGGAAACAAAAGAAAACAAAGAAAACCGAGAAAACAACACTAATGCCTAGACCTAATAACAAAAAGAGGAGGAAGGAGAAAGAAGAAAAGAAAGACAAACCCTAATATTACCTACTACCAGCTAAAGGAAGACAGGGAAAAGAAAATGGAGAAACAGAAGGATTAGTCCCTATTGTTACAAACCGAGAACAGGGAAAAAGAAGGAACACAAATCGAACCAAAAACAGAACAAATTCCAGAGCAAATTTCAATACCAATCAAATCGAACACAAACGCATCAAATACCAATTCAATACCAATTCGAAAATTACATCAAAAACTGAACAAATCATTAACAAAACCAACCCAGAATAAATTAAAAAGAAAAGCAAAAATTAAGATTCAAAACAGAGAATAAAAGCAAGAATTAAACCTAATCTAATTCTAACCCTAAATGGAGGCTCTTGGGACGTCACTCCCAGAATCTACCATTGATCAATTCGAATGGCTCTCTTCTTCCCCTTTTATAGTCGAAACTGATCTCTTCCCTTCAATCCAAGCCATCGAACCCCTTAATCTGGACGGTGTAGATGGGTTTTGACAGTTACATGAGTATGTCGATGGTGATGGTGCTTGCGTCAAATGCTTCGTACTTCTTCAATTACCAACGGAATCTGCAAAAAAATGAGAGAAAGAGAGTGAGTGATGGGAGATATCGGGAGAATTAGAAAGGAGAAGAGAGATGGAGATGCGAGAAAGAGATAAGAGATGGAAGAGAGATGAAGTTCGAGAAATGGTTATGGAGGAGAGAAGGAGATTGAGGATGGATATGGTGGAGGGAGATGGTTCGGTGTGATTCTGCGTAGGGGAGAAGGCAGGGACGAAGAGTAAAATGAAAGAAGGAAAGGGGGAATGAAAATGAATTAGAATTTTAGGGTTTTGGGGGAGTTATTCGGCTGGGGTGAAAACGGGGCAAACGGGTCGGGGTTTGTGGGTATTAGGGTAGGCGGGTTTTAGAGTTAGGGTTTGGCCTGGGTTTCTTTGGGCCGAGAAGTAGGACAAGAGGGAAATAAGAGTGAATTGGGCTGGGAATTAGCAAATTAGTTTTAGGTTTGATTTTATCTCTAATATTAATATTATTGATTCATATTAGCAATAATAATAACCAAAGTAATCAAATGCTATAAAATCTAATAAAAGAGTAAAACATAATAAAACTACTAAAATAGTTATTAAAGACAAGGAAAAATATCCTATAAAAGCGAAGAATTCGGCTCGGAACGAGACCGAATACCACTCCAACACAAGGGTTTGCTCGCCCCGAGCAAACTAAAAACGAAGAAAAGGACTAAAAAGAAAAACTAAAAACCCTAACTCACTTTCGCAGGAATCACGGATGCCTTTAGCATATGCGTCAAGCCCATTAAACCCCCCGGTACCCAGGTGGACGAGGTAGGTCTCGTGAGGGTTTATAGCAACTATACCCACAAAAGCCACGAGAAAAGAAAAAGGGAAAAGAAAAAGAAATGAAAACCGAAAAACGAAACAAAGCAAAAGCAAAGAAGATATTCCCGTCACCAATCATGCACCTAGTTCCCAAACCCGCCTCAACAATCAAATGGAAGAAGCAAGTATAAACAAATTAAGACACGAAGGTTGGAAAGCCAATCTTTGAGATTTTAAACCCAAACACTTCCTGATGAGCAAAACACCTCGTGCATATGTGCAAGTGGGCTCTAATCGGTCTTTCCTATCCTAAACCAGACAATCAGAGTTGTTCTCATGCTCAAGCTCGGGATTATCTACCCTACTTCACTCTTGGTTTTTCTTTCAACCTCTCTTTCTTTCTTTTTCTTCTCTTTTTTTACTTTTCTCTTTCTTACCATTATTTTGCTCAACTCTTTTTTCCTTTTTCTTGCTTCGCTCTTTTCTTTCTTTTTCAAAACCTACGCTCTTTTCTTAACACTCGATCAGTTTTGTGTCTTTTAGAGCGTTTGTGTCGGGTTTAGCGGGATTTAAGCACCGGCCTTCGCAAAGGGTTACCCTCCCTGCTGGGTTTCTCCATACGTGAGTCATTGCACTTAAGGGGCATAGGGTGCCGATCCACCCAAACCAACCCATGACGATAGGTCCGACAGTAATTATTTAATGCATTAATTAAGAGCTTAAGCAATTGAACAACTAAAACCGTCTAACTTAGGTAAGAATTCACAGTCAAAGCGTGTAAGAATTGAGGATTCCGCTTTCCCATTCCATGTAAAGGTCTAATAGAGATAATTCATGGCAAAAATCCTTCCTAAGGCCCATCATTATTCATACCGGCCGATTCCAACTGACTAAATCAGCCGATTAGACAACTATCTACACAACTGTGAAAGGAAACATCCTCAAAAAGAAAAACAACTTTTGGGTTTTTCACAACATTTCTCCCCTTTTATTTTCACACAAAATATTTTTAGATTTTGGACACAAACTAAGAAAAACAAAACAAAAGACTCAAAACTAGGTGATCTACCCATGACAAATGGTAAATACCACCCCACTCCAACACAAGACATCACAATTTCTCCATGCTGAGACGGGTGTCTCAAGTAAGGTAGAAAACCAATAAAAGCATATATACAAACACTTATCACATAAAAAGCGGTGGCGACTGAGCCCACGGCTCCAACAACAAAATATATCCAACATTCACACTCAAGGGGTTCGCCACCCAAAAAGAAAATCAAGCATGCATCATGGATCATCGATATATTCACATAAAGAGAGGGTGGAAAGAAGTTACCTCGAAGTCTTCAATCATGCATATTCAATCCATGATCCAAGGAACATCACACCAAGGTTAGAAATAAACAAGAAAAGCATACTATGTGTGATGGTTCACATGCAAAATAAAAAAAAAAGGAAAAACAAACTATACAAGACACCAAGGACTAATGAACTAAGAAAGCAAACTAAAATATTTACAAAACGACTCTTTATTTTCCTTTTCTTTGGACTCAAAAACTGGAATGCAAGCTACCCTCCCACTCCCACACAAAGAGGTTGTCGTATACTCAAATGGAAACGGAAGTAGGTAAGCAAGCACCCCAAAATAAAAAGAAAATGACACACACAAAAAGAAAATAAAAGAAGAAAAGAAAGACCAACTCACTAATTATACAAGAAGGGTGAGGAAGGATATTACCTCAAAGGTATCTTATCAAGAAATTCACTCCTTCTCACCTCAAGATATCGAGCATCATGTCAGAACCACTCAACGCCCGGAGTAACAAATCATGCATCCTCTCATGCATCTCAGAATGGTGGTGGTAAGAGCACACTCGCAATAGCACATAAACAAACATTAGTGCCCTAAACAATTTATCAAATGCTTGAGAAAAGTCATAGAACTGATGAATTTCATGAATATACAAGACTTTTCTAGGCACGGTAAAAGAAGACATGACAAATGGATCCTCCCATTGACTCGTAAATGGAGATTAGGTATACAAATCAACGAAAGGAGGCAATACAACACATTTATGGACATGCTCATGGGAAGACTTGGATGCAAACAACGACTCATAAAGCATATCACCATCAAAAATATCATTGTCACAAAGCAAATCCAAACACTTAGGATCAATCCCCATAGACTCAAGTTCATCATCACAAGGTTTCACATCAATGGATTTACAGGAAAGGGTAGCTAATGCCTCGCTAATACAATGATCCTCAATGAAAGTGAACAAATCGGTATCAAGCACACATTCAATCACAACAGATTCAATTTCACCCTTAACAAGATCATGCTCAATTATATCAAAAGCATCATGGCATTCATCAATCTCAACTTTTTCTTCACACAAAAGCATGGACAAAGGTTCATCATCAAGCATGTAGTCATCGAGTTCTTCATCATCACACACAGAATCATCATGTTCCTCATGCTCACTAAGTGGGGCTAGAGCTAAGGAATCACTAATCCTCCTTACAAAACTATGTCCATTACAGTAGTCATCATCATAATCATAATCATACACAGAAGAATCGTCATGCATTTCAGGACTCAAAGACGATGAATGACCTATTTCAACTTTCGAATCAACCAATTGTGCAAGATAAGTTTCCACCCTAGGTTTAAGCACGTGTTCAAATTCTTGCATGCATTTATTCATCCTATCTTGTAAACCAACTGTTTCAGCACCAATTTTATCTAGTCTACAAGATTCGGAAGCATGAGACGGAGATTCACAATGCACACACAAATGACGAGACTCAACATCATCACATGGAGAGAGATCATAGCGTTTCTCATAGTGCAATTGAGCATGAAGAGCACACGGATTACCAAAGCAAGAACCCGATGAATAAAAAGTCTCCCCAAATTGACGAGTATCCGTGTACAACCAATCAAATAATTCCCAAGCCCGATACTCATTTTCAACATTGAAATCAAAGTAATTCAGAAGAGAACGGGTCTCGAAATTCAATCCCTCATTAGTAACAACTAACACTTCCCAATTAGAATAAATATAACCATTAGGGGTCCAATAAGCAAGATAATCATTTAATCTATCACGATAATCACAAAATAATTCTTGCTCATTTTGAGGGAAGCTAAAACATGCCATCTCTTTTTTTCTATTTTTTTTTCGATATTCAATTTTTTTCGCTACATTTTTCTAACATAATCAAGAAAGCAATTAAACTATGTACACACAAACCAATAGCCTAATCTACCAAATAACGCAATCCCCGGCAACGGCGCCATTGTTCGGTTGTAATTTTTGTGGTTTTATAAGTAAGGTTGTCGGTCTCAGGGATGGGTGTTAGGCTTGATTAAGGTAATCGGTTTGTGTAAAGGGGTTTTTCTCAATGCGGAAAGCGGTAAATTATGTAAATAAGCAATAAACTAACCTAGACATGATAATAATTAAGAAATCAATAAAAGATGAAAGCAATTAAAAGCATGAAATAGGAAAGCAATAAGACTACAACTAATAATGAAATTAGGAACAAGAGAT
This sequence comes from Portulaca oleracea, assembly GCA_029582165.1. Lineage (NCBI taxonomy): Eukaryota > Viridiplantae > Streptophyta > Magnoliopsida > Caryophyllales > Portulacaceae > Portulaca > Portulaca oleracea. The sequence goes on from CM055869.1 coordinate 39,887,213, forward strand.
TATACCTTCGATGAACTAAATCTTCACTAATCTTCAATCTACTTGGATTTCTCCCGAACAAACAAGAAATCGTGAATTGGATTACTAAGAATCCCCAAATCCCCACTTGAGAGTGAAATTTGTGACCCTTAGTGATGCATAATGAGACCAAGAAACAATCTCATTACACAAAATCTAAGGATCTTTAAAAGCGAAGATAAGAATCTCCTTTCTCAAAGTTCCAAAGAACCAAAAATGGCATAGAAATGGATGAAAAAGGATGGAAAGAACTATGAAAGATGGTTACCAAAAGATGGAAACAATGAACGAAACAACGATGAATGAACGAATAAGTGAACGAACGAATGTTGAATGTTGTTGACGAAGGTAGCTTGGACGTGAATGTTGAAGAACTCACGTTTCTTGATGAATGCTTGATGAATTCTTGTTGAATTCTTGATGAAGCACTCGAAAATGGATTATAATGGATGAATGAACGTTGGATATGCGATGGCTTTTGAAGACTCTTTGAAGGATACAGCCACACCACCTTCAAGAATACTCAAATTCCTTCCTTTCACCACTAAGGTTGCCACCCTTAGCTAGAAGAAGGGGATAACTTCGAAACTCCCTCAAGAGAAACGAAAACTAGCACAAAAGCTAGAGAGAAAACAACACCATGTGTTTACTTTGTATTTGATATATTGAATGAATGAGATTACAAGAGGCCTAAGGGGGGTATTTATAGTAATCCTAGCCCTCCCTAAACGTGCACAAATCAAGAAATAGGCCCCTTGAGGCTTACATCATCTATTCTAATGATTACATCATAAAGAAAACAATGAACTAAACTAGATTTCAAATGATGATAACTCCTTGGATTCTCATCCAAACTTAAAGATTCTTGAACCATATGAAAGCTCTTGGAATGTAGAATAATCCTCTCTAGGATGACTTCTATGATAGCTTCATGGTCCTTGAATTAAGGAGCAAAAGTATACGACCACATGAGTTGATCCCTTCCAAGTAGAGAGATAAAAGAGAGATTTGAACTCTTCTACCTTCTAGGTGAGTATTAGATGTCTCCATGGTTGGCCTTGATGCATAAGGCCATCAATTATGCATCATACACCCCCGGTTGAAAAAGTTTGTCCTCAAACTTGGAAAACCAACCCTTACTTGCCTTCTTTACAAAGACTTTCTTCTTGAAAGCTTTGAAGTCATCGTAGATCCCTTTGATGAACTTCTTAAACTTTCTTCCTCGCACGCCATAAGACTTGAACTTGCATTTCTCCACCGTGAACGCGTGGGCTCACGCGTTGCTTCTCATTTATTCTTACCACTTTACCCTTGTCATTTAGTATGAAACAATGTACCTTGATGACTTGGGCTATTTCCTCCTTTCGAATTCTTGGCCTTTCAACCAAGTGATCCAAGTAGATAGCTCTTGGATGCTCATGGAAGATATGCTTCATAGGAAGGTTCAAAAGGTGGTGGATACTTGGATCCGTTTCTTTCTTCTCCAAATGTGTAAGAATAGGATCCTTATACTCTTCATGCCCTTGATTCTCCATCTTCATGGTTGACACAATATGACGTTTCTCCTCCTTTTGCCGAGATGGTGGATCAAGAGGTTCCAAAGTGATCCTCTTTTGGTTGATGGTGAGAGTGTAAGTGTTGGCCCTCCCATCATGTATGACATGTCTATCATATAACCATGCCCTTCCCAACAAAACATGACAAGTATCCATGGGAACTATATCACACCATAATGAATCTTGATAATTCTTTCCAATTGAAAGACTCACCACAACTCGTTGATCCACACGGATGCCTCGCCCTAGGCTTAGCCATTGTATTGTGTAGGGTGTGGGATGTGGGCTAATCTCCATTTGCAACTTCTTGACCATTGTTGTAGAGGCGGCATTGGTGCAACTTCCTCCATCTATGATCAAGGAGCATACTCTCCCTTGGATGGTACAACGAGAGCGAAATATTGCTTCTCTTTGTAGTTGATCCTTTGGCACATTTGTGATATTCAAGGCCCTTTCTACCACAAGTAGTTCTCCTTCATCTGGCCCTTCCACATATTCTTCTACTACATCTTCCTCTTCTTTGGCGCCAACCCCAACTTCCTCTTCTTTCTCATACTCCGGCTCTACATATAAAGCACTTTGGTATTCCACCAAAGACACTACTCGCTTGTTTGGACACTCCGAAGCATAATGTCCCAACCCTTGGCATCGAAAACACCTTCTTGATGCTATGGGTTTGGTCACTTCGTGAGGTTTAGGGATGGATGGGAGCTGATTTTGTGGAGTTTTTGTGGGAATGTGTTTCGTGGATGGTGGAGGGTTTGGATGGGACGTAGGGTGGGGCGTTTTTTGTGGAGTTTGGTATTGGCTTGAGACTTCTTTTTCCTTATTTCTCCTTTGTTTTTCAACTTTAAGGGACAAGGAGCTCAATTCATCCAAAGTTTTGTATGGTTGTAATTCCACAACGTGCCTAATCCCATCATTAAGACCAAAAAGATAACGTACCAAAGTTTGTGGCTCGTCCTCCTTTAGATCACACCTCCAAAGTAGATGCTCAAATTCCTTTGTGTACTCCTCTACGCTTCTTCCTCCTTGAACCAATCTTTGCAATTTGTAGTAGTTGTCTCGTAGGTAGCTAGATGGTAGGAACTTTCTTGGAGCTATCTTTTCATCTTAACCCACGAACGCACCTTATCTAAAACCTAATATTGCCGCTTCTTTTGCAAGTTTGTCCACCAAATGCTTGCATGCTTTCGTAGCTTTAGGGCAACATACTTGACCTTCTTATCATCTTCCACATCTTTGAGATCAAAGACCCTTTCCACGGTTTGTATCCAATCCAAATAAACTTCCGGATCAAGATCACCAACAAATTCGGGGATCTCCACTTTGAAGTCGAACCTTTCCTCCTTTGGACGTCCATGCCTCTTTCTTGGAACGTCCTCTTCTCCTTCTCCACTTGATGATTTACTTGATACTTCCTCAAGATTCTCCCTTTCTTGAAGGCGAATGTAGTATGCTACTTGTTTGTTGAGGTACTTGATTCTTTGTCTCATCTTCTCAACATCTTCTGGGGTTGATGGAGAGGACTTTGTAGGAGAGCTTGCACTCGCCATTAGAACCTATCTTGATTCACAAAGATCACAAGAAACTCATGGAAGGAAGGTTAGCACGGATGGGACGTGGGTATGGGACGGATTTGGGTAGGTTTGTGTTTGGTTTTTGGGTTCTTTGTGGAGCTTGGGGTTCTTTATGAGTTCTTGATGGGTTCTTGATGAGTTCTTGGAAGAACTATCAAGGGGGACGTGTGATGTAGAGATGAATGAAATTTTGTGATGGGAAACGTATGATGGGAAACGTGTGGGAGAGAAAAGATTGTAAAAGAACTAAGAGATTCAAACTCCTTAGCTCTGATACCAATTTTGATGCATAATGAGACCAAGAAACAATCTCATTACACAAAATCTAAGGATCTTTAAAAGCGAAGATAAGAATCTCCTTTCTCAAAGTTCCAAAGAACCAAAAATGGCATAGAAATGGATGAAAAAGGATGGAAAGAACTATGAAAGATGGTTACCAAAAGATGGAAACAATGAACGAAACAACGATGAATGAACGAATAAGTGAACGAACGAATGTTGAATGTTGTTGACGAAGGTAGCTTGGACGTGAATGTTGAAGAACTCACGTTTCTTGATGAATGCTTGATGAATTCTTGTTGAATTCTTGATGAAGCACTCGAAAATGGATGATAATGGATGAATGAACGTTGGATATGCGATGGCTTTTGAAGACTCTTTGAAGGATACAGCCACACCACCTTCAAGAATACTCAAATTCCTTCCTTTCACCACTAAGGTTGCCACCCTTAGCTAGAAGAAGGGGATAACTTCGAAACTCCCTCAAGAGAAACGAAAACTAGCACAAAAGCTAGAGAGAAAACAACACCATGTGTTTACTTTGTATTTGATATATTGAATGAATGAGATTACAAGAGGCCTAAGGGGGGTATTTATAGTAATCCTAGCACTCCCTAAACGTGCACAAATCAAGAAATAGGCCCCTTGAGGCTTACATCATCTATTCTAATGATTACATCATAAAGAAAACAATGAACTAAACTAGATTTCAAATGATGATAACTCCTTGGATTCTCATCCAAACTTAAAGATTCTTGAACCATATGAAAGCTCTTGGAATGTAGAATAATCCTCTCTAGGATGACTTCTATGATAGCTTCATGGTCCTTGAATTAAGGAGCAAAAGTATACGACCACATGAGTTGATCCCTTCCAAGTAGAGAGATAAAAGAGAGATTTGAACTCTTCTACCTTCTAGGTGAGTATTAGATGTCTCCATGGTTGACCTTGATGCATAAGGCCATCAATTATGCATCACTTAGCCCTCCTCCTCACTAAAAGTTGGATTGGATGTTTGTGGCTAATATTAATAAAGCCTTAAGAAATTTTAAAATAGGCTAACCCTAAATCTGACTCAATTAATTAAATCAACTTAGCTTAAGCTCACCAAAACCTTTCCTTAAGAACTAACCTAATGAAACTCTATTCGATTAACCCTAATAAAGCTAACCCTAACTAATTCTAATAAGACCTAGCTAACAACTCACCGAGACATAGAAACAAAAGAAAACAAAGAAAACAGAGAAAACAACACTAATGCCTAGACCTAATAACAAAAAGAGGAGGAAGGAGAAAGAAGAAAAGAAAGACAAACCCTAATATTACCTACTACCAGCTAAAGGAAGACAGGGAAAAGAAAATGGAGAAACAGAAGGATTAGTCCCTACTGTTACAAACCGAGAACAGGGAAAAAGAAGGAACACAAATCTAACCAAAAACAGAACAAATTCCAGAGCAAATTTCAATACCAATCAAATCGAACACAAACGCATCAAATACCAATTCAATACCAATTCGAAAATTACATCAAAAACTGAACAAATCATTAACAAAACCAACCCAAAATCAATTAAAAAGAAGAGCAAAAATTAAGATTCAAAACAGAAAATAAAAGCAAGAATTAAACCTAATCTAATTCTAACCCTAAATGGAGGCTCTTGGGACGTCACTCCCAGAATCTACCATTATTCAATTCGAATGGCTCTCTTCTTCCCCTTTTATAGTCGAAACTGATCTCTTCCCTTCAATCCAAGCCGTCGAACCCCTTAATCTGGACGGTGTAGATGCGTTTGGACAGTTAGATGAGTATGTCGATGGTGATGGTGCTTGCGTCAAATGCTTCGTACTTCTTCAGTTACCAACGGAATCTGCACAAAAATGAGAGATAGAGAGTGAGTGATGGGAGATATCGGGAGAATTAGAAAGGAGAAGAGAGATGGAGATGCGAGAAAGAGAAAGAGATAAGAGATGGAAGAGAGATGAAGTTCGAGAAATGGTTATGGAGGAGAGAAGGAGATGGAGGATCGATATGGTGGAGGGAGATGGTTCGGTGTGATTCTGCGTAGGGGAGAAGGCAGGGACGAAGAGTAAAATGAAAGAAGGAAAGGGGGAATGAAAATGAATTAGAATTTTAGGGTTTTGGGGGAGTTATTCGGCTGGGGTGAAAACGGGGCAAACGGGTCGGGGTTTGTGGGTATTAGGGTAGGCGGGTTTTAGAGTTTGGGTTTGGCCTGGGTTTCTTTGGGCCGAGAAGTAGGACAAGAGGGAAATAAGAGTGAATTGGGCTGGGAATTAGGAAATTAGTTTTAGGTTTGATTTTATCTCTAATATTAATATTATTGATTCATATTAGCAATAATAATAACCAAAGTAATCAAATGCTATAAAATCTAATAAAAGAGTAAAACATAATAAAACTACTAAAATAGTTATTAAAGATAAGGAAAAATACCCTATAAAAGCGAAGAATTCGGCTCGGAACGAGACCGAATACCACTCCAACACAAGGGTTTGCTCGCCCCGAGCAAACTAAAAACGAAGAAAAGGACTAAAAAGAAAAACTAAAAACCCTAACTCACTTTCGCAGGAATCACGGATGCCTTTAGCATATGCGTCAAGCCCATTAAACCCCCCGGTATCCAGGTGGACGAGGTAGGTCTCGTGAGGGTTTATAGCAACTATACCCACAAAAGCCACGAGAAAAGAAAAAGGGAAAAGAAAAAGAAATGAAAACCGAAAAACGAAACAAAGCAAAAGCAAAGAAGATATTCCCGTCACCAATCATGCACCTAGTTCCCAAACCCGCCTCAACAATCAAATGGAAGAAGCAAGTATAAACAAATTAAGACACAAAGGTTGGAAAGCCAATCTTTGAGATTTTGAACCCAAACACTTCCTGATGAGCAAAACACCTCGTGCATATGTGCAAGTGGGCTCTAATCGGTCTTTCCTATCCTAAACCAGACAATCAGAGTTGTTCTCATGCTCAAGCTCGGGATTATCTACCCTACTTCACTCTTGTTTTTTCTTTCAACCTCTCTTTCTTTCTTTTTCTTCTCTTTTTTACTTTTCTCTTTCTTACCATTCTTTTGCTCAACTCTTTTTTCCTTTTTCTTGCTTCGCTCTTTTCTTTCTTTTTCAAAACCTACGCTCTTTTCTTAACACTCGATCAGTTTTGTGTCTTTTAGAGCGTTTGTGTCGGGTTCATGGATTTAAGCACCGGCCGCAGGGTTACCCTCCTCGGGTTTCTCCATACGTGAGTCATTGCACTTAAGGGGCATAGGGTGCCGATCCACCCAAACCAACCCATGACGATAGGCCCGACAGTAATTATTTAATGCATTAATTAAGAGCTTAAGCAATTGAACAACTAAAACCGTCTAACTTAGGTAAGAATTCACAGTCAAAGCGTGTAAGAATTGAGGATTCCGCTTTCCCATTCCATGTAAAGGTCTAATAGAGATAATTCATGGCAAAAATCCTTCCTAAGGCCCATCATTATTCATACCGGCCGATTCCAACTGACTAAATCAGCCGATTAGACAACTATCTACACAACTGTGAAAGGAAACATCCTCAAAAAGAAAAACAACTTTTGGGTTTTTCACAACATTTCTCCCCTTTTTATTTTCACACACAAAATATTTTTAGATTTTTGGACACAAACTAAGAAAAACAAAAAGAAAAGACTCTAAAACTAGGTGATCTACCCATGACAAATGGAAAAGACCACCCCCCCCCCCACTCCAACACAAGACATCACAATGTCTCCATTCTGAGAAGGGTGTCTCAAGTAAGGTAGAAAACCAAGAAAAGCATATATACAAACACTTATCACATAAAAGCGGTGCACTGAGCCCACACGGCTCCAACAACAAAATATATCCAACATTCACACTCAAGGGGTTCGCCACCCAAAAAGAAAATCAAGCATGCATCATGGATCATCGATATATTCACATAAAGAGAGGGTGGAAAGAAGTTACCTCGAAGTCTTCAATCAAACATATTCAATCCACGATCCAAGGAACATCACACCAAGGTTAGAAATAAACAAGAAAAGCATACTATGTGTGATGGTTCACATGCAAAATAAAAAAAAAGGAAAACAAACTATACAAGACACCAAGGACTAATGAACTAAGAAAGCAAACTAAAATATTTACAAAACGACTCTTTTTTTTCCTTTTCTTTGGACTCAAAAACTGGAATGCAAGCTACCCTCCCACTCCCACACAAAGAGGTTGTCGTATACTCAAATGGAAACGGAAGTAGGTAAGCAAGCACCCCAAAATAAAAAGAAAAAGACACACACAAAAAGAAAATAAAAGAAGAAAAGAAAGACCAACTCACTAATTATACAAGAAGGGTGAGGAAGGATATTACCTCAAAGGTATCTTATCAAGAAATTCACTCCTTCTCACCTCAAGATATCGGGCATCATGTCAGAACCATTCAACGCCCGGAGTAACAGATCATGCATCCTCTCATGCATCTCAGAATGGTGGTGGTAAGAGCACACTCGCAATAGCACATAAACAAACATTAGTGCCCTTAACAATTTATCAAATGCTTGAGAAAAGTCATAGAACTGATGAATTTCATGAATATACAAGACTTTTCTAGGCACGGTAAAAGAAGACATAACAAATGGATCCTCCCATTGACTCGTAAATGGAGATTGGGTATACAAATCAACGAAAGGAGGCAATACAACACATTTATGGACATGCTCATGGGAAGACTTGGATGCAAACAACGACTCATAAAGCATATCACCATCAAAAATATCATTGTCACAAAGCAAATCCAAACACTTAGGATCAATCCCCATAGACTCAAGTTCATCATCACAAGGTTTCACATCAATGGATTTACAGGAAAGGGTAGCTAATGCCTCGCTAATACAATGATCCTCAATGAAAGTAAACAAATCGGTATCAAGCACACATTCAATCACAACAGATTCAATTTCACCCTTAACAAGATCATGCTCAATTATATCAAAAGCATCATGGCATTCATCAATCTCAACTTTTTCTGCACACAAAAGCATGGACAAAGGTTCATCATCAAGCATGTAGTCATCGAGTTCTTCATCATCACACACAGAATCATCATGTTCCTCATGCTCACTAAGTGGGGCTAGAGCTAAGGAATCACTAATCCTCCTTACAAAACTATGTCCATTACAGTAGTCATCATCATAATCATAATCATACGTAAGAATCACATGCATTTCAGGACTCAAAGACGATGAATGACCTATTTCAACTTTCGAATCAACCAATTGTGCAAGATAAGTTTCCACCCTAGGTTTAAGCACGTGTTCAAATTCTTGCATGCATTTATTCATCCTATCTTGTAAACCAACTGTTTCAGCACCAATTTTATCTAGTCTACAAGATTCGGAAGCATGAGACGGAGATTCACAATGCACACACAAATGACGAGACTCAACATCATCACATGGAGAGAGATCATAACGTTTCTCATAGTGCAATTGAGCATGAAGAGCACACAGATTACCAAAGCAAGAACCCGATGAATAAAAAGTCTCCCCAAATTGACGAGTATCCGTGTACAACCAATCAAATAATTCCCAAGCCCGATACTCATTTTCAACATTGAAATCAAAGTAATTCAGAAGAGAACGGGTCTCGAAATTCAATCCCTCATTAGTAACAACTAACACTTCCCAATTAGAATAAATATAACCATTAGGGGTCCAATAAGCAAGATAATCATTTAATCTATCACGATAATCACAAAATAATTCTTGCTCATTTTGAGGGAAGCTAAAACATGCCATCTCTTTTTTTCTATTTTTTTTTCGATATTCAATTTTTTTCGCTACATTTTTCTAACATAATCAAGAAAGCAATTAAACTATGTACACACAAACCAATAGCCTAATCTACCAAATAACGCAATCCCCGGCAACGGCGCCATTGTTCGGTTGTAATTTTTGTGGTTTTATAAGTAAGGTTGTCGGTCTCAGGGATGGGTGTTAGGCTTGATTAAGGTAATCGGTTTGTGTAAAGGGGTTTTTCTCAATGCGGAAAGCGGTAAATTATGTAAATAAGCAATAAACTAACCTAGACATGATAATAATTAAGAAATCAATAAAAGATGAAAGCAATTAAAAGCATGAAATAGGAAAGCAATAAGACTACAACTAATAATGAAATTAGGAACAAGAGATTATACCTTCGATGAACTAAATCTTCACTAATCTTCAATCTACTTGGATTTCTCCCGAACAAACAAGAAATCGTGAATTGGATTACTAAGAATCCCCAAATCCCCACTTGAGAGTGAAATTTGTGACCCTTAGCCCTCCTCCTCACTAAAAGTTGGATTGGATGTTTGTGGCTAATATTAATAAAGCCTTAAGAAATTTTAAAATAAGCTAACCCTAAATCTGACTCAATTAATTAAATCAACTTAGCTTAAGCTCACCAAAACCTTTCCTTAAGAACTAACCTAATGAAACTCTATTCGATTAACCCTAATAAAGCTAACCCTAACTAATTCTAATAAGACCTAGCTAACAACTAACCGAGACATGGAAACAAAAGAAAACAAAGAAAACAGAGAAAACAACACTAATGCCTAGACCTAATAACAAAAAGAGGAGGAAGGAGAAAGAAGAAAAGAAAGACAAACCCTAATATTACCTACTACCAGCTAAAGGAAGACAGGGAAAAGAAAATGGAGAAACAGAAGGATTAGTCCCTACTGTTACAAACCGAGAACAGGGAAAAAGAAGGAACACAAATCGAACCAAAAACAGAACAAATTCCAGAGCAAATTTCAATACCAATCAAATCGAACACAAACGCATCAAATACCAATTCAATACCAATTCGAAAATTACATCAAAAACTGAACAAATCATTAACAAAACCAACCCAGAATCAATTAAAAAGAAGAGCAAAAATTAAGATTCAAAACAGAGAATAAAAGCAAGAATTAATCCTAATCTAATTCTAACCCTAAATGGAGGCTCTTGGGACGTCACTCCCAGAATCTACCATTAATCAATTCGAATGGCTCTCTTCTTCCCCTTTTATAGTAATCGATCTCTTCCTTCAATCCAAGCCGTCGAACCCCTTAACTGACGGTGTAGATGCGTTGGGACGATTAGATGAGTATGTCGATGGTGATGGTGCTGCGTCAAATGCTTCAGTACTTCTTGCTACTAACGGAATCTGCACAAAAATGAGAGAAAGAGAGTGAGTGATGGGAGATATCGGGAGAATTAGAAAGGAGAAGAGAGATGGAGATGCGAGAAAGAGAAAGAGATAAGAGATGGAAGAGAGATGAAGTTCGAGAAATGGTTATGGAGGAGAGAAGGAGATGGAGGATCGATATGGTGGAGGGAGATGGTTCGGTGTGATTCTGCGCAGGGGAGAAGGCAGGGACGAAGAGTAAAATGAAAGAAGGAAAGGGGGAATGAAAATGAATTAGAATTTTAGGGTTTTCGGGGAGTTATTCGGCTGGGTGAAAACGGGGCAAACGGGTCGGGGTTTGTGGGTATTAGGGTAGGCGGGTTTTAGAGTTAGGGTATGGGCTGGGTTTCTTTGGGCCGAGAAGTAGGAGAAGAGGGAAATAAGAGTGAATTGGGCTGGGAATTAGGAAATTAGTTTTAGGTTTGATTTTATCTCTAATATTAATATTATTGATTCATATTAGCAATAATAATAACCAAAGTAATCAAATGCTATAAAATCTAATAAAAGAGTAAAACATAATAAAACTACTAAAATAGTTATTAAAGACAAGCAAAAATACCCTTTAAAAGCGAAGAATTCGGCTCGGAATGAGACCGAACAATGGTTCTTACTACTCTACTTCAAAGATTCATACAAACAGCATTTGTGCAATCATAAACGAACTGGTTAAATAAATTCACAAGCATTAATGAAAAGAAATTAGATAATCACATGTAAGCAGGAACTATAGGATTGAAGGCAGCAACGATAACAACAAATGAAAAGCAGATTAACCTGTAGAGCTTCTCGAAACTCAGACCACTCGCATTATGATTGTAACATGGATGACATGCTCTAATATCTTCCAAGTTTTGTCAACATATTTGGGATCAACAACCACCCCATATGCTTGAACTCCTCAATATGAAACGTCTTTTTCTGATTACTCATCCTCACCCCTCAATCTCCACCCGAAAACCAAAAAAATACAATCAAATCTTCCACAAACAATCAAACACAAAGCAAAGTCATGTTGAGAAGTTTGGAGAAGTTACCGTGCAATGAAAGGATGGAGACAATTGGACTGAAATAAGACAGTAAAAGAAACAACAACAACGGTAGACAACACCAGCAGATGGACAGAAGTTCGCTCGTGATCCTAGCCAAAAGTAAGAGACACATAGTAATAGGAATTAGGGGGAGCCAATGTTTCCAGTTTAGTTTAGGTATGTGTTTTCAACTTTTTAATGAATCTGGCATTTGACTTTGCTTAGACTATACCAACATTAATTTTTATCTAATATCATTTGTTGTTAAAAAAATTAGAAAAGTCCATTTACTGTCAGCCTGTCACTAACGTTTTCATTGTTCATCGTGCTTGCCCTTGTGCCTGAGTTTCTCTACTCGTTCACCTCTTCCTCAACAACACTGCTTTGTACCTCCATGAATGCCTTCTAATAGATACTACGACAATGGTTAGAAACCCTAATAGATATTGCGACACAATCCCAATTCCGGAACTCTTTTAAGTTACAGCCTACATTAACTAGATGTATGATAGGCAACAACTTTACACGCCACCAACTTAGCAAGGAATTACATTTGCAATGTTAGAGAAACTGCAAGGTCCCATAAACACTTCAACAAAACAGAACTCAAGAAAATTGAAATCTGATTCAAGAGTAGCAGTACCACACTGTACCCATAATCAAAAGTGTCTATCCCACATAAAAATTGGAATAACTTAAACTAGAAAGAGACTAAATAAATGATTTCCTAGCACTTAGAGTTGTATGTACCCAAATCATAGTACCATTGTGCAACTATCTCAAGACAGGACCCACAAATGACCCCAAAATTATGTGATTACACAACACTGGCGTTTCTTATTTCTCATATTCTTCATATAGAGTACTAGGATAAAAATACCACTGAAATTTTCAAATTAGTCAAAACTGTCACTAATATTTCCAAATTGTCAAAACTGCTATTAAATTGTCCAATTGAGTCAAAAATTCCACTGTCTTCCATTATGACCTGATATTGCCGGTTTCCCTCATCCTACCCCACCCTCCCCCTTTGTAAAACCCTAATAATGCCATCAAATTTCCTCAACTCACTCACGTATCCCCACTTTTCTTCCTCCTGCCATAATCTTCTTCTACCACTCTTTTTCCCCTGTCACTTCTCTCTCACTTTTAATCTCCTTTCTCTTCTTCACTTTCTTCTTCATTTTCTTCAGTTTCCCTCGCCATTTTCTTCTTCTTCCTCCTCTTTTCCAGTTTTTTTTTCTTCGCCATTTTCTTCTTCCTCCTCCTCTTTTCCAGTTTTCGAAATCATCATGGCCTACTCTGGTAACAGATCTCGTAGCTACAATAACAACAACAATGAACCTGTTCGAAGGTGTGTGCGTTGTTACTGCTTTCCAACGATGGAGGTGTGCAAGTGTGGTCTGAGGACATTGGTAGTATGGGTAGTAAGATTTAGTTTTTTTTTTTTTAATTTTCTTTTATTTATGTTAATCAGTGCTAATCAGTTGGATGGAGGATGTAGGAATTTTTTGCTGATGGGTTAAGGTTGTGTAGGACCCGGAAAATTCCCCGTTCGGGGAAATTGTTCTCGGATGCGCTACTTAAGTCATCGGGAGCCGACTAAGGTTGCTTAATCCTTAAATAAGGATATTTTACTTTATGAAATTCATTTTCGGGGTGATGAAACTTTATTTATTTATAAATCCGTTTTTATTATTTAACCATTCGAAATTACACCGAAATACTTTAAAAATAATTCAATATTGGCCCAAATACCAGATCCAGGCCCAGCAGAAGGCAAACGGGCCGCCATAGAGGATTAAAACCTGCGTGGGTTTTAATACTCCATGGGCCAGACCGTGCGCTTTTGTGGGCCAGAGAAGATGGGTTAAAATTGATAAAACCCGCGGGGGTTTTTATCAATTCTTGCCCATTTTCTCTCGGTTTTAACCTTGGATAAGTGTGTGGAAAATATTAAACCATTTTTAAATATTTTGATGTAAATTCGAATGTTTAAAATAATTAAACGGGTTATAAAAGAATTAAGAGTCGCCAGCCGATTTAAGGAAACCGACAAACCGTAAAAACAATAAAAATAACTCCGGTCTACGAAGCCCGATTCTAAGTTCGGGGGTAAGGTTACGAATTCGAGAATTATAAGAACTCTCGAATTCACCTGTTAGAAAACAGACTCTACTAAAATCGACATTAAAATGAAAAAGAGCGGGGAGAAGTTTAATTAATTTCACGAAATTATATTCATCATCATGTAATATAAAATGAGGTTTTTAGTTTACAAAATATGCACAAGTAATGGAATTAAAATATAAATTACATGATTTAAACAATGACAATAAGAAAGCAATGAATCGAACCTCTTTTGATTTAGGAGACCGAATGGGCCGGTTTGAAATCCTTGCCTTTGGACTTTGATGGAAAGATAGAAGTGGTTTAGGAAATGGTATTAGGGTGATGATATGGATGTAATAAAAGTGATTAGGAGAGGTTTAGAGAGTGATTATGGATGACGGAATTTTAAGGGAGTGATGGAAATTCGGTAGAATAAGGGATGATTGTTGATGAAATGAGGGTAGAATAATGGTGTTAGTTGATGAGAATGCTTGATAATAGAGAGAGTTTAGGAGAGTGTAGGTAGGATTATGATAGTTGGTGAGAATGAGAGTATAATGGTGGTGGATTATGAGAGTTGTTGGTGAAAATGAATGGAAGAATGGAGAGGTATTTATAGGTGGAGGAGGTGAGGTTTAGGAGGGAAATGGAGGGACACATCCCAAGGATTATGCTATGCAATCACAAAGTCAAGGGTAGGAGTCAAACACATGGGGCTAATATCATGGGGGGTGATCAAGATTTTTGGCGCCAGATTCAAACAGAAAACCCACGCGGGTTTTATAAAATCCAGGAACACGGATCGCTGACGTGGACGGCAAAACGACGCGTTTGGGCACAAGAAAACCCACGCGGGTTTTCTAGCATGGACCGGGGCGCGCCTTGGGCCGGTCTTGGTTCTGGGCCGTCTCTTGTTGGCTTAAAACCCGTGCGGGTTTTGTCGCTGGACTGGGCCGCTTCTGTTTTATTTGCTTTGGCATTGTTTGCTACATTGGCCCACTGATGTATTCGGCTTTCAATGCTTTGATGAGTCGGGATTATATTGGTGCAAATCTCTGTGTCTACAGAGAGCCCCCACTTTGATCGAGTTCGAATAGGACAAGGGTCAAAGTAGACCTGATGGCTGTCTCGATGCTGGCGGTGCTCTTTTCATATGGCGACCGGTTAATGACGTCGTTGGTAACCTTTACGTGGCGACTGTTTGGACAACTGCTGCTGTAGATGTCATTGGAGATGTTTAGGTGGAACCCTTCTGGACGACTGCTGCTGTTGATGAAGAGGTCGTCGGTAACCTTTAGGTGGTAACCGTTGGACGACTGATGCTGACGACATCGTGGGTGGATTTTAGGTAGCAACCGTTGGACGACAGTCGTTGACGACATCGATGGAGGCCTTTAGGTGGCAACCGTTGACGACTGTCGCTGTTGGTGCTCTTTTGTATGGCAACCTGATGATAGATGGTCCCTTTTGGCGGCGACCGGGTGGTGGTGCTCTTTTACGCGGCAACTTGCTAGATGGTCCCTTTTAGCGGCGACCGGGAGATGGTGCTCTTTTATGTGGCAACTTGCTGGATTGTCCCTTTTAGTGGGGACCGGGTGATGGTGCTCCTTTTTGTGGCAACTTGGAAATCATAGCAAAATCAGATGTTAGTTTTCGCGAAAATATAAATGGGTTCAGATTTTTGCCTGAGTTTTGGGGACCCTTGGGTCGTTGACAGATGTTGGGCCGTATGGACTTGGGCCACTGATTTTTATGTAAAACCCGTGTGGGTTTTATGGGATCTATTGGGCCATTTCAAAGGCGCTGGGCCGTAAGAACGGGCCTGCAGGACGCTCAAAACCCGCGCGGGTTTTGGCTTTCATTTCTCGTTTTTTTTCTTTTTCTCCTCGTGAAGGGAATCATGATGGGACCCAGGCTTCTTGTGGACGAGAGAGAGACACGCAACTCGGTCTCCTCTTTGGGTAGCAAATGGATGACCTTTGGATTTTCGACCAATGAAACGCATTTGGCATCTCGAGGCGAGTCCTAAAAACGAACGGTTCACATTCACTCTTTATTTCTATAAATGCCAAGCCTCATTCATCTCTTTCATTCACACATTCAACTTCTTCTCATCATCTCCTAGCTCCTCTTTTCTCTCTCTAGAGAATTGCTTTTTGGAGATAATTCAAGCTCTTGAGAAAATGCATCGTCGCAGAAATCCTCCTCTTCCTCATGCAGCGGCATGGCCTCATGAGATGTCTTCGAGACGCAATTTCATCCCGGGTGAAAATGCCGACCCTTCGGATCTCACTATCCAATCTTGGAAGCATGCTTGGTTCTACCGTTCTCATGGCAAGGTACTCCTCTTTTGATGCTTAGCTTTAATAATGAAAAATGAGCAAGCACAAATTTATTTTCCATGTCTTGTCGATTTTCATTGTTTTCAACAAGCTTGTATGTCCTCATGATTTATTCGCAACCCATTTTGAGAAACGGACCACACTCGACCCAAAGAAAAAAAGAAATAGGTTGTATGCATCTTCGGCCCAAAAGGAACAAAAACACACGGCCCACTTGAATAGGGAAAACCCGCGCGGGTTTTCTGGACCATAAACCGGAAAAAGAAACTGGGCCTGGATGGGCGGCCCACTTGCGGAGCTAAAACCCGTGCGGGTTTTAACTCTGCTGGGCCGACTTATTTGCGCCGGTAGATTCTTTTTTACTAAATCCCTTTATCTTGCGGGCCATGGCTGTGTGCCCAGTGTCGGTGCTGGGCCCAGCTAGGGCCCGAAAGACTATGTATGTAGCCAATGCCATAGGTGAGCCCCCGACTTTAATTTTGCACTGTTTTGTCGTTAGGAGGACAATCTGAAAACTCCCCGCGTCCTAAAGGATCTCCTTAAGGTAGCTGATTTGATTCCCGGGGATTTCGTTAGCAATACCCTTACTGCAGCAGGACTCATGTCGTTCTGGAAATGCCTGGTGGCTTGGAAAGGCCGTACATTTCGCGTGATAGGTCGCGCTATGGCGGAAAGGTTTTGGGACACGACCAACTCCTTCCATCTACCTGTGGGGGAAATGACTATTACCCCCACAGATTTTGTTATGATCACCGGTCTTCCTTGGGGTGGGCGTGACATAGTCTTTAGTGCTGAGATCCCGCCAATGGTCCTGGACTTGCTGGGTCCAGTGTTAGCGCGTTTAGGCCCAGGTCAGGGTCTGTCCAACCTTGCTTATGCGCACTTCGAGGCAGCTATCTGTGATGCCACCTTTCAGAATTTGCCTGGAGATCAACGTCGCTTTATCTTCCTGGCTTATGTTATTTCCACCACTCTTTTTGCCAATCGGGGAGATAACATTACTTTGACCTGGTTCCGGAATCTCCTGGACTTGAACGAGGTTCGGAACTTGAATTGGGGCAAGGCTGCGTATGCGAATTTCCTCCTCTAGCTTCGTCGCGGTGTCAGGCTGACGCTGGACGACGATCTCGTTTACCTCCATGAGTCTCATACCCGCTTTCAGTATGGTTCTTCTTTATGGAAGCTGCTCGAGGTACGTACCCGAGACTCTTCTCTTTGTAGCCTTGCTACTCTTTTGCTATTTCTTTTGACTTTATAATCATGTAGTCATGGGCATATGAGTATATCCTGTCCTTGGGCATTCGCTCCAAGAGAAATAGGACGATCCTAGCTGCTGAACGCTGGACTGTTGAGGGCATACGAGGGAAGAAATTTCAGTCGGGCAGCCTTGATCATATTCGTCGTGTACTGGATTACCTCACCCCGGTATTTCTTTATGCCTGACATCTTTATCTTATTTTTGCCTCTATTCTTGAAATGACTCTCTATCTTTCATAGGACCACGTGAACTGGCGTCCATGGGCGGGGTTTGACTTGAGTGGGTTGCCAACCCTTTTGCAACAAGTGGAGCACGATACTCGCCTTCGCATCCTGATGGAGGGACCCTCGGGCTTCATATGGTACCTGGGGGAAAGAGCTACGAGGCAGATCTTGGGCGGATATCCTGGCCTTATACCCCGGGATCCTCCAGAGCACATGTTCGAGCCTTGGCGCATCAATCCGGATGTCTTAGGAGAATGGATTCGGGGCCGGGATTTTGACAACTTCGTGCATGACATTCCTCAGGGGCATTTCAACGAGGAGTTCCAACGCTACTTGAGCCGTCTAGCGCCCCGAGTGGTGGGTATTTCTCGCTTTTACTTATGTTGTACCTTTGATAGACTCCTAACCATAAAGTCTTGTAGTTGGGGCCCTACGCTTTGGCTGCTGAGGTGGAGGCCCAACCGGCGGGAAGAAAAATCGGCGGTTTCTTAGAGGTTGAGACTAACAGTTAGTGCTCCGCGCTCCAAGAGTTTGAACGGAAATCGGTAATCCCTCATCCTTTGTTGCTTCCTTTTACCTCATGTGTCAATTACGCATGTGTAACCTTTGTCTTTGTTGCCTTTCAGCCACGATGGTCTGTCTTCAGGCAAGTAACCAAAGAATGGAGTACTATGTTGAAACACGTCAACCGGTCATTTACGGGCTCAGGCAGATACCACGGTAACACCGCCAGGCGTGCTGATATGGAGGCTGACGCTGAGTCTGTTCCTCGGGAACCACCTCGACGCTCTACTGCGGGAGTTCCTCGTACCGAGCCCCCACGTCGCTCTTCAGCAGGGGAATATTCTTCCCGGGGTCGATCACGGGAGGAGGTTGGTGGTCCTCTCGTCCTCCTCTAGCAGCTGTGCCGGAGGGTCGTGGTAAAGGCATCATGGCCGAAGGTCATCATTCTATGGGATCGCATCGTAGCAGTTCTGGTAGTAAGGGTCGTCGACCTGTGAACGAAGACATGGCTCAGATGTCCCTGGAAGAGCATTCTGGCCAAGGGGGGTTACATCACAGCATTGGGTACGGTGGTGATACTCACCACTTCATGGGTGGAGGATGCTTGTAATCGAGTGCTACCAACCGCCGCACTCCCGCCGTACTCAACTTCGGTGTGTTACGCCGCGTGGTCGAGATTGTGGTGAAGGACCATGACTCAGGTGCATCCGTAGGGTTTCCTGGGGGTCAGGCCCTAGCGGATGACGCTACTTCACGTCCTGCACCATACGATGCCTCTTCCTTTGGTTCTGGCTCTTACTC
This sequence comes from Portulaca oleracea, assembly GCA_029582165.1. Classification (NCBI taxonomy): domain Eukaryota; kingdom Viridiplantae; phylum Streptophyta; class Magnoliopsida; order Caryophyllales; family Portulacaceae; genus Portulaca; species Portulaca oleracea. The sequence continues at coordinate 39,906,153 of CM055869.1, forward strand.
TGCTGGATGGCCAGTGCCGGCCCCTGGAATGGGTCCTTCATGGCCCGTGGATACACAAGAGTGGTCTGTACCCCAGCACTCTTGGCTAGGAGGATCTACTTCTTCCGTCACAGTTCTGCACGAATCGGTCTGTATGGCCTACCCCTTCTGTTGAGTGGCGTGTTCCTGACCATTCATGGCTAGCTGGTTCACGGGAGCATTCCATTTCATCACCGTCGAGCGTACATCCTTCCGAAGTTCCCTTGTCTGGGCCACCGCAGCAAAGACTGTTCTCGACTATTATTCCTGGGACACCTATTTTGGTACAACTGGTGCTTCTAACACTGGGACTTCTCATGCTGGTGCCGATCTGATTGAGGATAGCGGCGATTCGGGTTCCCTGTGGTGATCAAACCAAAACAAGCAAGACTCTATGCATCTTTTTTTTTCGTTTTATTTATTTTTTTTATGCGAAGCTAATTTGTACGATTTTTATCTTAATGCAAGACTTTCATGCATTTTATTTCTTATTTTTATATGCAAGACTCGGTGAACACACAGCTTTATTTTATTGATGCATTGAACGACTCTCTACATGACGGGATTAATCCCAACTTAACCCCGTTTCCCTAAAAAGAAAAGAAAATAAAAGAAAACGAAAACTTAAGTGTCAGAGTGAACTCGAGCGAAAATTTCAGAACCGAGCATCACTGGATATTAATTTCAGAACCGAGCATCACTCGAGCGAAAATTTCAGAGCCCAACTACAATCAGAAGCGAGTGGGCCGAGCTGCGGGAAGGCAGCCCATGTCAACGAAAAGCCCGCGCGGGCTTTCTCCTCAGCAGGCCTTGGGCTTTGGGCTTGGGCGAGCGTGAACGCAGTCCTGTGCACGTCAAAACCCGCGCGGGTTTTGATTTAATTTCCCGCTGTTTTTTTTTTACTAGCCGTTGCTTGATGGGCTGAAATCACTGGATATGGAGAGCAACGACTATGTGATCGTTGCTGGTTGCATTTCTCCATTTTGAGCATGAATGGAGATGTATAAATACCCCATGATATGCAAGTGATCATTGCTTCTCATCATCAATTCAAAGTCTTCTTCACATATCCTAAAAAACGCAAAGAATATCTCCCTTTCCTCATGGCATTCGAGAAGAAGCTTGCAACTTGGATGAGCACCCTATCCAAGGAAGAAAAGAAAGAGCTCGGAAGATACAAGCTGACGGGCTTATTGAGTCTTCACCAAGTGAAGATCAACCATGATTTTCTCCGCGCGGCTGAGACTTTCTGGGATCCAAAAATGCACGTCTTTCGCTTTGTGTGGAAGGAACTCTGTCCGCTCCCGGAGGAATGGTCCTCGATCCTAGGGACAAATCATTTTGCTCGCTCGACGTCGCCTCCCATACCAATGGACACTCCCAAGCAATACAAGGAGTTCTTGTGCCTTTCGTCCCGGGTCGTTGGGAGCGCAATATTTGGCGAAAAGGTACACTTCCAAACTATAGTTGAATATTTTCAATCTCCTCATACTTTGGAATTTGGGCCTGTGATACGAGTGCGAGCGCTCGTATTATGTCTCCTTGGCGAGTTTTGTTTTTATCATGGCGGTAAAAGAACTGGACCGGCGAATTTAATCCAAATCGTTGACGACATGTCTCGAGGCTACAATCCCGTGCCCCTAATGTTAGCGGAAACCATGATGGGCTTGGATGATCCGCATCCAGAACATGACTTTCGAGGGAGCCCGCTGCTACTTTAAGTATCCGGTCTGCCACTGTTTGATTTGCTCTTTTTATTTTGCCCCTACTGTTTCCAAAACCCGCGCGGGTTTTCTGTCCCTTTTTTTTTTAGTTTGGGAGAATTGGTGTGCAATTTCTAACCCTGGCTAATTTGTGAACAGATCTGGTTAATGGAGCATTTAGGCCTTATTGAAGAACCCCGGAATTCATCTACGTTGGCGAACTATTGTCAAAGAAAGAGAAAGTACACCGACCTCCACTCTGTAACATAATGGATTGCGTTTCTAAAGGAACCTCGGGAGATCATATGGTGGATCGAATGGTGGCACATTTCTGATTATATAACCCATGATTTCCGTAATGCTTATGTGTGTCTCGCCGGCTTGACGCACATGACCTTTTATTTTCCTGCGCGAATGAAGCGCCAAATGGGCCGCCAGCAGGACATTCCTGAGATTTTGTGTGAAACCCCTGACCAGCTGAAGCTTCGAAGTTCGATGATCGAGTCATGGCTGAAGTATTGGGAAAGAAGACCAACTCTCAAATCTCCGCCAAAAATGCGTGTGTCTTGCATCGCCAATGCTAGTTATCATGGATGGCTGACTGCTGCCATCGAATCTCGCCATGCTGGAGAGGCGAGACGAAGACAAGCACCTGTGAAGGAAAGATTAGGTCCTCGTACCTCCGTGAAAGACCGTCTTGGCGCGAGAGACTCGATAAAAGACAGACTTGGTCCGAGAATTAATATGCGAAAATCAGGCAGGCGGGCCTATAAGCCCAAGGACAAAGAGAAAGTGATTAATGGACCCAGAGACATGGAGATCGACCATGAGACAACTGGCGAAGCAGAGAAGGTGAAACAAGATTAGAAGATGAATGGAGTGAAGGAACTGAAACTGCTTTGCCAGAATAATCTTTTATTTAACTACGCCTTTTGAATTTTCTTATGTTACAAATAATGTATTTGCATTTTTCGAAAAATAAAGGAGAAATATTGTTCACAAAGATGGTGTGCTTGCAAACTTTATTTTCCTTAAGTACATGAGCGTTTATTAAATATATCCCAAGTGTCTAAATTTTAGTTTTTCAGTTGCTTGGTGATATTAAGCGTAATATCGCTTTAGTTGATCCAAATTCGTGGGCTGAACTATATCTTCTCCATCCATGGTGGCGAGCCGAGCTGCCCCTCCTGGAAAAATATACTTAATCATATAAGGACCCTTCCAATTAGGTGCAAATTTTCCCCTTGGATCCTGTATAGGTGCCCTCATCTCCTTAAGCACCAAATCACCTGCTTAAAGTGAACGACTTTTCACTTTCTTATTAAAAGCTCGAGTGATCCTATTTTGGTATACTTGCACATTATGTAGTGCTCTCAATCGCCTTTCGTCCATCAACGTCAACTCCTCGAACCTTGCCCTAGCCCATTCTGCTTCTGGCAGCTGACTCTCGGCCACTATTCCTAACGAAGGGATCGCTACTTCAATTGGTAGGACTGCTTCCATCCCGTATACCAACGAATACGGTGTTGCCCCCGTAGCGGTTCATATAGAGGTTCGGTATCCCCATAGGGCAAATGCTAATTTGTCTGGCCAATCCTTGTTAGTGACAACCATTTTCTTGATAATTCCTGACACCGTCTTATTGGCCGCTTCCACAGCTCCATTGGCTTGAGGCCGGTATGGCGAAGACCGATGGTGCTGGATTTTGTAGGTAGCAAGCAAGGACTCCACCTCCTTTCGAAAGTGGCTTCCGTTGTCACTAATGATCTCATGAGGCACTCCATATCGACATATAATGTTTTGAATAATGAATTTGGCCACATGTTTAGATGTAAGTTTGGCGAAAGAGGCTGCCTCCACCCACTTAGTGAAGTAATCGATGGTGACCAATATGTACTCGTGTCCTTCGGTTCGGGATGGGTGTATTTTGCCAATGATGTCAGTACCCCATACCGAGAATGGCCACGGAGATGTCAAAGTAGTCAGGTATGACGGGGGTTGATGCTGTAGGTTGGCATATTCTTGGCATTTGTGGCACTTTCGAACGAATTCTAAGCAATCTGCCTCCATAGTGGTCCAATAGTAACCAGCCCTCTGAATCTTCTTCGCTAACATTCGTCCATTCATGTGGGGACCGCATTCTCCTCCGTGTACAGCAGTCATGACTTCCTTGGCACCCTTAGCATCAATGCACAACAAATTAATGCCCGTAGGTGACTTCTTGTAGAGTCGATCTTGGATTAAGCAGTATTGTGCCGCTAAAGACCTGACCGCTCGCTGTCCTCGAACATCCAACTCAGCCGGATATTCTCCCTTTCGAAGAAAATTGTATATGTCATGAAACCATTCCTCAGTTTCTTCCTCTCGTGCTTCCAAGTGGCAAACATATGCTGGTTCATACTGACGCTTCACTACTACGGGTAATTGTAGCGTGCCTGATGGTATGGATATCATTGAAGACAACTTGGCTAAAGCGTCAGCTAATTCGTTGTGATCCCTTGAGAGATACTGGAAACTGATTTTCTCAAATTTGTCAGCAAGCCCCAAAAGCTTCCGTTGATATTCCATGAGACATTCATTCCGGACCTTCCATGTGTTTTTAGCCTGATTAATGATGAGGCTGGAATCCCCGAAGACTTTTACATGGCGTATGCCTAAGGCAAAGGCGGCTTGCAAACCCCTGATACATGCTTCATATTCTGCAGCATTGTTTGTAGCATCAAAGTCCAACTTCACGGACACAGGAATATGTGCCCCTTCTGGAGAGATCAACAGTACTCCTATTCCGCATCCCATTTGGTTAGAAGCTCCGTCGAAATACATTTCCCATGTGATTTCATCAGTGAAATATACGTCCTCATCCGGGAATTCTAAGTGAGTGCTTGGAGGTTCCTTTGTTGGAGAAACGGCTAGGAAATCCGAAACAACCCGTCCTTTGATGGATTTCTAGGGCAAATACAGAAGGTTGAACTCTGAAAGCATGACTACCCATCGAGTAATGCGATTGTTAATGGTAGGTTGTTCCATGATAAATTTGATGGGATTGTTCTCAGCTATGACATATACAGTATGTGAAAGCATGTAATGTCTTAGCTTCTTGGTAGCCCATACTAGTGCAAGAGCCATTTTCTCTATGTCTGCATATCGACTTTCGTAGTCCAAGAATTTCTTGCTCAAGTAGTAGATGGCTCTCTCTTGACCTTTGGCCTTCTGAGCTAGCATAGCCCCCATTGCAGAGCTAGTTACAGTAAGGTAAAGGAGCAGAGGCTCATCTGGTACTGGTGGCATTAGGACTGGAGGATGTTGCAAATACTCCTTGATTTTGTCGAAGGCCGCTTGACATTGATCGTCCCATTCTACCTTACGTCCCTTCTTGAGTTTCATGAACAAAGGTTCACAAGTCATGGTGAGCCTCGAGATGAACCTGCTGATGTATTGGACTCGCCCTAGGAAACCCCTTATCCCCTTTTCTGTTCTAGGTGGCTGCAACTCTTGGATGGCCTTTATCTTCGAAGGGTCAACCTCAATGTCGCGTTGGCTAACCAAATAGCCTAGCAGCTTTCCAGAGGTGACACCGAAGGTGCACTTTGCTGGATTAAGCCGCAAATTGTATTTGCGAAGTCGGAGGAAACACTTGCAAAGGTTAGGAATGTGTCCTTCCCTTGTTTTTAATTTCACAATCATGTCATCCACATAAACCTTTACTTCTACATGCATCATATCGTGAAGTAGGGTGTTGGCTGTCCGTTGGTATGTTGTTCTAGCATTTTTGAGACCAAAAGGCATAACCACATAACAGTACGTTCCCCATGGCATAGTGAATGAGGTTTTCTCTATGTCTTTTTCCGCCATTTTGATTTGGTTATAACCCGCATATCCATCCATAAAGGATAGTAGCTCGTGTCCGCAATTGTTATCCACTAATACATCGATGTGAGGTAAAGGGAAACTATCCTTGGGACTAGCTTTGTTAAGGTCTCGAAAATCTACACACATGCGCACCTTCCCATCTTTCTTGGGTACTGGGACAATGTTAGCAATCCATTCGGGATACTGGACTGCTTTGATGAACTTAGCGTTAAGCTGTTTGATCACTTCTTCCTCAATCTTCTTAGCCCATTCAGGCTTGATCCTTCTAGCCTTTTGTCGAACCGACTTTGCATCAGGAAGTAAGGGGATGGTATGCTCCAATTTTTCCCTATCAATCCCAGGCATATCTTCGTAAGACCATGCGAACACGTCTACAAACTCCTTGAGAAGCTCTGTAAAGGACACCCGTTCTTCTGCCGTGAGCGAGCTTCCTAACTTCAATTCCCGAGGTTGTCCTTCTGTGCCCACATTTATGGTGATGGTGTCTTCCAACACCGCCATCTTATGCTCATGTTCATTAGAAAATTCGTTTAATTGTTCATTAAATTCCGGATTATTATTGGCGCAGCAACTCAGGGAAGAGGGGAAAGAAGAATCAGAGTAAGTAGAAAGGTTCATTTTATTGAATGCAGAAATGAATACATCGCCAGCAGACTCAAGACCAGACTCACTTGACTCTAGACCACTAAAACCTGAGTCTATGTCCTTAGGAACAGACTCTCCTACAGATAAAGCAAAATTATTCTCCTCAGCGTCGACCCACGAGACCGCCTTAACCTCTCCGTCTTCAGCAATCATAAGACTCGGATCAAAGCTTGGGTTAGATAGTGCAGCAATAACAACATCAGCTTCAGCTTTCTTTGGGATGACTTCTTGTCTAAACAGCATGCCAAAGATGTTGCTTCCAGCAAGATGAGTCCATTGTAATGGAGGTTGTTTGTCCCGAGCGGGAACAAAGACAGTAGCCATATTAATGGAACAATCATTGAAGACTTCTAGTCCAGCAACTTCAACTCCTTTGTTCTTCAGATAGAATGGCTCAGGAAACCCATAGTAAGGGAAGTCATCACCTTCCTTGACAAATTGTCCATTCATAGTGAGTGGATAGGGCTTTACTTGGAACAAGGTGGGAGGATTGTCAATTCTTTTTTGTTCAATAATAGCCAATTTTGCGAACCTAGCCTCTTTCTCAGTTAGCTTATAGCCTAAGCCGAACCTTCCTTTCTGCTTAAAAGTCTTGAACACAGGAGGGATTTTATTCTTCGGGTTCTTTCCTAGCGGCATTCCCGGGAAATGTCCTTGTTTCTTGAGCATAGCATGTACCTTGGGATTTCAGTAGGGATCGAAGTCAAAAGGTGCTTCATCCTTGCTCATCATTTCCACGAGCTCAAAATTGTGGAGTTCTTCGTCCATTGAGTTGTGCTCCACCTCGAGTGTCGACTGTTTAGGAGTCAAAACAGCATTGATGGATTCCCCTAAGATAGTGATCACTTGTCCTTGAACCAATATTTTCACCTTCTGATCTAAGGTGGATGCTATAGCATTACACTCGTGAAGCCAGGGCCTCCCTAGTAGCAAATTAAAGGAGGCGGGAATCTCTAACACCACAAACTCCACATTTCGGGTAATACTACCAGTAGTAATGGGCAACACCACAGATCCGACAGACTTTCGGGGTGAATTGTCATACGCCCTGAGTTGTACACCGTTTTGAGCCAAGTGTTGTTGTTGTACTCCTAATTTTTGTGTCGTCCTCCAAGGGCACACATTTACAGCTGACCCATTGTCAACCAAAACCAGCGGGATAGTTTTGTTGGAGCATTGCACTGTAAGATATAGGGCTTTGTTGTGAGACGCTCCTCCTTGAGGTTGATCTTCAATACTAAAAGTGATCATCTCTTGCGGGGTAGTCACATGAGCAACCATAGTTTCAGGAGTTGTTGCAGGTGACACTGTGAGTGTTGTAAGGGCATCCAACATCTTCTGCCTATGGGCATGTGAAGTGCATATGAGTTGCCATATCGTAACCTCAGCCCTAGACTTTTTGAGTTGAGAAAGAAGAGGATCTTCAGGAGAGGTCTGATTGTCACTACCATTCGTTGGTGCAAGATTAGGAGCAGCTACTGGGATGGTAGTATTCCTGTTATGGTTGTGACAGCCAGACCGAGTAAGGAATGCTACATCATCCAACTCATCTTTCTCTATCCATTCTATCTCGGAGTGCTCGTGCTCATCATCCTCATCACTGTCCCAAATACCATGAATGAGTAGATCTTCGTGGAACCCAACTATTCCGGGGATAGGTTGACCGGTTTCTACAATCAAAGCAGAGGGGTCGAAGCTGAAATCCCCACATAAAATAGCATTTGTATGCTCTGGCATAGGATTACTTTAATTATTTGGTTTCTTGGCAGCTTTTGGCATTGGCAACGTCCCTGCCCTTATCATATCCTCTATCTTGTTCCTTAAAGTCCAGCATTTCTTAGTGTCATGACCTCGACAATGGTGATAGCGGCAAAATTGGTTGGAATCCCAATTTCTGCCCTTCATTTCTGGTTCTTCCTTTGGTAAGGGCAAAAACAGGATACCTTTCTTAACTAGACGGTCGAGAGCCTAAGAATAAGGAACGTCCAATGGCGTATAAGTCTTATATTTCGGTACATAAGGCCCCTTGCGCTTGATAGAGTTAGTCTCCATGATTTTAAGAGGGTGGCTAGCCGCACTAGTAGCCCTCCTGTTGGAGCTGGACCCTTTCCATCCAGGAGAAGTTGTCTTATCGTTCTGTATGGCTTCTATTTGGACACAGATATCTTTCAGATAATCAAAGTCTTTGACGACTTGATATCCCAAGTGTTTGGATAGGCTGCTCTTGAGTCCTTACTTGAAGGTGGATAACTGCAGACGGAGAGGAATTGCCTCATTGATGTGGGACAATTTTGTGTGCCACCTCTCAAAGTAATCCATAAAGGACTCATCATCCTGTTGCTTCATAGCGGTTAGATCATCCACTGTAGCTTGTTTCTTCTGGATGCGTGTATAGTAGTGAATGAAAGCCTTGAATAATTCAGTCCAATTGGCTTTGACTTGGGGCAATAGAGCATGATACCATACCTTTGCTTCTCCATCTAGGGTGGATGGGAAGACGGTAGAGTATAGGTCAGCATCAATTCGGTTTAAAGGTGTCAGCCTCATGAACTCCTCTACATGATAAATAGGGTTCTCAGAAGGTTTGAACCTAATATTTGGCACTTCCACTTTGCCAGCTACCTTCAAAGTCGGTTGAACAGGCAATGGAACCTCTAAGTACTTGTCAGCAAAAGCCGGTACAGAGCTCATTGCCTTGGTGAGGTTTTCTAACTTCTGTTCGAGAGCTTTAACAGCGGGGTCCCTCGTAGGTTTTGCCACTTCAGGTGTATTAACCTTAGTCTTAGATATCCCTATTTCTCCAGAATTTGGGGATACCTTGCTGATTTCAGGTTCAGCTTCATATCCCTGTATTTCCTCGTCATCCTCTTCAACATTCAACCCTAACTTGGTGTTGATCTTAGTGATGGCCTGCAGCATGCCATCCATCACCTGTTGTTGTTCATTCAGCCTTTTTCCCATCTTCTGTTCCTGGTCCAGAGAATTAGCAAAGACCAGACCCTGCATCTTGGTATAGAGTTCGTCCAAATGCTTCGTGATGTTGGCTTCGGCGCTTTGGACCGGGACCTCTTAGAATTGCTCTCCGGACATGGTGTTGTTGCTAGTTGCAGATGGATCGTAATGCGGGTTTGGAATCAAACGACCAGTTCGCGGATCACGAATGCGGGCTCGGAGTCGATCACCAATGATGCCTGCATGGAAATTCAAAGTTAGAACACTCAAAGACATACTCTGACACGTACTACCCGATGCGTGCATGCCCTAACGAACTATATGATCCTACTGACTCGACACATATATGCTGACACAAGAGACTCACCCCCTTTTTGGGAGTGCATGACCTAACTCTATATGGACCTATGGACGAAGCACTATAAAAGGCCGCACAAAGTCATACACAGCGAGCGGGTCGCAAATCGATAGGCTCAAGTTAGTGTTTCTCAATTCGGATGGGCCTAATCCACTGGCCGACCGTTTTAAGGAGAATCCGTAACTCGGCCTAACAATTCAGACGGCTCAAGCCATAATGACTATTATGTGGACTAGAATAATGCTTGACAAAACCGACGACCCAACTTTTCTTTTTTCTTTTTATTGGATTTTTTTTAGTCGAGGGAAACGTATATTATAAAGGATTGAATAAAGTCAACAATAAGCGAGTTATAATTAATTTATGGGCTTAATTGACAAATTCAATATGGTTGGGCCTATCAATGGTCGGCCATAAATGTGGTGGATTTATTAATTAAATCGACAAATTAATTTACTCAAGCCTAGTGACTATTATGCAATCTAAAATAGTATTCATTAACCTTATTGAACTTTAAATTAATTTTTTTTGGACCTTTTGTTTAAGAGAATTTCGTAAAGGGCCATATAATATCATCAAAGGCGAGTCAATTTTTTATTTATTAATTAAAATAATAACCTTTTAAGCATAAATGGACCCTTCCACTTGGGCTAACCATGATGCTTTTTGGGTTAATTATTTTAATTAATAAATAATCATTTTCTCAATCCAATGAATTTTATATGGACTAGAACAAAACCTCTAAACTAGGGCCGACTCTAAAACAAAAGAAGAAAGAAAGGGAAGGGGTAGCATATAGCATATAGCATACAACATGAGGGGATACCCGAAACCAAGGTTCTATGTTCATGGATTTTTCTGTGGTTGGATTACATGGCCTACCGCACGTTTTCCTCTCCGTACCTCATACCGGTAGGTAAGAAGTGCGAGATATTGCTCAAAGAACTTCAAGAAAGCCCTTTGAGTGTAACGTGGGGAGAGGAGAGACCAAATGCTTTGGCAATGTAGAGTGCATCACACAAGTAGTGGCCTACCCGCTCTCGAGGGAATCACCTAGGTATAACTTAACTGTCACCTTTGTGCTAATGTGTCAAAAGACGCAATTAGTGGCCCGGTATGCAAAGGATGCCTAAAAAGAATTATAAAATCGCGAAATAAACCAACTTCTCCCTTTTACAATTTCAAATTAATTCGAATTTTTCAAGTCTTACCCTCTTTTTAAGTTTAAGTCCCCAGTGGAGTCGCCAATCTATAGGACCCGGAAAATTCCCCGTTCGGGGAAATTGTTCTCGGATGCGCTACTTAAGTGATCGGGAGCCGACTAAGGTTGCTTAATCCTTAAATAAGGATATTTTTACTTTATGAAATTCATTTTCGGGGTGATGAAACTTTATTTATTTATAAATCCGTTTTTATTATTTAACCATTCGAAATTACACCGAAATACTTTAAAAATAATTCAATATTGGCCCAAATACCAGATCCAGGCCCAAAAGAAGGCAAACGGGCCGCCATAGACGATCAAAACCCGCGTGGGTTTTAATACTCCATGGGTCGGACCGTGCGCTTTTGTTGGCCAGAGAAGATGGGTTAAAATTGATAAAACCCGCGGGGGGTTTTATCAACTTCTTGCCCATTTTCTCTTAGTTTTAACCTTGGATAAGTGTGTGGAAAATATTAAACCATTTTTAAATATTTTGGTGTAAATTGGGATGTTTAAAATAATTAAACGGGTTATAAAAGAATTAAGACTCGCCAGCCGATTTAAGGAAACCGACAAACTGTAAAAACAATAAAAATAACTCCGGTCTACGAAACCCGATTCTAAGTTCGGGGGTAAGGTTACGAATTCGAGAATTATAAGAACTCTCGAATTCGCCTGTTAGAAAACAGACTCTACTAAAATCGACATTAAAATGAAAAAGAGCGGGGAGAAGTTTAATTAATTTCACGAAATTATATTCATCATCATGCAATATAAAATGAGGTTTTTAGTTTACAAAATATGCACAAGTAATGGAATTAAAGTACGAATTACATGATTTAAACAATGACAATAAGAAAGCAATGAATCGAACCTCTTTTGATTTAGGAGCCCGAATGGGCCGGTTTGAAATCCTTGCCTTTGGACTTTGATGGAAAGATAGAAGTGGTTTAGGAAATGGTATTAGGGTGATGATATGGATGTGACAAAAGTGATTAGGAGAGGTTTAGAGAGTGATTATGGATGAGGGAATTTTAAGGGAGTGATGGAAATTCGGTAGAATAAGGGATGATTGTTGATGAAATGAGGGTAGAATAATGGTGTTAGTTGATGAGAATGCTTGATAATAGAGAGAGTTTAGGAGAGTGTAGGTAGGATTATGATGATAGTTGGTGAGAATGGGAGTATAATGGTGGTGGATTATGAGAGTTGTTAGTGAAAATGAATGGAAGAATGGAGAGGTATTTATAGGTGAAGGAGGTGAGGTTTAGGAGGGAAATGGAGGGACACATCCCAAGGATTATGCCATGCAATCACAAAGTCAAGGGTAGGAGTCAAACACATGGGGCTAATATCATGGGGGGTGATCAAGATTTTTGGCGCCGGATTCAAACAGAAAACCCACGCGGGTTTTATAAAATCCAGGCACACGGATCGCTGACGTGGACGGCAAAACGACGCGTTTGGGCACAAGAAAACCCACGCGGGTTTTCTAGCATTGACCGGGGCGCGCCTTGGGCCGATCTTGGTTCTGGGCCGTCTCTTGTTGGCTTAAAACCCGTGCGGGTTTTGTCGCTGGACTGGGCCGCTTCTGTTTTATTTGCTTTGGCATTGTTTGCTACATTGGCCCACTGATGTATTCGGCTTTCAATGCTTTGATGAGTCGGGATTATATCGGTGCAAATCCCGGTGTCTACAGCTTGTGAATGGATTTTCTGCTGACAGTTGTGAAAGATCGATTAGGGTTTTGCAAGTTTTTTTATGGGGTGTGGTGTGAGGAAGAAGGAAGAAGTGTAGAGAGCTTAGTACGGAGGGAAAGAAGAAAGAATGCAACGAATTGACATAGTTCTCCAACTTCCCCTTTGATTTTTAATTTAAAAAAATTCCGAAACAAAATTTGCAATTAACCGGCAATATCAGCTCACAATGGAAGACAGTGGCATTTTTGGCTCAATTGGACAATTTAATGACAGTTTTGACAATTTGGAAATATTAATGACAGTTTTGACTAATTTGGAAATTTCAGTGACATTTTTATCCCAACACTCTTTTCATATAGCAAATTAAAATGAAAGAAGACATCTTTCAGCTATTTTCCTGCCTGTATTTCAGACATCAAGGAGCAACCTCCTTACAGAGAATAACACACGAACTCACCGGAAAAGCTCGAACGACGAATTTGGATGTCGGAGATGGTGGCGGCGGTTGGACGTGCTGCGCTTCAAACCTTTTACTCCTGGTTGAAAATGGTTGCTGAAAACGGAGCCTGGAAAGGCTGTGTTTAAGTACCTGGAACTGAAAATAAGAACCCTGAAATTCAAGCACAAGAAAACTAGATCTGAAGTTTGAAACACCCAGAAAAATGGAAAATTTTGTGCTTCGGGAATCTGAGCAAATGAGGGACAAATATAGGGATAGAGATCAATCCGAAACAACCAAATTTCTTAAAACTGAGAGCAACCTAGATGACTTCTACTCATAAACCAACTCCTCGGGAGACAATCCATGCCAAAACAACCAAATTAATCCCAAAAATTCAACCAAAAATTTTAAAAAGGGCTATGTAATTGAAGAGCAAATTAGACCTCGTTCAAGTGGCTTTTGCTAGAGCTTCTTGAAAATTGCAAGCTGCTCCAACTTCCGGTCGACGCTGGCCGAGAAAGCGATGCCGCATCGGAAAATCTCTCATTGGACATTACAAATCGAAGCGCCGCATCTGAAGATCTCTCGCAGGAGATACAATCGAAGTCTAAAGTTCAATATAGATCGACCAAGCGAAAATTAACACAAAATAAAGAACTCAAAACTACTGAAAAGAAACGTTACATGAGGAGAACGATCGACCGATTAAACCTTCAGACGCTGCCCTCAATCATATTTTTTCTCTCTCCTCCTCCACCTCATTTTTTATCAATACAACTAAATTAATTATGTTTTTAAGTGGGACCCATTTACTTTTTTTAATTAATATGAGTTAAACTCATTCCCACCATTGGAAAGCTAGCTAAATAAAAAGTTAAATTTTGACTCTCTTGATAGGGGTCCACAAATTCAACGTCATACAACTAGTCCAATTCAAACTCACCATTGCGGGTGCTCTAATACTGGAGGAGGAGGAGGACGACTGGGGAAGAAGAGATTTAAGGTTTTGTTTTGATTTTCAAGAGAAACCTCACGCGGTCACGCCCCTTTCTAATTTTTAGAGTGCCGCCTCTTTTTTTTCGCTAATTTCGCTAAAGGAGACACTGCGTTTGGGAGGGGCGTGAGTTTGTAATTTTTAGCCTTGTTCTTTTATTGTAAATTGTCACACTTAAATGTGCACATTATTATCAACAAACAAATTTTATCTGTTGGTCTTAGAATTCTTTTACCATCAGATAATATAAGTGTTGGTACTGTTAAAATATTACCAATAGTTACATTTTTATCTGTCGGTATTACGATTGTTTTACCAACAGATAACAATAGTGTTGCTAAATAATTAATAATACCAGCAGATGACTTATCTGTTGGTAAATACACACTTTTACCAACAGATAGAATATCTGTCGCTGGCAATCTGTTGGTAAAACCAATTTTTTTGTAGTGTTTAGTGCCATCACCTATTGACTCTTAGCCGACTGAATTTACTAAATCTTTTGCTAAACACATCCATGATGTGCATGTCAATGTTCAACAGAAAATTACACAAAGTAATGAAAATTACAAACTTGTTGCTAATGTGCATCGTAGGAAGATGGAGTTAAACAAAGGTGATTATGTGATGGTTCGGATTCGTCCTAAATGATTTTCTAAAATCTCTTTTAAAAAGCTCTTTGCTAGAGCGTATGGTCCTTATTGCATTTTAAAACGCCTTGGCTCTAATGTTTACTTGCTTGACTTACCTCATGAATGATCAATTAGTTGTATCTTCAATGTTGAGGATTTGACACATTACAGAGGTACTTTTGTGCCTCTTATGCTTTCTACAAGTGTAATAGGTGGTTCTTCTACTTCTTCTGTTTTGGTGCCTCACTTACCTCCAGTGGTTCCCTTGCCTATTGATGAGGCTGAAGCCATTCTTAATGATGAGCCTGTTAGTACGACTTCTGGTGGCGTTGCTACCTGGTTCGTTGGAAAGGTCGCCTTCTTCTGATAATTCTTGGGTTCCTGAAGATGATATCCGTTGTGTTGCACCTGAGTTGTTGGAGGAGTATTTATAAGTTAACTCTCAGGAGGCGAGTTTTTCCAAGCCGGGGAGAAATGATGTAGGGCTGAAGACTTATTTTAGGAAGAAGTTTAGAAATAATAGTAATTAGATATTTTATATATATTAGTTTCCTGTTCATATTATGAATATATAATTAGATATTTTACATGTTTTAATTTCCTATTTATATTAGGAATATTATAGTTTCCTAAGTTGTATAGGAATATTATTCTAGTTTCCTATTTCTATTAGGTTTCATATTAGGCAGGTTGTTTAGCTATATATGAGGACTTTGCTAGCTTTTATTAAACAGACTACATTGAATATTATATACAATTATTACTGATTTAAGCATAGGGATGCCAATCTTTCCTGATTCCAACACAAGAATGTTGAATTCTAATCTTGAATTCAACACGGGGATGAATTCTTTTTTCGAGCCCTTCTAGTTTACTATCAAGTAATGGCATACAAAACATTTCCGATTTTGGAGAACCAGATCATGAATTCAACATGGGGATGTTGAACTGTAACACACGAGGAACTCATGTGTGTTCCGTGACGCCGGCTTGATTCTTCTCGATTAGGATCATTAACGTTATCTATATCAAGAAGAAGGGTGAAGGGTGAATTGTGTTTGGGAAAATGTTGTGGAGCTAGGTCCTTTGTAGTAGGCTATGTGTTTGGCTTAAAGTTCTTTGTAGTTTTTGCACAAGAGAGACAATAGGGAAAAACTAAAGCAGATGGAGCAAAACCACACTAAAAATCCAACCAACAATACAATCATAACAATCCAACAATCACCAACTCCAAAACCTGATTAAATAATACTCAGTCCATCACCAAAATAATCTTGAGATGATAATAATCTTGAGATGATGATAATAATCCACCAAGAACTTGAAGCAAAAAGAAGAACCCCTTGAACCAATATAGTCTAGGATAAAGATGAATCACAACCTAGAGTTTGACATCCCATCATGGCTTGATAAAGGCTGAACCACCACAAACTTATAAAGGAATGAATTAATCCACCACCAAATTGTTAATTTGGATAAAGAAAAAAGACTTGGAGAGAGAGAGTTTTTGAGTTAGTTCAAAATACCATTCATTCATCAACTAAGTTAATTCCCTCTCTTTTCCAATTACCCATTCATAGGTAAAGAAAGGGATTAAAACCCTAAGAGAGATTAAATTTTAAAAGGAAAAATAACCCAAGTTAGTCACAACTTAGAGCCAAAAATAACTTAGACATGAGGTGAGCAGAATTGGCTTAAAACATAACTAAAATAGTTACACTAAGCAAATACCGAATAACCTGTCATTAAACAAGGGAAAAATAGACCAGGTAGGCGGACCGCGGTCGTGACCATGGAAGACGTGGGCATGACTTGGTATCTTGGGCAAGGGGGCAACTTCGTTCAAGGTCCATCGGCGGCATGACACCAAGCCTTACGAGCACGATGAGACGATAGGCGATCCGTGACCTTCTTATCTTCGCTGGGGTCACGGGCGTGACCTGAGGCAACACAGTCTTGACCCTTATCTCATATCTCAATCACGAACACGGAGGGAGCAGTCATGGTCGCGACAATCAATGGCCCAAAGAGACATCACGGTCATGACGGGGAGTCATGCGCGTGATGAGCGTCTATCCAAAAAGCTTCCAAAAAATTGGCTAACGCATGGAGGGAGAAGAAAAGGGGTCACTGTCGTGATTAGGGAGGTCACACTCGTGATACGCTGACCTCCAGCCAACCATTCCCAACAAGGAGAGCAATGGTCGTGACCAGGGAGGTCACGCTATGACGAAGATGATGTCCTTCAACTCTTAGGAAACTTCACTATTAACAACACCACCTCGGTCCCCCTTCTCCGTTATTTGTGCCGAAAGAAAATAGATATCCCTCTAGAGGGCACCCCGGCCCATCCAATGGATGGTCGTGACCATCCTTCCTAGGCCCAGGTCAAAGCAAAACTAGACCTCTGAGGAACGATCTTTTTTGTCCTGGCCATAAGGGTAGAGTAAGGACCCAAGGATACTTCAGCTAGTCGCCTTTGAGATTTAAAAGAGGTCCGGGAAAACTTTCTCTTAGAAAGATTCTGGTTTATATTATTCGACGTGATTCCTGAGGTCCTCCTTAAGTTTGGAAAAGCAGACCGTATATTGATACGGCCAAACATATTCTTTTGACTCGGACAGATCAGGGTCAATAAGTCTAGCAACCGAGCCAGGAGTGTGTTGCATGGACCTCTGAGGAGGTTTCCTCTTTGAAAACTTCCACTCGGAGTCTTTTGAAGATGGTGTGTTCAAGAATACAAGGTCGACGAGGATATCGTGTTTAGAGTAATTAGGTAGTAACTTAACATCAGCTATCTACTTAAAATTCTCTCTTTCTTTTGGGTTAATGTAGAGTAGATTAGGTGATGTTCTAAGGGTTATGAAATATTCCGCCCCTTGTCGGGGTGGGATCGATTAGATCGGGTATGACACTCTTGTGCCCTAGTTAGGACTAGAGCCCCGTAACTCGATAGACCAGACCCACGAACCCATCAAATTAAATAAATATATATTTTAAATGAAAACCCTAGTGTAGTAGTGTTAGGTATTTTAATCGTTGAATTGCTTCTCTTTCAATCGTGACATCGTGCCTACCACTCTACAACCGGTCCACCAGCCTCCACTCTTAATCTCCACCACCCCACTTGATGTATTTATGTTTTTAAATGAAACCTAGTGTAGTAATGTTTTTATGTTGGACTTCGCTCGTAACCTCGTATATTGAACTAGATGTTTTTATTATGCTTAAAACAAAATGTATTTAAACAACATAGTTATTATTATTATTAATATTATTATTATTATAATATTAATAATTGTTGTCTCGTAGGCATTTCATTAACTTGCCGTCAGGAAACAAAAGAAAATAATTAAAGTTTTGAATTGTTGTCTTCCTCGACGCTCGTCTGGAATGGAGAAACTAGAAAACTCAAACTAAAGACTCGAAGCTCTGCCCAGAACTCGACCGCCCGCTCCCATCTGCCCAGTGTTTGTTGCCTAAAAAATTAGCCAAGAACCAGTCAACTAACCCAATTCTACCGACCAACTCCTCCACTTCTCTCTCTCTCTCTCTCTCTCTCTCTCTCTCTCTCTCTCTCTCTCTCTCTCTCTTTCTGTGTGAAGCTCGTGATGATAGCCAATTCCCACCAAATACAGCCACCCTCTTTGTTTGTTTCTTATGTTAATTTATATATGCACCGCCTCAGCTTTCCTTTTCCCCTCATTCTTAATTCCATTTCCAACCAGCGACACTATTGATTAACATAATATGTTGTAGGACCCGGGAAAATTCCCGAAGGAAAATTTTCCAAGTGTCCCATGGTGTGACGAGTCGAAAGAGGTTGCTTATTCTTTAAGGGGTTTTATGTCATTCTTTTATTGTGCATTTTTAATTTTGTTATTTGTTTGAATAATTTATGACCAAAATTTCAATCTGAAACCGAAAATAAGAAGAAAGAAAACGAGGAACAAATCTATCGTCATTTTTGAGAGTCTCGGGACTGACCCGAGCCTCGGGTTGACAGACATGCCGCGTGGCCTGCTGTCTGTGCAGAGCCTCGAGCTAGTCTAGAGACTACTCTAGACAGGCATACACTACACCACAGGCAGGCCGTGTGGCATGCCAAGGCAGAATGCAACTATATTGGCTTATTTTCATGAATCTTAGTCCAAATTTTAAGTCTCGAAATCGAAACCGAAGCCAAAAAAAAGTATTCAAATCAGATTAACAAAAGATAAGAGAAAAAAAAAGTCGCCAATTAATTTTTAAGAGAAAATTAATAAACTCTAAAAATACGAAACTCCAAAACCGCGAACCATGAGATTTGGATCCGGGGGTAAGGTTACGAATTCGAAAGTAAAAACCTTCGAATTCGCCCGTTCGAAGAACGGACTCTACTAAATTGGTTTTTAAAAAAAATAAAAGAAAGAAAAGAAGAGAGAATTATTATTATTTCATTCCAAATTTTAATCATTTAGGTCATACAAAATGAAATGGGATGCGAGCAAAAGAAAAGAGAAGGGAAGTGAAATATGAACACAATGACATTCATATATACATGAACCATTTACAAATTATGCATGAATCAAATAAAATGCAAGAATAAAATTAGCATTCCAACCTTAATATTCAAGCACTTCAAACGGCATGGATGCAAAGGTAGGGAGTATGGGGGGGGGGGAAAGAAATGAGTTGACGTAGTGTCAATACTCCTAGGTCAACTCGGGGTGAGAAAAATGAGTGGAGATGGATTTGTATTTATAGTGAATTGAGGGTGAAAAAATTAGGTTAAAAGAAGGGAATGGGCCTTTGTGCATGTCGCGTGGCTTAGCGGCACCCAACTTCTCATTTTAGGTCAAAATTTAACCCAGATAGAGAAATCTAGGTTTGCATCTACCACGGGCAGGCCACGTGGCATGCCCTCGGGTCCATCCGAACTTTTGTGGATTTTAAGCCCGTTTTGTAGGTTTTTATCGTGCGGGGTAAACCACGTGGCTTGCTCACGGCCCCGAATAATTTTTTTTTGGGGGTTTTGGGCTTGTTTTTTGAGGGAAGGTGGATATGAGTATAGATTCCGACTAGGCATGTCGCGCGGCATGCTAGTGGATTTGAACTAATTTTATTATTTTTGGACTGGGTTTTTTGGCTAGACTCTTTGCAACCATGTTTCTTTAGGTGCTTAAAATACAATATTTCTAGAAATAAAACGAGCAATAATTACAATAAATTTACATATTTCGATGCTAAATTAGTGACAAAATTTAGCGTCTACATATGTGAACCCTAATTTTTCAAGCAACAAACACTCCGCAGATGGGAGCGGCTGTCGACATTGTTGGTCGGAGATGGGCGCAACAGTTGGAGATGGGAGTGGTTCGACTTTCTGAGCAGAATTCAGGGGAGGATATGAGAGGAGATGGGAGCGACTGTCGACATTGCTGGGTCGACGTTCTGGGCAAAGCTTTGAGTGTTTAGTTTGAGTTTTCCAGTTTCTCCATTCCAGATAAGCGTCGAGGAAGACAACAATTCGAAACTTTAATTAATTTTTTTTGTTTACTAACAACAAGTTAATGAAATGCCTACGATGGAATTGTTTAGTAATTAAGCCTACCATTTGGAATATATAAAAAGGGTGTTCACCACTTGGAATAGGTAATAGTTGGTGCCTACCATTTGGAATTTCCCAAAAATTAATCCAAAAAATTGATAAATCTAGTAAAAATTAAGGACCCACTATAGACCCGAGGACTTGGATCCAGGTCCGACCCATTGTCATCCCTAAAACTGCTCACTACTCATCTCACCTGTCATTAGGGAGTGAGCAGAACCGAAATCTCGGTAATTTTTGGAAGTCCTGGTTCCTATTGTGACCGGGAGCAAATTTTCGCTCTCGGTCCCGGTCCCGATCCCGCTTGTAACTGGGGTAGACTTTTGCTCCCACTCTATGGTACTAGGAAATGATTTGGGAAATTTTTAGTCTTAGCTTCTTAACCTATTTGCACCTAATTTTGTTTTTATAAAAAAATCATATAAAAAATATGATCAATTCATTGTGGCCGATTTTATTTGAATAACCAAACTATTCAGTTCTTTAAAAAAAAGGGTTTTTGGCTGGGAAAAATCTGTACTGAGCGCCTTGTGATCGAGGAAAATCCAAAGTGACGTTTTGGCTGATGGCAGTCTATACTTATTCATTATTTTCTCGTAGCATCCCAGATTGAAATTCCGACATCGGAATGCTGATGTGGCAACCGGAGCACGTGCCCTTTTAATTAAAAGCAGGTCAGGTCATTTTTTTAAAATTCTATATTAACTGTTTTAAATGCATGTTGCAAGTTATTTATTCGACATAATACACTTCCCATTACTTCAAAATAAACCCCTCAATAATGCGCCCCCACCCCTCGTGACTATTCTGTCTGTCTCCCCTCCATTCTCTCTGTCTCCCCTCCATAGATCCAGGCCTCCATAGATCCTTCATCCACCTTACCTACCTTGGAAAAACCCAGAAAACAAAGCATTGAAAGCTATCTCATCAGGATGACACCCGTTCCTTTTCATGTCATTCAACAACTTTTCAACATCACGATGCCTCTTAGCATGGCACAACCCCAACATCACAACTGTATGAGTTATATTATTCGGAGATATCCCTCTCTAAGTCATTTCATTGAACAGCTGGAGTGCATTCGTTATCTCCCCACTTTCACACAAACCATGCAGCAAAATGGTGTAGGTAGCTACATTCGGACTGCAATTCAACTTTAACATCTCATTATAAACATCCAATGCTAACAAAACCAATCCTTTATTCACAAAAACATGCAACATCGCATTATAAGTATACACATCAGGCTCGCAATCAAAATCTTTCATCTTATCCAACGATTCAACCGCAACCTCCACATTTCCCGCATTGCAATACCCTAAAATCAACACAAGAAACGCATTAGAGGGTATATCAATCCCACATCTCCACAGTACCTCAAGAGTATCCCACCATAACTGAAACCCTTCATTTTCCTTCTCAAGAATGTCGGCAATGAAATCATTCAGCTTCCAAGTAACATTTACATAAAATCTACAAGGAAAATAAACATATGTTGAAAGCAAACGAAAGAAAGTAATCAGACATGGCAATAATTGAACCACTTAAATTCAAGGTTTTTTTACAAGCAGAAATCAGGGTCGGGACCGGGAGTTGAGATGAAGTCCCACTCCTAGCTTCGGTGTTGATCGGACTTTGTTTTTAGTCCTACTTCCGGTCTCGATCTTACCGAAAATGGAATGTTGAGATCTAGATGTGAACGCGAGCGGGGCGAAATCGGAATTCTCGAAATTTACTCTCACCTCAATACATATTATATGCACCCGGAGTATATGCTCCGGGTAAGTATGAGTTAACAATTATGTTATTGGGAGTGAACAACAAGTAGGTATGAATGAACAATTATGCTATTAAAAGTGAACAATATATAGATATAAGTGAACATTTAGGTTATTAAAAATGAACAATGACCTGATCTGGAGCACATGTTCTAGGAGTATGTAATAAATTGCGCACGTCCGCCTGTCAATTGCCATTATTGAATCCTGAAAGGCCAAAAAAATAAAAATATGCAGTCCGAATTGACGTTCGATATCCCCATAACACAAAAGGAAGCTTGTCGAGCCAGTTTCTGTACGTGGCAACCAATTTCTTGATAATTTTCGCCAGAGTTTCGTTTACAGCCTCCACCGCTCCATTGGTTTGTGGCCGATAGGGAGAAGCATGGTGATGTCGGACTTCGTACTTGGCCAAAAGAGCTGCAAACTCGCCCATGAAATGGCTCCCCTTCTCTGATCACCTCATGTGGTACCCCGTATCTGCAAATAATGTTCCTCGGTATGAATTTGGCGACATTCTTCGAAGTGATTTTTTAGTATGAGGCATCTTCTACCCATTTGGTAAAGTACTCCATGCCTACCAACACATATTCATGTCCTGTTGTGCCTTGGGGCGAAATCTTCCCTATAATGTCGATTCCCCATACTGAAAATGGCCAAGGTGAGGCTAAAGTGGTCAAATAAGAGGACAGTTGATGTTTGAGATCGGCATACTCTTGACATTTCAAGCATCTTCTTGCAAATTGGAGACAGTCAGATTCTATGGTCGACCAAAAATACCCTGCACTTTGGATCTTCTTAACCAACATTCTACCGTTCAAGTGCGGTCCGCACTCCCCTCCGTGAGTGGACTTCATTAACTCCTCAGCTTCTTCCTTATCAACACATAGGAGGCTTATCCCTGTAGTAGTCTTCTTGTATAGGCGGTCTTGAATAATGCAATACTGAGAGGCTACTAGCCGGATAGCCCTCCTAGCTCGACGTTCGGCGTTCAACGGATATGAGCCATCTTTCAAGAATGCATAAATGTCAAAGTACAACACATCAGTACTGATGGTACCGATCATTAGTCGTTGATGAACCTGACAGACCCTTTTTTCTACTGTCATTGCTAGAGCTTGATTCTTTTCCGGCATAGCTACCATGGATGAAAGCTTGGCTAATGCATCAACTAGCTCGTTGTAGCCCCGCGGTAGATATTTGAACTCAATATGGTTGAACTTCTCAGCTAGTTTGGACAAATGTTGCTGGTAAAGTACCAAAGATTCGCTCTTCACCTTCCATACACTAGTAACTTGATTGACGATCAGACTAGAATCCCCAAACACCCGTAGCCTTTTAATTCCCATCTTCAGGGCCACATGCATGCTTAAAATGCAGGCCTCATACTCAGCAGCATTATTGGTAGCCTCAAAGTCAAGCTTGACTGCCAAAGGAAAGTGCATGTCTTCGGGAGAAACCATCAGAGCTCTGGCCCCTCTTCCCATTTGATTCGCAGCACCATCGAACTATAACTTCCAGGTTTCCTCTTCAACTTGGAATATCTGTTCATCACTAAACTACAGGCCCCTAGTGTTAGGACTTCCTGTAGGAAACTCGGCCAGAAAATTGGAAATTGCACGCTCCTTTATGGATTTCTGTTGTTGAAAGTGTAGATCGAATTCGGACAACATGACCACCCATCGAGCAATCCTGCTGTTGACAGTAGGTTGTTCCATGATGTACTTGACTGGAGTACACGCTGCAATCACATATACAGTGTGTGAGAGCATATAATGGCGAAGCTTCTTTGTAGACCACACTAATTCCAAGGCTATCTTCTCAATTTCCGAGTAGCAGGACTCCCACCCCAGAAACTTCTTGCTGATGTAGTAGATAGCTCGTTTCAGACAATTATTTTCATGTGCTAGCATAACACCCATAGCGCTTGGACTGATGATGAGGTAAAGCAACAATGGTTCTCCTGAGATAGGCGGGACTAGTAGCGGTAGATTAGTCAAGTCGGCCTTAACTTTCTCGAACGCTGCCTGACACTGGTCGTCCCATTCGATCGTTGCTCCCTTCTTCAGCTTCTTGAATAATGGTTCACAAGTCATTGTAAGTTTGGAAATGAACTCGCTCGACATCAGACACTTCTAGAAACCACGAATCTCCTTTTCTGTCCGAGGCGGAGGCACGTCTTGAATTGATTTGATCTTAGACGGGTCAACCTCTATCCCACGCTGACTGACGATATAACCCAACAATTTTCCCGAAGTCACTCCATATGCACATTTCTATGGATTCAACCTCATGTTGTACTTGCGGAGCCTAAGGAAGAACATGCGTAAGTTTGGAATGTGATCCTCTAGCTTCTTTGACTTGACAATCATGTCATCCACATATACCTCAACTTCTACATGGATCATGTCATGCAGCGGGGTAGTGGCGGTACGTTGGTAAGTAGCACCAGCGTTCTTCAATCCGAAAGGCTTGACAGTGTAACAGAAAGTTCTCCACGGAGTGATTAAAGATGTTTTCTCCATTTCTTCTTCAGTTATTTTTATCTGGTTGTAACCAGCATACCCATCCATGAATGATAGAAGCTCGTGTCCGCAAGTATGATCAACTAAGACGTCAATATGTGGCAAAGGAAAGCAATACTTTGGGCTAGCTTTGTTCAAATCTCGGAAATCAACGCACATTCGAACCTTTCCATCTTTCTTCGGCACAGGCACAATGTTGGCCACCCACTCCGGAACTTCTACTACCCTGATGAACTTAGCCTCTAACTGCTTCTTGATCTCACCGTGAATTTTGTCCAACCACTCATTCTTAATTCTGCGAGGTCATTGTTGTACCGGCTTAGCATCCGGGTATAGCGGAATTACATGTTCAGCGATCTCCCTGTCGATTCCGGGCATGTCTTCATAAGACCAAGCGAAGACGTCTACAAACTCCCTTAAAAGCGAGGTGAACTCCTGTTGCTCCTCCAGGGTTAATGATTTGCCAATTTTCAGTTCCCGGGGAGTTTCAGGCGTCCCCACATTGATGGCGATGGTTTCCTCAATAGGTGCCATGTGATTCTCATGGTCATTCATGGCTTGTGTTAATTCATTAAAGTCTTTCAAAGGTTCAACATCAAATTCATGGTTATTAGCAATTAGGGAGAAGGGAAGAGGAACAGAGATACTTAGAAACGTTCACTTCATTGAATGCAGAAACGGATATAAATTTATTAGACTTGGGGCTAATTCCAGCTGACTCAGACTAGACCCACTGGTGCTCGACTCAGACTGGACCTTACAACGTTCTCCTAACACTGGGGTACACTTATTGTTAATAGCATCAACCCAGGTCACTTCGCGGCAGCCTTCATCAGCGAAAATGAGGGCGCTTGGGTCACATTCAGGGTTGGACAGCACAGCAACCACCGGGTCCACCTCCTTTTCTTCAGGGCTTGTGGATCGGGGTCATTCTTAAGGCGGCAAAATTCCTCCAACATATTGTCCATAGCCTCTCGTTGTTGTTTTATATGTTGGTCCTGAAATTCAAGGTGTTCCCGAACCTTTTTCTCATGGTGAATAGTCGAATGTATGACCATACTTTGCAAGTTGTCCCTCAGCTCCTCTATGGTGATAATTGTCTTCGTCATCACTGGCCCATATGCCATTTATGGTAAGAGTCGTTAGGCCTTTAGGAATAGCAGGTACTTCTGTTCTCGTAGGGCTTGGATTTGGCGGAGGAGCCATAGGTTCAGCCGTCGCCTGATTATGTCTTCCCGACCTAGTTAAGAATGCAGCACTAAGTGGAGTCTCTTCTTCCTTATCGGACCAGAAATCATCATTAGGACCTTCTTCATATACATCCTCCTCATCACTAAACATAATATCGTTGACAGTAAAGGCTGTCAAATCTTCAGGAAGGAGTATAGGTGCTCCTTCGTCGGTAATACATTCGAATGGATCAAAAGATCCTTCTCCCGCAAAGATAGCATGATTTGGGAGAGGATTGCTTTTGTTATTGGGTTTATTTGCAGCTTTAGACATTGACAATGCCCCAGAACGGATCATTTTCTCAATCTGATTCTTAAGCGTCTAACATCGCTCAGTATCATGGCTCCTGGTCCGGTGGTACTTGCAGTAAGCATAGTTATTCCACCCTGGTCCCTTAGTCTCAGGTTCTGGTCTAGGTACTAGCAGCTGGATCTTGTTTGATTTCAGCAATCGGTCCAAAGCTTCGGTATAAGTCATGTCAAGTGGGGTATATGAATCGTATTGGAAGTAAGTTGTCTTTGGAGGCGGACCACGATTCACATTTTGTACTAGACTTGTCTCAGCTACCTTAGGAGCATTGATGGTCCTCCTTCCCTTGGTATTGCTCTTCCAGCTTTGGGATGCGGCAATCCTTTCCTTGTCTGCCTCTAGCTTAAGACATAATTTCTTCAAGTACTCAAAACTTTCAACCACATGAAAATCTAATTGTTGCGCCAGGCTTGGCTTTAACCCACGAACAAATGTGCCCAACTGCATTTTTGTGGGGATGATACTGGTTACCTGAGATAGCTTAGCATGTCACCTCTCGTAGTTGGTCGTGAGCGACTCATTTTCCCCTTGTCGAATAGCCATAATGTCTAACAGGGTCACCTTATCTTTCTTGATCTTACTTTAATGCTCGATAAATGCCCTACGCAAAGCAGTCCAATCTCCTCGCATCTCCAGAGGAAGAGTATAATACCAGTTCAATGCGTCATCATTCAGCGATGATGGGAAGACTTGCTTGTAATGCTCGGTAGTAACACCTCGAAGCGGCATTACTCGGTTGAACTCCCACACATGATGGGTTTGATTCTCAGACGGGTGAAACTTCTTCAGCGGAATGTCCATCTTTCCCACTATATTGGCATTGATTTCAACGAGTGGCTCGAACTCGACGAACTGATTGGTGAAGGTTGGCATCTGGCTCACAGCATCCCTGAACACATTCAATTGCGCTTTTATGTCTTGGATGACAGGGTCATCGCGTAACTCAGCCTTGACCTGGGCAGTTTGAGGAATAGCCACTGACGGTGGCGGCCTTGGTGTTAGGTCATCAGACAACTCAATGACCACTCCAGCATTGGAACTTTCGCCTATTTTTCCTTTGCCTTTGTCACCCGTAGGATTAGGAAGAATTTTCGTGGCGCTCTCGTCATTGTCCACCATTCCCATTCGTATATTGATGAGTTGCACAGCTTCCAAAACACCATTCAGAGTCTCCTGCTATTGCTCTATGCGAGTGTTTTTCCTTTCGATGAGTTCTCGTTGTCGAGTGATGTGCTCATCGGCTTTCTTCTCTTGATGTAAGGCAGCAAAAGTGATTGAGCCCTCTACTTGCTTGAACTTTTCCTCAAGAAGTTTGGCTAAGGCCTCTTGGACTTGGTTGTCTCCGTGGTTCTCTTCGGCAGACATCTTGAATCGCAGGCGACCTGTTGGGCCGGGGATCCAAGCTACACTCGGATCTCCTATGTTGACTACAGCAAACCACACAGCTCAGAGATTGACCTTTTATTAACCTAAAAACCCAACCTGATGAATGCATGACCTAGTGGACCTACATGGGACTCCCTAATATGCACAATCTAAATGCTGACCGGACAAAGTGACACACCTAAGACACGGGTTTGCATGATCCTAACTTCTACATGACCCTAAAAGACATTGATCATCATAAAGGGTCGGATAAAACCAAATACAGTGAGTCAAGACCGAGTAAAGGAATACAAGTCAGTGTTACTCAATTCGGATAAGCCCCATCCACAGATTGACTGTTTTAAGGAGAATCTGTAACTTGGACACCCTACTTGGGCCAACTCAAGTTGTACTGATTATTATACGGACTAGAATGATGATCAACAAGACTGACCGCCTGACACTTTTCTATTTTATTTTTATTTTATTCTATTTGTTTGGCAAAATGGATATCGTAAAGGACTGGATAAAACCAACGGCAAGTGAGTTATAATTAATTTACGGATTTAATTATGAAATCTGACATGGTTGGGCCTAACCACGGGCCGGCCATGAATGTGATGGATTCAAAAATTAACTCGATAAATTAATTCACTCAAACCGGGTGATTATTACAGTCTAAGACTTTACCCGTTTTCTTTTGTCGGACTTTTAAGCAGGTTTATTGGACCTTTGTTAAGAAGATGTCGTAAAGGGCCACATAGAATCATCAAAGGCGAGTTGAGTTTACTTTATGAACCAAGAGGATCAACCTTTGTAGATAAATGGGCCCAACCACTGGGTTAACCATAACTTTTGAGGTTGAACTTCTTAGTTAGTAAACATGACCCTTCTCAGCCCAATGACTACTATACGGACTAGAACAACATTCCTAAACTAGGGTCGACTCTTTACAACAAATTTAAACATGTAGCACATACCATACATATGAACAAAGGGGTATCCTAAACCAAGGCTCTATGTATAAAAGGGTTTATTGGCATGATAGGGCTTAGCAGCTTATGTACTCGCCCCGGTGCATTCTTGTTGTAAAGGCAACTTGAATGTGTGGGGTGTTGCTCTTGGAGGCTCGAGTGGAGACCTCGTAGAGTGATGCATGAGTGGATGTGGTGACTCATGCTCTCTTGGTGTAAATGCACCAATTGAGTATAGCCGGTCCGGCATCCCGTGGGTTATTTTTTGTGGTTTAAAGAGAAAAAGCCTAATACCGCCGATTTATGTGCTCCTACGACATATTACATGTCAAGGAACTGCCCCGGTATATGCAATGCATTATGCCTAAAAGAATGACCTAATAATATAAAGTAAAATTCATTTTCCTTCCAAAACATTTAAAGCACACAAACCATTTTCAAGTTTTACCCACTTTAAAAACTCCCAAGTGGAGTTGTCAAAAATCCTATGGACATTTTTCCTCGCCGTTCGGGCTTTCGAACGTCCACGTTGGATTGGGATGTGATTCGGTGATTTGTGCTAGGGTTTAACGTTTGAAAACTCTTTAAGGATGTATATCATATATTTCATGAATAATGTTTTGTAAAATCACTTTCCCTTTACTTATGCATTTCGTGAGTCATTGAATTAAACCTTTAAGAGTGAACATTCACTTGCTCCAAACTCTTCTAGATTTAACCCAATTTGCTCATTTAAATGTTAAGCTCGGAAGAGAGTGATTTATGCAACCATTATTTAGAAATATAGGAAAGAAAACCCTATAGTTGCATCGATACATTGTAAAACCATGTTAACCATAGTTTATGCAATCCTCGATGTATTTTAGTTCGAAATGGGAGTCACCGGGAAAAGCCAAGACAAAACCAAAAGAAAAGAAAGAAAGACTCCGTCTACGAAACCCAAGAATGGATCTGGGGGTAAGGCTACGAACTCGAAAAGTAAACTTTAAGAGTTCGCCTCTCACAAAAGGAAAGACTCTACTAAAAGTTTAAGAATGTGCTTTTAATAAAGTTTGGAATGAAAATGAATGCAAAAAATTACTATGAGGTACCCTAACTTTTGGTGAAATGTTTTTTTGGTACCTGAACTTTTCAAAACTCATTTTGGGGTACCCCTAATTCTAGGATTAGTAATTATTAAGTGATTTTCCCGTCATCAATTTTATTAAGTGACCGAAATGTCCTTATTCTTCCATTCCTAAAAAATACCCTTGAAGAAGAAGAATAAGGATATTTTTGTCACTTAATAATATTAATGGTCGAAAAAGTACCAGATAATTACTAACCCAAAAAATAAGGGTACCTCAAAAGGAGTTTTGAAAAGTTGGGGTTTCGAAAAATAGTTTCATCAAATATTGGGGTACCTCCGAATAACTTTTGGAAATGAATGAATACTTTATAAAATTACTTCATTGAATCATGCAACAAGAATGAGATGTATAAGATAGAAAAGTACAAATATACACTTATTTACAAGAAAAGAAGAACACTTAAAAGCTTACATTGCAACTTTGTTGGGAAAAGCCTTGCCTAGCCTTTTTGATGCTTGATGAATCCTCCTTGATACCTTGAAACTTTCCTCTCCAAGTGCCAAAAGGATGATAGAAAAAGGGATGGAAAAAGATGATAAGAAGTGGGGTAGAAAGAGGGGAATAAGAAGGCTTTTTGTAGTTTTGGGATGTGTTTAGGCTAGATTATTGTGGGGTTTTGGATGGATAGAATGGGATGTGTGTTTAGGATTTTAGTAATGATAGAGGATGAAGATTACGAATGGAAGATAGAATAGAAGGTGATGGATAGGATAGGAGATGGATATGAGATGAAGAATATAATAAGAGATAGGGAGATTATAAGAGAGATTAGAGAGAGTTAAAGAGAATGAGTAGAGAGGGATAGATTATGAGTGAGTTGGTGAGTGAAATGGCTTGGAGAGGAGTAGTATTTATAGGAGGAGGAGGGAGTAGAGATTCATATATATGCATGCATTTACCTTGTAGACTCCGGACTGGCACAAAACACCAGGCAGTGGAGGGAGTTCACCTAGCTTGGACGGCGGCACGTTGTCAATTGACCACGTGTGGGCGGAGTCACCAAGGCTGACGGGCCTTCAAGCAGGGGGGAGGAACCCAGCTTCGTCCATGCATGCATGGACGGTGGAGTGTGAAGAGAGTTTGCCTAGGGAAGTTGTCATTCACACTGGAAGGAGGGTACGTGCACATTATTTAGCAAATGTTTTGAGGTGTTTTTAAGTGCTTTTGTGAGGGTTCGATCTCGCAACCTATGGCATTTGCTTTTAGGGTTTGCATGGCTCCATTTTTATATAAAAAATGTACATGTAGCTAGGAAGGACCACCTGTGATCATGCATGTAGCTCTAGGTGAGCAAAATACATGTAAAATGCATGCATTTATCGAACCTCTTTTATTTCTTCCGCTCTTATTTTTGTATTATTTTATGCGTCAAAATCCCGGTGTCTACAGGGGGCGACCCCATTCAAATCAAAACACGTTGGCATTGCGTAAATTGTGCTTAACATGGTTTTACAATGTACCGATGCAACTTTAGGGTGATTCTGTATATTTTTAAATAGTGGTTGCATAAAATACCTTCTTCCGAGCTTAACATTTTGTAAACAAATTGGACTAATCCTAAAGACTTGGAACAATTGGATGTTTATTCATAAAATTTAGTTTAATTATTCACCAAACACACATAGTAAATGGAAGGTGATTTTAAAATTACCATTCATAAAATGTGTAAATAATCCTTAAGCATTTTAAAAGTAAACCCCAACACAAATCCCCCATCTCGCGAACGTTTAGAAGTCTGTACGATGAGAAAAAAATCTCCACACAACCTTCCAACAATATTTAGGCCTCGTTCTTTTATGCGGTAGGTTGTGGTACGGTACCACACCGCACCGCATTCTTCAATTTTCCATCACACTTCACCCCACCGCAATCATTATAAATATATTTTTTCATTTTTCTCTCTCATTATTTTTTCCTCTACTTCTCACATTTTCTCTGTTAACATACTTCACCTACCACAACTTTCACCACAACTTACCACACTTTTTCCAATTCCACTGCACCGCACCATTACCATACCGTACCGCACTCTTTACTTTTCCACTGCACTTCGCCATACCATAATCATTACCAATATATCTTTCTATTTTTTTCTCTCCTCTATTTTTCACATTCTCTTTCTTAACATAACCCACCTACCACAACTTTCACCAAAACTCACTACACTTTCTCAAATGGCACCGCACCGCATCATTACCACACCGCAATCGTATAAAAAAACGTGCTGCCATCCACAACATATTGCATCTAAAGCAGACTTCGTGGCTCTATATCTCACATTCTTGCCTCTTATCCCTATTATGCATATATCCATCTTTAACGAAATGGGCTATCCACTAACTTAACATTTCACAATTGAGAACTCGAGTTATACTTGTCGTACTAGCTAGCCAGTTTGTACTGTAGGACTACGCATTTGCATTATTTTTCTGCTTTAACTCAAAAGAGGAAGAGAAGTTTAGAAATATAAGTTTTTGCAATATTCATGGATCTCCAATCTTTGTTAACTACGGAGAGAACACATCATAATGATATAAACCATTGAATGTATGAAAATAAAGAAAAGCACCATACATGCGAATTAAGCAAATGAGAAAGACGTACGTACTTGGAGCAATAAAGCAAATCCATTCTTAAATAATTGAACAAGCCCATGAAATGGCGATTTGCTTACGCAAAATTACGTCCCACAAATGCAACAACAAAATCAAAAAAACAGAAGTGGAAATGCTTAGCCAAATTGTACAAATTGATAATGAAGCAGAAGGACGTACAGGAAGAATAAGAAGAAGATGAAAACGCCTAGGAATGGTATAGTTAATTAATGAAGCAGCCTGATTCCATGGGTGATGGCTCCATGATCATGCATTGTGATCCTTGGCTGGTCAAATTTGAAGCCCCATATATATATATATATATATATATATATTTGAAGGCTTAGAAAACTCCTCTTTCCATGGCATCACGGTTAGCGTCACCAAGAGCGGCCTCGTTCAAGTACTTGTCGGCAAGTTGGACTCTCTTGACGTTCTCCTGCTCAGCCACCAACATGTTTCCGTACTCAAGGAGCTTCTCTAGGCTCATCTTTGGCTGCTCGAACTCGGGGGGTCCCTCTAGGGAGTTCACCAACCTCTTTCCGACCTGTTCGACTCCAATGCCAGTCACGAATTTCCTCACCTCATCATCGTATACTCTAGCCCTCAATGCTCCAAAGAAGTCTATAAACAATTTATCACCAATTTGATCAGATCATCTGGAAGATGAGAATATCTACAAGTTAATTAATAGTGGATAGGCAGCTTACCAATGGATTGGCCAGGGAAAGCGTCGACAAGCTTGACAATGTCTTCCGTTGGAACATTGTCAGTCCTGAAGATACCGGTGGCAACACCAATACGGTCCTCACGGGTAGGAGCCCAGTAGAACTTCTCCATACGACCGTCACGGATGAGAGGGGCGTAGAGAGTGGAGAAATCGTTACCGGTGACAATGATGGGCACCCTCTTGTTCTCCTGTTTGTTGTACATACCGGGGAGTTGCACGTTGGTGGGATTGTCAGCGATGTTCATCAGCGTGGCATTCACCATCTGGTTGTTCACTGTGTACTGTGTTGTGCCTCCCATACGCCCTGCTCCTGCATCTAGATCGTTGATGAACAAAGCACACATCTTACCCTTGGCAATGATGTCTGCTGCCTCACGGTACCTTTGCCTGATCAACTTTGCGGGTTCACCAGCGTTTCCACTTTCCAATTCTCCAGCGCTCATCATGATTGGGCTGTGGGTTTCATGAAATCATTCAGGTTAGATTTGGATGTGGATAAGTGTAGAATGTTAAAGAAAGAAGCAAGTGATGGATGGATGGTACTCACTTGATGCCCATCTTGCGGAAGACAAGCTCACACTGGAAGGATTTACCTTGACCCTTGCCTCCCCAAATACCCAAAATGAGGGGAACCTTGATGTTGGGCAAGTTCAAGAAGTTCTTGGTGATGTGAACAACAAGCTTGTCCATGAAGGCGGGAGCGATGTAAAGACCGTCCATAGTGTTGTCCAACGAGTAGCTGGTTTCATTTAAATTTACAGCTTAAATAATCATGGATAACCAATCACCAAGGTTAAAGGCGTAAAAACAAAATGAAAGGTGGATGTGAAATATTCTTACTTCTTCTGGCCAGTGCTGAGGTACTCGAAGGAGCTCATGACAGCGTAGTGAGTACCGGAGTCCTGGGGGGCCTGGAAGAGTGAGTCCACCATACCTTTTCCTCTGGTGATGTCCTGTTGGTCGTCAGAGACATCGTATGCCAAACCTCCCCACCTGTCCTTCTTCGTCTGCTTCTCCTCGTCGTACTCTGAAACCACCTTCAAGCTGGTGGACATCTTTGAGCTTGGAACCCTCGCATTCGAGGTCATTTTCAAGTTTGTGCCCATGAAGGCCGAGCTAGGGAGAGAAGCCCCAGATCCATTGAGGCTCACCTGCATGTTTCCAAATATAAAGTTAAGTATTCAATTAACTGACTGTGATTAGTTTAGTTAGATAACCAGCTAGACTTACGGGTGCCCTGTTGACAGCTCCGATGGTCGATACAGAGGCAGCCATTTGGTTTCGAAGAATCAAGGGCTGTGATTCAACGAGAGCGAAGAGAGGGCAGGAGGAGTGTATAACAGATTACTACTTCTCTTGAGCTCTCTAAGCTTCTGAGGATGGAAAGAGAGTGTTAAGGGAGAGACTTATAGCAAGCACTGCTGCCCTATCCGCCAAGGAAAAATTGTGATTGGCTCTACAATTCACAACTGCCACACACTCAAGATTACTCTGCCACGTGGCGTTACCAGGTTTGCCTGTTCTTCCAAGCTTATTTGTATGACCCAATAATTCTTTCTTCTCCACTTGCCCACTTATTCTTTTACTTTTCTTTTTTGCTTCCTTTCATTTGGTCATGGTTAACCCTAACCCTCCATCACAACCTCACTAACCTATTTCTGTAGAGGGAGGCTAAAGTTAACTCTCGTTTTCGCTTCTAAGGGATAAACTCCTTGTAATCACATCTTTATCGTGAAGTTCAACTCAGCTCTATTTTTTCATCATTATTAATTATTAAATTTGAAAACCCTTTTTTTAGATTGGAATGATTAAATTAGATAAAATAGAGCTGATAAGGAAATGAAAGATAAAGAAATAATTTATGAGAGATAGGTTAGTGCTTCAGCCTTCAGTAATTAAATATATTTTATAATTAAATTCTGAATATTTTAGAGAAAATAAAATGATATTAATTTGAATGCATGGTTTTAAAAATTCGGGTAAGATAAGATAAATCAAACTTATTATTCTAAATAATAAAGCCTAACTCTCACTCGATGATTATTTATTTATAGAAAAATAAATGATCAATTCGTTGAGTTAATTAAAGAATATTAATTAACACGCATAAGGGTTTTTTTTTTTTTTTTTGAAAGCAACACGCATAAGTTTTTTGGTGGCTCAAAATAAAATTAGGCTCGTGCCCTTTTCAGTTGTCATTGTTTTGGTTTCTAGTATAGGAGAGAGAAAATTATCCTTTCAAGAAGTGTTTTGAGTCTCATATTTTTTATTGTCTCTCATTTTTCTTTGCCTTATCTCATGTTCACTTAAAGTGATGCAATTCAGTATTGTCACATCATCATGATGTGACTCGTTTCCTTGAGTATTGCATCTCCTTGAAGTCGTTTTCAATCTTCATGAATTAAAAAAAATTACGGGTGAGAATGCCCGTCCAATGGAGTTATTTCTTATATTTCCTTTGTCCTAAATAAATTGATCAAATTTTTATGAATTTTACATGATTATTATTAATCAAATAATCAAACTATTTAATTAAAAACATTTTTATTCAAATATAATATTATTACTATCAGATTTATAATGAAAAATATTTTTACTCAAATATAATATTACAAATTTTGTTAAGATAAAACGTGAAAAATTAATAATCAAAGTCTTACCTCGAAGGCCATAAAAGAAAAATAAAAGGGACAAATTATTTAGGTCGAAAAAAGTACTTTATAATCTTGTGTCTCTTGGTTCTAGAAAGAAAATATTCACAAATACATCCCGAAATTTACTTATGTTAGTCATTATAGAGTAAAAGTAAACATAATATAAATTTATAAGACCCTATACAATATTGATCTTACATGCTGGGTTGGCCAGGTAGGAATTCGCCTACTTATACTGTTAAGGGTGGTTATTTTAAATTTCTGATGCAAGGTAAGTTGGTGCAACACCCTCTGGACGACGAGGCTAAATTCTGGAAGGCTTTGTGGCATTGTGATGCCCCTCCAAGAATAAGAACCTTTGCATGGCGGGCAGCGGTGGATGCTCTCCCGACATGTGGAAGCTGGTCGATGAAGGAGTTTGTTGGTGTGGGGAGAATGAGGAGGATATGGGGCACTTGTTTAGGTTTTGTACTGTCGCCAAACACATGTGGAGAGGAGCAAAATTTGGAATTTGTTCTGACACGAACCAGCATGTGGACTGGAAGGAGTGGCTGCAAAATTAGTTTTTGTATCTTGCTAAGGGGAAGGACGATCGTAAGAGGATGGTGGGGGATTTCTGTAGCATAATGTGGGCTATTTGGAAAGTTAGGAATAAGGTATGCTTAAATGATGCGAGGGCATCAGAACGGCTTTTGATTGAAACGCTTCAGCGGGAAGAGAGGGAGATGGGCTGGTGGAGGAAGGTCGAGGAACAACAGCTGAGGGGTAGGAAACAACGGGCTAAGGTGAAGGTTCCTTGTGCACACAAGTGGGGGAACCAGAATGTGGATGAGGAGGAAGGGGTGTTTCTAGTTGATGGGGCCTTTATCAAAGATGGGGGGAAGTTGGCGGCTGCGTGGGTTTTTGCGGGGCCGGAGGGGTATAGCCAGAGGGGAGTCTACACTGGGAGGGGAGAGTCGGCGCTAATTAGGGAGCTGTTGGCTGTTCTTTTGGCTTTGCAGGAGGGCAGCAAGAGGGGGATGCAAGCGGTAGTAGTCTGGACGGACTCGACCTTAGCAGTGGAGGCGTTGAAGAATGTTGCTCGCGGTCATATTGAAAGCAGAAGTATTGTGTGGGCTTGTCAAGCTGAGATGAACAAGTTTGCACATGGACAAATTCTGAAGGTACCGCGCCTAATGGTCCAACCGGCTCACCTGGTAGCTAAGCAGGCGGTTCGGAATACCAAAGTGACCTAGCTTGTCTTTTCGTTTAGTTCTTTAATTAGTAGTGTACTTGTTTTTAGTTTGTGTTTGTTTGTTGTTGTGTTTCAGTCTCCGTTGGCAAAAAAAAAACAAAAAAAAAAGATCCTACATTTTGGAATGAAAGTGGCGGACCATCCCTTCCACATCATCTATCATTCCTACTTTTTGGAACTTCATTTTATTTATCCTACAACAATAGGAACTCATTCCTACTTTTTTATATAAAATACAAATTTACCTTTATATTTCATTTTTAAGGCGTAAAAAAACACCATTTGGCTGAGTAAAAGAAACAAAAAAATAAGAGAAAAACAGAATAACGCTACTGTGCTCTAATTTCATGGTCTCATTCATTTTGTTTCTTGCTATAGCAAAATGAAGGAACTGGACACATGTTCCAAGAGAAAAAAATTGTCGCTGCATCTGCTCTAATGAGTTGAAAAAATGAAACATTTGTTCTACAATTGTCAAATGTCTATTTAATTGGAAGGCTGCTAATTCTTTTCCAAGTGACAATGAATCATATATCCCGTACTCACCTAAATTTAAAATTTAAATACACTTGATCCTATTCACCAAAACCCGAAATACACTCGAGTCATATTTTTAGAGTTGAATTTACCTGAAACCAAAATACAGTTGATCCGTATTTACCCTAAAAAAAATTTACTATCAAAGAACATCTGCGTATTTACCTGAATTTGAAATACACTCAAGTCATATTTTGGAGTGAAATTTACCCGAAATCAAAATATATATGACCCGGATTTACCCTAATCAAATATACGGTCAACTTATATTACCTTAATTACAACACTAATTAATAAATCTTTTTTCAAAAAATTTTAATTTATTTAATCAAATATGAAGAAAGTGGTAGTGGTGGACCCCCAAAAATATGTTTGCACAGAGGTTAGGGCCAATTGGCCAAGCAATCCCAAAACCCAAGCTTGGAAGCTTGGAAGCTTGGAAGTTAATGTGTTTAATGCCTTTAACTTAAGCCCTGTTCTGTTTTGCAATTTTTTATTTTCAAGGCAAGACAACAACAAACAAACCCAGGACAAACAAAGCAAACAATACAAATATAAGAACCGAAGAAAACAAACATAAAAAAAACACCCATTGACGAGTCGCTACGCTTCGCTGGACTTGTTTCGCCAAGTCCTGCGCCGGTTAAACTTCATCACGGGTCCTTTTTGGATGATACCCTTTACCAAGTTGCGACACTCTTCTGGTGACTCCCAAGATGCCTGCTGGTCCCTTGCTTGCTGATCGCCTCGGTGGAGCCGCTTCTTCGGATGCACACGAGCTCCCCAGGCTATACTTTCCTCCTGCATCTTCCTCTTAGTACCTACAACACAAACATCCCGGCACCTAGCATCCTTGCATGTTCGGTGGCGTCTCCTTGAAGCCTTGTATCCTCCTCTTGATGCAGCAAACTTGAAAACACCATCCTGTTGTTGTGGTTGCGTGATCACTCCTCCAAGATGATCCAGCACCACTGAAGAATCTCTCATCCTTAGTGATTATGTCTCTCATAGATTTCGATTTTTTCCCCACAGGAGTTGATATGGCCTCATCCACCATTATGTCTTCCCTACCCCTGCCAAGGTTGGTGGCAACTCTCACTATCATATAGCTCATACTCCTTGAATCGTAAAGGTCACTGTCTTTTTTCGTAGCACCTCCTCATACGTATTGTCCGATATGGACAAAGAATCACTCCTTATGCCTTTCTTAAGGAATTTTTTAAACGATTTAGCAACTCCTCTGTCCTTCTCGACTGAACTGAAAGCCGGAGATTGTATAGGACTTGGACAAGTCCTATCCTCCATGCATAGCATTGAGATTTTTCTAGTGGAAGGGGCTAAGGTCTTCTCAGAACCACCCCCCCCCCCCCAATTGCACTCTGTTTTACCATGGAGTAACTTCCCTGTACTCCACCTTCCTTAACTACCTTTTGTTTCTTTTGTCGCCGACTCGGCAGCGCAGTTCCCAATCCCTGCACCCCGTTGATGCTAGTCGTTGAATCTCCTTGCGAATCACCTACAGGAGATGGTTGTACACTCTTGTCAACCTCCGAGACGAGGAACGTTTATTATACCTTAGTAGAGGTTTTCACCTTCTCTAATTCTCTCTTAACCTCTACATTTGAAGGATCTAACTCCAAAGCTCGGGTAAGCGCCTTCATCGCTTCATCCAATTTCCTCAACTTAGCATAAGCAACACCACTTCGGTACAAAGCCTTAACATTGTTTGGTGCAAACTTTAACAGAAATCTACATGCTTCAACGACCTTTGCAAACCCTCCCAACTTTAACTCACAGGCAACAAGATTCAACTTAACCGACACAACTAATTCCCACAACAACAATAAGTCTGAATCAGACCTTGGATCACTAACACAAACAAATTGTAAACTTTTCCCATACAAACGGACACCACTGTCATATCTCCCTACTCTGAATAGCTGATTACCATCCTTTTTAAACTTCGTAGCCGTAAGGATGGCCTGGCTAGGATGTTCCATCTCCCTTAACAGGTTTAACACATCCCCATCAAATTCCTTCTCCCATGTTGCCAAAAGTTCCCTCCTAGGATTATTCGCTTCCATCCTCAAACAAGTCCACACCGAACGAGCAGACCCTCACACCCAGCTAGAAAGGACTAGTCTAGTCAACCCAACCAAAGGCAATACCACCACCCAACTCAATCTAACCTTAGGAGTCAGAAGAAACAAAGCGAAGATAACCACACCAAACATAAGACTAAACACTACACACAAAGCTAGGAGAGGCAAACTCACACTCCACAAACAACACAAAGACCAACACAGCAGAAGAAAGCAAGGATAAGCAAAGTCGAGCACCTGAATCACCGATACATGCCACAGCCCCGAGCCCCAACCTTGCCAACCTCCCACCGGACGCGACCAAACGAGAAGGCGCGCCCCAGCCGCGCCCCAACCCCACCTTCCTACGCACACTGTGAGCTCATCAACCCCTGCGCACCTCCAATCCGGACACGTCGCACAGAGAAACCGACTCAGTCGGCACTCTCTGGAACTTACCAACACCCACCAAAGCACAAACACACCAAAAGCACTCAAACGGAACACTCGAAAAACTGACTAACAAGGAAAGGGAAGGACAGAAAGGATCAGATCGGAGGACGATGGTGCCGGTGGTGGCCTTCATCCGGCCATAGCGGCCTTCATTCAGCCGTCACCGGCACCGATGGACTAATAAATGCACAACTCTATGGTAGTTGGGGGTTTCACCCTGTTAGAGAGAGAAAGAACCTGCCTATTTAAAAGTATTGTAGAATTCCTCAGTTCTTGCTTAATGTGACAAAATAATTGTTATGTTTTGCTAGTTAAGTGAAATGTTACCTTACATTGTCTTAATTTATCTAATCTCAGGTTACCATTCAAAAAATTAAGATTATACCTTTGGTAACTTATATTTAATTTTTTTTTATCAAACTCAAAGAATATATTTAAAAATAAAAAAGAAATAGGTGATATGACATTTATCTATCCTCACTAGTTTACATTACTTCCTTTACTTTATAGTACCTTACACTACTATGTGAATTAATTCTACAACTTTAAAAAACAAGACGTGGTTCATTTATTAATATAGAATTTATGATTAATGTTTGAAGAAAATTATTGATGAAGACGAATTAGGCCCCATTCTTTTGTGCATTAATGCAACTAACTGCAACACAAGTTACCGCAAGCTACCGCAACATACCGCAAATTACCATTACCTTTTTACTATTTCCACCGCAATCTAACGCAACTAACCGCAATGTAACGCAAACGCAAATGCAACGCACAAAAGAACAGGGCCTTAATTGTGAACAGCGACTGTTAGCCTCTTTAAGCAAACCAACTATGTTATAATTTGTTGAAAGGGTCATAACTTAGGCCCTTTTTTTTTTACATATTCTTCTTTTAGCTTATTTGTTTTACATTACCTTACCTTGAACTTAGTTTACTTAGGACCCGTTCTTTTATATGGTTGACTGTGGTGTGGCGCCGTGCGATCTGGTGGAATTGTAGTGAATTGTGGTGGGTTTGGTAAAGTTGTGGTGGATTGTGGTGAGTTGTGGAAAGTTGTGGTGAGTTTTGGTTTTAATAATTGTAAATGTATTGGAGAATAAGAAATTGAAATGGGAAAAAGTGAGATAAAGTAATTAGAAAAAGATAGATTGTAATGGGTTGTGGTAGATTGTAGTGGATTGTGGTGTAATGTGGCAAGTTGTGGTGCGGTGTGGCACCATAGCCAGCCAGTCGCATAAAAGAACAAGTCCTTACTATTCCCAACATATTTTTATATAATTTACATTTGAAATTATTTCTTTACCTCACATAATTTATTTAAAAATGAAAACTATTTGTGATGTGACATTGGCTTCAATCTAAGACATTACCTAATTTTCTTTGTCTATCCATACCTTACTTGATAATCCTCCTTACTTACGATCGAAAAGAACAAGGACTTACTCTTTCAAAACCTGGGCAATGGGTAAGGTTAGGGCCGGCCCGTGACCCTTAAGGGTCACGGCCGAATTAGAACTTGTGACATACAGGGCTATGTCGGGTCAAAGGCTAACTTACCCTCACTGGCCTCGTAAAAAAAAAGTTTATTTTTTTGGGTGTGATTTTTGCAGCCACTAACCCAATTATATGTACTGATCCAATGAACCAAACAACAACAAATGAAGAACAGTAATCAAATATACCGAGATGAGATCATGCCTTCCTCGATGGATAACTAGAAAAAGGGTTTGTAAAAATCATCATGTAGTTGTAATTTACAGTTTAGAAGACCTACAAACGATAAACTAGCGGTATATATCTCGTCCATGCACAGAAAGATTGTCAATTATTAAAATATCTAGGATTATGGGTATTATATTTTTTGTGATAGAATATATATGTTAAACTTATTAAAATTGAAATATACATTTTTCACATACACAAACATATAGATCATATATTAGAATATATTATTTACATAATTTATTTTAATTTTAGTTAATTAAATATTATTATGAATATGAAAATAAAATAAAAA
Source organism: Portulaca oleracea (assembly GCA_029582165.1). Lineage (NCBI taxonomy): Eukaryota > Viridiplantae > Streptophyta > Magnoliopsida > Caryophyllales > Portulacaceae > Portulaca > Portulaca oleracea. Next base: position 39,947,878 of record CM055869.1, read on the forward strand.
ACGTTGTGTTATAATTTTTTTCATAGACACATACTCTAAAAAAAACAATAGTAACTTTTTCTTAGATTTTTTGAGTACGTAAATGCAAGCAATTGTATAATTCTTTCATAATCTTTCCTAGTAACATCTAACAAAAACTTAACCATAAATATTATAATAAATGATTAAGAAAATCGAAACTATGTGCGTACATTATAAAAATAATGTTGTTGGAAACTGGTTTTTATTAAACAAATATGAACTCTTTTATAAAATAATCAAAATAGAAAATGTTTGAGAAATTCTTAAGCATTAACATTTACTAGTAAATAACAAATATTCACAAATTAAAAAAATTCTAGTTCTAAAATTTAATAATATGTCAAACAATCACAACGTCAATCAAAATGTAGTTGAATTACTTTTTTTATAATAAAGAGAGATTAGTTATTGTTTGATGAATGAAAAATAATGTTTTTGAAAATTCAATAAGTGCTATGAAATATTATAGTCAATAATGTTTTTGAATTATTTTTTTATAATAATGTTTATATTTTTAATACCTTGAAGCCCAAGTTTGTACCCGCTATAGATACACATCTTGTATGAGCAATGAAAGATATCCATCTCCGCTATTTCTCTTATTATTTCTCTTCTCTCAATCTCTTCCTTCAATTGTTGCAATACACTTCAAATTATAACACGTTATCAGCACCAAACTCTATCTTTCGTTATCCCAATTATAATTTAAGGTTTTTATTAATAATTATAATTTTGTTAATTTGAAATTCTTCAACCTTTAATTGATTTTTTGTGAAACACCGGCTTGGATAAAATTCGTGAAATTTTTATTGTTAGGTTCCTACATTATATGAAAGCTTGTGATATTTTTCCATGATTTTTGGAGTCACTGGTTGTGAGTTTTGAATTTTTATGCCTAGTTATCTCATGAGTTTAGTCACTATTTTATTTGCTAAAATTATTGGCAAGTGTAAAGTTATGGAAATCTTTACAATAAATTATATATGCGATTGTACATTTTTCGTGATGTATTTATGAATTGTTGATATGTAATTATGAGTTATGAATGAAATATGTCCTACAATTGGATTTCTTGGTTTATTATTATAGCACTCTATAATTGAATAATAGTAATCTTTTTTATAAACTCATGGGATTAACTATTGGAGCTTTGAGTATTGGGGAGTCGTCTAATTTATTAAGGGATATAGCTCCCGTCCGACCCCAAGTTCCTGGCCTATTCTGAGGAACACGAAGCTATGCATTCGAGGGAGTATCTATGGGAGCTGGGTTAAGGATGTGTTGTTGATGGATCGGATAATAGCTCCTTATCGACCTCAATCATATATAAGGCCCATGCTGTGAAATCCGAGAATCACCATTCTAAAACATGGACATACTTTTGCTTAATTTTGTTTATGAACCTGAAGTTCAGTCCAATACTATAAATATTACCTAAATTTTATTAGTAACCAGAAGTTCACTACTCCGATAATGAATTTATTTTTACGAGTGAACCAAAAGTTCACCCTACCTTTAATGATAAATTCCATATAAATCTTGTTGACTAACCTGAAGTTCATTACACCACCAATATTGAACTCCAGATGAACACTAACATGCCCACTGTCAGATTTTTCTAGAATTATTGGCTTATCCAAATTGTGCGAATTATAATTTTATTATAGGTTCTATACGTTGTTAGACAATTTGTGGTAAATTTTTATGAATTTTGGAATTATATTTCTTGAGTTATGAATTTTGTACCGTAACTATCCTGATTTTTAGTGCAAATTCGGCGATCTTGCCTGATTTTTCTTGAATTATGTGCATGTGTTTTAACGGTATATAAATTTTACTGTATACTATTGATATTGTGTAGTAGTTGTGGCTAAAATTTGAAGAATTTTGGATGTGTATTTCAAGAGTTGAGAAGTTTTGGATAAATATGTCTAATTTGGTGTAATTTAGGTTGTTTGTATGCTAAGTTGAGTTATTAGTTATGAAAATTATATTTTATGCTAGCATGATGATCAAGTATTATTGTTAGTAATTGTCACCTTGTTTTGAGTAAGATTAATTAGGAAAAGATTATGATTATGATTCATGCTTGAATTTAATTACTTTGCGCATCCTTGCATGAGCTTCATTGTATGGATATTCAATAAATAGGAAATGACTAAGTTCACATGATAAATGCATATGGTCGATTGTGTTATTTATTTACACCACATCTCATAAAGTTTTCGTAGTCTTTGTGATACTTTATGTGTGTTTGTGATACTTTATGTGTGTACTTTGAAGTGTATAAAAGGGTCAAAGATACATATGTTTTTAATCTTTGTGAATACTCCATTTATACATGTCTATATGATGTGAAATCTTATTAAAGTGGATTATAGAAGTAATAATTGTTTAGTGTCATGCCATTAAATGCCAATTAGAGTGCATGTTAATTGGCATACCTATTGTTAAAGGACAACTATGGTATATTTGAGACTGATAAAGTATATGAAACTTACTAAAGTTAAGTGTTTTACAAAGTATTTATGTTGCCTTATTGTATTTGAGTATGACTGTATGTTTAGAAATGAAGTTCAATGTTTGGAGATTTACATTATTTTGTCATTTTCAAAATAAATGAGTTGTTAAACTATTAAACTCCATCCAATTGGTTCTATCTCATTTCCAAAAGTTAATGTGGTAACATATACAACGTGAAGGATTATGAGATAAACGAAAAGTCATAGCGCCAGAAGTCATGATAGGACATAATTGTGATGAACTGTTGTAATTCCTTTAAAAGATCATCTTCCCACTAGAAGTTGGGAAGCAAGAATGATTGTGGCAAGAATATTATTGAAAGTCCATGACATCATTGTGGATAAAATGGACATTAGGAACGTACCGGACGTACGTCAAAACATCTTGTTGACCTCTATCAAGTATCATTAAAGGATGAAAGAAAACAGATAGAGACAAAGAATATGCTAATGATGAGTACGACCATTTTGTTGATTAAACTTCATAAACACTTCTTTGTTTTGTGTCATGAATGGAAGAGGAGATATGTGCCCTTAAGGCAACATAATAACAAACACAATCATGAGAAATATTTTTATTACTTATTAATGAGAGATGCAAATGATAGTACTATATCAGGTACCTCAAATTTAATTGAAGGCTCCGGCAGAACCCATTATTTATAATAAAATCTAGGGAAATTGGAATCTAATAAACCAACCTTTGGGGGTCCTTTGACATAATTAACGAGCCAACCTTGAACATTAATATTCAACGAACCAACCTTAACATGTTGCTTTTTCCAACGAACCACCATTGAGTCCCACTAGTCAGAAATATGACATGGTGGTGGCGGATGCTGATTAGGATGTATTAAGAGCCAAAAAAAAGAAAAATAGATTGTGGCATGTGCTGAGTTATTTCTTTTGCCTAGTCACTATTCTCCTTTATTTTGATCTCTCCTTGTCTGTTAACTCTCCTATCTCCTTCTCTATTAACTCCAACAAAAAAACGTTGGATTGAATAATCCAACCCATCCCCCAACCTCTCACTTTCTCTCTCAACTCCACCCCACCATCACCCTTCCTCACCACTGCCACCACCACCTCCACCTCCACTGCCGCCATCTTCTCAAACTCACTCTCACAACTCATTCTTCAGTCAACTTTCCAAGTCAATCCCAGTCCACACTTCCTTCCATGGATAACATTTGAATTCTTCCTTCTTCACATTCATTCATTTCCAACCACAATATCTATGGCTTCTTCTTCTTCTTCTTCTTCTCCTCTATTCTTCTTCTTCACCATCTTCCTCAGCTTTTCACTGTCTACTTCCATATTCACCAACTTCTTTATCAACTGCGGCGCCGGCGAAAACGCCAAAGTCTCCGACGGTCGGACCTTCGTCGGCGACGTCAAACCACGGCTGTTCAAATTCTTCGGCCGCCGGAGCACAGTCATCCCAACACCAACAACTCTGTCAAGAACCCGCTCTACACAAAAGCCAGAGTGTTCCATACACCGTCGACGTAGTAGTTCAATGTCCCATAAAACAGTACTTAAATTCTTCGACTCCATTTTTACCCGTTTCTTGAGCTTGGAGATGCTCGATTTGATGTTACCGCATCTGGGCATTTGCTGCTCTCCAATTTCACTGTTGGAAAAAACGATTTTGTGAAAGAATTCATCATTAGGGTTGGAGATGGGGGCGGTTTTTTGAGGGTTCATTTTGCGCCGAGGGATGATTTTGCGTTTGTTACGCCATTGAAGTGGTGGAAGCTCTGAATGTCACAACATTCAAGGGGGAGAAATCGAGGGTTTTAGAGACGAATTGTAGGATCAATGCTGGGGACAACAGCCCAACTTTTATCTATAATTTCTGGAGAAATTATGGCGGCGATGGCTGGTGGGTGCTGGTGGCAGGGAACTCGAATAGAGGCAGAGGGACAGGGCAACGTCAGGGAGAAAGAGATGGGAAAAGAAGAGAGGGGATGGGTCGTGCTGGGGGGTTGAGAGAGAGAGATAGAGAGAAAGAAGGGGGTGAGGTGGAGGTTGTGGCGGTGGAGATGGAGGCAGTTGAGGTGGAGGTGGAGGTGGTGGCCGGTGGTAATGGTGAGGAAGGGTGATCGTGGGGTGGAGTTGAGAGAGAAAGTGAGAGGTTGAGGGATGGGTTGCATTATTCAATCCAACGTTTTTCTGTGGGAGTTAATATTGAAGGAGAGAGGAGAGAGGTGAGTTAACAGAGAATGGGAGAGAAAAATAAAGGAGAACATAGTGACTAAGCAGAAGAAATAACTTAGCACATGCCACAACCTTTTTTTTTTTTTTTTGCTCTTATTACATCCTAGTCAACATCCGCCGCCACCACCATGTCAGATTTCCGATGAGTTGGACTCGGTGGTGGTTCGTTGGAAAAAGCAACATGTCAAGGTTGGTTCGTTGAATATTAATGTTCAAGGTTGGTTCGTTATATCAAAGGACTCCCAAAGGTTGGTTTATTAGATTCCAATTTTCCTAAAATTTATCATATTTTTGAGATTTAATATAATAATATTTCCTCTCGTTCTCCTTTCATCACACAAATAAATGAAATAGGTCCATTATTTATCATATTTTTAATGGTCTTATTGAATTTTAAAAACATTATTTTTCATTTATAAAACAGTAATTAATCCCTCTTTATTATAAAAATAATAATTAATGCAACTACGTTTTGATTGATATTGTGTTGCATGTTTGTTTGCAAATGGGAAGTATGATGGGTTACAGGAAAAGAATACCGGAAATGGACTCACAATCAGGAGTGCATGCTTTACAATCCCAAAAGGAGACAAGGGATTACTCTATTGTGTTTCTTAGAGAGTGTTGTATGTTAGCTTGGATGTTTGACAGTGTTTCTTTCAATTTTGTCAAGAGGGATGCAAACAAAGCTACCCATGAAGCAACAAGAACTAATATTCTGCGTAACACACCCAAATTTTGGCTAGATGGGGGTCCTGAATCGGTCATGGCAATGGTTCAAACAGATGTAGTACCACTTTAATTATGTTACCTGGGAGAATAAAACCATTTTGCATGTTTTGGATTCAAAAAACAAAAAACTTTGTTTTCATTGATGTTGTGATTGTTTGACATATTATTAAATTTTAAAATTAGTAATTATTTTTTAATTTGTGAATATTTGTTATTTACTACTAAATGTTAATGCTTTATAATTTCTCTAATACTTTCTATTTTAATTATTTTATAAAATAATTCATATTTATTTAATAAATTTTTTTATCAACATTATTTTTATAATGTGCACGCATAGTTTCGATTTTATTAATCTTTTATTATAATATTTAAGGTTAAGTATTTTTTTAGATGTTACTGGGAAGATTTTGAAAGAATTATTCAATTGCTTGCATTTATTCAAAAAATCTAATAGAAAAATTTACTATTGTTTTTTTTAGTCTATGTGTCTATGAAAAAAATTATAACACATAGTTTTTGTTTTTTTTTTTTCATATTCATAATAATATTTAATTAACTAAATATAAATAATTATGTAATTAATATTTTCTAATATATGATCTATGTGTGTGTGTGTGAAAAATGTATTTTTCAATTTTAATATGTTTAACCCATATATTCTAGCACAAAAAAGTATAATACACATAATCCTAGATATTTTAAAAATTGACAATCATCCCGTGCATAAACGGTATATACACCGCTAGTTTATCATTTGCAGGTCTTCTAGAATGTAAATTACAACTACATGATGATTTTTACAAACCCTTTTTCTTGTCATCCGTCGAGGAATGCAGATCTCTTCTCGGTATGTTTGATTACTGTTCTTCATTTGTTGTTGTTTGGTTCATTGGATCAGTACAAATAATTGGGTTGTTGGCTGCGAAATTCACTACCAAAAAAACAAATTTTTTTCGTAGGTTGGTGAAGGTCAGTTAGCCCTTGACCCGAACTGATCCTATATATGACAAGTTCTAACTCGGCCATCACCCTTATCGGTTACGGGCCAATACTAACCTTGACCATTGCCAGGTCTAGAATAGACTAAGTCCTTGTTATTTGGGATCGTAAGTAAAAAGGATGATCAAGTAAGGTATGGTTAGATAAAGACAACTAGGTAAAGTCATGGATGGAGGCAAATGTCACATTACCAATTGTTCTCATATTTAAATAAATTATGTGAGGTAAAGAAAATATTTCAAATTTAAATTATGTAAAAATATGTTGGGAATAGTAAGGTAAGATCAAGGTAAGGTCAGGTAAGGTAAAATAAATAAACTAAAATAGGAATATGTAAAAAAAAACATAGGGCCTAAGTTATCACCCTTTCAACAAATTATAACATAATTGTTTTGCTTTAAGAGGCTAACTAGTCTTTATTCCCGTGCAATGCACAGATTATTCTGTTTTATTTGTTGATTTTCGATTTAATTATAGGTATATTTTCTTTGTCTTTCTTCAATGATACTCAATTTTTAAGAATTTTAGTTTTATTGTTCTCTAAATAGTCATTCTTATTTTCCTTGCAATTAGATCAAATATATTGTCATTGATTTTTTTCCCTTGTTATATTTTAGTGTCAACAATTTCTATAATTGTAAATTTTGAATCTTAAAGTATATTTTACATGTTACTTATGATCAATATTAGTAAAGTAATTAATAAATTGAAAATTTTCATTTTCTCTTTATTTATAATCATATAAATTATTACCAAACTTAACCTTTCTGATTGTTTATTATAAAAAAAATAAAAATCATCCAATTTTTGTAATAACCACTTAATGATTTAATTTTTTTGTAATGAGGCAACACAATTGGTTGGGTTGTTTAACTCCAATAACATTCTAGCTGATAACAACCCTAAAATTCATGTAGTCATATTTGAATCCCTGAGAAGATGAATTCCTAGGTTTGATTCTTCCTCCCTCAATAGCCTATTACCAAAAAAAAAAAATTTTATTCAACTATGTTTCAGTTTCTTTTTTTCATCCTCGTGAAATTTGATTCTCCTTTTATGTTCACTTTCACATTTTGGGGTTTTTTTTCCTTTGATTCATCCAAATTGAAGAGCCAACAAAGAAGCTTAGAGGCCCTACAATGTTGTTTGATGTGCATGCATGTAAATGGGAAGACCGTGTGGTTGTACTTTTCAATGCCAAAAACCATCCCATTGGACCTTCAAGTGAAGTGGTGACCGAGTTCAGTCGATTCTTAGGCACTATTGGCCACGATGAAACTTGGGCACCGTTGACTTACACTGACTGGAGACGAGTCCCAGACAAAGACAAAATATGGGAATACATTAATGTAAAGATTATTTTATTTTATTTAATTTTTTTGTTGTAGCTTCATATCACGTGAAGTACCTACCTTATTATCCTTACTTAAACATGTTTAGGGGAAGTATATAATTCCTGCAAGTTCGAAAACACGGGTGTTACAAACTATTAGAGATTCTTGGAGGATTTATAAAAGTCGCATCAAGGACAAATATTACAAGTCGTATAAAACTGATGATGAAAGGTTGCAACACCGACCACAGACAATAAGTGAGCAAACCTTCAGGATTCTGTTGCAATACTGGAATGATCCTACTGTTCAGGTATTCAAATTACCATGTTTTGTTATGTTTCATTTAATAACATTTCCTATGACATCCTACTTTTTCCCCCATTTTTTTTAAATAAGGAAATTAGTGCCCAAAATGCAAAATTCCGCGGGGAATATGAGAATGAACACACTGTCGGTCCTATAAGCTTTGCAAGCAAATTTAATGAATTGGTAAGTACAGTCATGTATTCATTGAATTTAAATTTTCCATTATACGCGTAGCTAGTTGCCATATTTCCTTTTAATGCCCTTTCTATATATGTCATATTTGCTACATTTCTCTAATTACTTTGTATATTTAATTCAGAAAAAGGAGGGTGAGTCACCGTCAAAGACAAAAATGTTTGAAGAAACTCGGAAAAGGAAAGTAGGGCGTACCTATAAACGAACTAATAATGATGATACAGTCGACAAAGTTGTAAGCTTTCTGTCTAAGATCATTATATTCCGATTTTTCTTTTTTCTTTTTTTTACCCTTTTTCTCTTGTATATGTTTATGTATGTATTTTGTCATTCTTATCAAACTAGAAAAAGATGAAGGAGATTGAAGCATGGCAAGAAGCAGGACTGTGTTCAGATGATGAAGATCCGTTTGATAAAGTGTTGAAGAAAGACGAACGTCCAGGACGATTAAGATTACATGGAAGGGGGGTCTGTGTCAGAAGTTTGAAAGGTAATAATATCGATGAGCCCACACCGTTGGCCCCAGAATTCATTGAAGCTATCAAAGCAAGTCTAGGAGATGAGATGCAAAGGGATTTTGATGCTCATAAAGAACAAATGGAGGTTGAGTTACAAGTTGAGAAAGATAAAGTGACTGAAATGCAAATGAAATTAGATGCTCAAAAGGCTGAACTAGATGCTCGGAAGGCTGAGGTGGCATCACAAAGGAGCATTTTGTCGTTGTTCCAAAACTTCCTAACCCCCGAGATGCTTGATCGTGTCACTAAAGCTTCTACTCAATGAGGTTAGTATATATTTGTTGGCTAGAGTAGTGCATTTTTCTTAATTTCTATCTTTAATTACCTTGATTTCATCCCTAATGAAGACTAGAATTTTGATGAGTTCTTGGCTTGAGTGGTGTCAAATACCTTGATTTCACCTCTAATATACCCTAGATTTTTTGTCAATCCTCGAGAAGTATTCGTGTTGCAATTTTGAAGGACCCAACGTACTGAGTTCTCCTTCTTAAAATGTGGTTAGTAGTAGAGAGTTTTTGGGTATTGTAATTAGTAGTTTATGCTCTTGGGTTAAGAATTACAGTTGTGTTAAATTTAGTGGTCATTTCCTTGATTCATTCATTAGTCATTCATACATTGCTTAATTTAGAACCAGAAAACAGTGTAGTCTTGATAGGGGTTATTTGTCTTGCTGAAGAGGGATTAGGGTTAGTGACTTAATATAGATGAAGATAATGAAAACCACAAGCATTTTGTTGAAAACAATTAGTGTTTTTGAATGAGAGTCAAATTCAGGCTACTGTGATAGTGTGGTTGTATTTTAGGTTCCAGGTAGTAGCATGGAAGCTGAAAACAATGAATATTTTGAATGTGATTAAGGATTTAATTAGTCTTTGGAATGCTTGCCTTGGAATACTTATGCATATAGATTGATACTGAGCGTGTGGCACGTTACATACTCCGACGTGTCGTCGTTGAGTTTGAGTTTTTGTTCATTTTGTATTATTTACAGGGATGTAAGGCTTTAAGCCTGGGAAACGTCCATATTACAAACGGAACTCTGCCGAATTTTATTTAGAAAAATTTGATAATGAATATTTTTACGCTTCCTTTATACCTCTTGACCTTAACCGGGTTGACATTGACCCTAATGGCCCTTCTTAGGAGTCAGGCTTTTACATATGCAAATACTAGTACAAATGGAGAAGGGAATGCTTTTAATTTATTTTCTAGTGCACATGTTGCCATCATATGTTGGATTAATAATGTATCTTATTTCTCTGTTTTGTAGGTTAACTTGGCTGATGTTGGATGGAATACGCTGTTTTTAGCTGTTCATATTTTGCAATTGACGACAAAGGATGTTCATAAATATAACAAGTTTTTGCATATACTTTTGGGTGACGGAACAAGTAGTTATGATATACTTTTGGGTGAAGGATTACAAGTAGGATTTACTTTTGGGATGGAATACTAGTTAGATACTTTTGGATGAACAAGTACTAGTGTACGAAGCCTAATTATATTTTGGCTTGTTAGGTGGATGTTAGGAAGTTAATATATAAGTAAACTACATGTGAATCACTTGGATGATCTAAAATGTAGTATTTTATTTCATCAGAATGTGTTCTTATGTCTCAATTATATTTTGTTATATTTTTTTAAGTATTTTTACAAGATTGGGTGAAAATAGCAAGCTATTCCTATAAGAGCAAGAGAACATTGCATTGCAAAAGGTGAAACTAAAATGGTTACATGACTTATAAAGTCTTCTTTGATACATAAGGCAACGTTTCTACTTGAAAGCGTTGCATTAGCTTAATGGCTAAGGCAACATTTCTTTTTCTAAGTGTTGCAATAGCCAAAATATCTAAGGCAACGTTTTTTTTCTCAAACGTTGCAATAGCCTAAAAAAGTGTTGCATAGCCTATTGCAACGCACACCTAATATTACGTTTTGTAAAACTTTGCCATAGACCTAAGGTAACACTTTTTCAGTTTTAGGTTAACGGTTTTGGTGCGTTGCTATAGGTATGTTTTGTTGTAGTGGTGCAGTCAAATTTAAAAACTTTTGACAATAAATTTCTCAATATATAGATTCATAACGAAAATACTACACCCGTCTCATATTATTTGTCTTTTTGCCTATTTCTTTATCCCAAAACATTTGTCCTATTTACAATTCCAGCAATTGTAATTCCTTTTCTACCCCTGATTAATAAATTCATTTTTCACTTTTTACAATTCCAACAACTATTATCTTCAATTAAAATAGGGGTAGTTTGGGTAAATTAAATACTTTTTACCTCAATTCTCAATATGCATTGGTCTTCTCAAGTTAGGTAAATGGACAAATAAAATGAGATGGAGGTAGTATTCTCCTAGAAATATAAGATTACAATTGTTAATAAAATATTATATAATAAATTATCAATAAAAAAAATGATATTGAAGACCGTAATAATCAAATAAGGGACAATTAAAATGAAATGGAGGGAGTATTTATTTTCAAAACTTAGAATGATACAGATAATTAGGAATAGAAACAGTTATAATAAGGCCCCGTTCTTTTATGTGGTACCGGGTGGTGCAGCACCGCACTACTCAATATTCTACCATATTTCATCACACTCCACCATATTTTAATAGAAATCATTACCAAAATATCTTCTTACTTTTCTCTTTCCACATTTTTCTACTCTACTTTTTACATTTTCTCTCTTCACCTACCCCATCTAGCGCAACTCACCACACCTCACCACACTTTTTCAAATTCTACGACCGCATAAAAGAACGGGGCCTAACTCATAAAAAGCGTTGAGAGTGTAAAATGTTAAATGGATCGAAAGGGTAGACATATAAGTAGGATATTTACACCAAAAAAATGATGGAAGAGAAATGGGTGGGAGCTAAAAAAGGGTGTAGGTTCATTTTTTCACGTAATAAATTATTAATTTAATATTTTTATGATATTTATTTTATTTTCTTAGTTCTTTTATAAAAGTGGGAAAAACAATTTCATTAAAAGAAAGTTTCAAAAATTAAAAAAATGTAGTGAATGGAATCAAGAAATGAAAATTTAAATTTGGCTATGTAAGGTAGAACATGTAACCTATTGCATACTTCTATTACTTTGGGCTAAATGAACCAAAATATTAATGCACATTTACTACCTTGCTACGTACTCTTATTCATTTGCTAGTTGTTCATTGCGTTTAATTAAATAAAATAATAATCAAATTCTTTATTCTTTTCCTTTCTTTTCCTTTCCTTTCCTCTTCTTGTCTTTCTTCTTTCTTCTTTTTCACGGTAGTTGCCCAATTTTTTTTTTTTTGGTAACTGTTTTATCAAGACTTGAACCTTTGTTGAAAGTGTGAAAGTTAAAGGAGTTTACCACTTAACTACTGCTTCGTTAGTGACATAAATGTCAAATTAAAAAATAACAAACTGATGCATGTAAGTTACATATATAAATACATAATTAATATAATATTCATTAGCTTTTTAGATAAGTAATAAAACTTTATTATGTTTTTATTTAGCAAATATAGTTTCAAATATATTTCTTTCTATATAATGTATATAGGTAAAAATATTTCTCTAATTAATGATTACAAAAAGAAACTTGCAATATATATATATATACATATATATATATATATATATATATATATATATATATATATATAGTTTTTTAATTAGTATTCTTTTTGAGGTATATAATTTAAATTAGTATTCCAAAAACATTTATATTATGTAATGTCTAAAGATAGTACAACATTTTTTCACTGTGAAATAAGAATTAATATCAATAACTTGCTCCATATTATTTTGAAATTTAATATAATAAAGTTTCCTCTCTTTCTCCTTTGATCGCACAAAAAAAATGAATTAAGTCCATTATTTATCATATTTTTAATGGTCTTATTGAATTTTAAAAAACATTATTTTTCATTTATATAGCAGTAATTAATCCCTTTTTATTATAAAAAAAAATTAATGCAACTACGTTTTGATTGATATTGTGATGCATGTTTGTTGCATGTTGAGGGTGGAAAGAGGATTGACACCGCAAGTCTCGAAACAGGGAATAGCGCGTTTTGGTTTGCAAATGGGAAGCATGATGGGTTACAGGAAAATAATACTGGAAATGGACTCACAATCAGGAGTGCATGCTTTTCAATCCCAAAAGGAGACAAGGGATTACTCTATTGTGTTTCTTATAGAGTGTTGGATGTTAGCTTGGAAGTTTGATAGTGTTTCTTTCAACTTTGTCAAGAGGGATGCAAACAAAGCTACCCATGAAGCAACAAGAATTGATATTCTGTGTAATACAACCAAATTTGGGCTGCATGGGGATCCTGAATCAGTCATGGCAATTGTTCAAACAAATGTAGTACCACTTTAATTATGTTACCTAGGTGAATAAAATCATTTTGTGTGTTTTGGATTCAAAAAACAAAAAACTTCGTTTTCATTTATGTTGTGATTGTTTGACAAAATATTAAATTTTAGAATTAATAATTATTTTTTAATTTGTGAATATTTGTTATTTACTACTAAATGTTAATGATTTATAATTCTTTAACATTTTCTATTTTAATTATTTTATAAAAGAAAATTCATATTTGTTTAATAAAAATAAGTTTCTGACAACATTATTTTTATAATGTACACACATAGTTTCGATTTTCTTAACCATTTATTATAATATTTAAGGTTAAGTATTTTTTTTACACATTACTCAGAAAGATTTTGAAAGAATTATACAATTGCTTGCATTTATTAAAAAAATCTAATAAAAAATTTGCTATTGGTTTTTTTCGTCCATGTATCTATGAAAACAATTATAACACATAGTTTTGGATTTTATTTTCATATTCAAAATAATATTTAATTACCTAAATTTAAAAAAATTATGTAATTAATATTTTCTTGTAAAACCCCGGAAAATCCGATTATAATTGTCGCCATATCGTTAGTGTTATTTTACGTTCCGTTATTTATTTTGTGTTTAATTTGTTAACACTTGTGCTCGCAGGACCGTCGAGGGAATATCAGGGGTAATATAGTCTTTTATACGTGCATGGATATGCATGGAAATATGGGTATTTTGGTAATTTCAATGTTAATTCTTGATGAAGGTGTCGTAATTTATAAGTTAATTTTGTTGCTATTTTTAGTATATTAGTATTATTATTATAATTTCAGAAAATAAAAATAGTTATTATTTTCTTATGACTATTTTTAAAAGCTGGTTGTTAGTTACTCCCTTCTTCCCATATTATATGTCAATTTAACTAACTTTTTTCCCCCATAATATCTGTCATCTTACAATTCCAACAACACATTAAGTACTAATTTATCAAATTAACCTTATTAAATACATCTTTTTCTTCAACTTTTCTCTTTTATTCACCATTTTTATTTATTATTCACCATTTTATTCACATTTTTCTCATTTCCAACAATGCAAATAAATGTAGACTGGGAGTTTTCTTGGTTTTGTAAATTATGTCTTAAGAGACAAATAATATGGGAAGGAGGGAGTATTTCTTTTTACAAATTATTTTACTTAATTACTTTATAGTTAGTATATATTTTAGTTAATAAACCCTATTCTATACAAAACACTAATCTCTTATCTCTCCCCTCTCTTCCTCTCTGTCGTGGCATTAACTATCGTCCCCCACCACTTGCAAACCGCCGCCTTTCGTCGCCGGAGCACCACCGCGCCTTTTTCTCCCTTTGTTTCTTCTTTGTCATCCCTCTCGCTCACCCTTTGTACGCCTCACTGTGCGCGACCGCCGCCGCTTAGCCTAGACCACCGTTCGATGACAACGTGACCACCGCACCACCACGTCGCAATCGCAGGAGATGTGCACGCTGCCAGAACCGAAGGGATCGACCCCCTGCTGCTGCTATCGCTGCTTTTGACGTTGCTGATGTCGCCGTTGCTCTGTCCCGACGCCGACAACCACCGTCCAGCGACCGCCCTTCGACGCCCTCGCTGCCACCGACGTCCGCCCTCTCTGCCACCTACCTTGCCCAACCATGCATAAACCCTAAAACCTTCTAAATGTTTTGTGTTTTGTTGGCTGTCTATTTTGAAGAAATACTCTTGAAGAAGAAGAAATTATTATTTGGTTCTTAACTATTAACGTTATTATTTCTTCTTATAATCTGAATATTTGTGTTTTATTAGTATCATTGTCATGTTTAGGTTTATGATTAGTATTATTATTTACGTTAATGTTTATGATTAGGAGTGTTAGTATAATCTGAGTATTGTGTTTCGTTAGTATTATTATCATATTTAAATTTATGATTAGTATTATTATGATGTTTATGTTTATGATTAGGAGTCTTACGTATAATATGAGTAATTGTGTTCTCACAAGTATTATTCGGTTATGTTAGGAGTATTTACGTATAATCTGAATATTATTATTAGATTATGCATGTTCTAGGTTGGATTAAGTTGTTAAATTTGAGTTCATGGGCTTTAAATGATTAATGATGCATGTAAGCAAGTTTATATAGAGTTGCATTTTAATTCTTGATTTGTTTGACGATGTCAATATTAAAACCTTGAATTTTCTTTTATTCATTTTGAGAGTTGAATCAAAAACTTTAGTGTATAACCTTATTATTAATATATTATGATTTTCAAAAGGGTGTTTCTAAATCTCCTTGGTTGTTTTTGCAAAATTTAAATTATATTATGTTTGAAAAAGTTTTGATCTTTAGGCTATTAATCGTATTATTTTGATTATGCCTAGGTTTATTGTTTTGATTAATGTATTGTGATATGAGAAACAATATTTTACTTGTAATATTGATGGTATGGAATGTGTGAAGTATGTTTAAAATGTTAATTTATGAATGATGAGAACCGTATAGTGTTCTTAGGGGTGGGTTAGGTGGAAAGTAGATTGTGTTAATTCCGTACGCCACATTTTGATTTTAGAAATTATTTTATTTTAGGCGCGATCTAGACCGTCCGTTTTAGTGAGCTCAAGTGTATTCATGAAGTGAAGAGAAGATTGTCAGGTAATGTTTGTCTCCTAAATCCCACTGGGGTGCATTTTAATTGTTTTGATTGATTCTAAGTTGTGGTTGCGATGTGCTTCCTGACGGGATTTTGTGGTGAAAATTGGCTGTCTATTTTGGATGTCGATTATGTTCTTTTGAGTTGGTAAAATGTGGGCAGTATTTTTTGTGTTTCTTGGAAATGGATTTGGAAATTGGGAGTGAACTGATTGAGACTAGAAAGGTGTGTTATTAAACCTGACTAATAAATCAAATGAGACGTAAATTTGGGTTCGGGCAACATCCCCAAAGACCAGGTTCATGGCATCTTGTAGGGGAGTTGTCAAGAGATAAGGGAAGCCTGATAAGTGCTACTTCCCCGGGTTTAAGTGTGTGTGCACGTGTGTGACATCCGTATGATTGAGATTGTGATTGATTGAGATTGAGATTGATATTGAGATTGAGATTGTGATGAGTTTGAGATATGATTATAGCGAGGCCGTGGACCTCGAGGGCCAAATAAGTAAGGTCTACCCGCTTAATAAATTTCAAAGATGGGTATGGTTGGTTGGGAAAAAAGTTAATTGTGAAAAGATTTGTCTTGTTCACTTCTCTCCCCTAAAATGAATTGAAATGGATTTTAAATTGTTTTGACGGTTAGGGGTAGACATTATTGAGTCATCCTCATCTTTTAATTGTTTTGTTTTCTAGTGATGCATTCCATTATGAGAATGTCAACTAGCAATGAGATCGATAATAGAGTTTTTATTTGAATAAACATGTTGTTGTAGTAGTCAGACTTGAAATCTTTCAGTAGCTTTTTATGTTTTGAAACTAGAATGTTGTTTAAGTTTTAAATCAAAGTATTTGTTTGTTTAAGTTAATCTCTATTTTTGTCTTGTATCTCTTCGGAGGTATGATAGTGACACCCATTATTAAAGATTGTGATGTATGTTCGCCTGACCTTAGTCTCAAACTTGAGGGTTCATGATTCATGGCGGATGTTTTGAAGTGAAATGGACGTGAGGACGTTGCCTAGCTCGGTCATGAAGTCAAGCAAAACAGACCCTGTGCCAAAAGGAAACAAATTGGAGCAGTGTAATATTTGGAGAAAATTCACAGGCCTCATTTCAAGTCCGTTTGACTTGAAATTTGGCAGTCATGATCCTCATAATTTATCATATGTTTCAGCCAAATTTGAGGATCAAAGCTTGTGTGGATCACTCTCAGGAAAGCATGTTACATGTTGTTTTTGCCAAGAAAAATAAGTTTTACATGCTGTAGAGTTTTGCTTCGTACATGCTCATTTGGTGTCCAAAATGGTTGATTCCAAAGCCATTGGTTCACTTTATGAGTCCTTTATCACTTTACAAAAAGTGCACGTGACTGAATTTGAGGGACATTTTCTACAGCCCAATCAGTCCGGGTATGTTAGGGAAGGGACTGTTCTCGGCAGCTTTGATCTTGAAGGGTTATTTGGGTATTTTCACCATGAATTCGACTTCTCCTCCACTTTTGCCCAAGAAGAATTTTGTAGTATGATGAATGAGCTTTCCAAAATGTCAAAGTTTGATCAATTTGGAGTTTGTTTGCATCCTACACAGCCTATGCAATCAGACCCTGCGCTAAAGACATTAATTCTGGATCAGGTTGTCTTTTTGGTATTTTATCAAGGGTAAATAAGTCTTTTCACTTGGTAAATGTTATTCTCACTTGTTTGGACGTCCAAGGAAGTTCTCGGCTGTTTGAAGAAGCACACCAACATTATTATAGCAATTGGCAGCCACAGATTGGAATCCAAGTGAAGAGAGATAAGCCAATGGAGAAGTGCCATGCGTTTTGTTCTAATTAGTCATCTTTGCAAACCTTTTGGACGAGAGACATCTGCTGAAGTTATGTATTAGTTTAAATATTATGTATTAGTTTTAATTAAGCTCGATTAGAGCTTTCTTCATGGTTAGGAAAGCTCAAATTAGACAACTAGAGTAGCCAGCTAGTTTGCCTACTTCAGTATATATCCTTGTAATAGTTCAGTTTCATATATATGAATTTGACTTGTTGAGTGAAAGAAAGAAAGCTTTAAGCTTATTCTTTTTTGTGAGTGACGTTAAACTCTCATCCGGTTAAATCTACCTCAGTATCTAGGATTGACATTCCTAATGGTGTGTGTAGAGCTTGATTATTTCAATGGTGGTGCGTCTGTAACCATTGAGGTAATCGAGTCCTTGCCCTTGTGTTTCTTTCTGTGGTGTGTCTGTATCAGCTAGAATCACAAGTTTATCTATCTTTTCTTGTTTGTTTTCGATCCTTGGTGTTTCTTACGTTAGATGTGTGTCCAGATCAGTGCACTCTGATTCGGTTTGGGCGTGTGCACAGATCAGATTGACTTTTCCGCTGCTAATTGTTGGTCAACGTAGGTTTGACTGTTAATTGAATTTCCAGGGCGTTATATTTCTAATATATGATCTTTATGTGTGTGTGTGTGTGAAAAATGCATATTTCAATTTTAATATGTTTAACACATATATTCTAGCACAAAAAAGTATAATACACATAAAACTAGATATTTTAATAATTGACAATCTTCCTGTGCATGAACGGAATATACACTGCTAGTTTATCATTTGTAGGTCTTCTAGACTGTAAATTACAACTACATGATGATTTTAACAAACCCTTTTTCTTGTTATCCATCGAGGAAGGAAGAATCTCTTCTCGACATGTCTGATTACTGCTCTTCATTTGTTGTTGTTTGGTTCATTGGATCAGTACATATAATTGGGTTGTTCGCTGCGAAATTAACTCCCTGTATGATATTTAACGAGATCAAAGATTGGATCTTGATCGATTAAACATCAATGACACGTGCCACCAATATAGGAAGAGGGGATGCTTCACGTGAATATGGAGAAAAGAGGGATGTTTCACGTGAGAAACCAGGATCTATGGAGGGCTTTGTGAGGTGAGGTCTTTTGTGGGGGAAAAGAATATGAAATATTGAATCTTGGAGAGATTTGAGAGAGAGGGAAGAGAGTGATTAGAGAGGGAGGGAGAAAGCTATTTTGGCGTGAGGCCTTGCTTGTGAGAAGGAAAGATGATTGCCAGAAAGTAGGGAATTAGTTAGAGGAGAGAGAGGGAGTTTGTTGGAGATATTTTGTGAGAGAGATAAGGAGGGACGTTTGGGAAAGAGAGGGGTAACATTGGGAGAGGGTTTGAGAGTATTGTGAGTATTGCTTGACTAGCCTTAGGGTTAACTGATTGAGATAGAAGTAACCGGATAGTTCAAGGGATCCTATCTTGATACAGAAACACCACAAGAAAGAAAACCCTAGGGCTAACTTGACCTTTAACCTAGTTACAGAAACACCTTCTAGTTTCAGGGTTCAAGCTCTTCCTAAACCACTTGGTTGCCAAACCAAGATACAATAGAAGAGATCAACGAGGTTCTCACGAAACACTCAACGGGTAAGCTAAAAGCTTGATTCTATTCATGGTTATAAACTAAGGTGCCTTTGAAAGGCTACAAGCCTAGCTATTTATACTAATACAACCCTATATGGACTGGGACTCTAGACTTGGCGTGCAAGCCAGTCAGAATAGACTAGGATTACTCCTACTTGGCGTGCAAGCCAAGATATCCTAGATCTAGACGCCTATCTATGATATCTCCTCCTCGGATTAGGACTCCTTATCCTAAGATGAGTTAGTTACATCAATCTTATCCTAGTAGGACTTGGTTTTCCAAATCCAAGATGGATTAGTTACAAAATAAGCCAACCTTATCTAGGAGAACAAATCTTGGCGCCAAAGCAATCTTCCACACGCCTATCACACACACACCACACCTTCTAAAACATTCTAGAACATCCTAGACTAATCTAGACTCCTATATCTTGATGCTCAAGTTTATAAATCTCACTTGGCATCTTACATGACTCTAAATACTATGATAATAATATGAATGATAATTAAAACAATTAAAAGCTAGCAATGTGAAAGTTACATCCAAAAGACCAAAACCGTGAAATTAAAAATTGAAATGATCAAAATGTGAAATTCACTTTGGGCTTGGTACAAGGCCTTTTGATGTGGCTTGGACCTTGTCTTGGACGAGTCTTTCTTGGGTTTGGACCCTCTAGGATGTTTGGACATCCTGTTGGAACAAGGAGCATGTGATATGGATCGGACTCTGGACCCCCACTTGGAACTGAATCTCCTTTATTGGGTCGGGGTTAACTGGACTTCTTTCCTTAAGGACCTTATCTTTATTCTTGTATTTTGCTTGGGCCTTCTTGAATGGGTTGAGGGGAGTAGGCGTGGGCTAATTTACATCATTCCTCCCTTGTTGAAAGAAGTTTGTCCTCAAACATGGAGGATCAACCAGTGCAAATACTTCAATGGACCTACCAGGAACCAGTGCAAATACAGAGTAGGATTTGTGAGAATCCTAGCCCAGGTAAGTTCCTCTCCTTCCTTCTATCTCCATCTGATTTTTGTTTTTTATTACACCCTCCTCTTGATCACACTGGGTTTCAGCGGCTTGAACTATCTTCTTGGAAGATTAGACCGATCCCAGACCTTTTTAGGGTTTTCTCGAGTGGATCTGGGAACAAGGAAAAAGAAATTCGTTTCTTCGGTGGAAAAATTGAGGTAAAGAGTTACATTGGAAACCCGAGTTCAATTTTGTCGATGTTGGGTTTTATGGCCCACAATCAATTTTGAAGGATTTGGATGTTACCAGCGCCGAAGTCGATATAGCCAGCGTCCCGGTTCGATGTCGTCACTCAAGGCGTTGCCCCCTGGCCACAGTCTCTTACAGAAATGGCCATATTCGGCAGCTCTTCACTTTTATTTCTAGGTTTTTGTAATATTTAACCTAGTTTTCTTTTCCTTCATTATACTATAAATATAGGTTGTTATCAACCTATACACCTACGACATACGACAAACACACACAAAGAGCATTCTTCACCTCTACCCATCCCTAGGCTGTGAGAGTTCCTTTAATTTTATAGAGTTATTTTGCCTTCAATATATTCCCATTGTGCTATTAACCCCTTGACATCTTGTCGTTGATCTCGTTGCGTTTTATAGCCCCTTGGGATTTCTCTTGTAATCTCTCCCCTTATACTAGTGCATTATTGCTCCGTTGCCGTCCGTGGTTTTTTCTCGATTTGGGTTCCTACATAAATCGTGTGTCTTTATACTTTCTAACCATTTAATTACTGATCTTGTTATATTTCTTCTCAATCTATGCGTCCTGATAATTTCGTCTTCCGCTGCGTATACTAGGCTTACCTTATATTTTACCTTGATCTTAACAATTGGTATCAGAACCTCTTAATGATATCTGAGCCAGGTCTCACAAGTGGTATCAGAGCGAAGTTTAATACTTTTTTTTCTACCTG
This sequence comes from Portulaca oleracea, assembly GCA_029582165.1. NCBI lineage: Eukaryota > Viridiplantae > Streptophyta > Magnoliopsida > Caryophyllales > Portulacaceae > Portulaca > Portulaca oleracea. The sequence continues at coordinate 39,969,146 of CM055869.1, forward strand.
GTTCGGGACGTCTGCAGTTAAATTTCCAGTTAAGTTTGATATTGAGAAATTCGACGGTGTGACCAGTTTCAGTATCTGGAGAGTTCAAAAAAATATTTTGATGAAGGTAACTCCATTATTATTGATCTGGAAAATTTGGAGGTTACTATTGAAGATGAGGATAAGGCTATTTTTGTTGGTTGTCTCTTTGCCCCATTCCTATAAGCACTTTATAGAAGTCATATCATATAAAACCCTGTCTTTCGAAGATGTCAAGTCTAATTTGATCTTGAAGTGCTTTCTGATAATGATGAAGGCTTGGTTTTTTAGAGGTGAAACCACTAATAATGGGGGTTCTAGCAAAGCCAGATCGAAGTTTAAAGAGCGTTCCAACAATACTTGTTCTACATCCTCCAGGCAACGCGGTTATTATGTTTTACAGGGTTCTACTAATACAGGTTCTACAACCGTTTCTATAATCTCATCTCTTATTGAGTTCAAGTGTGACTTGAATTCAGTTGATGCTCATCACATCTGATCGCCCTTCGGGGCTCTATAACGGTACCAGAGATTTTGGCCCAAGGGGGATTTTGTGGTGTTTTATGGCCAAAATCAATTTTGAAGGATTAGGACGCTACTAATGCCGAAATTGATATTGCCAGCGCCTCAAGGCGCGACCAGCATCTGTGGGCGCTACTTTTGTCTGCGGTGGCTCTTCACTTTTATTTCTAGGTTTTTGTAATATTTAACCTAGTTTCCTTTTCCTTCATTCTACTATAAATATAGGTCGTTATCAACCTATACACCTACGGCATACGACAACCACAAACAGAGCATTCTTCACCTCTACCTAGGTTGTGAGAGTTACTTTTAGCGAGTTATTTTGCCTTCAGTATATTCCCGTTGTACTATTAAACCCTTGAGATCTTGTCGTTGATCTCGTTGCGTTATATAGCCCCTTGGGATCCTTCTTGTAATATCTCCCCTTATACTAGTGGATTATTGCTCCGTTGTCGTGCGTGGTTTTTCTCAATTTGGGTTCCTACGTAAATCGTGTGTCTTTATACTTTCTAACCTTTTAATTACTGATCTTCTTATATTTCTTCTTGGAACGTATCGGGATGAGGCCCGAGTCTCACTTTTTATGGGCACCAAGTCTTCCCGCACCCTTTCCATGAAAAAACAAGAAAAACGACTTCAAGGTCTAGTGCGGCGTGCATTTTAAGGTGGACCCGGGGCCTTGGATGCGTATTCGGGTCATCGATGGTTGTGGTATCCACTTCAAATGGGACCCCGGACCATGGGAGTGGAGCTACAGGTCCTCATCGGGACCAACTTTGGGCCTTTAAAATGGTTCGAAGTCCTTCGGCAAAAATAAGCGCAAACGGGTCAACATGGGTTGTCGGAATGGACGCGCCTTCCCTTTTGGATCATAACTCCTTCAATGTAAGTCGGATGAGTCTCAAACTTTAGGAGCTTAAAGTACACACCGAGAGCTTTCCATAAATATCTTACGGGCCTAAAACGAAGTTCGGATGAAGAAGTTACGCGCGTTTGAAGTCGGCAGAAAACTGCCCAGATCGTCACGCCCGTGACGACTCACGGCAGTTTCATTTTTTTGTTTCCGAAGCTCTGTCATGCCCGTGACACCCAATGGTCACGCCCATGACCACCGTTGCCAGTGTCGCCACGCCTGCGACGGTACCGTAATGCCCGTGATTTAAACTGTTTTACGCGTGATTTTGAGACAAAACGCTGCGTTTTGTTTATTTTTCCCCCATTCCTATATATACCCCCTCCCTTGGCATTGTTAGATAGTTTTTAGCTGAATATGAACATGCTAGTGCGTTTGTAAGGGTTCTCCCTTAGTTTTCTCCCAAAAATCTTGTGCTTACCTATCCATTTGTGGATTGTGGTGTTTGCAAGTCTTTCCTTGTGATTATTTAGTGGAATTACCTTGGATAATCATTGTGGATTGCTAGGCCTAGAGTTGTGGAATACCTAACTCAAGGTCATATCCCTCCTTAGTGTTCAAGTTTTGTTCGATTGTTACATCAAAGTTCCAACTCAAACTAGAATCATCAACACTCCCACCGCGCCACGCTCCATCTGGTATCAGAGCTTTGGTTTATTCTAGATTGAGTTTTGTTCATTGTTCTTGCTAGTAGTGAATTCTATTGTGGATTGTATCCAAATATTGGTGAACCCCCTCCCTTGGTATTATTTGGAGTTTTTGCTGAAATTTGAATGTAATGCTAAGCATTGTTAGGGTTTCTCCCTTGCTTTCTCTCAAACCTTGTTATTTTTATCCAATCAAGTTTGGTGGTGATTCAAGTCATTCCTTTAGTGATTATTTAGTGGATTACCTTTGATAATCATGGTGGGATGTTAGATCTAGAGTTGTGGACTCTCCTTGCTCAAGGTCATATCCATTCCTTTGGTGTTTAAGGCTATTGTTCTTGTTGATTGTTGATCTCCATCATACACTCAAGCTAATCTCATCGTCCCACCACGACGGTAACGCTCCATTTGGTGACCCCCAACCCCATTGCTACCAAAGTGTGTTGGAAAATATTGTATTATGTTTGTATTTGTTGGACTTGTAGTTATTTGGTGCATTGAAAAGAAGTTGGAAAATAGTGCACGCAAGGTGTTCGATGAAATGTCTGAGTGAAAAAAACACAAAGAACCCTTAGCCAAACACTACCCAACTACAAAAGAACCCCCAAACTCCACAAAATACCCCAAACACAAACCGTCCCTCGCGTTTTCTCTCGGTATGGACGACGAAGCTCGCTCCGAACGAGAGGAATCGAGCCACCGGGGTATCCCTCAACTTCGGGCTATCGAGAGCCGACTCGCCACCCATAACGAACGGTTCTCCACCATTGATCGCACCCTTAATGCCATTGTGACACGGTCGGACAACCTCACCCCAGAGTGTCAAGCTCCACCACGAGATGAACGTCGGAGACTCGCACGAAGTCCTATCTGTCCTCCTCCCTCCTACGAGTCGAGTGGCAATGACAGAGGCTCGTTTCGGCACCATCGTCGACGGGAAGCGGTTGAGAAGCCTCCACGGAATGAATTCCATGATATCAAAGTCAAAGTTCCAGAATTCAATGGCTACACCGGCCCGGAAGACTATCGTAAATGGATCCAAACCTTGGAGAGAATTTTTGCAACAAAGGAGTATAGTGATAAACAAGCCTTCAAAATTGCGAGGTCGAAGCTCACTAATTCTGCATCTCTTTGGTTTGTAACCGTCAAATTGGAAAGGACTATGGAGGGTCGATCGGAAATCGTTTCATGGACGAGACTAAAGCGCTTGATGGATCGACAATTCTTGCCTGATGGTTGCAAACAAGAGGTTAACCGTGAGGCCAAGTCATCACTTGATGGGCAAGGAAGAATTAAGCAAGAAAAGGTCGATCTAGTGCCCAACAAGGGAGCTTCCACTAAACCTTGTGAGGCTTCCGAAGCTATTGTTGAAGCTCCATGCCACGAGAAGGTTGAGGAAAAAGAAAGTTCCATGAACGGGGTTAATGTCCTTGTGACCAATGAAGGGGAAACTCTTGAGCTTCTTGGTGCACATGGTGAGATTGATAAAGTTCCAAGCCAAGAGGAGGATGCGAATGTCAACCATGCCCTTCCTCTCGTCCTTTTCGAAGAACCCCAACAAGAAGCTCCGAAGATCATCTCAACATCACTTCTTGAAGAGCCAAGCAACAACGAAATTGTCACCAACACCTCTCATGGCTTGGTCATTTATGATCTTCCCAAGGAGAACGATGAGGTAACCCAAGACTCTTTGATTAAATTCGATGATGGGTGTACTTCGGAGTCTTTGATTAAATCGCAAATGTTATTTGGAAGATATTGGTTGTTTGAGAGTGTTTGTTGGCGTGATAAGTTATATGATGATTATGTGGTGTCGAAGTTTGATGATTCTCTATGCTTGAAGTGGATTGTTAAGAATCTTGGTGTCCATTTTGTGTCTAGTGACAAGTTTGGGTTTGATGGAACCTTGATTCTAGTTCCACCAATGTTTATGGGCTTGTTATTTGTGTCATCCCTCAATGGATATTGTTTGAATGTTGGTCGTGGTGACATGAACTCTTTGGGTGAGTCATGCATGATATTTGGTCGTCATTGGTTGTTCGAGGATTCTATTTGGATGTTGAATGAAAAACAATTGTTTGATTGTGATTACTTGAATTCCTTAACCCCACATCAAAACAAACCCAGGGTGGGAAGTGAGTTGAGAAACCTTCTCATGTCGAGCGAAACACGGGAAGAGTGCGCTCTTAGTGAGGACGAGCTACCTTTGGGTTTGTCATTACCTTGTAGCAACCCAAGTGAGAATGAGAGTTCCCAAACACCACAAAAATTTCCTTTTCCGTCCCTTAACCGCTCACCTCCACAAAACAAGCCTCCAACCTCTTTCTTTAATTTTGATGATGGATATATAGTGGGTTTCGAAGCTTGTTGGGTGCATGTGATTGTTCATGGCGATCAGGATGTTTGGAGTTCTAGAGTGCCAAGTTGTGGAGAGGGCCTCGATTTTAACTCCCAAGAGTTGAGGGCAACTCTTTTTCAAGAGGGGGAGTATGGAACGTATCGGGATGAGGCCCGAGTCTCACTTTTTATGGGCACCAAGTCTTCCCGCACCCTTTCCAAGAAAAAACAAGAAAAACGACTTCAAGGTCTGGTGCGGCGTACATTTTAAGGTGGACCCGGGGTCTTGGATGCGTATTCGGGTCATCGATGGTTGTGGTATCCACTTCAAATGGGACCCCGGACCATGGGAGTGGAGCTACAGGTTCTCATCGGGACCAACTTTGGGCCTTTAAAATGGTTCGAAGTCCTTCGGCAAAAATAAGCGCAAACGGGTCAACGTGGGTTGTTGGAATGGATGCGCCTTCACCTTTTGGATCTTAACTCCTTCAATATAAGTCGGATGAGTCTCAAACTTTAGGAGCTTAAAGTACACACCGAGAGCTTTCCATAAATATCTTACGGGCCTAAAACGGAGTTTGGATGAAGAAGTTATGCGCGTTTGAAGTCAGCCGAAAACTGCCCAGATTGTCACGCCCGTGACGACTCACGGCAGTTTCATTTTTTTGTTTCGGAAGCTCTGTCACGCCCGTGACCCTGCTCGCCCAGGTCGTCACGCCCGTGACGAAACTATTTTACGCGTGATTTTGAGACAAAACGCTGCGTTTTGTTTATTTTTCCCCCATTCCTATATATACCCCCTCCCTTGGCATTGTTAGACAGTTTTTAGCTGAATATGAACATGCTAGTGCATTTGTAAGGGTTCTCCCTTAGTTTTCTCCCAAAAATCTTGTGCTTACCTATCCATTTGTGGATTGTGGTGTTTGCAAGTCTTTCCTTGTGATTATTTAGTGGAATTACCTTGGATAATCATTGTGGATTGTTAAGCCTAGAGTTGTGGAATACCTAGCTCAAGGTCATATCCCTCCTTAGTGTTCAAGTTTCGTTCGATTGTTGAATCAATGTTCCAACTCAAGCTAGAATCATCAACACTCCCACCGCGCCACGCTCCACTTCTCAATCTATACATCCTGATAATTTCCTTTTCCACTCCGTATACTAGGCTTACCTTATATTTTACCTCGATTCGAACAATTGGTATTAGAACCTCAGAAGGGTATTTGAGCCACATCTACAGTCGATTTTTCTGGTCATTTTTCGTCCTGGGTTAGAAATTTGGTGTTATGAGAAAAAACAGTGTTGGACGATAGGGCTGTTGGCTTGTCTTTTTTCGATTCATCTCATCATGTGGTTGTCCTATTATTCTCCAAATTTTGGTATATTGGCAAAGCTGTTCATAGAAAGAGTTCTGGTTCATTTAATTATTCAAAATCTCTGTTTTGATGAGAAAGAAATACGAAGATTCCAATGTTCAATATATGTTCACTTGTCGTTGGATGGTTCTGTTTGTTGATTGAGCTGTATTTCATGGTGTGAAATTCATAATAATTTTTTTGTCAGTGTTTCATAATAATTATTTGGTGTTTTTCCGGCCATCAATTTTATTAAGTGACTGAAATACCCGTATTCTTCTTCTTCAAGAGTATTTTCTTCAAGAATGGAAGAACAAGGGTATTTCGGTCACTTAATAAAATTGATGACCGGAAAAGCACATAATAATTACTAACCCAAAAATCAAGGGTACCAAAAAATGAGTTTTGAAAAGTTGGGGTACTGAAAAATAGTTTCCCTAAATGTTGGGGTACGTACGAGCAATTTTTTATTTAACTTTCTCTATAAACCTCTAAAAACTTCATTGTTCTCATTCCAACTGCTATCAATAAATGTCCTCCATGGTGATTAACTTGAGTTACCCATATTGTACTTAACATAGCATGTTTTCTTTTCCTTCATTTCTCATGATTAATCGCTATTCTCTTCAATTAATAGGCAAATTGAATTTGAAAATTCATTTTGCAAGTCTGTTGTAATTAATTGGAGCTGGATATCCTATACCCTTGTCTCGTCCCAAGTAGTTTATTGAAAACTACCATTCTGAATAGCTTTTTGTTATTATTGATCACATTTAGTAGAATATGAACCCGTAAATTTTACATTCGCACACCCTTCTTGATTTCTTATCATTTATACTATCTTTATTAGTGAGTCATCACAATTAATGTTTGTCTTGTTCTCTCCAGAAGTTATCCTTGTTATTTCTCTTTTCCCTTCTTTTCCTGTTTAGTTCAAGTTGATTATCCATTATTGGTTGTCTTGCTTCTAGAATCATTGAGATTATTATCATTTCCGATCATCTTTTGTTAATCAGCAATGACATTCGACATCTACTCCAAACTCATAGGTTATCCACGTTTTGTCATGAAATAGTAAAAGCTTCATCTTAGACCTTGATTCTATCATTATCTTGAAGATTCATATCCATACTTACCACCTATTTTACCTTGTCCCTCCAATACTCTTTTTATTCACTACACCCACCTATTTCTACAAAAATTTCCCCTTATTCTTATCAATTTTGGGGGAAGGAGTGTTAGTGACCATGAAATGTGTTGAATTATAGGAAAATAAAAGCCCTATGAGTGAATGCAATGAAATACTATGAGCATAGCATCTCATAAGGAGTCTTTGTGGTTGCCAGTGGAGAATCGTGCAAAATAAGTAGTATACAAGGACCGTGAGTACTAAACAATTCGAGATTATCCTATATGTGGTTTAAGAATATAAAATACTTAGAGGGTTTATGGGTTGTCTTAAAGGCAGTTGAAGTATGGTGGACCTATTATATTGGGATGTGCATTATGACCTTATTATACTTTAAAGAGACGAAACAGGTCAACCCAAATAGCCAATCTGAAAGAAACCCAATGTATAAGTAGCTTGTCAGATTACTATTCGAAGGCAGTAGCCTACTCAAATAGTTATGTGAGAATATGAGTTTGCAATTCAAGGAGTAACCCAACTTAATGACTTATTCAAGGATAGTGGCATTAAGTAATGTGAGCAAAAAAATCATGGCAACGTACCAAATTAGTATCACTCTGGACATCCTTATTCGTAATGACTTTATCAAGTTTTGGGGACGAAACTTCTTGTTGGAATTATTTCAAGAGTATAATATGATTATATAGCATAAAGAATCATATGGAACAAGTATAAGGATCATATATAAGTTAAACTTAGAAAATATGATCAACACGGATCCATTGTGTTGGTCTCCAGAAAGCAAGAAAAAACGATCCTGGGCTCAACACGAGTCAACACGGTCCATGTTGATCCAAAATGGACATGATGGAACCCAGTATTAGTTTTTAATGCTAATGACTATATAATCTTATATATTAAGTTTTTTATATCAATATTAAGTCCGATATTATGTAATTCCAACAACTATATTTCTTGACCAAGTAAAGGTCTTAATCCTCCATTAAGGTCCTTAATTATCCTTTGACTTTAGGGTATGAAGAGGTGTTGGAATTCTTCTATAAATAGAAGCATTCCTTAGCCATTTAGGGCATGATCACAAGCTTCTTCTATGATTATCATCTCTCATTCTAGTCGAGACTGCAGCTATACTTGAGTGATTCAAGTGAGAAACCATTTTTCTTGAGTGTTACAAGTGCTAAGTTTTATCCCTTTTAACATTTACGGTATAGTAAATAGTTCTTTAGGAAAGTGATTACGAAGCCACGAATCTTAGCGATATCCAAGCAAGTTTCCATTATTTCTTATACCGTTTACTCCCTTTCCTCCAACAATCTTAAGAACTATTAAGTTACGGCCTCGCTTCGTGATATGTTTAGCAATTTCCAAAAGCTAGAACGCTTTCAAGGAGTGGATTTCCGGTGTTGGCAAAGCAAGATGCACTTCTTGCTAACGACTCTCAATGTGGCCTATGTTCTCAACATTGACATTTCTCCCAAGGTAAATCAAGACCCTTCGACCTAGAAGGTTACTACCGAGGAGTCTACTAAAGATACAACCGAGAAAACTTCGACAGGTGGTGAAGATAAAGGCAAGGAACAAGGAAAGAATAAGACGCCGATGGAAGATGCGGAGGCTGCTCGGCAATTGCTCATGATGGAGAATGACGACTACATTTGTAGAGGATGCATTCTCAACGGGATGAGCGATACTCTCTTCGATGTCTATCAACATATGGAGACAACAAAGAAGCTTTGGGAGATGCTTGAGGCTAAGTACATGTCATAAGATGTGTCAAGTAAGAATTTTCTTGTTAGTCAATTCATGAAGTTTAAGATGGATGAGATTCAACGTATTTTGAGTAACTTCAAGCAACACAATTTGAACATGGATGAATCTATAATCGTATCCTCCATTATTGACAAGTTACCTTCTTCTTGGAATGAGACTAAAAGGACACTCATGCACCGGAAAGAGACTATGTCTCTTGAGGGTTTGGCTAGCCATATTCGGATTGAGGAAGAGTTCTGCCTACAAGATGGTTCCAAAGAGCAATCTAAGGTCCATGTGGTGCAAGAGAATAAGGGAAACAAGAATAAGAATAAGAGCCACAACAAAACTAGCAAGGGAGTACAAAATCCTAAGCAAGTTTGTTGGGAATGTGGCAAACCGAGGCACACAAAGAGAGAGTGTTACCAATGGAAAAAGAAGCATAGTATTTGGAAAAAAGATACATCTAAGGGAAAGAGTAAGGAAAAGGAACCCAATTCTTTTGTATCCATGATTAAGGATCATATTAACATGGTTTCCGTTGGTTGTAACAATTGGTATATTTGCATTGACAATAGTTTATTCAAGACTCTCGAACCGGCGGATGATGGTATGAAACTCTACATGGGCAACAACCATCCGGTCAAAGTTGAAGGCATAGGGCAAGTGGAACTAGTTTTCACTTCCGGTAAATCTTTGCTTTTGAATGATATGTATCTAGCTCCAAAGTTTGTCAGAATCTTGTATCCAGTCATCTTGTTAGCAAGTTTGGTTTTATGCAAGTTTATGATGGAGATAATTATGTACTTTCCAAGGGAGGGATATTTGTGTGGAAGGGATATGCTTATGGAGAGATGTTTAAATTGAATGCTAAAAGTAATAAAGATGACTTGATTTCCGCTTATATGCATGTGACTAGTTTCAATATGTCTTTTCTATGGCATGCTAGATTAGGACATGCGAACTTTAAAAAGTTGAAGGAAATGTTTAATCTTGATTTGATTCTTAAGTTGAATGATGATATAGAAAAGTGTAAGACATGCATGCTTAACAAAATCACTAAACGTTCATTCTCAAGTGTTAAAAGACTTCTAAATTACTTGATTTAACTCATAGTGATTTAGGAATTTTCATAGTACACCTTCTATGGGTGGCAAGAAGTATTATGTGACTTTCATTGATGATCATTGTAGATTTTGTCAAGTTTATCTTTTCAGTTCTAAAGATGAAACACTTGAAAATTTTAAAGTTTATAAAACTAGAAGTGAATTACAATGTGAGTCCTTGATTAAAGTTTTTCCAACAAACGGGGATTGTTCATGAGACAACCACCTCGTATACACCACAACAAAATGGGGTTGCGGAAAGGAAAAATAGAACTTTAAAATAAATGGTGAATTCTATGTTGTCTAACTCTGGTTTAAGTAATGGGTTTTGGGGTGAAGCCATGTTAACGACTTGTTATATTTTAAATAGAGTTCCATTCAAAGGGAATTCTAGTACCCCATATGAGTTATAGAACAAAAGAAAACCAAATCTAAAGTATTTTAAGATTTGGGGTTGTAGGGCCATTGTAAGGGTCCCGGAACCTAAGAAAAGGAAATTAGGTGAAAGAGGAATTGAGTGCATCTTTATAGGCTATGCTCAAGATAACAAAGCTTATAGGTTTTCGGTGGATTAGCCAAATGATTACATATTGGTGAATACCGTTATGGAATCAATAGATGCAATTTTTGATGAGACTAGGTTCTCTTCAATTCCTATACCTAAAGATATAGCTTAAGGTATTGTTCCTCTATTTAAGCCTCAAGATGAAAATCATGAGGATACATCCATACAAGATGATCTTTTGAGTATATTCGTGATGAAGAAGATGAAAGTGTTGAATTAAGAAGGAGTAAAAGATCAAGGAAACCAAAGGATTTTGGTTCGGACTTCTATTTTTATTTGGTAGAAGGTTCAAGGTACTCAATTGAAAGTGAGATCCTATGTATGTACAACATAGATAAAGATCCAAAAACTTTTAAAGAAGCTATGCAATCTCATGATGCTTCTTTGTGGAAAGAAGCGGTACAACATGATATTGCTTATATAATGGAAAACAATGTTTGGATATTGGTTGACCTTCCTCCGGGAAGTAAACTAATTATCTCTAAATGGATCTTTAAAAGGAAAAGAAAAGTAGATGGTACCATTGAGAGGAATATAGCCCGATTGGTTGTAAGGAGCTTTACTCAAATGTACGGTGTTGACTATTTTGATACATATGCACTAGTAGCTAGGATAGCCTCAATACGTATGTTGTTGGCTTTAGCTACTATCCATAAGCTAGTAATCCATCAAATGGATGTTAAAATGACATTCTTAAATGGAGAGCTAGAAGAAGAAGTGTATATGGAATAACCCGAAGGGGTTTGTTGTTAAAGGTCAATAGAAGAAAGTTTGTAAGCTTATAAGGTCCTTATATGGACTTAAGCAAACACCTAAGCAATGACATCAAAAGTTTGATGAAGTAGTGCTTTCAAGTGGATATAAGATCAATGAATTAGATAAATGTATATACTATAAGTTTGAAAATGGTAAAGGAGTGATTATATTCCTATACGTTGATGACATGTTGATCTTTGCGACCGATATGGAACAAGTTAATAAGACCAAAGAATTTTTATCCTCAAAGTTCTCTATGAAGGACATGGGTGAAGCGGATGTAATTCTTGGTATTAAGTTTATCTCGAGGGCATTACATTGAGAAAATTTAAATGAGTTCGGAGGTAAGAATATATATCCGATAAGTATACCTTACAATTCAAGTAAGAAACTAGAGAAGAACTTGGGTTCTCTGGTTGATCAACTTGAATATGCTAAGTTATTAGGAAGTCTCATGTATGCTATGATAATTAGAAGGCCAGATATAGCTTATGCAATTGGCATGTTAAGTAGGTTTACAAGTACTCCGAGTCTTATGCATTGGTTTGCAATAAGAAGAGTATTAAGATATCTAGCTGGTATCAAAAGTTATCAACTCACCTATAAGGAGGAACCTTCGGTATTAGAGGGGTTACTCAGATGCGAGCTGGATAAGTAAAGGAGATTTTTTCTTCTACCACTGGATGGGTGTTCCTATTAGGAGGTGGAGCGGTTTCTTGGGGATCCAAGAAACAAGCTAATATAGCGGACTCCACTATGTCTTCAGAATTAGTAGCACTATATGTTTCTTGTAAGGAAGCGAAATGGTTAAGGAACTTATTATTGGAAATATCGATTGGGTATAAGCCAATGGCACCTATCACAATTCATTGTGATAGTAAAACTACTCTTGATGTTCTATATAGTCATATTTACAATGGCAAGTCAAGGCACATTGGTTTGAGACATGCTTATGTCCATCAACTAATAAGGGATGGAGTAGTGACTTTAAAGTATATCAAATCAAAGGAAAATTTAGCTGATTCTCTAACCAAAGGATTGACTAGAGATTTAATAAAAAGTACTTCAAAGGGGATGGGTTGTAGCTCAAAATTCTATTAATCACAACAAAGACTCAACTTTACAAATTGGAATACCTCCAATTTCTAAAGTTCAAATGAGTACGAAGTTGTCTAAATTAGTAGGAAGCATCAATTTTTATCCACCAAGGTCAAGTGATGCTTAGAAATATGTAATGACAAGAGGTTGAGTGGTAATACTCTTAGTAGACTTTGTGGAAAACCTAATTACAGCGGTGGTATATTACAAATTTACCTATGTAAGTGTTATGTGTGGCCACATAAAGGAACTATGAGCTAGAGTTCCGAAACACTTATGAATGGTAAGGACACATAACAGTGTCAAAGTATCAACACTTAAGATTTAAAACGTGTGTGCGTTATGAGTATAGTTGGTCAATATAAATCCAAAGTTCAAAGACATGTCCACTTTGAGATTTGGATTCAATTTTGGCTCATATATACTAAGTGAAAAGTTCAAAGAGCAATCTACTTTTCATTATGCATATGTTTTGTGGGTTTCTCGGGTGATTACAAGTAAAGATATATCTCAAATGGCGGGGGTTTTTAGCCCCTTAAGTAAGATCGTTTCAAGGGTTTTTCATACTAATGAATGGCGGGGGATTGTTGGAATTATTTCAGAGTATAAGATGATTATATAGGATAAGGAATCATATGGAACAAGTATAAGGATCATATATAAGTTAAACTTAGAAAATAGTATCAACATGGATCCATATAAGACCAACACGGATCGTATTGGTCTCCAAAATGCAAAAAAAACGATCTTGGGCTCAACGCGGGTCGAGTTGAGGCAACACGGACCGTGTTGGAACCCATAATTAGTTTTTAATGCTAACGACTATATAATCTTATGTATTAAGTTTATGATATCAATCTGATGTTATCTCATTCAATAGCTATATTTCAATAGCTATATAATCTTATGTAATAACCCCACCCTAACCTAACATAATTAACCTAATTAATGAGTGTAATTAACTAAATCACGCATTTCATTTCAAGTTAACCGCTTGTGTTTTGTAGGAGTCGAACAGAGCAACGACCATTGTACATTAGCTTAGTATGTTATATATATAAATTATTTATGTGACAATTTACATTATTCAAATTGCTCTTCGAATATTCGAGTTACTTATCTAGCCAAATTTTACCAAGTTGACCGATTTGTTGGTATTATTAAGAACAATCATAATATTATTATTATCATACCTTTTCATTCCTTAATTTATTTAAATTTCAGTATATTCCACCTTACCATTTTATTCCAAGTCTCCTTATTCGTTATCTTAAATTGCAAAATTTTCAATCCTGAGACCTTAAACTATTCTTTTATGAGGCATTTCATCGGACATTTTATGTGCATCATAATACACAAAAAATCCATCTCTAATTTACCACTTTAATAACCAAAACTGATTACAAACAACTCTAAGTGTACTTTCAGATTTGGGACAACAATTAAATCGTCATAAAAGTGACATGCATGACCATTTTAACATCATTAAACATCGTCGAAAACCCATCCACACATAAACCATCAAAGGTAGCTCACTAACTCATCTCTACTCAACCAAAACTAACTCAAATCAACTCAAACTTCAAGGATTAGCTAGATTACTCATAAAATTAAGATTAACAACAAAAACAATTCATCAAGTTCCTATTTTTCATCAAAATACCTTACTTTGACCATCATTAACAATGATCTAAAATCATCTAACATGAATTCACTAGACAATGTGGCTCATTCTTACTAGAAATTAGCATGCATGTCCTTTAATCAAACATCCAATACCATATGGACACCTATACACCACAAACCACACAATCCTTCCCACTAACTCTAAATTTTCACATAAATCAACAACGAACCAACCAAACTCAATAGATCAACTAAAAAGCATCTTTAGCGCATAATTTTACCAATTTAATTGGACCTTAGTTTCTTTTAAATCAGCCCAACTTCATGCTACACTTATTAAATATCAGTAAGTTTGTTTTTATCATTTTACTCTTCCCCTCTTTATTTTCAACTCTCAAATAACGTTACTACATTCCCTCCACTGCTTATTCTCCCTTTGTTGTCCCTCTCTATCTCTCTACTGCCCAGACGACCTCCAGTCACCGGTGTCGGCAGTGACCGACGATGCCTGCCACGGTCGCCGGCTATCAACCTACCACTTTTTTCTCTCTCTCCTCTTGTTCTCCTCCTCTTTTGAAAGGTATGCAAACCAACCCCTCCCTCTTTTGAATTCAAATTTGATTCTTTAGTTAGATTGTTGTTTTTACAAGATTCATGGGTAAATCTAATTTACCAAAATTTACCAGTTTTTACCTAAATTTACCAAAAATTACCAAACTTTAAAAAACAAAAAAAAAAATAATTTTGATAAATTAGACTAAATTTGCCAAAAGTTACAAGAATTTACCAAAAGTGACCTGAGTTTACCAAAATTACCAAAAGTTACCAAAATTTAACTTTTACCCAATTGTTTTTTAACCCATGAATTTGACAAGACCTAGTCTTCAACTTGTCTTCCCTCCTTACAATTATTTCTTCCTAAACCTTACACTATTTACTTGGGTTCCCTAATAAAATTTTACGTGACAAAATTATGAGAAATTTCAATAATAACAAGTTCATGAGTATTCACGTCTCTAATGATAATTAATCCGAATAAACCCGAGTGAGAAGTTATCAGACAAAAGATCTGAATGTTATGGTTTACTAGGAAGGATCGGGAATACTACTTGAGGAGTGTCTAACGAATGTACTACATTGGAGAATCGATGGTCGTTGCACTGTTCGATACCTGCAAAAAAAAAAGTGACAACAATTAAGGAATTTAAAAAATACAAATTAACTTAATTACGTTTTATTAACAAAATTAATCATAATGGATTAGGGCAGGTTATTACAGTCTACTCCCCTTAAAAGAAGTTTCATCCTCGAAACTTATCAATAACCCAGACCTGATAGTACCTCGGAAAAGGTGAGGATATTTCTTCTATTTTAAGCTCGACCTTAGTGCTTTCCATAATTGAACACAAGTACCCTATGCATCCATACCTCAAAAGTCTCTTGGCCCTCATATAAGATATTACGGTCCACTTCGGTTTTCTCCTCGTCCCCTATAAATTGGATCTCTTTTCTCAATTGGTTCCTCAAACCACTATCTTTTCAACGCATTTGATTTGGGCTCTACTCTTCGTCAACCAATCCATTCCCAATGTTAAGTCAAGCTCAGTTAAATCTAACTGGATGAGGTTCGCAGGGAAAAATTCTTTGGACAAAACTAGCGGAACGCCTCTAAAATACTTTCTACACTCAGGGGTTGTCCATTGGGTAGGTGTAGACATCGGGATTTGCACCGACGGATTCAAAGGCCCAAACCGACCAAGCCCAAGAGATCAAAGCATAGGCAACGTGTCCTGTGCAGTTGCAATTTCGGCCCAACAAATGGGCCAGGCCCAGAAAATCAATGCGTAGGTCGCATGACCTACGTAGTTGCCAATCCGGCCCAACAAATGGGCCAAGCCCAGAAATTCGAAGCGTAGGCCGCATGACTTTTGCAGTTACTATTCTGGCTCGCTGCGGTGTCCACATCATCGATTCGCGTGATTTAACACCATAGGTCGCATGACCTATGCATCACATTTGATTTCTAGCGCCAGATTTTCCCTCCGTCTTCCCCATGATCACAACCTTTCTTGATTGACCTTTGACCTTCGATAACATTGTAGGTCATGCGGCCTACGATCATGCCTATGGTGGCATGATCCTTGGATCGTGTCCCCATCCTTCTTCACCTCACCTATAAATACCCCCCATTCCCACACTCATTTCATCAACTACTCTTATCAACAACCATCCACAACTCTCAATATCTCTTATTCACCACCTCCATCCATTCTCTTAAAATTCTCTCATCATCACCATCTTATCTTTCAATCACCCTCAAATACTTTCATCTCCTCTCCAAGAGACATTAAATTGGCGTCCCATCAACGAATGACCGATCTTCTTTCCATCACAATTCGTCATAAGCAAGGTTTACTCATCTTTATTAATTGTGTTTAATAATGTGAATTTATGCTTTGAAGTGTTACTTGTACTTATTTTGTAAAAACATAATGTCTGAATCTTGCATGTTCAAGAATATAACATTGTGAAATTTATTAAATTTCTCCCCGCTCATTTCATTTCAAGTTCAATTTTAGTTGAGTCTATTTTTTAAACAGGCGGATTTGAGAATTCTTTAATTCTCAAATTCGTAACCTTGCCCCCGAAATTAGAATTCAGGTTCGTAGACTGGAGTTATATTTATTTCTTTTTGGTTTGTCAATTTGCTTAAATCGGCTGGCGACTCTTCTTTATAACCGTTTTTATTATTATGCATGCATGTTGGTTACACCAAGAAATTTATAAAATGATCTTGACCCAAAAGAAATGGAGTAAAAAGTGTCATAGGCCACATGACTTATGACAATTTTTGCCATTTTCTGTTCGGCTAGCAGGGCGCGAGCCCAGCAGAGGGAGTGTCATATATAGGTCATGCATCCTATGACCCCCCCCCCTCGGGTGGCCTGTCTCCTCTCTTTTGGGTCCATGTTCGGATATAATTAATATGGGATCATTAATAAAATAGTTCGGTGTAATTTCATGGATGTTGAAAATAAAATCGGTCCATAAATGAATAAAAGCCCCCCTCATCTCAAAAATGTTTTCGAAAAGTAAAAATATCCTTAATTATGGATTAAACGATCTTAGTCGGCTCCCGATCACCAAGTAGCACGGCGGGGAAGGTTCACTTTCCCCGGGGTCTTACAACAAGTGAATCCGGTAACTCCCAAAATTTTCAAATGTTATTATTATTATTATTTCTAAGGTACGAATAACTCGGGATACTATGAATGAACGCATGACACTGGAATCAAACCAAGCAATTACAGGCTTAGATTTAGCTAAAAGGGTTATGGTGACGACCATACCTGAGTTGGATGCCTCCTTCTTCCCTATTGCACAAGCTCTGCCCACATTACCCTCCCAAGGTGGAGGCGATTGCTGATGTTGGGTAAGCCTGCTGGTTCCTTGCCCTCCTACAGGCTTCGGCCTTCTAGGATAATCTCTTGCCAAGTGGTCGGTGCTCCCAAACAAAAATCATTGGTTTGTACCCATCCTGCATTGGTTGGTGGCATGACTACTCCTTCCACAACTTCTAAAAGGTCCTCGAGGGGGTAGTGGAGGTGCAAGACGGTCCTTAGTAGGCGCTGGATTAGGCCTCCTAAACTGAGTGGTTTCCTGCGAGCTTGGAATCCCATGATCATTGAACTTCCTCTTCGGGCTCCCTAAATTTATGTGGTTGAGTGTCCTTAATTCCCTCATGACCCTCTCAACCTTAGCAGCCATCTCGTACATTTCATGTGCACTTTAGAATATGTGTGCAACCAGCCGGCTTCTAATGTAGGGCGTTAAACCTCCATCAAACCTCGTCATATTGAGTCAATCTGAGGCCACATAGTCAAGGGCGAAGCAGGACAACCCATTGAAATTGGTTGTATACTGCATCACAGACCACTCAGGATGATCTAACATACTTAACTCTAGAAATTCCTTCTCCTTCTGACACTGCATAGACATAAGATAAAATTTTTGCCTTCAAACTTTCTAGAAATTCTTCCCAAGTTAATTGGGGTTGAATCCTTATACTTGCCCTTTAAAGTTCCCAACCATATATCGGCTTCTCCAGTTAAATAGAAAGTCCCAAGGGTGACCTTCTCATCAGGTACTTCTACAAGCTCAAAGATTTTCTCCATGCTGCGGATCCATTCTTCTAGTTCTACCGGATCACGTCCCCTTGAATAAGTCCAAGGGTTTCTCCTCGCTACCCTGTCTGCGCAATGATCATCCTTATAATCGTTCCCACCTAAAGGGATAGGGGTAGGGATTTTCTTAAGTAATTCCTTAATGATGTAACCATATGGGTCCGGATAAGGTGGTTAATTCGGGGGTAAAGATGCATAAGAAGATCCTTGAAGAGACATGATGTTAGGGTCGATTTGAGGCCCTTGAAGTTGAAAATGATTCACATGAGGCCCTGAGTTCTATGACATCTACTACACAAAACATAAGGAACCTATCTTAGTTGGGTGCAAAAACAAAGATTTTAAGATCATAACTCCAAATTCCATAAAGACGTAAAATCACTACGACCATACTAACTCTTTCCATAAGATTAAAATTCACATACTAAATTCATCCAAGAGAAAGAAATTCACCTAAAAGAAAAGAACTCATCCATAAATTCCTCTATAACAACAATATAACTTCTATAAAACATATAGTCCATCAAAACAGCGTGCATTCAGTAATTATAGAGGGAAAAAAATTCCTCTTTCCATTAGTTATTTGGAAGTTGAATACATATCTATGTTTTAGATCTACAACTGTTCAACCACGATTTTCATTGTAAGTGTCGTATGACTTGCTATTAATGAAATCATTATGTTTGGTTTTAAAAAAAAATAATAATACAACAAAATACAATATGATCAAGCTCTAGGGTTGATGTTTTACTATCAAAAAAAGGAGATGGTGGTGACTAGCTGGAGCTACGTTTGTCGGCCAATCAGAAGATGACACGTGGAAAATAATTAAATAAATTTATTCGGTCAATTATTATCCGCCACGTGTAAAAATAATTACTACGGTCCATTTAATTAAATTTGAAATGGAAATATACCATGGCCAATAGCATCGTGACGTGTCAGTGATGATGCAGAAAATAGTAATTATTTCTTTATTTTTTAAAATATAGGAATAATTAATTAATTTGGGCCAAGCCCAAAGCTGACTCAAACCTTAGGCAATCCTTGGCCTTCAGAGCCTATAAATAGGGGCCTTCTCCCTCATTTTTCAACACACAGTCTGCAGTCTACCCCCGACGGCATTCGGCATTTTGCACTCCAAAGGCTTCAGAAGATAAAACTGTCAGCAGTCTCCAGCTACCAAGCACCAAGGATCGAAGTTTGCAAAAGCTCAAGATCGAGTCTTCAAGCCTTTACTGCGTCAAGATCAAGAACTGCTTCAGAGTTCTTCAGCAAGACCTGCAAAGCCTTCAAAAGATCAAACTACAGACGCTCTCCTACTACCAAGCACCAAGGACCAACGTCGGCTAGTTCAACAACTTTTGTCCTTTACATCAAAGACTGCAGTCGTCTTCCTCATCTGGTTCATCGATCGAGATTAAGCACTAAGCCGCATCCAAGAACCAGGAGAACTACAACCAGTAGTCAACCTTCAGACGGTTAAACTTCGAGAAGACTTCAACTACCAAGAACTAAGGGGATCAACGCTAAACCCCTTCAGCTCAAGAACTACTGCCAGAATTCTTCAGCTAAACCTGTGTTCGAGATCGAGATCAAGCGCTCGCGCCCTCGGCTCACCCAAGTTTCAGTAGATCGAATCAGAGGACTACCTTATTGTATTTAAGATAGAGATTGTACCCATATACATTCAAATATTAATACAAATTAATTTATTTCTCAATTTCCTGTCTCTATTTATTTTAGACTAGAAATTTGTGTTTACAAATTTGGCACACCTGGTTGCACATCTCCGCCTCTTATCTCTTTCTCCAAGAAGTCAAATTCGACCTTCGGTTCAAGTGATGTTGTAATGCCCTGGAAATTTAATTCTAAACTTAACAGTCAAAGTCAAACGTTGACTAATATTAACAGCGGAAGACTCATTTTTTTTCCTTTTATTGAGCGTTACTGCCGTATCCCCGAAGGAATACAAGGCAAGAAAGGATAAACTAACAACTAATCATTATTAACTTCAATTTCAGTTTTTATTATCGCTTTCTTAGTTTTTATTATGAGTAGCTAAATTCCCTTTGTTTGGGGGATAAACTCGATGTCTTTTGATTGAATTTGAATACAATCTCGGTGTTAGGTTATCCTTTTATTCGTTTAATCTGCGTGTATTGTATGTCATGGTAATTTGACAACAGAACGACAATTTGAGTCTTTACCTGGTTTTAGATTCTCGACCACAGAACGACAGTTTGAGTCTTGAATTGGAATGCGTAGATTGAAGAGGTTTAGAAAATAGTTAGACATAATGATTCTTGCCTAGGGTCAATTTATAATCAGTTCTTTATCTTTGATTGGAATAAATAGTTAGAAATAATGTTTAGTTTAATCACTATAACTCACCTAGGATCGAAAGATCGAAGTGATAAGGCCTAGAAATATTATAGACCCCGAATTATCTTGTTACCTGCACCGGGATTGTTGATAACTTGATTGATTGACTAGAGTAGACTCCCCTAAACTCTTTTAATTATTTGGTTGAATCCTTTAATTTCCTGCTTCCTTAGTTAATTAATTGAGTCATTACCCGCAACCCTTTGATCGACCTAGCATCCTTTATAGTGAACTAGTTTAGTGCGTAGTTGAACACAAGTGTCTAAGAGAGAACGATATTTTATTACTACACAGACCCGTACACTTGCGGTACACAGACACCTATACGTTTTAGGTGTGTCAAGTTTTTGGCACCGTTGCCGGGGACTTGCTTCCCCAACTGCCATTAGATGAACGCACTCTGGTTGACTAGGTTTTTATTGCTTTTCTTTAAACCCTAAAATCAAATAAAAATTAAAAAAAATTTAAAATAAAAAAATATGACAATGCTTTGTTTTCCTCAAGATAAATGTGAATTATTTTGGCGATATTATGAGCGATTAATTGATGCTCCTGTTCCAGACCATATCACGTTAGGAGAACCTGAAATTCTTGATATTGTTTTTGAAGGAGTGAATGTAAAGACCCATAATCTTCTGAATTATTTGGGTTTTCGTGATAAACCTTTTAATGAAGCTATGAATCACTTGAATTGCTTTCAGATAACACCTATAAATTCGAAATTTCTAATTGTCTATCTGATTACCCCGATCCTTGTGCCATTCATGCTAATTCGTATATGCAATCTCGTAATTCAATTAATTGTACTTTATGTCGTTCTTCTGAGCATGATGATTCTGTTTGCCCTAGGGCTGCTCAATTTGCTGACTTGATGGACTTGTTGCAGGCCAATGACTCTAGTTCTAATTTTGATGGTGCAATATGTGATGATAGCAAATCCCCATCCCCTTTAGATGCTAGTTTAGATAATCGTTCTTATCCTAGTTTACCTGAAAACACTACTGATGGTGTTTCTGATTTGCATGATACTCCCTTACCTTTTTCTCATTCGACGGGGTTTGAGGTAAGTGAACCTTCTGGGTTAGATATTAGGTATAAGGATAATATTCATCATGATTCAGTTGCAATTATTAATAAAGAACCTAGCGAGAAAATTAATATTGAATTGAATTTTTCAAACAAGGACCCTGATAATATTTTACTCCCTGATTCCAGTAATTTATTTCGTGCTTCTATTCCTTTTTCACTACCTTCAGTTTCACTAGAAATTAATAAGGAATCCATACCTGATGAAAAGACCTTTGATGTTCAAGTTAATATCTTTGACGAGGCTAATTCTTGTGAAACTAAAAATATTATTGATGAATTATCCTTAGGTAATTTTAGAGGTTATGACCCCTCCCTTGATCCTTATTGGGTATACCTAGAGGACATTCCTAGAAAATTCTTGTGGACCACACATTATGAATCTTTTGATTTTTCTAGCAAATTTGATTTATTATTGAGAACTTTACTAATGTTTTATTTTATAAGTTTTCAGTTGATCTCTAACCTGGTAGCTTGCAAACCGCATGAAGAGGAGTTTGACAAGCTTCTAATGGCTTTGACGTCATCCGGAACGAAAACCCGGATCTTGACCTTTCGATTGAGCTTATTTTAATTAGTTTTAGAACTCTTAATTTTTCTTCAGTTTTTCTCAATTTAATTTTTTATTTTAATTTGAGGGTTTAGTTGTTTGAATTTTAAGAACCCCAATTTTGTTAGTATTGTTGGTTGACTACATGCGAAATAAAAGACTAATGGCGGCGGCACACGATAACAAAGCTGAAGCTCTCTCAAAATTACGAGGAATAGGCCCAGGTTCAGAAACGCTGGTCGCGCCTCATGGGGCGCTGGCCGCGTTTTACACAGAATTGAAAGAAAATTGTGATGCAACAGACGCTGCCAGCGCTTGAGTAACACGGCCAGCGCTTAAAAATCTTCCCCATTAAAATCGAATCCCTTCCTTTTTCCCAGTTTGAAATTCCTAATTTTTTTTCTCTTTCTTTTAGTCCTTTTTTTTATTTATTTTTATTTTACTTTCCCAACCCCCTTTGTTAACTATCTTTCTCCATACTCCAACCTATAAATAATTACTCAATCTGAAAATTTCCAAATTTTTTATAATTACAATTTCTACTGCTACCAGTGTTCAAGAAACTTTAAGGTACGATTCTTAATTTACCTCTTCATCTTCATTATTACCTGCTAGTATTTGTGGTGTGTTTTTTGCATATTTCATACTTGAATATGTTTCTCCAATTCACAATGTTCATGCTCATAGTTTGGTGCGCACCATGCTTGAATAGTTTTTGATACTAGCTAGTATATTTAGGTTGTTTAGTTTGAAAAGTTGGTACCATTGTCGTTTTCACACATGATTTAGAGTTGGATTTGTGGAGTATCTATTTTGGAAACATGTGAAGTTGGTTAAACTCAGTTATTGAGTAGTTAAGGTTGAAATCTTGAATCTTGAATCTTGAAGGTTAGTTAATTAAACATACAAGCATGGGGGCGTCCTAATGACTTTAAGTTTGTTATAGGTTTGTTATGAATTAGTTATACTTTGTTAACAACCTTTTTCCTTTTACCTGTGTCCTTTACATTGAGGACAATGCTAGGTTTAAGCATGGGGGTGTATATACTATTTTTCTTTATTTTCGCAATTTTCTTTCAAATTCTTCTTCTCTTAGTTTAGTTTTCGTTTTTTTTTTTCTTTTTGTGAGTTTTAGTTAACTTCATGAAAGAACCCTAGAGGGGGTTGAATAGGGTTATTAAAATTTATGCACAAACTTATACTGGGAAAGGACGTTAGTGATGTATAATGGGATCAAAGAGATCTCACTACACAACATTCTACAGGATCTTTAAACTTGGGGTTGGTTTGATTGATTCTTAAACGAATGAAAAGATGGAAATGGCGTGTAAATGAATGAATAATGGATGATGGACGAATGGATGGATGGGTGAACGAATGAATGAATGGGGATGTATTCTGGTTGGTATGGAATAGAATGGAATGAAAATGCAATGGAAATCAAAAGATTCAAAAGAATAGATTGAAACTTACAACAAGAATGAATCGTTTAATCGAATGATAAACGGCTTGGGATCTTCTAAGGAGATATAGATTCACCACACCTAGAATCCTCCAACTCCTCCTATCACCAATCTAAGATAGCCAATCTTAGAATAGAAGAAGAGATTCAAAGAGACTCCTCTCAAGAAGACTCAAATTCTAACGCAAAGGTTAAAGATAACAAAGCAAAAGCTTTTGATTTGATCTGTGTATATTATGTGATATGTGATATGAATTACAAGAGGCGTAATGGGGTATTTATAGTAATCCTAAGCCCCCTTGGACGTGTACTAATCAAGAAGTTAGGCCCTTGAGGCTTACATCATGCTCTACATTTATTACATCATAAAAACATAAAGGACTTCCTAAAATACAACTCTAGAAAGAACTAGCTATATCTCCTTCAATACTTGTTCGTTTTCCAAGATTCAAAAACCATTGGAAAGCCCTTTCAATGTACTCCAATCTATCTTCAGATGACTTCCTCAATAGACGTATGGATCTAGAGTTATAGAGCAAAATATCGAACTGCACTTGATAAGGTCCTCTTAGCTAACCTTGATGTATATAGCTGGGCGATTATACATCATTCTCCCCCGGTTAAAAAAGTTTGTCATCAAACTTAGACAAAACTTCTTCTAAACCGTTACATAGCACTTTTTCTTTTAAGCTCATCCTTCTTCTTATAGAGATCTTTCCAAAAGTATTGTACACGTCAACTTGCTTCTTCCTCTTGCGTTCCTTGAAGAGATTACAAACTCTCTTTTTAAATGCTCTGAAATCATCATAGATCCCTTTGATGAACTTCCACTTTCTTCCAAGTTTTCTCATGAATAATTCAATGACGTCATGGTGCTTCAAATCTCATTTATTAATGGAGAATGTAGAAATCTCATATAACTTCCCAACTTCAAAGTATAGATTCACAAGCTTGCAACTCATGATGAAGACAATAGTAATATGACGTTCCATCTTTGAAGAATGACCTTCAACGATCATAATATCATCTTCATACAACTCCTTGATATATTCAAGCCCAAGTACTCTTGAATCAAACATATATCTTCTCGTTAGAAAACTTCCTTTAGTCAAAGGACTTGCTTCCTCCAAGTGACTTGGTTTTGATGAATGAATCAAGTACTTCATCTCAAAGCATAATGATGGCTTGATCTCCTTATCATATGAAACATACTCCAATACTTTGTAAGAATCACGAAGCTTAAGCATGAATCCTCCAAGATAATATTCCTTTTGCTCAAATACCCTCATGATAGCAACAAGTATGAATGCTAAGCCATAAGCATGTAGCTTCTCCTTTTCTCCACTTAGTATTTCACCAAAATAATCCAGGGGACAACTTCCTTGAGATAGGATTTCACCTTTCTCAACTCCATTTGTAATGAACAAATATGATGCAAGAATGGGGAATAAAAGAATATGATGATCTTTAGCATCCTTTAAGAGACATAGTACCTCAAGTATGGATGCAAGTATGGACCCTTCTTGAATAGTTCCTTTCTTCCTTTTGTCCAATTGAATCACTCCATTTGACGAGATATGTTGAGATAGCACATTCTTGGACGAGAGGTAAGGACATTTCTCCAAGTACTTCTCCAATTCTCCATGTGGCTTCTCATGCTTTGTTAAGGCTAACTCCAAAGGATTTACATACTCCTTTCTACTTCTACTACATACAAAAATGTTATCAAAGTATACAAATACATTCTCTTTACATTGCAATGGTACATACTCTTTCAAAATATGTTGTATACTATGAAAATCAAGGGCGTTGATGTAGTTATCCATGAATTGCGCTTGATCCTTTGCATAGGCCATTCGGTGATGAATTAAGGGATTCGGTGGCAGCCTTTGATGATACTTTTGTATGATGATACTCATAGGAGAGAAACGTTTCCAAAGAGATAAGAGAGAGTGGTCACTTGTCGATGATGCTTGTCTTTCATCCAAATATTCACAAATGAGAACAAGTGACGGTAAACGACATTGATCCTTTATAGGCTCACGGTTTCCAACCTCCATTGGTGTAAGAATGAGACTCCTTGGTTCTTCAAATTCATGATACTTATTCTCCATAAGTGCCATAAGAGTGCTTTGATCCTCCTTTAGCCGTGAGACACAAGGTGGCAATAAGGACGCCTCTTGGAGCATGATACTCCTATCATATAACTTTGATTCTTCCAACAAAGTATAACAAGAATCCATAGAAGTAATATTACAATATAATGAATTTTTGCAAATCTTGTAAAAACAAAGACTTACTAAACTTCTTGGATCAAAATGAATGTCCTTGTCATGAAATGAATGACCGTGTGAATAGTTCTCCGTTTGTAATGTTTGGACCCTTGTTGTAGCGAGGCCAATATCATTGCCATAGTCCTTATGAACGCCAATGCTAGCGTCAAGGTCCTCATAGATGGCACTACTTTCTCCTTCTTGGATCAATGAACATACTTCTTCTTGGATGGTATAATGAGAGTAAGAAATAAGCTCTCTTTGTTATTGATCTTGCGGTACACTAACCTCTTTCAAGACTTTACTTACAACAAGCAACACTCCTCCATTTAATTCTTCTACATACATCTTTTCTATTACAATATCGTCCTCTTTTTCTTCCTCGTGTACTTCATGAGGCATGCTACATACCTCATTCATGCCAAGTTTATCACTCGTTTCATGAACATCCTCATGCTCGTCAAAACATCAAATACCACACTTTCAATTTCTGGTTGCATGCTTAATGATGTTTGAGAATAAACCAAAGATACTTCTTTCTCCTTAGGACATGCACTTTCAACATGATCAAAACTTTGGCAACATAGACATATACTTGGGACAATGGGAGTGGGGAGGTTTAGGGGCTGTTTTGTGTAAAGATGGGCAATAGGTTGTAGGGGCTGTTTTGGAGGTGTTTGGACGAGAGATTTAGGAGCGTTTTGGGACAGACTTGTAGGCTTTTGAACGAGTTTGTGGCTTAGTTTGAAGATCCCTGGCGTGGGATTGTTGGGATGGTTTGTGAGGTCTTTGTTGTGTATGAGTTTTATCCCAAAGTTCTTTACTCTTTACTTGTATTTCAACATAAAGGGCTAAAGAACTTAACTCCTCCAAGTTTGTGTAAGATTGATATACAACAACACGCCGAATGTAATCATTAAGACCAAGAGAGTAACATACCAAAACTCGTGGATCATTCTCCTTAACAGCATATTTCCATAGTTGCCGCCTGAATTCTATTGTATATTCAACTACGTCCTTGCTCCCTTACTCCATTCTTTCAAGTTTGTTGATGTAGTCTCCTTTGTAATTGAATGGCAAAAACTCTTCTTGAAGATTATTTCCATTCTTCTTGCTGGAACGTTTACTCCATTCATAAGGTGTTTCATATTCAACCTTATAAGGATGTACCTCACGTGAATTTGCGCTTCTTGATCCATTTTGAAGGATCCCAAGTTCTTCTATTTGTTTGGTGAGATCATGAATTTGTTTCTCCAAACGTTGTAAATCACTTTGTGAATTCATGCTAGATTTTTTTGCAAGCCATAGAATATGAATCTTGATGAAAAGAGACTCAAACAAGACTCACGGTTTAATGGGAAAATATAAGGGACGAAATGGGGGAATTTGTTTAGGCTAGGTTTGATGAGATTGTGTTTGAGTTAGAGGGTGGGTTTCTTGATGGACGGTTTGGAGATTTGATGGGGGGAATGGATGGCGTTTGTGTGGGCTGATTTTGTGGGATGAATGGTGATGGAAAGATGTTTAAAGATGGCACAAGAACCAATCTCCTAGGCTCTGATACCAATTTTGATGTATAATGGGATGAAAGAGATCTCATTACACAACATTCTACAAGATCTTTAAACTTGGGGTTGGTTAGATTGATTCTTAAACGAATGAAAAGATGGAAATGGCGTGTAAATGAATGAATAATGGATGATGGACGAATGGATGGATGGGTGAGCGAATGAATGAATGGGGATGTATTCTGGTTGGTATGGAATAGAATGGAATGAAAATGCAGTGGAAATCAAAAGATTCAAAAGAATAGATTGAAACTTACAACAAGAATGAATCGTTTGATCGAATGATAAACGGCTTGGGATCTTCTAAGGAGATACAGATTCACCACTCCTAGAATCCTCCAACTCTTCCTATCACCAATCTAAGATAACCAATCTTAGAATAGAAGAGGAGATTCAAAGAGACTCTTCTCAAGAAGACTCAAATTCTAACGCAAAGATTAGAGAGAACAAAGCAAAAGCTTTTGATTTGATTTGTGTATATTATGTGATATGTGATATGAATTACAAGAGGCCTAAGGGGGTATTTATAGTAATCCTAAGCCCCCTTGGACGTGTACTAATCAAGAAGTTAGGCCCTTGAGGCTTACATCATGCTCTACATTTATTACACCATAAAAACATAAAGGACTTTCTAAAATACAACTCTAGAAAGAACTAGCTATATCTCCTTCAATACTTGTTCGTTTTCCAAGATTCAAAAACCATTGGAAAGCTCTATCAATGTACTCCAATCTGTCTTTGGATGACTTCCTCAATAGACGTATGGATCTAGAGTTATAGAGCAAAATATCGAACTGCACTTGATAAGGTCCTCTTAGCTAACCTTGATGTATGTAGCTGGGCGATTATACATCAGTTAGGGTCTTAGTCTTTTCAGATTAAGATTCACCTTCAAGTAATTAAAATAAACTTGAAATAAAGGACAATAGAAAAGATAACTGAATAACCTCCTTTATTTCGTTGGAACATAATGCAGATTGACTCTCCCTAAGGTAAACATCCTTAAGGTTACAAATGAGTCAAGTGCCTTGCAGAGGACACTTCGAGAACAGTTTATGAGAAAACGCACACCAAGCACGCCTTCATGCAAACACTAATCGAACCTAAGTCCGTCTAGGATTCGATTACAATCAAACAAATCAAAACCTAAGTCCGTTAAGGAATTGATTACACTCAACCAAAATTCTCACAAAGAACTCACTTTCTTCGAAAAGAAAGATTTCAAAAACAAAGCATTCTCTATTTTTGTATCACCCGATTTCTTCCTTGGAATCGTTGGTCTGCTTCGAATTCCAAGTCTTCAATTCATAGGATCATTGTCCTCGATAGAAAGAGTCGTTGAGATTTGATTTTTGCCGGATTCCTTCCTTCTTCGTGCTTGCTTTTTCCTTCCAATTTTGCTCCAATCTTCTTTCCTTTTTGTGAGATTCCCAGAACTGGTATTCTTATTTTCTTTCCAATCTCTTGATCGATTGTTTCCTACAATTCACATAGTTGCAATCGATTTAGTATGGTTAGAAAAGGATAAAGAAAATAAATAAACTTGTTTCCAGAAAACTTCCCTGTTCTTGCTCCTTTTGTCTTTCACGTCAAAATACACTGTCTCTGTTGGACGTCCTTGAGATGCTGGATGGTGAACGTTGTTGGGACGTTGAGGCAAGGTCCTTCTGTCTATATCAAGGAGGGTTCTATAATCTCCCCCTTTTTGAGTGAAAGACAAAATACATACAGGTAAGGTATATGCAGTAGATAAGGGCATTCATGCACAAGCAATAAAGTTGCAAGAAGTTTTAACCATCACAGACCCAGTGCAAATAGTTGTTTACTACATTCTTAGGTGCAAACAAAAAACGATAAACTACAAAATCTGATAAGTTGCATAAACCTTAAACTGTATGGGCCTCTTCTCCCCATTTTTGGCTTTCAACTATAAAGGAAGCAGGAGGGATGTTTGGCGAAAAAAAAACGTTCAAAACCAGAAAAAGAGAAAAAGTTTTTAGGATGCAGGATCATAAGGAACAGGGTCCACAGGGGATTGGGAAGGGGCACTAGCAGGGATGGCTGGAACAGACGATTGATGAGCTAGAATAATGTGCTTCAGGGCGGTCGTTGGATCGAGCAGGTCAGTTCGTACTACATGAAGGGCCTTCACTTCTTCCTGAAGAGTCTGCACTTCCACTTGAAGACTTGAAATATGTGCTTGGATAGCGTTCTGAACATCCTTGGCTGTTGAAGTGGAACTGGAGGCCTCAACTGCCTTGATCTCGTCAGTGTGGAGCCAGGAGCTATTCGGCTGTTGTTGATAACCAAGGGTAAGCAAAAGTGGAGGGCCAATGGTGGGCAGATTGAAGGATGCTTGTTCAGTGCCTTCAAGAGGGACTCGATAGGCCTGAAATATTTTTGTGAGAAGGTTACCATAAGGTAGGGGCCTAGAGGATAAAATGGCAGCACGAATGATGTGGTGAATGACCATTTCCCCGAGTTGAGGGTCATGGTTATGAAGGACATTCAGAAGAAGGGATGCACAGTGATGGAGGTCCATCTACATCAGCAATGATAGTTGATACAGAAAGGGTCAAGGGGAAGACTTTCTTTCCTGAAGTCCTCAGTAGGTCCTTCACAAACTGGGACCTAGCTGGCAATTCAGGGGAGATTAAGTCCCTCCTACAGCAAGATTAAAGCAGCAAGGGAAGACAGGTCCTAGGGGAGTTTTGTAGTTCTAAATGGAAGCAACATAATCACCTCAGGATCCTGTGCAGGAGGCAGCTTTGGCCTTAGAACCAAAGTCTAGTTGGTGCAATTGGACCTTGGCAGAACCCCAACCTGTGAAATCAGGGTTCATGTCTATTCAAGGTCTGATACAAGCTGCAGAGTACAAGGCAATTGTATTTAGTGAACTCTATGTATTCCTTGGTTCATATATGATCACTGGTCGAGGAGTGCAGGTGACTGAATTCCCTGGACATTTTCTACAGCCAGCTTAATCCAGAGAATCCAAACACAAGCAGCTGAACAGTGTTGGCATTTTCAGAATTAATAAGGTCATTTGGTCATTTTCCTTTTAATGATCGAATGTCCTTGATAGCTAATACAACAGCTACTCTCAGCAGCCAAGGAAGACTATATTATTACAGTGGAAAGACGACTAATGCATGAAGGAAGCAGCTGTAGGCCCAATCAGATCCAGCCAGCCCCTTTTTATTTTATTTTGTTGTTTTCTTGATGTAATTAGATGTAATTAAGCGATGTGTTAGTTTTAAGCAGCTCACTTATGTATATTAAGCTAGCTTAGCAATAGTTTAAAGGTTTTTTTTATGCTTAGGAAACCTCAATTATTCGTAAACAGCCAGCTACTTGCTTAAAGTGGCAAATATAAGCAAAGCTCTTGTGTAATATGATCATTATGAGTGAATGATATGAGAAACCAGTCGAGCTTGCTCCTGTGTGTTTGTGAGTGTCACTAAAAACTCTCAGCCATTTCTACTTGTCTGTAACTAAGCTTTGGCAAGCTTAGAAGGTACTAAGTAGAGCTTAGTTTGTGTTCTGGTGGTGTAGTATGTATCCAGTGCATAGGTTGAGTCATGTCCTTGTGTTTCTTGCTGTGGTGTGGTCTGTAGCAGTTGGATACATAGGTTTCTTATCTTTCCTTATTTGTTTTTCGTTCCTTGATGCTTTTCCACCCCTAGGAAAAGCTTAGGTTGATCAATCAAGGTCAGGGAGGGCCTTTGGTGTTGTCCATGCCAGTGCACTCTGATTTGGTTTTGGTCTGCACATACATCAGCTTTGGTATCAGAGTTGTGTGACTTTCTTGGTGAGCTTCTTGCTGGTTACAGGATGTCTACTAGTAGGATTGCCGAGGAGGTGGCTGAACAAGCTCTTAGGGAGAAAGCTGAGTTGGAGAAACATGTTCATTATTTGACTGATCAGTTGAAGAACTATTTGTATTTGAAGAAGCAAAGTCTGAAGGATCGATCCGAGTATGAAGAACAGGAAAGTACTTATTCCAGCAATTCTTTTGGTGAAGAAGAGGATCTTCCTGGAGGAAAAAAAGTAAGAACCAGACAGAAGAAGGCTGGAATGGACGAAAAATTAGATTTCAAGGTGGAAATTCCTGAATTTGAAGGTCAGTTGGACACTGAGGTGTTCTTAGACTGGCTGCAGACTGTTGAGAGGGTTTTTGATCTAAAGGATGTCTCTGAAGAGAAGAAAGTTAAGCTTATTGCCCTGAAATTAAAGAAACATGCTTCAATCTGGTGGTCTAACCTACAAAAAAGGAGAGTAGAGAAGGGAAAGAAGAAAGTTAAAACTTGGGGACAGATGAGGGAAAAGCTGAAGTCTAAGTTCTTGCCTGTGAACTATCTTAGGGAGAACTATGGCAAACTGCAACAGTTAGTGTAAGGCAACAAGTCTGTAGAGGAATATACAAAGGAATTTGAGCATCTTTTGTGGAGATGTGACCTAAAGGAGAATGAAACTCAGGTGCTAGTGAGGTTTTTGGCAGGATGAATGAAGACATCAGGAATGTGGTGGAACTGCATCCCTATACTACTTTGGATGAGCTCGGTTCTCTAGCTCATAAGGTAGAATTGCAAAAGAGGTCCAAAGGGAAGGAGTTTGCTGCAAAGACACCCTATAAACGTCAGATCAAGCCTTTTACCTATCCCAGAACCTATCCCAGATCCCAAAGAACCCCTTTTACCCCAAGATACCCCACAAAACAAACTACTCCCCCACAAAAACAGCCTCCAGCTCCTGAAAGAAACCCAAACCCTATCCCTACTGATAACAGGAGGTGTTTTAGATGTCAAGGACTAGGGCATATAGCTTCAGAATGTCCTAATAAGAGGGTGGTGACCTTGGCTGATTACCAAGCTTCATCATTTGCTGAACCTAAAGTTGAGGAGGAAGAGGAAGTGCATCCAGGGGGAGAATTACTTGATCTATGATGTGGTAGAGGAAGGTCTTGATGAAGGATAGCTATTGCTGATAAGCAGAGTCCTTAGTAGTTCTTCTGTGGAGACAGGACAGGAACAAAGAGAAGCTTTGTTTTATACAAGGTGCACTATGAAAGGGAAGGTCTACTCAATTATTGTAGATGGTGGCAGCTGTATAAATGCAGCTTCACAGGAAATGGTGGAGAGTCCTTAGTAGTTCTTCTGTGGAGACAGGACAG
This sequence comes from Portulaca oleracea, assembly GCA_029582165.1. Taxonomy (NCBI): domain Eukaryota; kingdom Viridiplantae; phylum Streptophyta; class Magnoliopsida; order Caryophyllales; family Portulacaceae; genus Portulaca; species Portulaca oleracea. The sequence goes on from CM055869.1 coordinate 40,001,666, forward strand.
GAACAAAGAGAATCTTTGTTTCATAACAGATGCACTGTGAAAGGGAAGGTCTGCTCAATTATTGTAGATGGTGGCAGTTGTACAAATGCAGCTTCACAGGAAATGGTAGAGAAGTTGCAGCTGGTGACTTCATCCCATCCAGCACCCTATTCTATTCAATGGCTGAATCTAGCAGAGGCATTCCTATCGGAGAAAGGTGTTTGGTGAGTTTTTCAATAGGCAAATCATATCATGATTCTGTTTGGTGTGATGTCTTGCCTATGGATGCATGTCATTTGCTACTGGGAAGGCCTTGGATGTTTGATAGGTCTATGCAGCATGATGGAAGGGCCAACAGTTATACTCTGGTGGTGAATCACAAGAAAGTAACCTTAACCCCACTCAAACAAACCCAGCCTACAAAGAACCTTTACATTGAGCCTACCCTTGATCTTTTACTAGCTGCTGAGCATCACGAGTTCAGTGCTTGTAAGGATCTCATCCTATTATCCCCTGATGAACCACAAACCCTACAAAATAACCATCCCCTACTTGTCCTACTCTTGGAAGAGTATGCATTCCTATTTCCTGATAAAATGCCCCTAAGATTGCCCCCTAAGACAGACATCTAGCACCAGATTGATCTAGTCTCTGGATCAGTCTTACCAACAAACCTGCATATAGGATGGCTCCTGCTGAAACTGCAGAGATTCAAAGGCAAGTAGATGATCTTCTTAGCAAGGGAATGATCAGGGAGAGCCTAAGTCCATGTGCAGTACCAGCTTTATTGGTCCCCAAGAAAGATGGTAGCCAGAGGATGTATATAGACTGCAGAGCTATAAATAAAATCACAATCAAGTATAGGTTTCCAATACCTAGACTTGAAGATCTTCTTGATGAGCTCTATGGGTCTCAAGTGTTTTCAAAGATAGATTTGAGAAGTTGCTATTATCAAATCATGATTGATGAAGGTGATGAATGGAAGACAGAATTAAAACAGAGGGAGCTTTGTTTGAATGGATTGTGATGCCCTTTGGTCTCACAAGTGCTCCTTCTACATTCATAAGACTTATGAATCAGGTACTGAAACCTTTGATTGGAAGTTGTGTGGTTGTTTATTTTGATGATATCTTGGTTTATAGCAAGACAGAAGCATATCATCAACAGCTTCTGAAGCAAGTGATGGATATTTTGTCTAAGGAAAAGCTTTATGGAAATCTGAAGAAATGTCAGTTCTTTACAGACCAAGTTATTTTTCTTGGTTATATAGTATCAGCTGATGGCATTCAAGTTGATCAAGAGAAGATCAAGGCCATCCAAGACTGGCCTACATCCAGTTTCATACAGCAAGTAAGGAGTTTCCATGGGTTAGCTTCATTCTATAGAAGATTGGTGAGAAATTTTAGCACTATTATGGCACCCATGACTGAAGTCATCAAAGGAAAGTCCTTTCATTGGACTCCATCAGCCCAAAGGTCCTTTGAACAAATCAAAGAGAAGCTTACAACAGCACTAGTGCTTGCTTTGCCTAGCTTTTCTAAGATCTTTGAAGTTGAATGTGATGCCTCATGAGTTGGCATAGGAGCTGTCTTATCTCAAGAAGGCAGGCCTATAGCTTATTTTAGTGAAAGTTAAATGAAGCAAACAAGAAATAAAGCACTTATGATAAGGAATTTTATGCTATTATCAGAGCTCTTGAACATTGGAGGCATTACTTAGTTAGTGGAGAGTTTATTCTGCATAGTGATCATGAAGCCCTGAAATATATTCAAGGACAGCACAAGCTTAATCCCAGACATGCTAAATGGGTTGAATTTATACAGTCCTTTCATTTCATGATCCATCATAAATCAAGCAATATGAATAAGGGAGCTGATGCCCTTTCCAGAAGGTTTTTCTTATTACACATCCTGGATTCCAGAATCCTAGGATTTGAGTAGCTGAAGGTCCTTTATCCTACAGACGATGATTTTCAAAGACAAGTTTCAGGCTTGTCAACAGCATCCTCAGGGTCTGTATCATACAGATCATGGATTCTTATTCAAAGGTAGCAGATTATGTATCCCTAGAAGTAGTATAAGGGAGTTATTGATTTCAGAAGTTCATGGAGGTGGATTAGCAGGACATTCTGGCATAGAGAAGACACTTATTATGCTAAAAGAATATTACTTTTGGCCAAAGATGGGAAGAGATGTAGAGCATCTTGTCAAGAGGTGCAATATACGCCAATTATCTAAGAGTCAAAGCCTACCCTAAGGGCTTTATACCCCCTTGTCAGTCCCTAAAGGTCCCTGGGAAGATGTCAGCCTTGATTTTATTGTGGGACTCCCAAGAACTCAAAGAGGTAGAGATTCCATTATGGTTATTGTTGATAGATTCTCAAAAATGGCTCATTTTATTCCTTGTAATACTACCTTTGATGCTGTGAAAGTTGATGATTTATATTTCCGACAGGTAGTTAAGTTACATGGCATTCCTAGGTCTATGGTTTCGGATAGGGATACCAAGTTTCTAAGCCATTTCTGGGTTACATTGTGGAAGAAGATGGGAACTCAGCTCAAGTTTAGCACTACCTGTCACCCTCAGACAGATGGGCAAACTGAGGTTACAAACAAAACCTTAGGTGCACTCTTGAGAAGCCTAGTGGCAAGAAACAAAGGAAGTTGGGATACTATGCTACCACAGGCAGAATTTGCTTTCAACAGAGCCCCTAGTAAAGCTACTGGTCATTCACCATTCCAAGAAGTTTATGGTCTGAATCCAATCACTCCTTTGGATTTAGTACCCCAAGCTACTTCAGTCAAGTTTAGCTATGAAGCTGAAGTTAGGGCCAAGAAAATTAAAGAATTCCATCAACAAGTGCAACAACAGATTAAGAAGCGCAATGAGAAAATAGGAACAGCAGCAAATCAGAAAAGAAGAAGAGTTGTATTTACTCCAGGTGATTTAGTATGGGTACACCTCAAGAAAGACAGGTTTCCTAGTAGAAGAAAAGGGAAGCTTGTTTCCAGGGTAGATGCTCCATTCGAGGTCTTAGAGCAAGTCAATGAAAATGCTTACAAGTTGGATTTGTCTGAAGACTATGGAGGGAGTGCAACTTTCAATGTTGTAGATCATAGACCCTAATATCCAGCAGAGGAGGGTTTACCAAGTTTGAGGTTAAAATTTTCTTACCAGAGGAGGATGACGGAGGTCCATCTACATCAGCATTGATAGTTGATACAGCAAGGGTCAAGGAGAGGACTTTCTTTCCTGAAGTCATCAGCAGGTCATTCACAAACTGGGACCTAGCTGGGAATTCAAGGGGGATTAAGTCCCTCCTACAGCAGGATTAAAGCAGCAAGGGAAGACAGGTCCTAGGGAAGTTTTGTAGTTCTAAATGGAAGCAACATAATCACCTCAGGATCCTGTGCAGGAGGCAGCTTTGGCCTTAGAACCAAAGTCCAGTTGGTGCAATTGGACCTTGGCAGAACCCCAACCTGTCAAATCAGCGTTCATGTCTATTCAAGGTCTGATACAAGTTGCAGAGTACAAGGCAATGGCATTTAGTGGACTCTATGTATTCCTTGGTTCATGTATGATCACTGGTCGAGGAGTGCATGTGACTGAATTCCCTAGACATTTTCTGCAGCCAGCTTAATCCAGAGAATGCAAATACAAGCAGCTGGACAGTATTGGGATTTTCAGCATTAATAAGGTCATTTGGTCATTTTCCTTTTAATGATCGAATGTCCTTGATAGCTAATACAACAGCTACGCTCAGCAGCCAAGGAAGACGATAATATTGCAGTGGAAAGATGACTAATGCATGAAGAAAGCAGCTGCTGGCCCAATCAAATCTAGTCAGTCCCTTTTTATTTTATTTTGTTGTTTTCTTGATGTAATTAGATGTAATAAAGCAATGTGTTAGTTTTAAGCAGCTCACTTATGTATATTAAGCTAGCTTAGCAATAGTGTAAAGGTTTCTTTATGCTTAGGAAACCTCAATTACTCGTAAACAACTATCAAACTAGCATCAACAAAACAAACCCTAAACATGGATTCTAGCATGAAATGAGCAAAACTCAACCAAAGCAATTAAAATGGCAACAAGAACATCAAAGCAACAAAGAAGCAATTAAAGGAAAGCAATTAAATCAACAAGTAATAATAAGAGAGATTAAGGAAGGAATTCAACTAACAAAGATACCAAAGAGCAAGGATGAACAAGAGAAAAGAGCTTCAATTAACAATACTTCAATCTTCAATACAAAACCCAAATCAAAGTAACAATTTCAATGGAAATCCCACTAATCACTCACTAAATAAACCTTAATCACTACCTAAAAGCTAACCTAGGCTAACCCTAGACTAACTTTCCCTAAAAGAGACTCCCCCAAAGAAATCGCAGCGAAGGGTTTATAAACAAAGCAGAACAATTGCGCAAAACGCAGCGTACAGTCGGCTGAAGAAACGCACAGCAGCAGGGAGACCGCGGGTGCCGTCTTGTGAAAAGTGTCGAGGCGATTTGGGCGTTCGAGAGACAGCGGTTGCGGTCTTCCAGACAGCGGGTGCGGTCTTCGTCTGCCCAGCAGGTCACGGGCGCAACGCGTGTTATGGCGAGCGCGACCCTCACCCAGCAGCACCCCTTGGCTGTCTTGCGCAACAGGTCGCGGGTGTGACCTGTTTTGTGACGGGGGCGACAAGTTGCTGCTGCCGAGCTCTCTTCCCTTTACATTCCAGGTTGTAGCGGGTGCTACGAACCTGATTCTATCAAAACTTGGGGAAAAGATCTCTAGTCAACTCCGCCTTGGTTCTCAGCTCCGCTTAGGCCCGGAAAATCACTCGGGATTCCCTAAAAAGCGTTAATTTAGCCCGTTTTGTTACTGTAACAACTTGTCGCAAGGCTAACAAATTTGACCAATACTATGATTAATCTAATTAATGTAGATAGGAAAGTAGGGATCGAATCCAACGAGGAAAGATTGATTTCAGAATAGTTTTACCGATTTAACTCACACTTTAATTATTAATTAACTAATCTAAACTAAACTTTATATTATTAACTAAGATTGAATGAAATTTAATAAAGAAGGGGGTTTTGGATTCTTGTTTAACTATTTAAATAGACAAATTAAAATTGCGAAACGAAAATATCAAAACACACACAAGAGATTGATTCGAATAACAATATGGTAAATCTATTTGGTATAGTTTATTTCCACCATGAAAATTAATATTTATCACTGACACACAAATTGATACTCTTATGAGACTGCAGAAAAGATCCACTAGCGGCTTTTCCCTACTTTTCCTTACTTTTTAGTTTATTTAGGACCAGCCCTAATATAAACCCTACTAATTGTGACTACCCTAGTACCAGCACTAAAGTATAATCAAATCAGAGCATTAAGAACAAGAAAACCATCATCTAACACCTTGCAACCAATTTACCAGCAAATCGATTTCACAAAGATTTCCGACAATTTCCTAATTAAAAGAGATAGATTTGAACCTTCCATGATTAACTAGGGCGATACTAATGTTAAAGACTCTAGCTTTCAGTACTGGAGACTCTAACTATCAATTGAATCTATAAAGAACTAACTAGCATGCATTCTAATTATTTCAATATAAAAACAGTAAGCAGTAATTACAAATTGTCATAAGATCATAGGAAACATCAACTAGACATTAAAGATCAAAACATTATCTCAAAATACATAATTTAGCATGGTTTCAATAAACTACACCAAATAATAAAACTACGCACTCATAATACAAATTGAAGTACCAAGAGTAGAGTAATTAAACATAATAATAAAGTGTTGAATACACCTAATTGGAAGAACGACGATAGATGATGATGATGATGAAGGATGGATGAGTGGTGGAGAGATGGGTGGTGTTGTGGTAGATGCTTGGTGTCGTCCTCCGGTGGTTGGTTCTCTCCTCAATGAAATACATCAACTATATATAGAAGAAAATAGGAAAGCAAAACCCTAAACCCTACGCGAACAATTGGCGGTTGCGGCGAAATCGTTAAACGCTAGTGTAGGACCCCGAGGAAAAGTGAGATCACTTTTCCTCCGTGATACGCTACTTATATGATTGGGGGCCAACTAAGGTTGCTTAATCCTTAAATAAGGATATTTTTTTATTTTCGAAATTCATTTTCGGGGTGGTAAAATTTTATTTATTTTTACAAAACCGTTTTTTATTATTTAAATATTTGAAATTACACCAAAAGTATGTTAAATATAACTCAAGGTTGGCCGAAACAATGACTCAGGCCCACAAGAAAGCAACTGGGCCGCCAACAGCAGCCAAAACCCGCACGGGTTTTGTCTGTCGTTGGGTCGGACCGTTTGCTTTCCCAGGCTAGAGGAAATGAATCAGAAACTATAAAACCCGTGCGGGTTTTATCGTTTCACGGCCCATTTTCTCTCGGTTTAAACCTTGAGTGAATTGGGAAATATTAAGTCATTTTTAATCATTCTTAGCGTATATTCAAGTGTTTAAATAATTAAACGGATTATAAAAAAAAGTAAAGAGTCGCCAGTCGATTTAAGGAAATTGACTAACCATAAAAATAAAAATAACTCCGGTCTACGAAACCCAATTGTAAGCTCGGGGGTAAGGTTACGAATACAAGAATTATAAGAATTCTTGGATTCGCCCGTTAGAAAATGGACTCTACTAAAATCGACATTAAATGAAAGAGAGCGGGGAGAAGTTTAATTAATTTCAAAACTTTACACTCTTAACATGCATTATAAAACGAGATTTTTTATTTACAAAATGTGCACAAGTAATGAAGATGAAATATAAATTACATAATTAAAATAACGATGACAAAAGAAACATAAAGACAAACCTCGTTGATTTAGGAATCCGAACGCGCCAATCGAAACCTTGACTTCTTTTGACTTGGTGGATGAAAGGGTGAGTGTGGGGATGGTATTAAGATAAAATATGAGTGGTGATTTTGGTAGAGTAAGGTGATGGTGAGAATGTGTATAGTAGAGAGTTTGGTGTAAGTTGGTGGGAGTATAATGGTGGTGATAATTGGTGAAAATGATTGGAATGGAGGGGGGTATTTATAGGTGGTGAAGGGTAGGTTTAGGTTGGAAAATCAAGGGGACACATCCCCATGATCAAGCCATGCAAATCACGTAGGGATCAAGTCAAGGTCAAGGGTCAAACCACATGGTGCTAATATCATGGGATTGATCATCAAAAATGGTTTTTGGCGCCGGATTATCAAATATAAACCCCGCGCCGGATCGAGTCCGAATAGGACGAAGGTCAAAGTAGACTTGATGGCTGTCTTGATGCTGGCGGTGCTCTTTTATATGGCGATCGGCTGATGACGTCGTCGGTAACCTTTAGGTGGCGACCGTTGGATGACTGCTGCTGTAGATGTCGTTGGAGACCTTTAGGTGGAATCTGTCTGGATGACTGCTGTTGTTTATGAAGTTGTCGTCAGTAACCTTTAGATGGTAACCGTTGGACGACTGATGCTGAGAATGTCGTTGGAGCCTTTTATGTGGAATCCGTTTGAACGACTGCTGCTGACGACATCGTTGGTGGACTTTAGATGGCAACCGTTGGACGAATGTCATTGACGACATCGGTGGAGGCCATTAGGTGGCAACCGTTTGACGGCTGTCGTTGTTGGTGCTCGTTTGTATGGCAACTGGATGATAGATGGTCCCTTTTTAGCGACGACCGGATGATGGTGCTCTTTTATACGGCAACCTACTGGGTTGTCCCTTTTAGCGGCGACCGGATGATGGTGCTCCTGTATGTGGCAACCTGCAAATCATCGCAAAAGCAAATATTAGTTTTCGCAAAAATGCAAATGGGTTCAGATTTTTACCTGAATGTTGGGGACCCTTGGGCCGTTGAAAGATGCTAGGTCGCATGATCTTGGGATACTGACTTGGTTTTTTTTTTTTGTTGGTGGACAACCCGTGCATGTTTCATGAATTTTTACTGGGCTGCTACCAAGCGTTGGGCCGCCAAAACAGGGCCCATAGAACACCCAAAACCCGCGCGGGTTTTGGTGTTTTTTTTTTCCTTTCCTCGTGAAGGGAATCATTTTGGGGCCTAGGTTTCGTGTGGACGAGAGAGAGCCACACGACTTGGTCTCCTCTTTGGGTGGCAAAGAGATGACCTTCGTATTTTTGGCCAATGAAACGCATTTGGCAGCTCGAGGCGGGTCTTAGAAACGAGCGGTTTATGTTCACTCGTCATTTCTATAAATGCCAAGCCTCACTCATCTCTTTCATTCACATCTTCAACTTCTTCTCATCATCTCCTTAGCTCCTCTCTAAAAAACCGCTTTTTGGAGATAATTCAAGTTCTTGAGAAAATGCATCGCAGAGGTCACAGAAATCCTCCTCTTCCTCATCCGGCGGCATGGCCTCACGAGATGTCTTCGAGGCGCAAATTTATTCCGGGTGCAAATGCTGACCCTTCGGATCTCACTATCCAATCTTGGAAGCATGCTTGGTTCTACCGTTCCCATGGCAAGGTAACTGTCGAAAACTCCTTTGATGCTTAGTTTAATAATGAAAAAGTGAGCAAGCACGAATTTTATTTTTCATGTCTTATCGATTTTATCATTTTAAGCATGCCTTGAATTGATGTATATGCATGTCCGCACGATGTCTTTTGTTTATTCGCAACCCTTTTTGGAGAGACGGACAAAACCCGACCCAAGGAAAATAGAATGAGTTGTATGCATACTCGGCCCAAAGGAAACAAAAAAGGAACACGACCCATTTTGACAGGGAAAACCCGCGCGGGTTTTTGGCCCAAAAAGCCCCAAAAAAGGAAGAAAACTGGGCCTGGAGATGCAGCCCATTAGCAGGCCCAAAACCGGTGCGGGTTTTGGCTCTGCTGGGCCGGCAATTTTTCTTCTCCTTTTTGTTTCCTTTTTTTTCAATTCCTTTATTTTGCGGGCCATGGCTGGGGCCCGGTGTTGGTGCTGGGTCCAGATAGGCCCTGAAAGACTATGCCTTTGGTCAATGCATTAGGTGAGCCCCCGACTTTAATATTGCCCTTTCCCGTTTTTTGCCATTAGGAGGACAATTTGAAAACTCCCGGCGTCCTAAAGGATCTCCTTAAGGTGGGTGATTCGATTTCCGGGAATTTCGTTAGCAACACCCTTACTGCAGTAGGACTCATGCCGTTCTGGAAATGCCTTGTGGCTTGGAAAGGCCGTACATTTCACGTGATAGGCCGCGCTACGGCGGAAAGGTTTCCATCTACCTGTGGGTGAGATGACAATTACCCCCACAGATTTTGTTATGATCACTGGTCTTTCTTGGGGCGGGCGTGACATAGTCTTCAATGCCGAGATTCCGCCAATGGTTTTGGACTTGCTGGGTCCTGTGTCAGCACGTTTAGGCCTAGGTCAGGGCCTATCCAAGCTCGCCTATGCGCACTTCGAGGCGGCTATTCGTGATGCCAACTTTCAAAATTTGCCTGGAGATCAACGCCGCTTTATTTTCTTGGCTTATGTTATTTCTGCCACTCTTTTTGCCAACCGGGGAGATAACATTACTTTGACCTGGTTCCGGAATCTCCTGGACTTGAACGAGGTTCGGAACTTGAATTGGGGCTAGGCTGCATATGCGAATTTCCTCCTCTGGCTTCGTCGCGGTGTCAGATTGACGCTGGATGATGATCAAGTTTACCCCACAAGTCTCATACCTGCTTTCAGTATGGTCCTTCTTTGTGGAAGGTGCTCGAGGTACGTACCCGAGACTCTTCTCTTTGTAGTTTTGCTATTCTTTTGCAATTTCTTTTGACTTTATATTCATGCAGTCATGGGCATATGAGTATATCCTGTCCTTGGGCATTCGCTCCAAGAGAAATAAGACGGTCCCAGCTGCTGAACACTGGACTGCTGAGGGTATTCGAGGGAAGAAATTCCAGCCGGGCAGCCTTCACCATATCCGTCGCGCACTGGATGATCTCACCCCGATATTTCTTTATGCTTAACATTTTTTTTTTTTACCTTCATTCTTGAAATGACTTTCTTTCTTTCACAGGACCACGTGAACTGGCGTCCATGGGCGGGGTTTGATTTGAGTGGATTGCCCACCCCCTTGCAATAAGTGGAGCACGATACTCGCCTCCGCATCCTAATGGAGGGACCCTCGGGCTTCATATGGTACCTGGGGGAGAGAGCTACGAGGTAGATCCTGGGTGGATATCCTGGCCTCAAACCCAGGATCCTCTAGAGCACATGTTCGAGCCTTGGCACGTCGCTCCGGACGTCCTGGGAGATTGGATTCGCGGTCGAGATTTCGACAACTTCGTGCATGACGTTCCACAGGAGCACTTTAATGAGGAATTCCAACGCTACTTGAACCCTCTAACGCCCCGAGTGGTAGGTATCTCCCACTTTTCCTATGTTGTGCTTTTGACTGGCTCTAAACCATAAAGTCTGCAATTGGGGCCCTATGCTATGGCTGCTGAGGTGGAGGCTCAACCGACGAGGAGAAAGATCGGCGATTTCTTGGATGTTGAGACTAGCAGTCAGTGCTATGCACTCCAAGAATTTGATCGGAAACCAGTAATCCCTCATCTTTTGTTGCTTCCTTTTACCTCATATGCCGCTTATGCATGTGTAACCTTTGTTCTCATTGCCTTTCAGCCACCATGGTCTGTCTTCAGGCAAATGACCAAAAAATGGAGTACTATGTTGAAGCACGTCAACTGGTCATTCACTTGCTCAGGCAGATATCGCGGGAATACCGTCGGACAAGCTGACTTGGAGGCTGACGCTGAGTCTGTTCCTCGGGAACCACCTCGACGCTCTACTGCGGGAGTTCCTCGTACCGAGCCCCCACGTCGTTCTTCAGCAGGGGAATATTCTTCCCGGGGCTGATCACAGGAGGAGGTTGGTGGGTCCTCTGTCCTCCTCTAGCAGATGTGCCAGAGGGTCGTGGTAAAGGCATCATGGTCGAAGGTCATCATTCCACTGGGTCACATCGTAGTGGATCTGGTAGTAGAGGTCGTCAACCTATGGACGAAGACATGGTTCAGATGTCCTTGGAGGAGCATCGTGGCCAAGGGGGGTCACATCACAGCGTTAGGTATGGTGGCGATACCCCGCCTCATTCTTATTGGGTGGAGGATTCTTCAGAATCGAGTGCTACCAACCGGCCTTCTCATTCCCGCCGCATTCCAGCTTCAGTGTGTTCTACTCGTCGTGGTCGAGAGATTGTTGTAAGGGATCACGACTCAGGTGCATCCGTAGGGTATCCTAGCGGTCAGGCCCTAGCGGATGACGCTACCTCATGTCCTGCACCATGCGACACCTCCTTCTTTGGTTCTGGCTCTTGCTCTGCTGGATGGTCAGTCCCGGCTCCTGGAATGGGTCCTTCATGGCCTGCGGGTACGCAAGAATGGTCTGCTCCCCGACACTCTTGGCTAGGAGGATCTACCTCTTCTGGTTGCTTGACCCGATTCTGAGCTGTATGGCCTACCTCTTCTGTTGAATGGCGTGTTCCCGATCATTCATGGCTAGCTGGTTCACGGGAGCATTCCATATCATCACCGTCGAGTGTGCACCCTTCCGAAGTTCCTTATGCAGGCCACCACATGACCCCGGTTCGACTATTATTCCCGACACCTATTTCTGCATGTAGCGCTTTTCCGGAACTTCTCATGCCGGTGCCGACCTGGTTGAGGATAGCGGTGATTCGGGCTCCCTGTGATGATCAAACCAATGACAAGCAAGACTCTATGCATTTTTGTTTTTTTTGCTATGCAAGGCTAATTTGTACTACTTTTTTTATTTTAATGCAAGACTTTTATGCATTTTATTTCTTGTTTTATATGCAAGACCTGATGAAAACACGACTTTATCTTATTGATGCATTGAACGACTCTCTAAATGACGGGATTAATCCCAACTTAATCCCGCTTCCCGAAAAAGAAAAGAAAATAAAAAGAAAACGAAAACTTAAGTGTCAGAGTAAACTCGAGCAAAAATTTCAGAACCGAGCATCATTGAGTCAAGATCCGCAACATTAAAAATACACAAACGGACCAATTTGATTCCATGGCCCAAATACAATCAGAGGCGGGTGGGTCGAATTGCAGAAAGGTGGTCCATATCGACTAAAAGCCCGCGGGGGCTTTCTCCTCAGCAGGCCCGGACCTTGGGTTTGGGCGAGCGCGAACGCGAACGCGGTCCCGGACACATCAAAACCCACGCGGGTTTTGATTTTATTTCCCTTTTTTTTTTACTAGCCGTTTCTTGATGGGCTGAAATCATGGGATATGGAGGGCAACGGCTATGTGATCGTTGCTGGTTGTATTTCTCCATTTTGAGCTTGAATGGAGGTGTATAAATACCCCATGTTATGCATGTAATCATCACTCCTCATCATCACTTCAAAGTCTTCTTCACATATTCAAAAACACAAAGAACATCCCCCCTATTCTCATAGCTTTCGAGAAGAAGCTTGCAACTTGGATGAGCACCTTGTCCAAGGAAGAAAAGAAAGAGCTCGGAAGGTACAAACTGACGAGCTTGTTGAGTCTTCGACAAGTGAGGATTAACAACGATTTTCTCCATGCGGCGGAGACTTTTTGGGATCCGAAGATTCATGTCTTTCGCTTCGCGTGGAAGGACTTTTGTCCGCTCCCGGAGGAATGGTCCTCAATCTTAGGGACAAATCATTTTGCTCGGCCGACGTCGCCTCCAACACCAATGGACACCCCCAAGCAATACAAGAAGCTCTTATGTCTTCCGTCTCAGGTCATCGGGAGTGCAATGTTCAGCGAAAAGGTACACTTCCAAACTATAGTCGAATATTTACAATCTCCTGATACTTTGGAATATGGTCCGGTGATACGAGTGCGAGCGCTCGTATTATGTCTCCTTGGCGAGTTTTGCTTTTATCATGGCGGCAAAAGAACCAGACCGGCGAATTTAATTCAAATCGTAAACGACATGTCCCGAGGATACAATCCCGTGCCCCTAATGTTAGCGGAAACCATGATGGGCTTGGATGATCCGAATCCAGAACATGACTTTCGAGGGAGCCCGCTGCTACTTCAGGTATCCTTTCTGCCACTGTCTGCTTTTTTTTTCTTTTCCGCCTACTGTTTACAAAACCCGCGCTGGTTTTCTGTCTTTTTTTTTTTAGTTTGGGAGAATTGGTGTGCAATTCTAACCTTGGCTAACTGTCGGACAGATCTGGTTAATGGAGCACTTGGGCCTCATCGAAGAGCCCCGGACTTCATCGGCGTTGACGAACTATTGTCAGAGAAAGAGAAAGTACACTGACCTCCGCTCGGTAATGGAATGGATTGCATTCTTAAAGAAGCCTCGAGAGATCGTATGGTGGACCGAATGGTGGCACATTTCCGAGTATGTGACCCGTGATTTCCGTAATGCTTATGTGTGTCTCGCCGGCTTGACGCACATGACCTTTTATTTTCCAGCGCGAGTGAAGCGCCAGATGGGCCGTAAGCAGGACATTCCTGAGCTGCTGTGTGAAACTCCCGATCAATTGATGCTTCGAAGTTCGATGATCGAGTCATGGCCGAAGTATTGGGAAAGAAGACCAACTCTCAAATCTCCGCCAAAGGTACATTTGTCTCACATTGCCGATGCTGGTTATCATGGATGGCTGATTGCTGCTATTGAATCTCGTCGTGCTGGGGAAGCGAGACGAAGGCAAGCACCTGCGAAGCAAAGGTTGGGTCCTCGTACCTCAGTAAAAGATCGTCTCGACGCAAGAGACTCAGTGAAAGATAGACTTGGTCCGAGAGTGGAGGCACGAAAATCAGGCAGGCGGGCCTATAAGCCCAAAGACAAAGAGAAAGCTCTTAACGGACCTAGAGACATGGAGACCGACCATGAGACGACTGGCGAAGTAGAAAAAGTGAAGCAAGATTAGAAGACGGATGGAATGAAGGAACTGAAACTGCTTTGCCAGAATAATCTTTTATTTAATTATACTTTCGAATTTTCTTATGTTACAAATAATGTACTTTGCATTTTCACTTTAATAAAGGAGAAATATTTGTTCACCAACATTGTGTTCTTGTCAACTTTATTTTTTCTTAAGCACATGAGCATTCATTAAATATATCCCAAGTGTCTGAAAATTAGTTTTCCAATTGCTTGGTTATATTAAGCATAATATCGCTTGAGTTGATCCAAATTTGTTGGCTGAATTATATCTTCTCCATCCATGGTAGCAAGCCGAGGTGCTCCTCCTAGCAAAATGTCCTTAATTACGTAAGGACCCTTCCAATTAGGTGCAAATTTTCTTCTTGAATCCTGTATAGGTGCCCTCATCTCTTTAAGCACCACATCGTCTGCTTGAAGCAAACGACTTTTCACCTTCTTATTAAAAGCCCGAGTGATCCTATTTTGGTATACTTGCACATTATGTAATGCTCTCAATCGTCTTTCATCCATCAACATCAGCTCCTCGAACCTTGCCCTATCCCATTCTGCTTCTGGCAACTGACTCTCGATCACTATTCATAACGAAGGGATCGCTACTTCAATTGGCAGGACTGTTTCCATCCCATATACCAAAGAATACGGTGTTGCCCCCGTAGCAGTTCGTATAGAGGTTCGGTATCCCCACAGGGCAAATGCTAATTTATCTGGCCAATCCTTGTAAGTGACAACCATCTTCTTGATAATCCCTGACACCGTCTTATTGGCCGCTTCCACAGCTCCATTGGCTTGAGGCCGGTATGGCGAAGACCGATGATGCTGGATTTTGTAAGTGGCGAGCAAGGCTTCCACTTCCTTCCGAAAATGGCTTTCATTGTCACTAATGATTTCATGAGGCACTCCGTATCGACATATGATGTTTTGAAGGATGAATTTGGCCACGTGTTTGGATGTGAGTTTAGCAAAAGAGGCTACCTCCACCCACTTAGTGAAGTAGTCGATGGCGACCAATATGTACTCATGTCCTCCTGTTCTGGTTGGGTGTATCTTGCCAATGATGTCAATACCCCACACCGAGAATGGCCACGGAGATGTCAAAGTGGTCAGGTATGACGGAGGTTGATACTGTAGGTTGGCATATTCTTGGCATTTGTTGCACTTTCGAATGAACTCTAAGCAATCTGCCTCCATGTATAGTAGTCATGATCTCCTTGGCACTCTTAGCATCGATGCACAACAAATTAATACCCGTAGGTGACTTCTTGTAGAGTCAATCTTGGATTAAAAAGTATTGTGCTGCTAGAGACCTGACTGCTCGTTGTCCTCGAGCATCCAACTCAGCTGGATATTCTCCTTTCCGAAGAAAATTGTATATGTCATGGAACCATTCCTCAGTTTCTTCCTCTTGTGCTTCCAGGTGGCAAACATATGCAGGTTCAGACTGTCGCTCCACTACTACTGGTAATTGAAGCATGCCTGCTGGTATGGATATCATCGAGGACAACTTGGCTAAGGCGTCAGCTAACTCATTGTGATCCCTGGAGAGGTACTGGAAACTAATTTGCTCAAATTGGTTAGCAAGTCCCAAGAGCTTCTGTTGATATGCCATGAGACATTCATTCTGGACGTTCCATGCATTTTTAGCCTGATTAATGATGAGGCTAGAATCCCCAAAGACTTTTACATGGCGTATGCCTAAGGCCAAGGCGACTTGCAACCCCCTGATACATGCTTCATATTCTGCGGGATTGTTAGTAGCACCAAAGTCCAACTTTACCGACACAGGGACATGTGCCCCTTCTGGAGAAATCAATAAAACTCCCACTCCGCAGCCCATTTAGTTAGAAGCTCCGTCAAAATACATTTCCCATGTTATTTCATCATTGAAAAATACATCCTCATCTGGGAATTCCAAGTGAGTGCTTGGAGGTTCCTGTGATGGCGAGGCAGCTAGGAAATCGGAAACGATCCGGCCTTTGATGGATTTCTGAGGCAAGTACAGAAGATTGAACTCCGAAAGCATGACCACCCATCGAGCAATGCGGTTGTTGATGGTAGGTTGCTCCATGATAAACTTGATGGGATTATTCTCAACTATGACATATACAGTATGTGAAAGCATGTAATGTCTTAACTTCTTGGTGGTCCATACTAGTGCAAGAGCCATTTTCTCTATGTCTGCATATCGACTTTCGTAATCCAAGGATTTCTAGCTCAAGTAGTAGATGGCGCTCTCTTGACCTTTAACCTTCTGAGCTAGCATAGCCCCCATTGCAGAGCTAGTCACGGTAAGGTAAAGGAGTAGACGCTCATCTAGTACTAGCGGCATGAGGACTGGAGGATGTTGCAAATATTCCCTGATTTTGTCGAAGGCCGCTTGATATTGATCGTCCCATTCTATTTTGCTTCCCTTCTTTAGTTTCTTGAACAAAGGTTCACAAGTCATGGTGAGCTTCGAGATGAACCTGTTGATGTATTGGACTCGTCCTAGGAAACCCCTTATCTCTTTTTCTGTCCTAGGTGGCTGCAACTCTTGGATAGCCTTTATCTTCGAAGGGTCAACTTCAATGCCTCGTTGGCTAACCACATATCCTAGCAGCTTCCCAGAGGTGACACCGAAGGTGCACTTTGCTGGATTAAGCCGCATCTTGTATTTGCGAAGTCGGAGGAAAAACTTGCGAAGGTTAGGAATGTGCCCTTCCCTTGTTTTGGATTTTATGATCATGTCATCCACATAAACCTCTACCTCTACATGCATCATATCATGAAGTAGGGTGTTGGTTGTCTGTTGGTATATTGCCCCGGCATTTTTTAGACCAAAAGGCATAACCACATAACAATATGTTCCCCATGGTGTAGTGAATGAGGTTTTCTTCATGTCTTCTTCCGCCATTTTGATTTGGTTATAACCCGCATATCCATCCATAAAGGATAGTAGCTCATGTCTGCAAGTGTTATCCACTAATACGTCGATGTGAGGTAAAGGGAAACTATCCTTGGGACTAGCATTGTTAAGGTCTCGACAATCTACGCACATGCGCACCTTCCCATCTTTCTTGGGTACTGGGACAATGTTAGCAATCCATTCGGGATATTGGACTGCTTTGATGAACTTAGCGTTAAGTTGCTTGATCACTTCTTCCTCGATCTTCTTAGCCCATTCAGGCTTAATTCTTCCGACCTTTTGTCGAACCGACTTTGCATCAGACAGCAAAGGTATGGTATGCTCCGCAATTTCCCTGTCAATCCCAGGCATGTCTTCGCAGGACCATGCGAATACATCCACAAACTCCTTGAGAAGCTCTGTAAAGGACACCCGTTCTTCTACTGTGAGCGAGATACCTAACTTCAATTCCCGAGGTTGTCCTTCTGTGCCCACATTTATGGTGATGGTGTCTTCCAACACCGCCATCTTATGCTCATTTTCATTAGAAAATTCTTTTAAGGGTTCATTAAATTCCTTATTATTATTGGCGCAGCAGCTCAGGGAAGGGGGGAAAGAAGAATTAGAGTAAGCAGAAAGGTTCATCTTATTGAATGCAGAAAGGAACAGACTTTATGTCCTTAGGAACAGACTCTCCTACAGATTAAGCAAAATTATTCTCTTCAGCATCGACCCACGAGACCGCCTTAACTTCTCCGTCTTCAGCAATCATAAGGCTTGGATCAAAGCTGGGGTTAGACAGTGCAACAATAACAGCATCAGCTTCAGACTTCTCCGGGACGGCTTCTTGCCCAAACAGCATGCCAAAGATGTTGCTCTTAGCAAGATGAGTCCATTCCAATGGAGGTTGTTTGTCCCGTGCGGGGATAAAGACAGTAGCCATATTAATGGAGCAATCATTGAAGACTTCCAGTCCAGAAACTTGAACTCCTTTATTCTTCATATAGTTTGTGCTCCACCTCGAGAGTTGACTGTTTAGGAGTGAAAACAGCATTGATGGACTCTCCTGAGATAGTGATCACCTGTCCTTAAACCAACATTTTCACCTTCTGATGTAAGGTGGATGCTATAGCATTACACTCGTGAAGCCATGGCCTCCCTAGTAGCAAATTAAAGGAGGCTGGAATCTCTAGTACCACAAACTCCACATTCCGAGTGATACTACCGGTAGTAATAGGCAACACAATAGATCCAACTAGACCTGGCAGTTTCTGACCCGACCCGATAACCCGACCCGAACCCGCCCGAAATTTCTGGGTTCTGAACACGATTTTTTCAACTAAACCCGAAGTATACCGAACCCAAAAATTAGTGGGTCAAACCCGACCCGCCCGTTTGACCCGAAAAATTAATTTTTTAGGTTCAAATTTATTAAAATTTGTGATTTTTCTTTGTAATTTTTAACGTTAAACTATAAGCGCAAATTATTTATTTGGTATTTCTCTAATTTAAGTTAAAATAGTTACAATAATCTATCATTATTAGAAGATAATCATATTTTATTATGTATATTGTACAAAAAGTAGTATTTAGAGAACATTTTTTTTAAGGAAAAGCGGAAAAAGGTCGCAATCATAACCCGTTGGGTTGACCCGAAACCGAAATACACCGCCCGTATTTTCCCGAACCCGAAATACACCCGACCCGTATTTACCCGAACCCGATATACGACCGACCCGAAACCGCCCGCCCGACCGAATTGACAGGTCTAGATCCAACAGACTTCCGGGGTGAATTGTCATAAGCCCTGAGTTGCACACCGTTTTGAGCCAAATATTGTGGTTGTACTCCCGATTTCTGTGTCATCCTCCAAGGGCACACGTTTACAGCCGAACCGTTGTCAACCAAAACCAGTGGGATAGTTTTGTTGGAGCATTGCACTGTAAGGTATAGGGCTTTGTTGTAAGATGCTCCTCCTTGAGGTAGATCTTCAATCCTAAAGGTGATCATCTCTTGCTGGGTAGTCACGTGAGCCACCATAGTTTCAGGAGTTGTTGCAGGTGATACCGTGAGTGCTGTAAGGGCATCCACCATATTTCCCACTGAATCTTCTGCCTATGAGCATGTGAAGTGCATATGAGTTTCCATATGGTGACCTCAGCCCTAGTCTTTTTGAGTTGAGAAAGAAGAGGGTCTTCAAGAGAGGTCTGATTGTCACTGTCAGTCATTGGTGTAGAGTTAGGAATAACCACTGGGATGGTGGTATTCCTGTTATTATTGTGACGGCCAGACCGATTACTACTAGAAAACAACTTGTTTCCCACTGAAAATTCAGTGGGAAATAGGCCACATTCAGTGGGAAATGGGCATTTCCCACCATTTTCCCACCGATTGAAACAGTGGGTGAAAGTGAGGTAGGAAACCCCTATTTCCCACCGCGACAATTTTGCAGTGAGAAATTTCCCACTATTTACCCACCAAATGTACCCCCACAGATCTGTGGGAAACTTTCCCACCGTCTCCAATTCGGTGGGAAACTTTCCCATTGTCTCCAATTTGGTGGGAAATTCCCACTAAATCAATTTCAGCGGGAAATTTCCCACTGTATAAGTTAGTGGAAAATTTCCCACGGAATCCACTTCAGTGGGAAATTTCTCACTACAAATCAATCGATAATTTCCCACTACATTTATGTAGGTGGGAAATTGGTGACATTATAAAATTGTGTTTCAAACCCTAAACAATTAAATGTATTAATATATGAAAATACATAGCATATACACTTGGAAAAACACACGTTCACCATAAGCACCAATAGTACACTCTTTAAGCAAAAACCATCTTTCAGGTGCATATTCATTGATTCTTGTTTGCACAAAAAAAAAAAATCAAGTCCAAGTCACAAAATCATATATTAAGTCCCAAAATAGGTCATGCAACACATTCTAACTAGTTTCAATCACAATAGTACCTAAATACATCTAGTAAAGATGTCCATTAACCTTGCCAAGGAAATCGCCAAATGTCACTGATGTGAGCCACACTATCTTGTCCATCATCCTCACCCTCACCCTCACCCTCACTAATTGAATCTAGCACCAAGTTGCACCAATCCAAATCTTCATTTGCTCTTTTGTAAGTAAAGTTGGGGTTTGTTGGGTGGAACTTTCAACCAAGACTTCAGTCGATTGAGTGGCAAGAGTCTCATCAAGCTTTTTCATATATTGTTCCTAATATGAATTTAACAATAATAAGTTTATAAACGTATAATAGAAAGAACGTATACCTTGAAACGCCTAATATAAACGTAATTTGTCTTGACTAAAATTAGAGTTCGCATGTAAATAATGAACACATGATATGTCAAGGAGATAATATATATTGCATACCCGTTTACTCTTGTCCATGCCAGCCTTATTCCCTACCATTATCTTGTTCACATTGTCCGAGGCATGCTGCTCAATATTGCGAATCCATATCCTAATGTCTGGCAAAATTCAAGATAGTGAATTCCTGCACGGCTTTGTAAAGATAATCTCCAGTTCTCCACCAAACCACTAACAGCCCATGTGTCAGCCATCTACCACAATTTTTAAGGAAATTTAATTGAGCTAAAGTCTACTCGACACCTAGTACGTACCAAACCATAGCCTGTAGAACATCTATCACAAAGCATCCACGGTAGTATGCTATAATGAAGAAAGTAAAAGGTTAAATTAGGAGGATGTCCCTAGCGCAAAACAATATTCACAACCATAAGAAATGTAGGATTGCAAGGCAATGATAGAAACTGATTCAATAAAGGTCCATTCAAAAGTCAAGAAAACAATGGAGATTAATATAGAAGTGACCTAGATGTAGCTAGAGAATGCTTCAATGGTATCATGCTAAGTAATAGTTGCAAAAATGATTTAAACGACGAACACAAATAAAACAAAAACCAATTACCAGTAGTGATGGTCCTAAACCGTTCCTGGCCAATAGTGTCCCATATCGGAAGCTTGATTCTCTTGCCATCAAGCTCTATGGTACGAATCTTGAAATCAATACTGCAAAAGTACATGATTACAAATTCAGAAGCAATGCAATGTGCACACATTTGTAAGGACAGATAATCAAGCACGAATCGAAGTACTAAACCTACCCAATGGTTGTGATAAAGCTTATTGTGAAGGAGCCATAAGAGAAACACAGCAGAGGGCAACTCTTACCCACACCTGCAAATGAAATTTTCAACAGTTAAACCCAAATTTATTTTAACTATATTACATATATTCCCAGTCGCATATGAGATATCACAAAGAGTCAAATAAAACAAACTTAATAATCAGTTCAATATGAAAATGATAACAGCATGTCCAGATCCCTTTCTCCTGTGCTAAAACTAAAAGTACAATATGAATTCAATGGAAGTAAAGTAAAGAAAAGAGGAAGATGATACCACAAAACAGATACTTTAAACGTCAAATGCACTAAATCCTCACTTCACATGACATGAGGTATTGTCATGGTCAATCGATCAATAATAGGATTCCCAAACTTTGTGGTTGCAAAAAAAATTCAAGAACCTTCGTTGCATTAGAGAAGACTGAGAAAGTACTGACATAATGTTTTAGTTTGAGAAATCATTTTCGACTGGCGATTTCTTACATAATGTTTTAGTAAAAGTTCAATTTGACAAATCATATTATTGCAATAGCATTTTTAGTTTCATATCTAATGATAATACTTATGTATGGATCATGAATTATTGTATATATTGAGAAATTGATGATCAAAATTTTCGAATTTTGATTGACACGTAAGTTAAAGTGATAGATAAAATGGAAATGAGGGATTAGTACAAAATCAAATAGATTATTGTTTATCTGTATGTATGTATGATTTTCAAGCCTATAAATTTTGATATTTATTCTATGATTCATAATACTTTTTCAACGTTGATTTATACTCTAATGTACTTAATTTTTGTTGAGCCCTAATTATTAGACACAAGTAAAAATAAAATTAGAAGCAAAATGGCTACTCCAGTATATTCAGCAAGATTTCCCACAATTGGAAGCAAAATTATGCTTATTCAACTAATAGATAATCCCTAAGACTCAGATGCAGACTGCCATAACTAAAATCACCGCTTTTAGTTTGCATTGCATTGTAAGAACAAAAATGCAACAAGTCCTTGAAACTTAACCTTACAAAGAAATTACCTCAATTGTGCCAACCACAAACTCAGATAAGAGTGCTATCAAACCAGTCATACCCACCAACCATGTAGAAGCACTCCAAAGCCCAACAACAGCTTCTTCTTGATTGTCATCATCAGCATCCAAATCCTGCCCATTTATTAAGTTAATATCGATTTTTTTTTAATTCCAAATTGCAACCCTACACTAATCTTTATCACTTCAAAAGTAATACAACCTTCCCAATTATTCCATCATCCAAAAAAATAAGCTAGATTAACCACGATCAAGAAGACTGATTAAGTTTCATGCACATACAGGCAGTAGTAGTAGTAGTACGAAACAGTCACACAGTAGTATAGCAGTTCAAACACCCAAAAAAATTGAAAACTTTCATCTTTATATGATCTCAAAATTTGTGATTCATAGTAGTATATCGTTTTTGTTGATTGATACAGGTATACACAGCTACATAATAAGCACAAAGAAAGACTAAGTTTCAGAGAAACCATCATTTGCTAGTGGGAATTGACAGGAAAAGATAGCAACAGAATTGACACATCTTGCCCAAAATCCAAACAAACAAACAAACAATTCCCAATAGTTGTTTACAACCCAATGCCCATTAACAAAACAATTAAACAACTCAAAATAATTTTTAAAAATCAAACGAAAGATGAAATATTTTTCTGCTCGGATCCGTCGGAGTCAGTCTCTCCATGAACTTTTGTTCATGGGGTAAGGCTGCCTACACTAGGGTCCCCCATACCGCGCTCAAACGTGTAATATGGGTGGTTGTTGTTGTTGTTGTAAACGAAAGATGAAATATTTACCTGAGAATTGAGATAATCAACGAGGTACCCAGCAGAGATAGTAGTAAAAATGCCTATTTCCTTGATAATTTGTCTGACAAAGTAGAAACATACTTGGCTAACGAAGCAGTCAACTCTTCTTTAGAATTGAAGACATTCACATTACCTGAACCCTTTGGATCACAATCAGGTTCCGTTATTGAAGCTTTTGCTTTGAATTGAAGCTGGAAATAAACAACCTTTTTTTTTAGTTCATGCCTAGAAGCATAATCAAGTAATAGAAATTTCAGGGGACTTTAAAAGAGATTCTTGGCTTTGTAAAATTGAAAAGTGATGAGTAATTATTCTTCCTTTTCATTGTGATGAGCAAATAAGATGTCATTTCTCTTTGACATAAACCTGGAAGTGTGTGTACCAGTTTGGCAAAAGCATTTCAAGCAATTGACAAACGACAATCCTGTGACATGAGGAAACATAATGGCCCCTAACCTCAAAACTTCATCCGTGCACCACTGAATCCCATCCAAAATGCAAACAAACAAACAACTAAAAGAAGACAAACCACATACCTTGGGATGAAACCACCGAGCATAGACACCGACGATGGCGAATCGAGTGGCACAATCGTTCGACGACACCACCGAGCACCATAAACCACCGAGCGTCGAAATGTGAGAGAGAGGACAGTCCCAGAGCGTGTCAGGGACAACGAAAATGGTCGTATTTACAGTCGACGATGGTCAGGGTGTGAGGGGCGTCAGCAATGGTCGAGTGAGGGTGAGGGAGAACAACCATGGCTTGGGTGTGAGAATTAGGGTTCTTGAATGGAGGGTTGTAAGGCAGACGATGGTGAGTTTTCCCAAATTTTTTTAATTTAGTTTAAATTTTGGACAAAAAGAAAGAGGGAGGTCTCAAAACATTGTTGGTGGGAGTGTTATTTTGTTTACATTTTGGTAAAATAGGGTTGGAGGGAAATGAAATTATTATTGATGAGGTGAGTTTTTTTTGGGGGGGGGAGAAGGAGAAAAGGTGTTAAATTGTAAATTAGTGGGATATTAGTGGGAAATCAATGAGAAATTATATATTAAATATAATTAATAATTAAAATAATTAGTTTGTGAGAAATTAGTGGGAAAATTCCCACCACAATTCTAGCGGTGGGAAAATCGAGGGAAATATTGAACAGTTGAAAAACAATGGGAAATTTCCCATTGTTGTTGCTCAGTGGGAAAATTACAGTGGGAAATTTGTTGTTTTCTAGTAGTAGTAAGGAATGCTACGTCATCTGGTTCATCTTTCTCCATCCATTCTGTCTCAGGATGCTCATGCTCATCATCCTCATCACTATCCCAAATGCCATGAATGAGTAGTCCTTCGGGGAACCCAACTATCTCGGGGACAAGTTGGCCTATTTCTACAACCAAAGCAGAGGGGTCGAAGCTGTAATCTCCACACAAAATAGCATTTGCATGCTCTGGCATAGGATTACTTTGATTGTTTGGTTTCTTGGCAGCTTTTGGCATTGGTAACGTCCCTGCCCTTATCATATCCTCTATCTTGTTCCTTAGAGTCCAACATTTCTCAGTGTCATGACCTCGGCAACGGTGATAGCGGCAAAATCGGTTGCCATCCCAATTTCTTCCTTTGATTTCTGGTTCTTCCTTCGTAAGGGCAAAACCAGGATACCCTTCTTAACCAGATGGTCGAGAGCCTGAGGATAAGGAACATCCAACGGCGTATAAGTCTCATATTTCGGTACATAAGGTCCCTTCCGCTGGATAGAGTTAGTCTCCATGAGTTTAGAAGGGTGTCTAGCCGCACTAGTAGCCCTCCTGTTGGAGCAGAACCCTTTCCATCCATGCGAATTTGTCTTATCATTCTGCATGGCTTCTAATTGGACACAGATGTCCTTCAAGTAATCAAAGTCTTTGACGACATGATACCCCAAGTGCTTGGATAGGCTGCTTTTGAGTCATTGCTTAAAGGTAGATAGCTGTAGACGGAGACGAATTGTCTCGTTGATGTGGGACAATTTTGTGTGCCACCTCTCAAAGTAATCCATAAAGGACTCACCATCCCGCTGCTTCATGGCGGTTAGATCATCCACTGTAGCTTGTTTCTTCTGGATGCGTGTGTAGTGGTGGATGAAAGCCTTGAACAATTTAGTCCAATTGGCTTTGATTTGGGGTGACAGAGCGTGATACCATACCTTTGCTTCTCCATCTAGGGTGGATGGGAAGACGGTAGAGTATAGGTCAGCATCAATTCGATTTAAGGGTGCCAGCCTCATGAACTCCTCCACATGATGAATAGGGTTCTCAGAAGGTCTGAACCTAATATTCGACACTTCAACCTTGTCAACTATCTTCAAAGTTGGCTGAACAGTTAATGGAACCTCTAAGTACCTGTCAACAAAAGTCGGCACAAAGCTCATTGCCTTGGTGAGGCTTTCTAACTTCTGCTCAAGAGCCTTAACAGCGGGGTCCCGTGTAGGTTTCGGCACTTCAGGCATGTTAACCTTTGTCTTAGATATCCCTGTTTCTTCAGAATCTGGGGATATCTTGATGATTTCAGGGTCAGATTCATTTCCATGCATTTCTTCGTCATCCTCTTCAACATTCAATCCTAACTTGGTGTTGATCTTAGTGATGGACTGCAGCATACCATTCATCACCTGTTGTTGTTCATTCAGCCTTTTGCCTATCTTTTGCTCCTGGTCTAGGGAATTAGCGAAGACCAAACCCTGCATCTTGGTGTAAAGCTCATCCAAATGCTTCGTGATGTTAGCATCAGTGCTTTGGACCGGGCTCTCTTGGAATTGCTCTCCAGACATGGTGTTGTCTCTAGTCGTAGATGGATCGTAATGTGGGTTTGGAATCAGACCAGTTCGCGGATCTCGAATGCGGGCTCGGCGTCGATCACCAATGATGCCTGCATGGAAATTCAAAGTTAGAACACTCAATGACATACTCTAACACATACTACCTGATGCATGTATGTCCTAAGAGACCTATATGATCTTAACTGACTCGACACATATATGCTGACACAAGAAACTCACCCACTTTGTGGGATTGTATGGCCTAACGCTATATGGACCTGTGGACAAGACACTATAAATGGTCGCACAAAGTCAAACATAGCGAGTGGGTCATAAATCGATAGGCTCAAATCAGTGTTTCTCAATTCTGCCTAATCCTCAGGCCGACCGTTTTAAGGAGAATTCGTAATTTGGCCTAATAATTTGGACAACTCAAGCCGTAATGGCTATTATGCAGACTAGAACAATGTCTCAACAAAACTGACGCACCATTTTTTACCTCTTTTCGTTGCATTTTTTTCTTTTTCTTTTTCTCTTCTTTTTTTTTGTCGAGGAAAATGGATATTATAAAGGATTGAATAAAGTCAATCAATAAGCGAGTCGTAATTAATTTATGGGCTTAATCGACAAATCCAATATGGTTGGGCCTAACAACGAGCCGGCCAAAAATGCGGTGGATTTATTAATTAAATCAATAAATTAATTTACTCAATCCTAGTGACTGTTATGCAATCTAAAATGCTATCCATTTACTTTGTTGGACTTTTAATTAATTTTTGGACCTTTTGTTAAGAGAATTTTGTAAAGGGTCATATAATATCATTAAAGGTGAGTCAATTTTTATTTGTTAATTAAAATAATCACCTTTTAAGCATAAATGGGCCCTTCCACTTGGGCTAACCATGATGCTTTTTTTTGGGTTAATTATTCTAATTAATAAATAATTATTTTCTCAACCCAATGAATTTTATATGGACTAGAACAAAACCTCTAAACTAGGGTCGACTCAAAACAAAAGGAAAAGGGGAAGGGGTAGCACATAGCACATAGCATACAACATGAAGGGACACCCTAAACCAAGGTTATATATTAATGGATTTTTCTATGGTTGGATTACATGACCTACCGCACGTTTTCATCTCCGTGCTCCATACCCTTAGGTAAGGAGTGTAAGGTATTGTTCAAAGAACTTCGAGGAAGCCCTTTGAGTGTAACGCGGGGAGAGAGGGGACCAAATGCTTGGCGATGTAGGATGCATCCCACAAGTAGTGGCCCGCCCGCTCTTGAGGGAATCACCTAGGTATAACTTAACTGTCACCTTTGTGCTAACGTGTCAAAAGACGCGATTAGTGGCCCGGTATGCAAAGGATGCCTAAAAAGAATTATAAAATCGCGAAAATAATCAACTTCTCCCTTTTACAATTTCAAATTAATTCAATTTTTTCATGTTTTACCCTCTTTTTAAGTTTAAGTCCCCAGTGGAGTCGCCAATCTGTAGGACCCCGGGGAAAAGTGAGACCACTTTTCCTCTGTGATGCGCTACTTATATGATTGGGAGCCGACTAAGGTTGCTTAATCCTTAAATAAGGATATTTCTTATTTTCGAAATTCATTTTCGGGGTGGTGAAATTTTATTTATTTTTACAACTCCATTTTTTATTATTTAAATATTTGAAATTACGCCAAAAATATATTAAATATAACTCAAGGTTGGCCCAAACAATGACTCAGGCCCATAAGAAAGCAACTGGGCCGCCAACAACAGCCAAAACCCGCACGGGTTTTATGCATTGTTAGGTCAACCGTTGCTTTCGGGCGGAAAATGAATCAGAAACTATAAAACCCGTGCGGGTTTTATCGTTTCATGACCCATTTTCTCTCGGTTTAAACCTTGAGTGAATTGGGAAATATTAAGTCATTTTTAATCATTCTTAGCGTATATTCAAGTGTTTAAATAATTAAACAGATTAAAAAAACGGTAAAGAGTCGCCAACCGATTTAAGGAAACCGACAAACCATAAAAATAAAAATAACTCCGGTCTACGAAACCCGATTCTAAGCTCGAGGGTAAGGTTACGAATTCAAGAATTATAAGAATTCTTGGATTCGCCCGTTAGAAAACGGACTCTACTAAAATCGACATTAAATGAAAGAGAACGGGGAGAAGTTTAATTAATTTCGAAACTTTACACTCTTAACATCCATTATAAAACGAGATTTTTTCTTTACAAAATGTGCACAAGTAATGAAGATGAAATATGAATTACATAATTAAAATAACGATGACAAAAGAAACATAAAGACGAACCTCGTTGGTTTAGGAATCCGAACGCGCCAATCGAAACCTTGACTTCCTTTGACTTGGTGGATGAAAGGGTGAGTATGGGGATGGTATTAAGATAAAATGTGAGTGGTGATTTTGGTAGAGTAAGGAGATGGTGAGAATGTGTATAGTAGAGAGAGTTTAAGAGAGTGTAAGAATAATGGTGTAAGTTGGTGGGAGTATAATGGTGGTGATAATTGGTGAAAATGGATGGAATGGAGGGGGGGTATTTATAGGTGGTGAAGGGTAGGTTTAGGAGGGAAAATCAAGGGGACACATCCCCATGATCAAGCCATGCAAATCACGTAGGGATCAAGTCAAGGTCAAGGGTCAAACCACATGGTGCTAATATCATGGGATTGATGATCAAAAATGATTTTTGGCGCCGGATTATCAAATATAAACTTCCCGCGGGTTTTAAATTCCCTCGGCACAGATCGCTGATGTAGCACAGCAAAACGGCGCGTTTTGGGCAAATGAAACCTCGCGTGGGTTTTCAACCCTGGACCGGAGCGCGCCTTGGGCCTCCCTTTGTTCTGGGCCGTTCTCTTCACATAAAACCCATGCGGGTTTTGTTGCTGGATTGGGCTGATTCTGTTCTGCTTATTTTTCATTGCTTGCTACATTGGCCCAATGATGTATCCGGCCTTCAATGTTTTATTCACACTTTTGATAAGTCGGGATTATATCGATGCAAATCCCGGTGTCTACAGCTAGCAGCGTTTTGATAAGCGCTGGTTGCGTTTTGATAAGCGCTGACTGCGTTTTGATGCTTCGCCCAGAATTTCCAAGAAAAAACGCTGGCTGCGTTTCGAAAAGCGCTGGCTGCGTTTTTGTTTTGCACAATTTATCTTCCTACTGATTGAGGCATTGGCTGCGTTTTTGCTCCTGCTTTTCATTGTTTCTTAACTTCTTCTTATAATTGGGAATTTCCTAAAAATTGACAAATTAAACATAATTGGACCAAATAATTTGTATAATAATAAACTAAATACATATATAAATTATGTATAAAAAATGACTCAACAGCTACGTTTTTGTGTAAAAACACCAAAACCAACAAAATAACCAAAAACATGGTAAAAGACACGAAAAAGACTCGGAATCGAGCCAAAAGCGCAAGTAAAAAGGCGTTATTTAGGCCAAAAATCGGGACTAAACAAGAGGGAGAGGGTTAAAAGATTTCAAATGATTTTAAAAGTAAGGTTTTCTAGAAAGGAAAAAAATTAGTGAAACGAAAAGAAAAAAATATCACGTAAATTAGGAAAAAATAAAAGAAAACTTCCTTTTTATTTGAATCTTTTGTGAAAATATCAGTGACCCAGAGCAGTTATTAAGTGAACTGTCCGAGTGACTGTTTGCCAAGAGTTTATGTAGGGCTGCTCAATAGGATTCCAGGACAATGTTGTCAAGGACCTCATGGGCAGATTTTAGGAAAATGAACATACCTGGGGGTAGAGGTCCTTGGCTCCCCCTGGAGTAGTGCGCTCTAACTCCCCCTCAACTGGTCATCAGGTTGAAGCATACCAAGCTCTCTTCTATTAGTGATGAATTTTTATGTGGGAAGGGCCTTATGAAAATATGTGCCAGTTGTTGATGAGTGAGGACAAAGTCTAGTGTGATATGGCCTTTGTCTACATGATCTCTTATGTAGTGGTGTCGCACATCAATGTGTTTGGCACGAGAGTGTTGGACCAGTTTTTTAGTGATTTGAATGGCACTTTGGTTATCACATTTGATTGGAATATCTGAGAACTCTATGACGAGGTCCTTCATCAGCTGTTTGATCCACAGAAGTTGTGCACAGCAAGCACTAACTGCTATGTATTGCGCTTCTGTTGTGGAAAGGGCAACCGCATTTTGCTTCTTTGACTCCCAGGATATCAATGATAAACCTAGCATTTGGCAACCTCCAGAGGTGCTTTTCGATCAATTCTAGATCTAGCAAAGTCTGCATCTGTATACCCAATGAGATGAAGGGAGTTGTTGATGGGATACTATAGGCCAAGGTCCTTGGTACCTGCAAGATATCTCACTATCCTTTTGAGAGCAACCAAGTGAGATTCTTTGGGAGCACTTTGAAATCGGGTACACAAACAAACACTAAACATGATATCAGGGCGACTAGCAGTTAAGTAAAGAAGAAACCCAATCATACCTTTGTAGTGTTTGTTAGGAATGGCCTTACCATTTTGATCATGATCAAGTTTTAGGGTGGAGGACATTGGGGTACTGCAGTGCTTGGCATTTTCAAGACCATATTTCTTCAAGAGTTCTTTCACATACTTACTCTGATTGATAAAGATGCCATCTTCATTTTGTTTTATTTATAAGCCAAGAAAGAAGCTAAGTTCTCCTACTAGGCTCATCTCAAATTCCTTTCTCGTAAGATCAGAGAAGTCCTTCACTATATTTTCATTAGTAGCACAAAAAATAATGTCATCTACATAAACTTGCAAAAAATTACTCGGAGGTACCCCAATATTTGGAGAAACTATTTTCTGTACCCCAACTTTTCAAATCTAATTTTGAGGTACCCTTACTTTTTGGGTTAGTAATTTTTGGTACTTTTCCTGCCAATAATTTTATTAAGTGACCGAAATACCCTCATTCTTCCTCTTCAAGGATATTTCTTCAATTAGGGAAGAATAAGGGCATTTTGGTCACTTAATAAAATTAATGGTCGAAAAAGCACCAAATAATTACTAACCCAAAAAAATAAGGGTACCTCAAAATTAGTTTTGAAAAGTTGGGGTACCAGAAAAACATTTCACTAAAAGTTAGGGTACCTCAGAGTAATTTTTTGATAAACTTGAGTTATAATATAATCTTGACCTGAGGTTTTTATGAAGAGAGTTTTGTCTATGAGTCCTCTTTTGAATCCATTTTCCAGAAGAAATGAGCTTAGTCTTTCATACCAAGCTCTAGGAGCCTACTTGAGCTCATAAAGGGCTTTTTTAAGTTTGTAGACATGAGTATCTGAATCTTCTTGTTCAAATCATTGAGGTTGTTCAACACAAACTTCTTCTTTTAGATGTCCATTCAGAAAGGCACTCTTGACATCCATTTGATACAACTTCATGTGGGTTGATGATGCAAAGGCTAGAAGTATCTGAATGGCCTCTAGTTTGGCAACTGGGGCGAAGGTTTCTTCATAGTCAATGCCTTCTTCTTGGTTGTATCCTTTAGCAACTAAACTGGCTTTGTTTCTTGTGGCAGTGCCATGCTCATCTAATTTATTTCGAAAGACTCAATTTACACCAATAATAGGATGGTGTTTTGGTCTTGGGACAAGCTTCCAGACCTTATTTCTTTCAAACTGATTAAGCTCTTCTTGCACAGCAAGGATCCAGTTGTTGTCCTTTAGAGCCTCTTCAGGTCTGCTTGGCTCAACCTGCGAAACAAATTCATGGAAGGCATAAAAGTTTCAAAGAGAGGAGCGAGTTCTAATACCTGTATCTAATCCTTATAGTAGGTTGTCGGCTAGATGGGCAAGCTTGAACCTGAAGGTCCTTGGGGGGTCCTCAGAATTGGTTGGCAGTGAGCCAGCATAATTTAGAGGATTGTCTTCTTGTGAAGGTCCTTGATCATTATTAACTACTTCCTCCTGTTCTGAATCTGGCTGTGGGTGAGTTTCCGATTTATCTCCTAGAGGAGGTTCTTCATTTTGTGGAGGAGGACCTTGCTGAAAAATGCGAGCAGTATCCGTATCTTCTTCTTCTTGATGAATTTGGAACTTTATAGAGGACATTTCTGTAGTATAGGTGGGAGACTCATCAAAGATGACATGAATGGATTCTTCCACCTTTTTGGATGCTTTTACATAGACTTTGTAGGCCTTGCTGGATAAGGAGTATCCTGCTAGGATTCCTTCTTCACTCCTTGGTTCAAATATGCTGAGAGCCTTTTTGCCATTGTTGTGAATGAAACACTTGCATCCAATGGCCTTGAGGTAAGCTCTCTTCCGTTTACCTTCCAGGTTGTGGCGCCTGCTACGACGGCTGTAGCGGGTGCTACGAACCTGATTATGTTAAAATTGGGGAAAAAGATCCCGAGTCAACTCCGCCTTGGTTCTCGGCTCCGATTAGGCCCGGGAAATCGCTCGAGATTCGCTAAAAACCCTTAATTTAGCCCGTTTTGCTATTGTAACAGCTTGTCGTAGGGCTTACAAATTTAACCACTACTATGATTAATCTAATTAATGTAGATAGGAAAGTATGGATCGAGTCCAACGAGGAAAGATTGATTTCAGAATAGTTTTACCGATTTAACTCACACTATAATTACTAATTAACTAATCTAAACTAAACTTTATATTATTAACTAAGATTGAATGCAATTTAATAAAGAAGGGGGGTTTCGGATTCTAGTTTAACAATTTAAATAGATGAATTAAAATTGCGAAATGAAAATATCAAAACACACACAAGAGATTGATTCGAATAACAATAAGGTATATCTATTTGGTATAGTTTATTTCCACCATGCAAATTAATACTTATCACTGACACACAAATTGATACTCCTATGATTAGACTGCAGAAAAGATCCACCAGCGGCTTTTCACTACTTTTCCTTACTTTTTAGTTTACTTAGCACCAGCCCTAATATAAACCGTACTAATTATGACTACCCTAGTACCAGCACTAAAGTATAATCAAATCAAAGCATTAAGAACAAGAAAAGCATCATCTAACACCTTGCAACCAATTTACCAGCAAATCGATTTAACAAAGATTTACGACAATTTTCTAATTAAAAGAGGTAGATTTGAACCCTCCATGATTAACTAGGGCGATACTAATGTTAAAGACTCTAGCTTTCATTACTTGAGACTCTAACTATCAATTGAATCTATAAAGAACTAACTAGCATGAATTCCAATTATTTCAATATAAAAACAGTAAGCAGTAATCACAAATTGTCATAAAATCATAGGAAACATCAACTAGACATTAAAGATCAAAACTTTGTCTCAAAATACATAATTTAGCATGGTTTCAATAAGCTACACCAAATAATAAAACTACTCACTCATAATACAAATTGAAGTACCAAGAGTAGAGTAATTAAACGTAATAATAAAGTGTTGAATACACCTGTTTGGAAGAACGACGATCGATGATGATGATGATGAAGGATGGATGAGTGGTGGAGAGATGGGTGTTGTTGTTGTAGATGCTTGGTGTCGTCCTCCGGTGGTTGGTTCTCTCCACAATGAAATACATCAACTATATACAGAAGAAAATAGGAAAGCAAAACCCTAAACCCTACGCGAATAATTGGCGGTTGCGGCGAAATTGTTAAACGCTGGCAGCATTTTGATAAGTGCTGGCTGCGTGTTGATAAACGTTGGCGGCGTTTTTCTGCTTCACCCAGATTTTCCGGGAAAAAACGCTGGTAGCGTTTTGATAAGCGTTGGCTGCATTTTTGTTTTGCACAATTTCTCTTCCTACTGATTGAGGCGCCGGCTGCGTTTTTATAAACGTTGGCCGCGTTTTCGCTCATGCTTTTCATCGTTTCTTAACTTCTTCTTATAATTGGAAATTTCCTAAAACTTGACAAATTAAACATAATTAGACCAAATAATTTATATATTAATAAACTAAATACATAATTTTAAATTATGTATAAAATATGACTCAACAAATTCCCCCACACTTAGACTTTGGACGTCCTCGTACAAAGGAATATAAGACTTAAAAACAAAAATAAAACCCAACTCACTTTCGTAGGAATCACGGTTGCATTTAGCGCATGCAACAAGCCCTTTAAACCCCCCGGTAGCCCGGGTGGACGAGAAAGGTTTCGTGAGGGGTTTCGTGAGGGTTTATAGCAACTATACCCTCAAAAGCCGCAAGAAGTCGATTAAAATTTAGAATGTGAGGTGAAGAGAAAAACACACGTGAAACAAGTTACTTTGCACATAGCCACTTAACTAGCCCCTTACATGGCTTCATCGATTAGAATGAAAGAAATCAGCATACATATTTGAGAACTCTTAAGTCAAAGATAGCACCACTCTTTATGATTTTCGACATTCGAACACCACATACTAAACAAGATCCTCCAAACAATGTGTAATCTCCCTCCCACTCGATTCCGATCGAAGAATATTTCGGTTGGTCAACCTAAGCATCCCTTATGCTCATGCTCTTTTATCCTTTTCAATAGAGAAGGTCCCATACGACCTTAAGCAAATAAATTAATTACTTTGGTTGTTTGAAAGGTTTATTTTAAGCGTCATTGCCGGCATATTTCACGAATTAAGCGCGGCCCAATTACGGGGCTACCCTCCCAACACGACCAACTCCATACACAGTTAACATTGTGCTTAAGTGGCGAAAAGGTGTCGCTCCACCTATGCCAGGTCGTGACAATGAACCGACAAGCATAACTTTGGGATTATTAATTTACACAACATAATTTCAACAAAAACTTTTGTTTTTTTTTCTTTCTTCTTTTTTTCATAACTTGTGCTCTTTGAGCACTTATTCACCACATTAATTAATCTACAAGGTGAGCGAGAGCATAAAGGGACTCAGAGATTCCTCCCTAGTGAAGATAGTATCGGTCACGAATGGGGTATGATGAAGGTCGGAGGGAACTCATTTTTGCATAGGTAAACGAAGTCTACTAAGAGTAAGTCGTGGTAACAATCTCAACCTAAGGTCTACTATACACATACTGACCGCTT
Organism: Portulaca oleracea; assembly: GCA_029582165.1. NCBI lineage: Eukaryota > Viridiplantae > Streptophyta > Magnoliopsida > Caryophyllales > Portulacaceae > Portulaca > Portulaca oleracea. The sequence goes on from CM055869.1 coordinate 40,036,292, forward strand.
TTAATCTAATCAATTACTTCATTTAAAACAACTAATTAAGCAACAAAGTACAAAGCAATTTGTCCATAAAAACAACTCCTTTTTTTTAATTTTACTTTTTTTCTTTAAATTGTTTTTTTTAAAAAAAATTTAAAAACAAAAACAAATAATGAAATAGACTCGCAAACTAAGCTACCCAAACATCTAAACTCTCCCCCACACTTAATTCACACATTGTCCTCAATGTAACTAAATAAGTTGCTAAAAAAGAAAATAAAGAAAAAGGAACTTTGAAGAATTTCCCTGAATTTATTGGGTTGCCTCCCAATCAGCGCCTTTGTTTACTGGCGTTGGCTCGACGTAGTTTTAGCTCATGGATTTTTCAAATGAATCTCTCCCACGACATGAACGTGGTCCTCCCCATGAAATTGGTTAAACCTGTGACTAATCACTTTGAAAATCTTGTTAGTAGACAAACTTTTAATTTCAACATCACCATGGAGGTTTAGGGTTGTCTACTTCCATCATAAGTGGGTTAAGTCTTCTCTGAGGGTCTCTTTTAGGTTTGGCACCATCCTCTCTAGTCAAATCATAAACATCTTGCAACAATTCACAAATAATACCAAGTGCATACACACAATTCACATCAGCAGGGAATCTCATGGCATCAAATATGTTAAATTTAATCACGTCAACATCAAATTCCATAGTCAATGTTCCTCCATGCATATCAATTTTAGTCATAGATGTTTTCAAGAATGGTCTACCAAGCAGGATAGGAAAATCAGGGGATGCATTACCCATATCCAACACATAAAAATCAGCATGAAACACAAGTTGGTTAACCTGGACTAAGATATCTTCTAAAACTCCATCTGGGTAAGTGTTACTCCTATCAGCCAACTAGAGCACAATGCCGGTCTTCTTTAACTCCCCTAAATTCAATTTATCATAAACAGACCGAGGCATGACATTAATGGAGGCACCTAAATCAAGCATGGCATTATCAAAGCAAAGGTCTCCAATTTTACAAGGAATAGAAAACATCCCAGGGTCTTTGCACTTTGGGGGCAATTTCTTTTGAAAAATAGAAGACATGTTTTCCCCCACACTTACTTTCTAATTACCAACCAATTTTCTTTTATTAGTACACAATTCTTTTAAAAACTTGGCATAACGAGGCACTTGTTTAATAGCATCTAAAAGGGGAATGTTAATTTCAACCTTCCTAAATGTCTCTAGAATCTCTTGGTTAGCCTCGTTTACCTTAGAGGTGGTTTTTCTAAACCTACTAGGAAAAGGCGGAGGTGGTCTGTAAATATCTCTCTTTCTCTCCTCTATCTCCTAAGCAATTTGGTTGGTTTCCTTTTCTTTTTCAGATTTGGATTTGGTGATTTCTAACTCAGGTTCTTCTTCTCTACTCTTCTTAGCTGACCCCTTCAATTCCTTTCCATTCCTAAGAGTTATAGAACTAACATTCTCCTTAGGGTTAGGGTAAGGCTGAGATGGTAACCTGTTGTTCAATTGGGCTTGCAAGTTGATAACTATGGTATCAACTGCAGTTTGTCTCTCCTAAACTTGCTTTAGGGTTGACTCAATAGTTTGGAACCTATCCTCCATTTTTTTAAGCACTTGTTCAAGAAGGTAATTGGTTCTATCTTGAGGGTTAGGTTGACGAGTTGGTTGGTCAAAGCCAGGAGGGTTGGTATTATTGCCATACCTAAGGTTAGGGTGATCTTTCCAGCCCTCATTATAGGTGTTAGAATAAGGATCATACTTCCTCTGACCTTGATTAGAATAAATTGCATTCGCCTCTCCCTCTTGAAGTGTAGGACACACATCAGTATGATGTCCCTCTAAACAACGAATTCCACATACAACTGCTTTTTGAGTTCCACCAGTAGTAAGTTTATTAAGCATAGCAGTAATGGTAGACAAATGACTCTCTAAAGCTGAACTTGAACCAATTTCATTAACTTTTCTTACCTGGGATTCCCTAGTTCCGAACTGTTGAGTATTTTGTGCCATTAAATGAAAAAGTCACCTAGCGTCAGCTGGAGTTTTATCAATCAAAGCCCCCCCCCCCCCCACTAGCAGCATCAACCATATAACGATCCATTGGAAGTAAACCCTCATAAAAGTATTGAATTAACAGTTGCTCAGTTATTTGGTGTTGGGGGCAACAAGCACAAAGTCTATCAAATCTTTCCCAATACTCACAAAAAGTTTCCCCATCCCTTTGTTGGATTCAACAAATTTCTTTCCTAATTGACCCAATCCGTGATGCAGGAAAAAAAAATTCTAAAAATGCTTTATGCAATGCAGTCCATGTAGAGAAAGTTCCAGCAGGCATATAATATAACCAATCTTTTGCTTTACCAAGAAGTGAAAAAGGAAAAGCTCTCAACCTAATTTGATCTTCATGTATTCCCTCAGGTAACATAGCAGAACATGTGATAAGGAATTCAGTAATATGATGGTATGGGTTTTCATTAGGCAAACCATGAAATCTGGGCAGTAAGTTTATAAATCCAGAGTTCAATTTAAACGGTTTCTCTAATTGAGCATACGTAATAAATAAAGGTTGAGTTACCAAATTAGGAGCAGCCAACTCGCGTAGAGTAGCCATTGTTACCTCAACTTCCTTAGAACTTACTGATTCTGAATCAATCTTTGTATCACTATTCTCCGGCTTTAGTTCCTCTTCTACGTTAAAGTCGTCTTCAGTATCTTTTCCGTTCCTCAATTTCATAAGTTACCTGAAAAAGTACGAATAAATAAAAACGAATTACTAAAGTAATAAATATAGTAAAAGTAATAAATTAAATGGGTAAAAACTAATGGATCAATTATTTCCCCGACAACGGCGCCAAAATTTGTAACAGCTTGTCGTAGGGCTTACAAATTTAACCACTACTATGATTAATCTAATTAATGTAGATAGGAAAGTAGGGATCGAATCCAACGAGGAAAGATTGATTTCAGAATAGTTTTACCGATTTAACTAGCTCACGCTATAAATACTAATTAACTAATCTACACTAAACTTTATATTATTAACTAAGATTGAATGCAATTTAATAAAGAAGGGGGGTTTTGGATTCTAGTTTAACTATTTAAATAGACGAATTAAAATTGCGAAACGAAAATATCAAAACACACACAAGAGATTGATTCGAATAACAATATGATAAATCTATTTGGTATAGATTATTTCCACCATGCAAATTAATACTTATCACTAACACACAAATTGATACTCATATGAGTTAGACTACAGAAAAGATCCACCAGCGGCTTTTCCCTACTTTTCCTTACTTTTTAGTTTACTTAGGACCAGCCCTAATATAAACCCTACTAATTATGACTATCCTAGTACCAGCACTAAAGTATAATCAAATCAGAGAATTAAGAACAAGAAAAGCATCATCTAACACCTTGCAACCAATTTACCAACAAATCGATTTAACAAAGATTTACGACAATTTCCTAATTAAAAGAGATAGATTTGAACCTTCCATGATTAACTAGGGCGATACCAATGTTAAAGACTCTAGCTTTCAGTACTGGAGACTCTAACTATCAATTGAATCTATAAAGAACTAACTAGCATGGATTCTAATTATTTCAATATAAAAACAGTAAGCAGTAATCACAAATTGTCATAAAATCATAGGAAACATCAACTAGACATTAAAGATCAAAAGTTTGTCTCAAAATACATAATTTAGCATGCTTTCAATAAACTACACCAAATAATAAAACTACTCACTCATAATACAAATTGAAGTACCAAGAGTAGAGTAATTAAACATAATAATAAAGTGTTGAATACACCTAACTGGAAGAACGACGATCGATGATGATGATGAAGGATGGATGAGTGGTGGAGAGATGGGTGGTGTTGTGGTAGATGCTTGGTGTCATTCTCCGGTGGTTGGTTCTCTCCTCAATGAAATACATCAACTATATATAGAAGAAAATAGGAAACCAAAACCCTAAACCCCACGCGAACAATTGCTGGTTGCGGCGAAATCGTTAAACGCTGGCAGCGTTTTGATAAGCGTTAGCTGTGTTTTTCTGCTTCGCCCAGATTTTCCGAGAAAAACGCTGGCAGCGTTTTGATAAGCGTTGGCTGCGTTTTTGTTTTGCACAATTTCTCTTCCTGCTGATTGAGGGGGTAGCTGCGTTTTTATAAACGCTGGCTGCGTTTTTGCTCCTGCTTTTCATTGTTTCTTAACTTCTTCTTATAATTGGGAATTTCCTAAAAATTGACAAGTTAAACATAATTAGACCAAATAATTTGTATAATAATAAACTAAATACATATATAAATTATGTATAAAATATGACTCAATAGCTACGTTTTTGTGTAAAAACACCAAAAGTTACAAAATAACCAAAAACATGGTAAAAGACATGAAAAAGACTCGGAATCGAGCCAAAAGCGCAAGTAAAAAGGCGTTATTTAGGCCCAAAATCGGGACTAAACAGGAGGGAGAGGGTTAGAAGATTTCAAAAGATTTTAAAAGGAAGGCTTTTTAGAAAGGAAAAAAATTAGGGAAACGAAAAGAAAAAAATATCACGTAAATAAGGAAAAAAATAAAAGAAAACTTCCTTTTTATTTGAATCTTTTGTGAAAATATCAGTGACCCCGAGCAGTTATTAAGTGAATTGTCTGAGTAACTGTTTGCCAAGAGTTGATGTAGGGCTGCTCAATATGCATGATTCCAGGACAATGTTGTCAAGGACCTTATGGGCAGATTTTAAGAAAATGAACATACCTGGGGGTAGAGGTCCTTGGCTCCCTCTGGAGGATTGCGCTCTAACTCCCCCTCAACTGGTCATCAGGTTGAAGCATACCAATCTCTCTTCTATTAGTGATGAATTGTTATGTGGGAAGGGCCTTGGTGAAAATATCTGCCAGTTGTTGATGAGTGAGGACAAAGTCTAGTGTGATATGGTCGTTGTCTACATGATCTCTTATGAAGTGGTGTCGCACATCAATGTGTTTGGTGCGAGAGTGATGGACCGGATTTTTAGTGATTTGGATGGCACTTTGGTTATCACATTTGATTGGAATATCTGAGAACTCTGTGATGAGGTCATTCATCTGCTGTTTGATCTACAGAAGTTGTGCGCAGCAAGCACCAGTTGTTATGTATTCCGCTTCTATTGTGGAAAGGGCAACCGCATTTTGTTTCTTTGATTGCCAGGATATCAACGATAAACCTAGCATTTGGCAACCTCCAAAGGTGCTTTTTCGGTCAATTCTAGATCCAGCAAAGTCTGCATCTGTATACCCAATGAGATGAAGGGAGTTGTTACTGGGATACCATAGGCCAAGGTCCTTGGTACCTGCAAGATATCTCACTATCCTTTTGACAGCAACCAAGTGAGATTCTTTGGGAGCACTTTGAAACCAGGTACACAAACAAACACTAAACATGATATCAGGGCGATTAGCAGTTAAAGTAAAGAAGAGATCCAATCATACCTCTGTAGTGTTTGTTAGGAATGGCCTTACCATTTTGATCATGATCAAGTTTTAGGGTGGAGGACATTGGGGTCCTGTAGTGCCTGCCATTTACAAGACCATATTTCTTCAGGAGTTCTTTCACATACTTACTCTGATTGATAAATATGCCATCTTCATTTTGTTTGATTTGTAAGCCAAGGAAGAAGCTAAGTTCTCATCCTAGGCTAATCTCAAATTCCTTACTCGTAAGATCAGAGAAGTCCTTCACTAGATTTTCATTAGTAGCACCAAAAATAATGTCATCTACATAAACTTGAGTTATAATAGAATCTTGACCTGAGGTTTTGATGAAGAGAGTTTTGTCTATGAGTCCTCTTTTGAATCCATTTTCCAGAAGAAATGAGCTTAGTCTTTCATACCAAACTCTAGGAGCCTACTTGAGCTCATAAAGAGCCTTTTGAAGTTTGTAGACATGAGTATCTGGATCTTTTTGTTCAAATTTTTGAGGTTGTTCAACACAAACTTCTTCTTTTAGATGTCTGGACCTGGCAATTTCAAACCGACCCGATAACCCGACTGAACCCGCCCGAAATTTCTTGGTTTTGAACACAATTTTTTCAACTAAACCCGAAGTATACCGAACCCGAAAATTAGCGGGTCAAACCCGACCCGCCCGTTTGAAACGAAAATTTAACTTCTTGAGTTAAACTCTATTAAAATTTGTGACTTTGCATTCAAATTTTTAACTATTAAACTATAAGCGCAACTTATTTATTTGTTATTTCTCTTATTTAAGTTAAAATAGTTACAATCATCTATCATTGTCAAAATAATCATATTTTATTATGTATATTGTACAAAAAGTAGTATTTAGAGACCATATTTTAAAAAGAAAAAGCGAAAAAAGGTCGCAATCATAACCCGTTGGGTTGACCCGAAACCGAAATGCACCGCACGTATTTTTCCGAACCCGAAATAAACCCAGCCCGTATTTACCCGAACTCGATATACGATCGACCCAAACCCCCCCCCCCCCCATCGAATTGACAGGTCTATAGATGTCGGCTGGATGGGCAGGCTTGAACCTGAAGGTCCTTGAGGGGTCCTTAGAATTGGTTAGCATTGAGCCAGCAGAATTTAGAGGATTGTCTTCTTGTGAAGGTCCTTGATCATTATTAACTACTTCCTCCTGTTCTGAATCTGGCTGTGGGTGAGTTTCTGAATTATCTCCTAGAGGAGGTTCTTCATTTTGTGGAGGACCTTGCTAAAAAATGCAAGCAGTATCCTTATCTTCTTCTTCTTGATGAATTTGGAACTTTATAGAGGACATTTCTGGAGTATAGGTGGGAGACTCATCAAAGATGACATGAATGGATTCTTCCACCTTTTTGGATGATTTTACATAGACTCTGTAGGCCTTGCTGGATAAGGAGTATCCTGCTAGGATTCCTTCTTCACTGCTTGGTTCAAATTTGCTGAGAGCCTTTTTGACATTGTTGTGAATGAAACACTTGCATCCAATGGCCTTGAAGTAAGCTCTCTTCCGTTTACCTTCCAGTTTGTGGCGCCTGCTACGACAGCTGTAGCGGGTGCTACGAACCTGATTCTGTCAAAACTTGCGAAAAAGATCCCGGGTCAACTACGCCTTGGTTCTCGGCTCTGCTTAGGCCCGGGAAATCGCCCAGGATTCGCTAAAAAGCCTTAATTTAGCCCGTTTTGCTACTGTAACAGCTTGTCGCAGGGCTTACAAATATAACCACTACTATGATTAATCTAATTAATGTAGATAGGAAAGTAGGGATCGAATCCAACGAGGAAAGATTGATTTCAGAATAGTTTTACCGATTTAACTCACACTATAATTACTAATTAACTAATCTAAACTAAAATTTATATTATTAACTAAGATTGAATGCAATTTAATAAAGAAGGAGGGGTTTTGGATTCTAGTTTAACTATTTAAATAGACGAATTAAAATTGCGAAACGAAAATATCAAAACACACACAAGAGATTGATTCGAATAACAATATGGTAAATCTATTTGTTATAGTTTATTTCCACCATGCAAATTAATACTTATCACTGACACACAACTTGATACTCCTATGAGTTAGATTGCAGAAAAGATCCACCAGCGGCTTTTCCCTACTTTTCCTTACTTTTTAGTTTACTTAGGACCAGCCCTAATATAAACCCTACTAATTATGACTACCCTAGTACCAACACTAAAGTATAATCAAATCAGAGCATTAAGAACAAGAAAAGCATCATCTAACACCATGCAGCCAATTTACCAGCAAATCGATTTAACACAGATTTACGACAATTTCCTAATTAAAAGAGATAGATTTGAACCTTCCATGATTAACTAGGGAGATACTAATGTTAAAGACTCTAGCTTTCAGTACTGGAGACTCTAACTATCAATTGAATCTATAAAGAACTAACTAGCATGCATTCTAATTATTTCAATATAAAAACAGTAAGCAGTAATCACAAATTGTCATAAAATCATAGGAAACATCAACTAGACATTAAAGATCAAAACTTTGTCTCAAAATACATAATTTAGCATGGTTTCAATAAACTACACCAAATAATAAAACTACTCACTCATAATACAAATTGAAGTACCAAGTGTAGACTAATTAAGCATAATAATAAAGTGTTGAATACACCTAATTGGAAGAACGACGATCGATGATTAATATTTTCAGCATCATCTTTGACACGTGTCATGATATTATTGGTCAGAATGTATTTCCATTTAAAATTCAATTAAATGGACCTTTGTAATTAATTTAACACGTGACAAATAATAATTGGCCAAATAAATTTAATTTATTTTCCGCGTGTTATTTTTTAATTGGTTGACAAATTTTTGCCTCCTTTAAATGCCCCCTTCAAGAGTCAATCGCAGACACAAACTTAGAGTGTTTAAAGTGGTTGGGTCTCGAATACTTAAGGACAATAATTTTTTTATCATAACTTTTCAGTTTGGATAAAATTTCATCAGAAATTTAATCGGATAAAATTCCTGGCAGTTGGAGTAGGAGTTGGAGTTGGAGAAGGAGATGGAGAAGGAGATGGAGATGGAGTTGGAGTTGAAGTTGAAGTTTGAGTTGGAGTTGGAGTTGGAGTTGGAGACTTGATTAAGAATTCTAGTAGTATCCTGAAACTTGACCAATCAAATACTATATAAACACACCATCCTTGCCTCTTCCATTCATCTGATGTTCATCGTCTTCTCCCTGAATTTGCAAACTCACAGGTTTTAAAGTATCTTCTTTTTCTTTCTTTCTTCCTTTCTTTCTTCTTCTTTTTGTTTTTTTTCATATAATTTGACCTTTTCTTTTTCTTGTTTAATTTTTTTCCCATCTTTTCGATATAGGGAGCTGAGATTAATTGTCATCTTGTGCTTGAAGTTGTCCTTCATCATCGTTAGTGGCTTGCTTACTCCTCAGCGTGCTGACGTAGAATAGTCCAGGACTGTCTGGGTCGACAGTGTCGCCGTCTCCACTTCCGTGGGCTACTCCTCAGCGCACTGACGTAGAGTAGTCCTAAACTACTCTCTTCAGGACTGCTGGGTCGACAGTGCCGCCATCTCTGCTTTCGTGGACTACTCCTCAGCGTAGTGACGTAGAGTAGTCCTAGAATAATCTGTTCAGGACTGTCTGGGTTGACAATATCGCCATCTCTACTTCTGTTGACTATTCCTCAGCGTACTGACATAAAGTTGTCCTAGACAATTCTCTCATAAACGACAGTGCAACCTGGGTCGACAGGGTTATCGCCTCGCCGCAAGTGGAATACTCCTCAACTTACTGACGTAGAGTTGTCCTAATGATTATGAGTTAGCCAATTAGTTATGATATTCTTTTGACATATATTGAGTTCAAAGCTATGTCTTTTTTTTATGTTTTTCTTCTCCGTTGATCACCCACCAAAAATAGAAGTAGTAAAATAAAAAATAAAAAAAAAGAGAAAAAGAGTTCCAAAAAGAAAAGGGTGATTAGGGAGATTCAATTGAAAGTTCAGAAAGCTTTTGACCCGGTTGTAAAGTTTGATGAGGTGTTTTGTTCTTAATGAGAGAGAATTGGGTTCCTTGCCTTCATTTGGCAAGAAGGTGAGTTGAGAGCAGTTCTTTGATGAAAATCAATCCAAGCATGGCTCTTTAAACTCCTCATACCTAAATATTACAACTCCTTCCCCTAACCTAAGCCTCGTTACAACCTTGCAAGTCCTCATGATTGTCACTTGTGTTTTTGCATTCTAGCAGTAGAGAGCAAGATTCTTACCAAGTCTATGGTAGGTTGCTCCTTTTGGTCTGAGTATGAGAAAACCCACATACACATTCAAATTTGAGTGTTTGAACGTTCAACTTTATCCTAAAGTGAGATTTTCTCTTTTGACTGGCCGAGGTCCATAACCAACCTCGCATACTTGCATTTATCTTAAGATTGTTGGCGACTTTACACATTCGATGTACTTGTTCTCTTTCTTTGATTTCGAAAACTTCATTCTATCTATTTTATACTATTTTTGTTCTCTTCTATATTGATCCTGGTGTTTGCTTGATTGACTTATGGATTTGATTGGTTAGCCTGAGGGAGTGTTTAATTGTATTTGTAATCCTAACGCTAACTCTCTTTGTTTCTGTTTCTTTTTCTTCTTTTTCCTTTTTATTTCTTGAGTCTTTTCCTTTTTAGTTTGAGTCTTTCCTCTCTCCCTACTGTTCTTAAGTCAAACTTGCTTGAGGACAAGCAAAAGTTAAGCATGGGGGAATTTGATAAGTGAAATTTATATAGTATTTTTTAGGTATTTAACTTGTATATTTTAGCCGATTTTGTGATAAAATCTACTGTTTTTATATCAAAATTCTATAATATTCTTCACTTGATCGGGAATTGGTTTGTTTTGCAGAATTTAGTGGAAATTCCTTAAAAACCAAGAAAAATGAAGAAAATGGAGACAAATTAAAGTTGAAGAGAATTAGAGAATTTAAAGTGAAGAAAAGAAGAAGAGAAATAGGAAGAGAAATAGAGAAGAATGAGGAGAATTTAAGTGGAAGAAGGAGTAAAGAGTCTCGGCCCAGCATGCATGCGTCCTTGGCCCAACTCCCACGAGCAGCGACACTTCGAACGCTGCAGCCATCCTTTTCCCCCTCCCAGCGTCAATCGAAGACTAGCAAAGACGCCCGCAGACGCCAACGTAGCACTCCGACCCCTCGCCGCCAAAGATCGACCAAAGAAGAAGAAGATCGCGTTGCGCAGCTTTCGCGGTTACTAGTTACGGTTGATGCTCCTCATCAGTGCTTGGGATGAGCTTCATCACTCTCATCCACGCACAAGCAGCTCAACTTCACTACAGCAGCTGCAATTCACAAGAGCATTGAGCAGCAGCAACATGCTCTCAGCAGCGACCAACAGCAAATGACAGCGGCAGCATATGCACCTCACGCTCCCAGCGACTGCACACCCCTCACCAGCGTCGATCGCCGAAAGACAACGCTGGAAGCGGCTGTTGCCCCGCTAGTAGCGTGCATAGCAGAACGAGCATCCATGAGCGATGCTGGTAGTGTCTGTTGCCTGCTGGCCGCGTCTCCGTCACCGTCTATAAAAATTGTCCGTCGCGTCATATTAAGGGAGTTTTAGGGTTTTGAGGGATAATTCTCTCCCTTCGGGAAGAATAAAAACCCTACGCCTCCATTATCAAATCATCCAACATTCTTTAGTTTTATTTCACACGTCGTTCAGTCTAGGGTTCTTTGATATTTTCCTCCCTTCGGGATGCCGCTCTAGTAGATTAGGAATAAAAGAGGAAAAAGATATTGAATCGAGTGACACGAAGAGATCGAATTCAACGACTCAGATGTTCGGTTTAGTTTCTATTTTCTTATTTTTTTGTTATTCAGATTTTATTATCGTTTACCGAGTTTTTATTATCATGAGTACTTAGATTCCTTGTTTAGGGGATAAACTCGATGTTTCTTGATTAATTTATAGTGTGTTATTTTAGTTTTAGGTTTTAATACAGTTGTTTAATCTTTGTGTTTTGTCTATCATAGTAATCGACTGATCATCTCTTACTTGGTATTAGATTCTTGATAACAGAATGAAAGTTTAAATTTTGAATTGGAAAGACGAAGATTGAATAGGCATAGAAAATAGTTAGAAACAATGATTCACGCTTAGGTCGTGTTATAATCGGTTCTTATCTTTGATTAGGTTAAATAGCCATGAAAATAGGATGTTTAGTATAATTTTTGTAACTCACTTCGAATCGAAAGATTGCTGTGAAAGGCCCTAGAAAGATTATAGACCCCGACACTACCAATATTACCTTGAACTAGTATCATCGCTTAATTGATTAAGTTACTAGAGTGGACTCCCCTAAACTCCCTTAATCATTCGATAAAACCCATAAAGTTTAGATCTTTCTCACTTTCTTAGTTTAATATTTAGATTCGTTACCCCACAAACTATTTGGGCGACCTAGCATCCTTTGTAGTGAACTAGTTTAGTGCGTAGTTGAACACAAGTCCCTAAGAGAGAACGATATTTTCATACTACACAGACCCGTACACTTGCGGTAGACACCTAACACGTTTTAGGCCTGTCATCCTCATTGTCATCTCTCACATTTTGTCCACTACTTTCCGGTTGTTTTCTTTTTGAGGCAGAGTATCGTAAAATTGAATTAGAATGATCCATGTTATACTCAACACTTTTCTACTCACTGAAAAGCAATATACAAACACAAAACAAGTAAACAACAATCACAAATCACAGCAAAATACTCAACATTCAGTCATTCACAATCATAGTAATTTACTAAATCATAAACTGTTCAATAATTGGTAAATGGTTTGTAATTTCACAAAGTGTTCATTAGTCATCGGAATTAGTCATTCTCAACCCAAGATCCATTAGATTATTGAATAATTGGTAAATGGTTTACACTTTATAATCATTCACAATCACACTTTATGATTTCACAAACCATTTACTTACTACACACAAATCACAAAGTGTTCAATCATTCACAAATTATAAATTTCAAACTAATTCACAAGCCACACACACCACACAAATCACAAATCATTATTGAATTATTGAATTATTGAACAAATCATGGATAGTAATAAGTAATTTACTAATTCACAAACCACACACAAATCACAAGTTAAAATTGAAACAAGTTAAAATTGAAATAGTTAATTGTAAAGTGTAAACCCCAAAATTGAAAATCAGAGAACTCACAAGTTTGATTTTCGTTCACCGGTCACCGGAGTCGGAGTCGGAGTGGGACCATGGGAGGCTAGGCTGGGTTGTTGGCGGCGCCAACGCCCTTGGGTCGACACACGAGCCTCGGTCGCTCGATTGAGATAGGACAAAGACTCAGACAGTCCGAGACAGTCACCGAAGACAAAAGACAGAGCGTTTGTCGTCGCCGGAGCCGGAGTCAGAGTCTGTGCCGCGGTGGTCGCTGGCGGTGGCGGATGTCGGTGGGGGCATCAGGTGTGGCGTGGGGCAGCAGGTCGTTAGGCGATTGCTGGCTAAGGTCGAAGACTCAAGGGTTCTCAGTTCTGGGAGGGAGCGTTGTGTGCTATTGTGTGTAAACTGGAAGAATTGAAATTATATTCATTAAAATTTTTCAATTAAGTTAAATTGAAACAATACTTCATTTTATTTTTAAAAAAATTGTCACAAGTTGGGCTGGAGACACGCGTGCCAAATTTCCAGGCCCAGACATCTATATTAATGTTTTGGGCCTTTTCTTGGGGTGTCCATTAAGCCTATGGATATTATTTTGCTTCCTAGCTAATATGGGCTGCTTAAACATTTTTTTGGACCAGGGGTGTCCATGGACACTCTTCATTGGGCCCCAAATCCTCCCCTAGGAATAGTAAGTTAGGCGATGACGCTGTCGACCCAGTTGGTTTCGAAAAGAGACGCCTCAAGATGTCTAATACATCATAACGTCACTTAGGAGTATTCCACTAGCGTTGAAGCCATGACTCTGTCGACCTTGACTGTACTATCGTTTCTGAGAGAGTTGTCTAGGACAACTCTACGTCGGTACGTTGGAGATTAATCCACGAGAGTTGAGGTGGAACGATGACTCTGTCGACCCAGATTGTACTGACGTTTCTGAGAGAGTTGTCTAGGACAACTCTACGTCAGTAAGTTGGGGAGTAGCCCACGTAAACCAGGGTGAGGAGATGACTTCGTCAACCTAGACTATACTGTCAATTTGAGAGAGTTATTTAGGACAACTCTACATCAGTAAGTTGAGGAGTAATCCGCGGAAGCTAAAGTAGAGCGATGGCGTTGTTGATCCAAACTGTACTGCCATTTCTGATTGAGTTATCTAGGACAACTCTACGTCAGTAAGATGAGGAGCATTCCGTTCAAACCAAGGCAATAACTCCGCCAACTCAAACTATACTGTCGTTTCTGAGAGAGTTGTTTAGGACAACTCTACATTAGTAAGCTGAGGAATAATCCGCGGAAGCTAAAGTAGAGCGATGACTTTGTTGACCTAAACCGTATTATCGTTTCTGAAAGAGTTGTCTAGGACAACTCTACGTTAGTAAGTTGAGGAGTATTCCACTTGCGGCGAGGCGATAACCCTGTCGACCCAGGTTGCAATGCGTTTCTGAGAGAATTATCTAGGACAACTTTATGTCAGTACGCTGAGGAGTAGTCCACAGAAGTAGAGATGGTGATATTGTCAACCCAGACAGTCCTGAAGAGATTACTCTAGGACTACTCTATGTCACTATGCTGAGGAGTAGTCCACAAAAGCAGAGATGGGGACATTGTCGACCCAAACAGTCCTGAAGAGAGTAGTTTAGGACTACTCTACGCCAGTGCGCTGAGGATTAGCCCAGGGAAGCGGAGATGGCGACACTGTCAACCAGACAGTCCTAAAGAGAATAGTTTAGGACTATTATACGTCAGCACGCTGAGGAGTAAGAAAGCCACTAACGATGATGAAGGACAACTTCAAGCACATAATGACAATTAATCTCAGCTCCCTGTATCGAAAAGATGGGAAAAAATTAAACAAGAAAAAGAAAAGGTCAAATTATATGGAAAAAAAAAAAACAAAAAGAAGAAAGAAAGAAAGAAAGAAAGAAAGAAAGAAAGAAAGAAAGAAAGAAAGAAAAAGAAGATACTGTAAAACCTGTGAGTTTGCAAATTCAGGGAGAAGACGATGAACAGCAGATGAATGGAAGAGGCAAGGATGGTGTGTTTATATAGTATCTGATTGGCCAAGTTTCAGGATACTACTAGAGTTCTTAATCAAGTCTTCAACTCCATCTCCATCTCCAACTCCAACTACAACTCAAACTTCAACTCCAACTCCAATTCCAACTCCAACTCAAACTTCAACTCCAACTCCAACTCCAACTCAAACTTCAACTCCAACTCCAATTCCAACTCCAACTCAAACTTCAACTCCAACTCCAACTCCATCTCCATCTCCTTCTCCAACTCCAACTCCAACTCCAACTGCCATAAATTTTATCCGATTAAATTTCTGATGGAATTTAATCCAAATTGAAAAGTTATGATAAAACTCTAAGTTATTGTCCTTAAGTATTCGAGACCCAACCGCTTTAAAAACTCTAAGTTCGTGTCCGTGATTGACTCTAGAAAGGGGCATTTATAGGAGGAAAAAATTTGTCGACCAATTAAATAAATGACACGCGGAAAATAAATTAAATTTATTCGGCCAATTATTATTTTTCACATGTTAAATTAATTACAAAGGTCCATTTAATTGAAGTTTAAATGGAAATAAATCATTACCAATAATATCATGACACGTGTCAAAGATGATGTAGAAAATATTAATCATCGATCGTCGTTCTTCCAATTAGGTGTATTCAACACTTTATTATTCTGTTTAATTACTCTACTCTTGGTACTTCAATTTGTATTATGAGTGAGTAGTTTTATTATTTGGTGTAGTTTATTGAAACCATGCTAAATCATGTATTTTAAGACAAAGTTTTGATCTTTAATGTCTAGTTGATGTTTCCTATGATTTTATGACAATTTGTGATTACTGCTTACTGTTTTTACATTGAAATAATTAGAATGCATGCTAGTTAGTTCTTTATAGATTCAATTGATAGTTAGAGTCTCCAGTACTGAAAGCTAGAGTCTTTAACATTAGTATCGCCCTAGTTAATCATGGAAGGTTCAAATCTATCTCTTTTAATGAGGAAATTGTCGTAAATCTTTGTTAAATCGATTTGCTGGTAAATTGGTTGCAAGGTGTTAGATGATGCTTTTCTTGTTCTTAATGCTCTGATTTGATTATACTTTAGTGCTGGTACTAGGGTAGTCATAATTAGTAGGGTTTATATTAGGGCTGGTCCTAAGTAAACTAAAAAGTAAGGAAAAGTAGGGAAAAGTCGCTGGTGGATCTTTTCTGCAGTCTAACTCTTAGGAGTATCAATTTGTGTGTCAGTGATAAGTATTAATTTGCATGGTGGAAATAAACTATACCAAATAGATTTACCATATTATTATTCGAATCAATCTCTTGTGTGTGTTTTGATATTTTCGTTTCGCAATTTTAATTCGTCTATTTAAATAGTTAAACTAGAATCCAAAACCCCCCTTCTTTATTAAATTGCATTCAATCTTAGTTAATAATATAATGTTTAGTTTAGATTAGTTAATTATAGTGTGAGTTAAATCGATAAAACTATTCTGAAATCAATCTTTCCTCGTTAGATTCGCTCCCTACTTTTCTATCTACATTAATTAGATTAATCATAGTAGTGTTTAAATTTGTAAGCCCTACGACAAGCTGTTACAGTAGCAAAACGGGCTAAATTAAGGCTTTTTAGGGAATACCGAGCAATTTCCCGGGCCTAAGCGGAGCCGAGAACCAAGGCGGAGTTGACCCGGGATGTTTTTCCCAAGTTTTGACAGAATCAGGTTCGTAACACCCGCTACAGCCGTCGTAGCAGGCGCCACAACCTGGAAGGTAAAGGGAAGAGAGCTTACCTCAAGGCCATCGGATGCAAGTGTTTCATTCACAACAATGGTAAAAAGGCTCTCAGCAAATTTGAACCAAGGAGTGAAGAAGGAATCCTAGCAGGATACTCCTTATCCAGTAAGGCCTACAGAGTCTATGTAAAAGCATCCAAAAAGGCGGAAGAACCCATTCATGTCATCTTTGATGAGTCTCCCACCTCCACTACAGAAATGTCCTCTATAAAGTTCCAAATTCATCAAGAAGAAGAAGAAGAGGATATTGCTTGCATTTTTTAGCAAGGTCCTCCTCCACAAAATGAAGAACCTCCTCCATGAGATAAATCAGAAACTCATGCACAACCAGATTCAGAACAGGAGGAAGTAGTTAATAATGATCAAGGACCTTCACAAGAAGACAATCCTCAAAATTCTGCTGGCTTAATGCCAACCAATTTTGAGGACCCCCCAAGGACCTTCAGGTTCAAGCCTGCCCATCCAGCCAACAACCTACTATCAGGATTAGATACAGGTATTAGAACTCGCTCCTCTCTTTGAAACTTTTGTGTCTTCCATGCATTTGTTTCGCAGGTTGAGCCAAGCAGACCTCAAGAGGCTCTAAAGGACAGCAACTGGATCGTTGTTATGCATGAAGAGCTTAATCAGTTTGAAAGAAATAAGGTCTGGAAGCTTGTCCCAAGACCAAAACACCATCCTGTTATTGGTGTAAATTGAGTCTTTCGAAATAAATTAGATGAGCATGGCACTGTCACAAGAAACAAAGCCAGATTAGTTGCTAAAGGATACAACCAAGAAGAGGGCATTGACGATGAAGAAACCTTTGCCCCAGTTGCCAAACTAGAGGCCATTTGGATACTTCTAGCCTTTGCATCATCAACCCACATGAAGTTGTATCAAATGGATGTCAAGAGTGCCTTTCTAAATGGACATCTAAAAGAAGAAGTCTGTGTTGAACAACCTCAAGGATTTGAAGAAGAAGATCCAAATACTCATGTCTACAAACTTCAAAAGGCCCTTTTTGAGCTCAAGTAGGCTCCTAGAGCTTGGTATGAAAGACTAAGCTCATTTCTTCTGGAAAATGGATTCAAAAGAGGACTCATAGACAAAACTCTCTTCATCAAAACCTCAGGTCAAGATTCTATTATAACTCAAGTTTATGTAGATGACATTATTTTTGATGCTACTAATGAAAATCTAGTGAAGGACTTCTCTGATCTTACGAGCAAGGAATTTGAGATGAGTGTAGTAGGAGAACTTAGCTTCTTCCTTGACTTACAAATCAAACAAAAAAAAGATGGCATCTTTATCAATCAGAGTAAGTATGTAAAAGAACTCTTGAAGAAATATGGTCTTGAAAATGCCAAGCACTGCAGTACCCCAATGTCCTCCACCCTAAAACTTGATCATGATCAAAATAGTAAGACTATTCCTAACAAACACTACAGAGGTATGATTGGATCTCTTCTTTACTTAACTGCTAGTCGCCCTGATATCGTGTTTAGTGTTTGTTTGTGTACCCGGTTTCAAAGTGCTCCCAAAGAATCTCACTTGGTTGCTGTCAAAATGATAGTGAGATATCTTGCAGGTACCAAGGACCTTGACCTATGCTATCCCAACAACAACTCCCTTCATCTCATTGGGTATATAGATGCCGACTTTGCTGGATCTAGAATTGACCGAAAAAGCACCTTTGGAGGTTGCCAAATGCTAGGTTTATCATTGATATCCTGGCAATCAAAGAAGCAAAATGCGGTTTCCCTTTCCACAGCAGAAGCAGAATACATAGCAGCCGGTGCTTGCTGTGCACAACTTCTGTGGATCAAACAGCAGATGAAGGACCTCGGCATAGAGTTCTCAGATATTCCAATCAAATGTAATAACCAAAGTGCCATCCAAATCACTAAAAAACCGGTCCAGCACTCTCGCACCAAACACATTGATGTGCGACACCACTTCATAAGAGATCATGTAGACAAAGGTCATATCACACTAGACTTTGTCCTCACTCATCAACAACTGGCAGATATTTTCACCAAGGCCCTTCCCACATAACAATTCATCACTAATAGAAGAGAACTTGGTATGCATCAACCTGATGACCAGTTGAGGGGAAGTTAGAGTGCACTCCTCCAGGGGGAGCCAAGGACCTCTACCCCCAAGTATGTTCATTTTCTTAAAATCTGCCCATAAGGTCCTTGACAACATTGTCCTGGAATCATATTGAGCAGCCCTACATCAACTCTTGGCAAACAGTTACTCGGACAGTTCACTTAATAACTGTTCTGGGTCACTGATATTTTCACAAAAGATTCAAATAAAAAGGAAGTTTTCTTTTATTTTTTCCTTATTTACGTGATATTTTTTTCTTTTCTTTTCCCTAAATTTTTTTCCTTTCTAGAAAACCTTCCTTTTAAAATCTTTTGAAATCTTTTAACCCTCTCCCTCCTGTTTAGTCCCGATTTTGGGCCTAAATAACGCCTTTTACTTGCGCTTTTGGCTCGATTCCGAGTCTTTTTCGTGTCTTTTACCATGTTTTTGGTTAATTTGTAGGTTTTGGTGTTTTTACACAAAAACGTAGCCATTGAGTCATATTTTATACATAATTTATATATATGTATTTAGTTTATTATTATAGAAATTATTTGGTCTAATTATGTTTAACTTGTCAATTTTTAGGAAATTCCCAAGTATAAGAAGAAGTTAAGAAACGATGAAAAGCAGGAGCAAAAATGCAGCCAGCATTTATAAAAACGCAGCCAGCGCCTCAATCAGTAGGAAGAGAAATTGTGCAAAACAAAAACGCAGCCAGCGCTTATCAAAACGTTGCCAGCGTTTAACGATTTCGCCGCAACCGCCAATTGTTCGCGTAGGGTTTAGGGTTTTGCTTTCCTATTTTCTTATATATATAGTTGATGTATTTCATTGAGGAGAGAACCAACCACCGGAGGATGACACCAAGCATCTACCACAACACCACCTAACTCTCCACCACTCATCCATCCTTCATCATCATCATCGATCGTCGTTCTTCCAATTAGGTGTATTCAACACCTTATTATTATGTTTAATTACTCTACTCTTGGTACTTCAATTTGTATTATGAGTGAATAGTTTTATTATTTGGTGTAGTTTATTGAAACCATGCTAAATTATGTATTTTGAGACAAAGTTTTGATCTTTAATGTCTAGTTGATGTTTCCTATGATCATATGACAATTTGTGATTACTGCTTACTGTTTTTATATTGAAATAATTAGAATGCATGCTAGTTAGTTCTTTATAGATTCAATTGATAGTTAGAGTCTTCAGTACTGAAAGCTAAAGCCTTTAACAATAGTATCGCCCTAGTTAATCATGGAAGGTTCTAATCTATCGCTTTTAATTAGGAAATTGTCGTAAATCTTTGTTAAATCGATTTGTTGGTAAATTGGCTGCATGGTGTTAGATGATGCTTTTCTTGTTCTTAATGCTCTGATTTGATTATACTTTAGTGTTGGTACTAGGGTAGTCATAATTAGTAGGGTTTATATTAGGGCTGGTCCTAAGTAAACTAAAAAGTAAGGAAAAGTAGGGAAAAGCCGATGGTGGATCTTTTCTACAATCTAACTCATAGGAGTATCAATTTGACACGTGTCATGATATTATTCCTTTAACTTTAAATAAATAAATAATAATAGTTTCTGCATCATGTTTGACATGTGTCATGATATTGTATTTAATATAGAGATTGTAACCGCATATATTCAAATATTAATACAAATTAATTTGTTTCTCAGTTTCATGTCTTTATTTATTTTAGACTTGAAATTTGTGTTTACAAATACGATCGTAGTTAGATAATTAGATCAATATGAATTAAGATAAATATTAATTAAGATCATAATTTGCAAATTAATCAGTTGTCACATTCACTTAATTAGTCTTTTTAAGATAAATATCAAAGTTAAGATACGAGTCTAATCTAGATTATTAACACTTAATTAGCGCTGACAAAATTGGGACTGGGTAAATTTTGGTCGGACAAATTCAGTCAATATTAAATTCAAACGAAATTTATTGGAATTAAACTTCTAGCTTTTTAAAACTTTTTCATTTGGATTATATAAGTTAACTATTAGTTAATAATTTAAAATTCAAAACAAAACACAATTAATTAGGATCAGTAAAATTGTCTACACTACTTATAATATATATTATTAGTTTATGCTGAGAATAAAAATAATAATATTTTTAAAATAGAAGTGATTATTGTAAGGTTTATATGCAGCATGAAAATTATTCTTTTTATTGTGAGATTGAGTATAATTTTGAGTGTTTGTTAGTGTTTGATTTTTTTAGTACTCCATCCGTTCCATACTAGTTGTCTGAGAATAAAAAATAATATTTTTAAAATAGAAGTGATTATTGTAAGGTTTATATGCAGCGTGAAAAATATTCTTTTTATTGTGAGATTGAGTATAATTTTGAGTGTTTGTTAGTGTTTGATTTTTTTAGTACTCCATCTTTTCCATATTAGTTGTCCATATAATTAAAATTTCAAAAACCAAGAAAATGAATTAGTTAAATACTCCAACTGTTTCATATTAATTGTCATAATTTTTATTTCCACAGTTTCCAATGTCACTTTTTAATTAATAATTTCTTAATAATAGTATATGCTACCTCAGTCCTAAAATGTTTGTTCGTTGACTAAATTTTGACTGTTGATTACTCACAAAATATAATGAGTTACAATATAAAAATATCGTCATTGTAATCTTTAGTAAATTATCTTTCTAATGGTAGTGATTCCATATTTTAATTCATTAAAATTTGTGAGTAATTAACAGTCAAAATTTAGTCAACGGACAAACATTTTGGGACGGAGGTAGTAATTAACAATTGCAATATTATATTTTTATGATATTATTTTTCGTTACGGATCTGATGGTGGTAATTTTATAGTAATAACACATTGTACATATTGAGAAATTTATAGTCAAAACTTTAAAAATTCGTATGCACAATTTCTAAAGACGACAATTGATATGGAACGGGAGTATTATGTTGCATAAAGTTGTGAAACAACAATATTAAATTACTAATATATATTTCGATCTTATTTTTTATATCTTTGTAACGCCCTGGAAATTCAATTATGAAAAAATCAAAGTCAAATTAACATTAACAGCAAAAGTCTCATTTTTATTTTTATTTTTAATTGGGCGTTACTGTCGTATCCCCGAAGGAATACAAAGCAAGAAAGGAAAAAAAACTAACTAATCATCAATTACTTCAATTTAATAAATAAAAGAACTTTCAAATTCTAGAACAACATAAACTAGACATTAACTAACTTCAAATCTAAAACATAAACTAAACTTTATTCATAGAACTTCTAACTTCAATCTATCGTCCCCACTTCTAGCTCCCATTCCCATCACAGAACTCTTCGCCTAAAAACAAAACATTTAAAAACATGAGGATGACTCAATAATGTCTACCCTTAACCATCAAAACAATTTCAAATTCATTTCAATTCATTTAGGGAGAGAAGTGAACAAGTCAAACCTTTTCGCGACTCATTTGAATCCCAACCCAGAAATAACCAGAGTTCAGAAATGACAGAATTTAGAAAATGACTAAATAACCTTTCAACTCAGAATCATAACGTTCCAAAAATCACAACGTTCCTTCAATCTCATAATCAAACATCAGAATACAGAAACAGAGAAATCCTTTCCTCGAAAAACAATTCATTTTATTATGCGGGCGAGATTTGCCTATCTCATAATATCATAATCAATATCACAATCTCATAATTATAATAGGATCTCAAATCCTCATAATCAAAACACGGATGGTCATCCCAAAATCAAAATCACACGTGTGCACACTCAATCTCATAACATATCGGGACTCCCCGATCTCTTGGTAACTCCCTGCAGGAACATATCCTGGTCTTTGGTTCGTTACCTACAAACATATCGGGACTCCCCGATCTCTTGATAACTCCCAACAGGAACAGATCCTGGTTTTTGGTTCGTTACCCGCAAACATATCGGGACTCCCCGATCTCTTGATAACTCTCTACAGGAACAGATCCTGGTCTTTGGGTTGTTACCCGCAAACATATCAGGGACTCCTCTGATCTCTTGATAACTCCTTGTAGGAACAAATCCTGGTCTTTGGGTCGTTACCCGCAACCCGCTTATGGTTTTACTTTGATTATAAGTATCTTATGAATCTCAATCGTTAGACTTTTAAACAAAACCAACCCAGTTTCTCAAAACGTGCAGAACAAAACTCAGAGTATAAAAGACTATCCCATTTTACTCAACTCCGAAAATGACTCACAGACATCCAAATCAGACAGCCTATTTCCACAGAAAATCCCCTACGGGATGGATACTTCATAAACATATTAAAACCATGAAAACAAATTAAGGAGCATCCCAATGGGGATTAAAGCATAGACATTACCTGAATTTGTTCGCTTCACTTCACTTCACTTCCACGGACACGTTTGAACTCACTAAAACGAATCGATCTAGATGTGCGCCTATAAAGAGAATAAATTTCTATAATTAATCACGTGCTCTCGAAGTTAGTATACACTACCATCTAACTAACCCACCCTTGGAACACTATAAGGTGCCCATAATTCAAGTAATAACATATTAGAACTACACATCACATTCATATAAATAAAACATATTTAAAACAAATGAAAAACTGGACAGATTACTATACTCACATCGCAAA
This sequence comes from Portulaca oleracea, assembly GCA_029582165.1. Lineage (NCBI taxonomy): Eukaryota > Viridiplantae > Streptophyta > Magnoliopsida > Caryophyllales > Portulacaceae > Portulaca > Portulaca oleracea. The sequence continues at coordinate 40,059,517 of CM055869.1, forward strand.
GGCCATAACTTGACTTCTTGACACCCTATGAACTTGATTTTAGACTTTCTGGAAACCTCGGGATGTCTACTAAAACTCTTATGTTGATCCTAAGACCTAAAACAAACTTTAAGCTTCCCGAAAACAGCCAACAATCAAACATGTCTAGTGCTGACCTAGGTCCGGTAATTGGATCATAACTCGAATTATACACCTCAAAATCCCGGTTCGTAAAATTCCTGTAAAAGACAACATCCTAGGGAACTCCTAGACCAAACGGTTAGGTTAAAACCCGACTACACAATTTATGGTGGGTGTTCGAATACAACCTATCAAAACTGTCCCGAAACGGATTTAATTTTATTTTGGTAATTTCAACCTTAACTCTAATCAATCCAATCCAAGACTCCAAATTAGACATCTAACCTCTAAACATGCTGAAGAGACACCTCCTAAACCTCCTTACACAATCAAAGCCAACCCTATCAAATTAATTAACATAAATTCCCCAAATAAACACATTAACTTCCAATTAACACATAACCTAAAACTCACACTAATAACCAAAAATAAAAACCAAACTTTGAACATCAAAACTCCATAGAAACATAACAAAATAGCAAGTGCATAATTACCACCAATTAAAATCAAAGTTGAACTTTTTTAAGTAGCAAACCTCGATAATAACATAATAATCACATAAGCACATACTAATTGTTGGGAATGTCCCGACAATGTTCGATAAACATGGAGTTCTAGTGATTATATGTCTTGCTAAAGACCTCTATAATCGATAATTAAATATATTTAATTACAACTATATTATTTGGTCATACTGGGTCATACAAGTCAGTGCCCTAGAACAATGTATGTAACCTAAGTAATATTGTATTATGTTTAAGAATGTTGGAAGCTGATTTCCATGAGAAATCAGCCCAACACGGACCGAATTAAGCTCAACACGAACCGTGTTGAGACACCACGGACCGTGGTGACTAGGGGTCGATTTAATGGACATTCTAGAGGCCAACACGGACCATGTTGGGCCTGAGAAGGCGCCGTCAATTAGGTCGACCATTAGGGTTTTTAATAACCCTTTTCCCAAGTCATCCTAACACTATAAATATGATCTCTCTGAGATATTTATCGCGCGAACTGTATTAAGACTCTTAGAGAGATACAGGACGACTTCCTGAGTTCCTCTCTCTTTTAGTTTACGGTTATTGTTTCTTGAAACAACCATCTATACCAAAACACATACATCCTAAGATTAAGACCTGTCGGGTCGATCTAGCAGTCGAGTTCCCAGAGTGTTGCGCGGACTTTTCAGCAGAGGATTTCTCATTGGAATCTCAAAGGTCAACCTTTGCATCAGCCGAAATAGTATTAAAGATATAATTACTAAAGCCTATGCGATTGTGTTTTCCTGGGTGATTAATTGTTTATAATTATTATGATTTTCCGCCAATTAATATGCTTCTGTTTAGGAAATAGATAACCTAAAATCCATCACTAATAACATAAAATAATATAAAAACCTAAAATTTGAGACTTTACTAAACATAACGAACGCATCATAAAACTTATAATAATAGTAATAGGAGGAGCTTTATAATGCTCTTTTGGAAATTACAAGATAATTTTACATAAAGAAAACCCGATAGAAACGCAATAATAATATAAACACGTAATAATCGCATAATAATAACATAAACATGTAAAGTTTGAAACTTTAACAACTATACGGCATTATAAACCTATAAGAACAGTGAAAAGGGTTTTAAAACACTTTTCAAGTAATGACCATATAATTGTAATGACCATATAATTTTGAAGTATAAACGAATAATTAATCTAATACTCTAATAATTCACAAAATACAACTAAAATTAAACAATTTACTCATGAACATGAAATTATTCAAGGTTAAACAATAAACATACTTAGTTAATCGTACCAACATGCGTCATACTTCAACATAAACAATAAACTAAAATTGGACAATTAAAACTATAGCAAACCTAACCCTAATTTATTTTATCACTTCATACATACAATAACTCTAATAAAACCTTAGTCATATTTAGGCATAGAAAATCTACAACCATATCAACATATTAACAAAGTAAAAATAGAAAATTTACGCAAATAATTCTCCTCCTGAGAATCCACACTAGTAACAATGAAATTTGTAGTACACTAATAATAATCTTGCATGAAAGGTATACATTAAACATAAACTAAGCCACACAAGGCAAACACTAGGGTTAGGGTTATACAAAACCAAAAGGGTGGCTGGCTGGGCTGAGGTGGCATGACTGGTGGTTTCCGGCCACGACGTGACGGCAACACGACGTCCCCGGCGATCGGCTGGGCATGGGGCGATCATCCTGGCTGGTTATCGAACCCACAACACAGCAGGGCCTAGGTCGCACATAGTAGTGTAGCAGTGGGTCTTCTCCATTTTGGGCGGCTGACGGCAACTATGGGCGGCGAAGCGGCCACGTCCGGTGGTGCCGGCGGTTGTTTGGGTGGCGCGACAGTTACGGCTATGGTCAGCGAATAAAACCGAGAGAGAGAGAGAGGTGTGTGATATAAGATCAAGAAGAGGAGGGAGGGGCGTGCAGTGGTTACTGGTGGTGGTGTGGTGCTATCGGCAGTGGCTAGTGCTTGGTGGCGGCGGACATCACTCTGGCGGCAGCAGTAGAAGAGAGAGAGGGAGGAAGAGAGGGAGGTTGGTGTTGGTATTAGGGTTAGGGTTTTTGAGGAGATAACTTAGCTCTTTATACCAAAAATAAATAAATAGTAATTAAAATCACTAAAAATATGTTGTAGCTAAAAATATATTAGGAAATTAATTATAATTATAATTTTCTAAAACAATAGCAACCGCAAAATAATACGAAGAAATATCACATAAGTTTATACACCTATTATGCACATAAAATTACAATATTTCCTCTACTCCTATACAACATAAAAATTACTAAAATACCCTTGTTAGTCCCTCAGCGGTCCTACGAGTTCAAATGTTAGCAAAAATAATCGCCAGTAAAATCTCAGAAATTAACGGAGTCAACTTAATTAACTAACAACGCCACAGTCAGCGTATTCGAGTTTTTCAGGATTTTACAATCTTTCTATCAAAAATAATTATAATGATAAATATTGTGGATAAAAATAATTAGTTAAAGTGATAATTGTGAAACAAAAGAAATATTAATCTTGAATTCGTGGATGTCATTGATGATTGAACAAAAGATGCGAGGTAGCCAATATATCATAGGCCTAGAGGAGTTCCAAACTTAGTTGCAACATATCTGTAATGCCCTGGCCTCTCCCGGGCTGCGGACATTATCGATAACTACTTCTGAGATCGCTGACTGGCCCCACAAATCACCACGAGTCTTCCCAGCGTGCTTCGTCCTCGCTCACACGTTGTCTAGGAAAACTTCCCAGGAGGTCACCCATCTTGATATTACTCCCACCCAAGCATGCTTAACTGAGGGGTTCCCAACGGATGAGCTACCATAAAAGAAGGTGTACCTTGGTGATATAAGTAGTCATTTCATTCCCTTTAAGCCACACTTTAACCATATATCCGGGGTGTTACAATCACCCCCACTTAAGCGCACAACGTCCTCGTTATGTCTCAATCCAATCCAGAATCTTTGCCCCGCTAGGTGACTGCCCAGGATCTCCCGTGACCCGTCCACTAGTGCAGCTCACGGTCGCGGGTCGACTCTGATACCATTTGTAACGCCCCGACACCTCCAGGGCTGCAGACATTACCGATTACTGCTTCTGAGATCGCTGACTGGCCCCACAAATCACCACGAGTCTTCCCAGCGTGCTTCGTGCTCGCTCACACGCTGCCTAGGAAAACTTCCCAGGAGGTCAACCCATCCTGAGATTACTCCCAGCCAAGCACACTTAACTAAGGAGTTCCCAACGGATGAGCTACCATAAAAGAAGGTGCACCTTGGTGATATAAGTAATCATTTCAATCCCTTTAAACCACACTTTAGCCATATATCTGGGGTGTTACAAAATCAATGTCAATGATGCTTCCTTTCAAGGTGTGTCGTTCACGTGGACAGATATGAGAGACGGTCAGGCCAGATTTGGGAACGTCTAGACTGCGCCTATGCTTCTTTGAGTTGGATGAATACCTTCCCAAGTAGTTATTTGTATAACCACCCGATTGCACTCTCTGATAATTCATTATTGGTGTTGTATATGCAATATGGTGCCCAGAATAGAAGACTTATGTTTAGATTAGCACTATGCCTACTCTCATTGCCTGAATTCCGCCAGGGTGTCGAGGAAATTCTTAACAAACATATTATAGGAACACATTGTTACAGGTTGATGCGTAAATTAGCTCTCGTGCATAAGCTTGGGAAGCAGATTCATCTACTGTTGAAGAACAAGAGGTACAAAACTATTACTCAATCGCATTCGGATCTTCAACTTTTGCAATAGCAATTGGATTCTTGTCAAATGTCTTCATCAGCCTTTGTGGGTATGTTATATTGTATGAATGACTTAAAGGGAGCACTTTATCAGATTAATTTGTTCTGGAAGAAGCGCAATCGTCAATTGTGCCTAAGGGAAGGGGATCAATGTATAAAATTTTTCTTCCAACATTATAAAAATTGTTAGCGTCGTATTATTATAAGAGGGGTACGCCTTATGGATGGTACATGGACAACAGACCCAGAGATAATTAAACAACAAGCCTTTTAGTATTTTTATAATTTATATAACCCAAAGACGACCCTTACTACAACGCGAAAATGATGTATGGAAAAATTGTTGCAATAGTGTTCGAAGTCTTTATCTGAAGAACATAAATGTTTGTTACGGGCTGCATTCTTAGAGGAAGAAGTACAACAAGCAGTCTTTCAACTTAAAGCGGATAAAAGTCCTGGGTTAGATGGTATTCCTCCTGCTTTTTTCCAACACAATTAGCAGGTTATTCGACAACAGTTGGTGGATATTGTATTATAATTTTAAATGAAGGTAAATATTTGGGAGAGTTGAATAATATGTCCATTGTTTTTATTCAGAAAAAGGAAGGAGCAGAGAAAATCAGTGAATACCGAACGATAAGCATGTACTGTAATGTTTTATATAGAATTATTAGTAAATGTATGGTTAATCGCTTACAGCCAGTCTTGAAGGATATTATTAATAGCTATCAAGGTGCTTTTCTATAAGGACGAATGGGGGTGGATCACTGTTTAATTGCACATGAAATTGTTCATACCATGAAGCATAAAAAGATAAGGTTTTCAGAATGCAGCAATCAAGGTGGATATGACTAAAGTGTATGATCGCATTCGATGGGATTTTTTGGAGGCATTGTTGAAGACTATTCAGTTCCCGGATAACTAGATCGAATTGAATTGATTATGAAATGTGTCAATATAATGAGATATTCAGTAGTTATTAATGGAGATGTTACATAGTGGATACATCCCCAGGCAGAACTACGGCAAAGAAGCAAGAACTGTGGGACAATTAAGGGTATTAAGATTACAAGAGACACCCTGGATATTACACATCTGTTTTTTGCAGATGACTCGATTTTCTTCACAGAGATGGACCCAAAGTATTATATAAAACTGAAGACTATTTTAGCAACTTTTAATTACTGCTCCGGTCAAATGATAAATGCGGAAAAATCTTCAGTGATGTTTTCAACGGGTACTCATGGGCAAAGGCAGCATTTAAGATAACTTTTGGTTATCAGGAATGTGAATTTTTTACAAAGTATTTGGGAGTACATCTAGTAGTTATGAGAAATAAAACAAGTCAATTTAAGTTTTTAGTAGGTGCCTTTTTGAAACAGCTTCAAAGATGGCAAACAAGTTTACTTTTGCCAGCAGGTAGATTGATACTGATACAAGCAGGTTTATCGGCACTTCATCAACATATTTTCTCAATTTATCATATTCCACAGAATATTTTGGATAAATTAACTGCATTGATGATTCAATTCTTTTGGTGGAATTCAAAAGGAAGGAAGTCCATACATTGGTTGGCCAGAAACCAATTGTTCAAGCTTAAGGGTATGGGAGGACTGGGTATTAGGGAACTCACAAGTTTTAATCAGGCATTCTTGGGAAAACAAGCGTTGAGAGTATCAGAAGGGGGTTCACCATTGTTAGCACAAATATGGCGTTCTGAATATAAAGTACATTCCTCGTTAAATGTGTCTTCAATTTATAAGCCTCCCAAAAATTCTTCATATGCTTGGAAGAGTATTTACTAAAGCTGTAGCACTGGTCAAGGATCGTATTCGATGAAGAGTCGGGAATAGAAAGACAATACATATTGGAGATACAAGATGGCTAGGAGCCTAGGACAATCGACTCCAAGGCTGAAAACAGGTACAAAGGATGCGATTTTTACTCAGTCGATTGCTACACTTGTAACTAATGAAAGGTGGCTTCCACGGTGGAATAAGAATTACATCGCATCGGTTTTTTATTCTGAGACGGTTAAGCGTATTCTTCAAACACTGTCTCCCAATCAAATCACTAAAGATCAGATTTGTTGGGGAGAAACGAAATCAGGTGCGTATATTGTGAAAACATGATATAAAGCATTGGGCATTGCAAATGGTATTTTTACAGAGTCTGTTCCGGCTGAAGAAACTGGATTTTGGAGACAAATTTAGCAAAGTAATTTACCACCCAAATGGAAGATGTTTCTTTGGAAATGTGCAAATAATGGCTACTATTGAGAGAAAATAGACAAATTTGTGGGATTGTGGAAGAAATTTTATGCAAGCATGATACAAAACTAGAGTCATTATCACATTTATTTAGAGAGTGTAATATAGCAAGACACATGTGGTATGCTAGCACTCTTGAATTCGAGGCATTGGGACTGACCTTGAATGGCTGAAATGGTTAGAAGATTGGTTGAGGTATTTGATGAATACAAATAAAGATGGTGGCACTCGGTATTGTTTTTCACAATTGTTATATGGGCTTTATGGAAGATATGAAACATGGCTAAAAGTTCTAAAGTGAAAATCACTACAGCTGCTATGGAGAGATGTTTACATGATGCTATGTAAGAGGCAAATCAGTGGATGCGAAGACACAAAAGATAATGCCGTCAGATCCCTGAAAAAAAAGATATTGAGATTTCTAAATTATGGATTGCAATACATATTCGTTAATGCGATTTATAATTGATGGAGCTTGGAAGGAAACTTCGGGAAAGGCAGCGACAGCGTGGGTTCAAATGGGTGATAATCATATTAATGAAAGCAAATATAGTGGTCTAGCGTTTTGGGCACTTTTAGCAGTGCAAACTGAGCTATAAGTAGTTCGATTAGTTTACTCAGCCATAGAAAATTAGAAATATCCATTGATTCCGAGTTAGTCATCAAATTTCTACGAAACCCTTACGCATATTTTTTCCAATGTCCTTGTTTAATGTATAATATACTAGATAGCTTATGTGAATTTCATATCTATAGAATTTACAAAATACACAGGAGTGTAGTGCATGAGGCTCATAAGTTAGCAAGATATATATATTTTGAAGCATACTAGTGTACTATAATTTCTGCTTAATAAAACCACTATTCTGTGAAAAAAAAGCCTGCATTATGAAAAACTAAAATGCCGTGTCTCTCTCTACCTTGTCAGACTTAACTAGCACAAAATCAGTCTTGTTACATAACGCGATTTATCATATTATCATTATTTTTGCAATGTCACCTCCTAAAAACTAATCTCAAAATATTCAGAGCCTGCAACTCCTGCAACTGCAACCTCGCTTCTTTTTCCTAATTAATTAATTAACATTAATCTAACCCCCTCTTGACTCCCTTTGTCTCAAAATAAAACCCTAACTCAGGAACACAAGCAAAAGCCACACCCACATACCAATCCCCACCCCACCCTCAGATTCAATATCTGCCGTCACCATTCTCATCCAACGGCTCACATATATCCTTCCACTTGTGCTTATCAATCCCTTCCTCTTTCCCCCCTCTTTTTCTCTCTCCTTCCTCTTCACTCTCATATAATCTCACACCTACACACAATACATACACGATGCTCAAGCCCCAAACCCTTGTTCAGTTTCTTCCGTCTCTTCTTTACTCATTCTGATATTCACTACCCAAATACCAAAATTTCATCCTTTTTTTGGCTCCTGTCAGCTTGAATTCAAGTGTTAAAGCTTCAGTCTTTGAGTTTCAAATACGGGTTTTCTAGGGATTTGTGAATGGAATGGTAACGGAGACTCATTCAAACATGGCATCTGAAGTTGGGATTCGATCGATCGATTATGGCGAAGAATTAGTTGGGAAAGATTTAGGGTTGTTGCATAGGGAAAGAGAAAGGGAGAAAGAGAGAGACAGAGGTGGATTCGACATTTTCCGAAGTCCGTCGGCGCCGCCTACCGTCGATGGATCGTTAACGGCAGTCGGCGGCCTCTTCTCTGGCTCCGGTGGTTCGCCGTTCGCCGGAGGCAAGGGAGAGTTAACGGATGAAGAGCTTAGGTCTGATCCGGCTTACATAAACTACTACTATTCAAATGTGAACTTGAACCCTAGGCTACCGCCGCCATTGTTGTCCAAGGAAGACTGGCGGTTTGCGCAGCGGGTGGGCGGTGGTGGTGGTGGAGGTGGTGGTGCCGGGCTTGGCGGAATCGGAGATAGGAGGAAGGTTAAAGTTGGGGATGAGTTTAATAGTAATGGTAGTAACAATGTTGATGGTGGTAGTTACCTTTTCTCGAAGCAGCCTGGGTTTAATGGTTACAAAGAGGAGAATAATGGGCAGAGTGAATGGAGTGGTGTTGGATTGCCTGGGTTAGGTTTGGGAAGCAGGCAGAAAAGTATTGCTGAAATCATACAGGTTATTTATTCTTCTTCTTCTTCTTCTTCTTCTTTTTGCAATGCAATGTAGAGTTGAGTTTTCGTGTATGATTATGTTGTTTGTATGTTTTATGGTATATATATTATACCTCCCATCCATTGGGTTGAGACAGTTGCACCTGATTCAAAACTTATGTGTCACATATGAAGACGTTTCTTTCAGCTACGTTGGGCTATTATTTGGATGTGGTCAAAGATGTGTGCTTTCTCTTTTCTTTTCTGAAAAAAAAAAGATCATACCTTTATTTGACGCTTAGATTAATTTGATGCATTCATGTAATTGTTATGGATCTGTATTAGGATGACAGGCGAGTATGTGGCTATTATTCTATTTTCTTAACTTACTTAGATAGTGGATTTAGGGTTTATTGTTTGACTATTTTCATAGTATTTTATATTCTTTGACTTGCTAATTTCTTAATGTTTGAAAATTTCAAAGAGTAGCAGGTTTGTACTAAATATAATCTGGAATGCTTTATGTAGGTTGTAAGTGATAAGCCCTATTACAAGTTGCATGTTACTTTAGTTGGCAACAGACAATAATGCAGCTGATTAGAATTGCCAACTTAGTTATGTGATATATGATTGCTCTGATATGCGTTATGTGGGTTAATGTTATAGAGATGGCTATCTGTAATCACAATTTTCTGTGTTCAAACTATATCTGGTAATTTTCTGTAGTGAGCGAAATTCCTCATGACATTGTTGCTTATGACATGACAGGGAGTGACTGTTATTGGTGAGTTGTGTGTTCTTGGAAAATGTTAGAACTGGTTGCCAACCACGTTGTCCTATGTTTCTGTAGAATTGCTTTGTTATTTTGTTTTTTTTTTTGTTATTTTGTTATTTTGTTATTTTGTTATTTGTTTTTTTTGTGTGTTCACATGTAAGTGTAAAAATAAGTAATATCTCACTTTCTTTTGGTAAGATAACAGACTGTCAGAGAACATCCATCATGCCAATGTTTATCTCTTAATTTAAGAAGAACTGCATGGCATTGAAGTTAAAAATGTCGATTGGCTATTTATGAATTAGTACATTATGTGTTGCGAGTAATGTAACATGGCATGCATAAATTCCGGTTTTGGTATTAAAAGACTTTTTAAACAGGATGATTTGAATCACTCAACATCTATCTCAAGGATCCCTTCACGTCCAGCTAGCCGCAATGCATTTGATGAGAACATTGCAGGTTCAGAGGCCCAGTTTGCTGCCTTGGCTTCTGTGGATGTTTTACATTCCGCTGGAAACATTCAAGGCAATTCGATGAACCAAAACTCCGTTGGTTCAGCATCTCTTTCTTATGCTTCTGCTTTAGGTGGTTCCCTATCAAGGAGCACCACCCCCGACCCTCAGCTCATAGCTAGAGCTCCTAGTCCCCGCATACCCACTGTTGGTGATGGCAGGATTAACTCTATGGACAAAAGAAGTGTTAATAGTCCAACTTCTCTTCACGGCACCTCAAATGGCCTCAATGCTTCTGCAGATCTTGTGGCTGCTTTGTCTGGTATGACTCTTTCCCCAGAATCACAGTTGGATGAAGAGAAGCTAATGAGACAGCAGTTTCAGCATTCTGTTGGTGATCACCAAAACTTCTATAACTTACATGGTGATCCGAACCATGCTAAACAGAATTCAATGCTGGAGGCTAATGAGTTTGGGCATTACCAGCAAAAATCTGTGTCCCATTCAACTAAGGGATCATTCTCCAATATGGGAAAAGGCGGTGGTGCAGTTGGTGCAGAACATAACTACTACTTGAGGAGTGATCAATTAGTTGATCATCACAAGCACGGTGGAGCACATTCACCTAATTTTCACAGCATTGGTAGTCCAATCTCAGCTATTCCCAATTATAGTCTGAGTGGGCACGGGATCAATCCGGCATTGGCCTCCATGATGGCAGGGCAGCTTGGCAGTGGTGCATTACCACCATTATTTGAAAATGCTGCTGCTTCTGCCATTGGAGTTGGAGGCATGGATTCTAGGTTATTGGGAGGAAGTGCAGGTTCACGGGGAAATTTGATGGCTGCTGCAGCAGAGTTGCAAAATCTTAATAGAGGGGGGAGTCAGGCTGGCTTTTCACAGGTGGACCCCATGTATCTCCAGTACTTAGCGTCGACTGATTACACCGCTGCTCAGCTGGCAGCTTTGAATAACCCTTCCATTGACGGGGCCAATTCTTACATGGAGGATTTATTAGCACTTCAGAAAGCTTATTTGAGCACTATGCTTTCGTCACAGAAATCAGATTCTGTTCGACCTTATCTAGGCAAATCTGCTGGGCTGAATCATGGATATTATGGGAATCCGGCATTTGGTGTTGGCTCACCATATGCTGGAAATCCATTAGCAAGTTCACTCCTTCCTAACTCTCCTGTGGGATCTGGCAGCCCTCTGAGACATGGTGAGAGGAATATGAGGTTACACTCTGGTATGAGAAACTTTGCAGCGGGTGTCATGGGAAACTGGCGCTCAGAAGGGGGTGGTTTCATGGAACAAAGTTTTGGATCTTCACTGCTTGATGAATTTAAAAGCAATAAGACTAAATGCTTTGAACTCTCAGAGATTGCTGGTCATGTTGTTGAGTTCAGGTAAACATTTTATCTTTTTGTGAATTTTCCTTTTTACTCACTTGAAAACATTTATTTAGTCATTCAATTAATTGTCTGAAATTGGCAGCGCGGATCAATATGGGAGTCGCTTTATTCAGCAGAAACTTGAAACAGCTACTTCAGATGAGAAGGACATGGTTTTCCATGAAATTATTCCACATGCTTTATCACTGATGACTGATGTATTTGGTAACTATGTAATCCAAAAGGTAAGTATTTTATTTGTTCCTTTTCTGATTATTACCGATCAAGCATAAGCATATTATATGGTACCATGTGGTTAACTTAAGTGTCCTTTTCAATCATTTTTTTTAGTTTTTTGAGCATGGAACTGCATCCCAAATTAGAGAGCTGGCTGATAAGCTCACTGGCCATGTCCTGACACTTAGCCTTCAGATGTATGGTTGCCGAGTAATTCAGAAGGTACATCTCTAGACTTGTCATTTGAGTGACATATTCAATGCATTTCTCTGGAGTTTCATGCGTGAGTACATGTGGTCTCTTGTGCCTCTTCCCACTTCTTTTGGGGGTAGTTTTGGAAATATCTGACATAAAATGTACCATTTCCATTTTTGTTGATAGATCTCCACATGACCAGAAGTAATGTTCCCATTTTCATGGTTGAATCTCCACATGATCATTTGAGGAGGTTTTACATTCTATAAGATAATTGATGATTTAGTCTTTGATTGGTTTTTCAAAGGTTTTTCAGTTGGGTTTCTTTTAATGTTTAAAGTTTAAACTGGCTTCCAAAGTGGGTTTTGAAAAGATTTTCTTATGGATTTGCCGGAATTAGCCTCTCCATAAACTTTAGTTCATGAAATCATGGGGTAAGGTTGCCTATGTCCAGATCCTGGATCCCCTAGACCGCACTCAAACGTGTTTCTTGTCGGTGTTTGTTGCTGTTGTTGTATTGATGATTTGATAATAGAATTGGCTATATTATACTAATGCACTTCCATGAGTAGCATCTTGAAAATGCAGTGTAATCATTGTGGCTAGTCAAGTACGGTATGTACGTGGTGTTCAACTTCTGATTTAGTGCTTTTATTTAAATAGGCTATCGAAGTTGTTGATTTGGACCAGCAAAAGAAGATGGTTGTTGAACTAGATGGTCATATAATGCGTTGTGTTCGTGATCAGAATGGTAATCATGTTATCCAGAAGTGCATCGAATGCATACCTGAAGATGCTATCCAGTTCATCATAACAACATTTTACGATCAAGTTGTGACATTGTCTACACATCCTTATGGCTGTCGTGTTATTCAGGTTTAAGAACGTCACCACTTTTAATGCTCTATTGCTTTGGAATTTGACTGTCATAAATCGTGTTAGATTGTCGATACAATACTGTGTTTAAAACGTTATTAAATTTCTTGTTACTGGAATAGAGAGTTCTGGAGCACTGCGAAGATCCTACAACCCAGCGCATAGTGATGGATGAAATTATGCAATCTGTTTGCATGTTGGCACAGGATCAGTATGGAAATTATGTTGTCCAGGTATGTTGTGTCTTGTTGCTCCTTTAATGGTATGAATTGATTGCTTCTTTCTCCAATTTAATAATGCAAATGTGGCTGCTAAGTTATGGTTTTTCTCTGGTTATAAATTTACTTTGAACTCATGAATTTTTGGGTGAGACTTTTGGTGGGCTTATCGGTGGGAACTGGTAGGAAGTACTACCTCCGTCCCATAATAGTTGTCATTTTATTAACTATTTTTTTTTGCCCCATAATCCTTGTTATTTTACAATTCCAATGCAACTTTTTTCAACTGCCTATATTTTTTATTAATTTTTTGACACAAGATATACAAATAATTTAATACTACCTCCGTCCCAAAATATTTGTCTTTTGACAAAATTTTGACCATTGATTATTCTCAAATTACAATGAGTTACGATATAAAATTACCGTTATTGTAATTTTTTACTAAGGTATATTTCTAATGGCGGTAATTTCATATCGCAACTCATTGTAATTTGTGAGTAATCATTGATCAAAATTTAGTCAACGGACAAATATTTTGGGACGGAGGTAGTACTAATATTTCACAACTTTCCATAAGATACAATACCCAACAAACACATTTTATTGGTTTTCTAATTTTTATCAAATGGACAAGTAATATGGGGCGGAGGTATTACAAGTTCTAAATTTTCTCTAAGGGGGTTCGTATCTGTTACTATTTATTTACTTATTTATTTATTTTTTTGTTTGTTGGGGAGGAAATGCATCCAAATTATTATGTGCAGTGGATGCTAGTCTTGTCGTTTTGTCATGTATTAAGTTTGATAATATTTACTTCCTAGTTCCTGTTTTTTCCTCTGTAAGTGACTTGTGAATCTATGATTGCTTAAGTTAGCATGTTTAGTATCTTGATGAATCCCTTTCAACTACGTTACTTGGACACGGCTATTAGGGCTGCCGTACCAAGGTCGACACGACACGACTCGGATCCTGACACGGGACTCGTGGCGGACCTGGCCGGAATTGCGAGACACGGCCATGAACGAACCCTAGTCAGAGACAAACCCTAGATCGAACAATTGGACAATCAATTGGTGGGTGTTCGGGGTGGTAGTTGGGGGCTTTTGGTCGAATGGACGACGCGACCCCACCGGTGGGTTTTCTCCGATCAGAAGTCGCTGGTGTCCGGTCACCGGTGAGAGACGGGAGAGAAGAGAGAGAGGGAGCAAACACAGTCTCATTTCGTGCTGTGTTTTTTTGGAGAGAGGAGAGAGAAAGAGGGGGGGAGGGAGGCGTGAAGACTGAAGAGGCAGAAGAGCCACTTCACAGGGCCACAGCACATGCATTCAAGTTGGGCCTAGGGTTTTTTTGTGGATTATTTCTACTTTTTATTTTGATTATTTTAAAACTAAAATCACAGTAATTTTTTGGACTTCTAATATTTGGGCTGAAATATTATTTGTATGGGCCAAATCACTTTAAATTAAAATATGTTTGGGTTCAATTTAAGGATGCCTTTAAAAACTAATACATAATATTTCACTTCTAATATAATTAAATATGTTATACACCTAAAGGGTCGTATTTCCCCTGCCGTGTCGGACCCTTGGAGACCGTGTCTCCGTGCCCTTAATTTTTAGGGATGCCATGTCGGACCCTTGGATCCGTGTCCGACACGGACACCCGGGTGTCCCGAGTCCAGGTAACATAGCCTTTCAATAATGAGTTTGCATGACGAGGAGTTTGCATGACGAGCTTTGGCTCGTACATCTTTATTTACTTGTTAGTTTAGATATTCTTTCTAGTGCTGATGGAGAGTCATATCTTGTGCCACCTTGGCTAGTTTGCCATAGCTGTGCATATGTGTGTGTTTTGGGTGGGTTTGAGGACTGTAAATTTGTTATTCTTCATATGTAATCTTCTCTAGTTTTGAAATACTGCTGTCCCTGCCTTTTGGAGGAAGAGCCTTTGAATCACTTGGTTGAATTTGACGGTAAATGGATGCGTTTTCATGCTGTTACAATTCATGGGTTGGTTCCTTCTTAAGTGTTCGCATATATAGATCATTTTGTGAGGTGAACTGTATATATCATTGACTTGTTGTTATGTGGGTAATGATTTGATACTTTGAAATGTATCTCTAGGTGTGGTATGCATTGTATTTCTATCGTTATTTTGACTTTTGCTATTGTACAGCATGTCTTGGAGCATGGGAAGCCACATGAACGCTCTGCTATTATCAGTAAGCTGACTGGGAAGATTGTTCAAATGAGTCAGCAGAAGTTTGCTTCTAATGTTATCGAGAAGTGTCTAGCTTTCGGTGATGCAACAGAGCGTCGCAACATGGTGAATGAAATGCTTGGATCTACTGATGACAATGAGCCACTTCAGGTTATTGATCAACTACTGTTACTTCCACTTCCAGTACCTCTATGTGATTTCCTTCCGGGGACATTAATGGTGAAGTGTCGATCATTAAAGATAGTCATCGTGCTGACGTCTTTAGAATTTTGCATCATAGGTTTGCTGTGGTGTTACCGTGGGAGAAGATTCAGTGTCATGTTTTTTCCTCTTTGTGTAATAGACTTTAGCATTCAGGAGCATGGCTGTGCTTTGCTGTTCTTTCTTCTATGTGAAGCTATTTACATTGATCAGTTAATGGTTTTTGTAGCTGTTAATGTTTTGCTGTTCTGCATATATGCCAATAAAAAAAGGTCACCCTTTCTGAATTGTGTCATAAACTGCTTTTGTCTTATTCAGGTGATGATGAAAGATCAGTTTGCTAATTACGTTGTACAGAAAGTGCTGGAAACCTGCGATGACCAGCAACTGGAAGTGATTCTTTCTCGAATAAAGAATCATCTGAACGCACTAAAGAAATATACATATGGAAAACACATTGTTGCACGTGTAGAAAAGCTTGTGGCAGCTGGAGGTAAATGCCATTAACTCTCTGTACACCTCTACTATGAGCTTTACTCTTCCCTTTGGTGTGTCATCAGCATGTATGCCATGGTTACTCCTATTGCCACATGAACTTTTTGCAGAATATATTCATAAGTCATAAGCCTATGGTCATGTTCGGCAGAATTAGTTTAGATAAGCGGATTAAATAGTGAAGCAGATGACTATTCAAACAAAAATTGTCAGTAAATTTAGCGGTTGTATTGGTTGACTATTGTGAATCGACATGAAAGATGTGAATAATTTCCAAAGATAAAATTTTCGAAGGGTGTTCTTTTAACCAAAAAATATGAAATGCTATTTCAAATGCTAAACGATAAACGCTACTTCAAACTCCAAATGCTACTTAAAATACTAGGCTAAGGAAGTTTAATTTTTGTCTACTTAGAGTTTTAACTTGCTCAAAACGCTAAACACTACCTAAAATGTTGCTGTCCAACACAATCTGTCTGGTTGGGCCATCTGACTGATTAGTTAACCTTTATAGCTACAGTCAGATCTTGTGCTAGGATCCGATGTTGTAATTGGGTTTAGGGTGTATGTCTGAGATAGAGATTTAGTTTGGATGACCCGAACTGTCATCCAAACTCACCCTATTGAAAAAAAGGTTCCATCCTGAGCAGTGAGCATATATGGACTTACCCATGGATATGTTCGGGTCATCCAAACTAGATCCTTTTCTTAGAGGTATATTTATTGGACTTGGTGACTATGGGAAGGGGGAGACCTAAGCCCAAGTCTTACTCCAAAAGCTTGTTCATGGCCTTACTTGTATTCACTCAAGGAGACTTACACAAGTCATGAGAATTGATCCTATGAAATGCAATATGGAAGGTTACAATGCCTAATCAGGTCCAAGCTCATTGGCATTCCAGATGGAACTTACTAGATCATATGCATACCAGGTTCCACTAGATTGACACTAATCATTGGGAGACACAAACCTTGATTTTGATTGACTCAACTAGGACCCCCTTCCCCTTTTTTAGTTTTCTAAACTTGTTGGGCGCTACTCCCTCTGTACCATATTATTTGTCGCCTTTGAAAATTATGTTGGGTGTTAATTTGGCCAGGAATTTTTCAGTACAATGACTTGTTATATAAAGTTACTACCATTAGATTCATAATGATAAATACTATCCTAAAAGTATAATATTGCAAATGTTAATAAAATGCTCCCTTTGTGTCCTTTTATTCGTCACCTTGAAAAGAAGTGGAAAAACCAAGCCAATACAAGAATTCACGTAGAAATTGTTATTATTGTTAAGTTATTGATTTCAAAGCCATTTATTAAGGATAATAGTGATAAAATTACGAAGTGTAAAAGTGACAAATAATTAGGGATGAAAAAAGTTAGTTAAGTGGACAAATAATTAGGGACAGAGGGACTATATAAAAAATTATCAAAGGGTGACATTGTGGACCGTGACAATCAACTAAATGACAAATAATATGGAACGGAGGGAGTAATTCATAAAGAAAGCAAAACAAAAACGGCCTACTTGAAGCATACTTATCGTAGTTAGATTTGTTCTTTCCATTATTCTGAAAAACTGGCTACTTAATTGTTTTTAACACTGCTTGGCTTGCAGAGAGGAGAATCAGTTTACAAACTCCGTGCCCTCCCCCAGTGGCATAGGAAGGCAAGGCTGTTGTACATCTAACCAGGGGTAGTCTGAGCGCAGCAGCTCTCTGCCTGTCTGTTCATGTTGACTGTTGTAGCTCCTATCTATTTATTTTAGGTTGGATGAGAGCTTTTGATGATGGAAAGAAATAAATGTTTGCTGGGGTTGTACTTTGTAAACCTGTAAATTGTAGTTTGTTTTTTCTACTTTCTAAGAGGATGGATATATAGAATTAGAATGCAGGTTAGTTTGAGGCTCAAAGCAGCTCCCCCCTTGCAGAGGAGACTACTACAGTTTGCTTTTACTGTACAAGTAAGTGTCCAAGGGTGTATAGAAAAAGAGAAGTGGAGGTTAGTAAACATTTGTGACTGTACAGAGTCTTGCTAGATGGAGAAAGAGAGAGAGTGTGAGAGAGCCTTCTGTGTTAGAAAGTTGAGGCCATAAGTTTTTCTTCCTTAACGATGGATAATTTCCCCCTTGTAAAGAACATTTTACTCATATTTGTTTACTTTTGCATTATGTTTTGTTTTGTTTTGTTCTTTGAGCCTTGTGAAGAATTGCATTGCCAGAGCCCAGTGATAAGCAAGCAAGGGTTCTGCTTGCAGCGTTCTATTGGTAAATGTCTGTGAGACTGTAATCCATGCAGGTTGTAATTTCTTCACTAGTCTTTCTGAATTAGGTCGTAACTCGTGTATAAAATAACCAAAAATACATTAACTTGGATTTATAGGGCTATTTTTTTTGTTGGTGTTCTTTGTTTAGGTGAACAGAGGACATCCGAGGCAAAATTAAATGGGAAAAAAAATTGGGGAGGAGCTCTAAATTGTTCGTGATGAATTTGTAACATTATTTTGATTTTTGAAAATGTGGAGTTTACATTGCAATAGTTTGAAATTTAGAAATTTTAAAATTATTTGACATTTATTTTTACAATGCCTACTTTACAACCATTACTTTACAATGGGTAATTTTTATATTTTATCTTTAGTTATTATTGTTGATTTTTATATGTTCTATTTTCGTGAGATTTTATATTAATTTTTATTCGCGTATTTCAAATTCTAGTTGTGTAATTTTTTGTTCATAATTGGTATTTTCGAAAATACTTTAGCATACTATACATTGTAGAATAATTAAATATTATTACTTTATGAAAAGATACATATTAACAAGTCCTTTAAATAAGTTCAAATATTATATTATTTTTGTATCTTAATATTTGGACAATGATTGCACTAGTAGTGCTTTTGAGGCCAATAAACACAAATTAGGCCAAACATCGTATCTTCCAGAAGTTAGAAAATGTTTTCTAAAAACAGTTCGATAGTTCCCCCGCCCCAAAAAAAAAAGAAGCTTTACAATCGGAAGCAATAAAATGACTATGTAGTCAGAACTGGTCGGTCATCGAACCGGTTCATATGGTCGGACCGGTTTGGCCGGATTAGACCGGTAGACCCGGATTACGGTTGAACCGGTCTAAATCGGCATGAACTGATCATGAATTAAAAAAATTTTCATATACTTCAAGGATAATTAAGCTACAAAAATAAAAATCGACAGGAGCATGGCATGAACCGGTCAATACCGGATTGAATCGGTCCAAAATCGGATTGAACCGGTGCAAAATTAGAATTTTTAAAATTAAATTACCAAAATCCCGATTTGACCATGAACCGCCCGGGTGAACCGATTGACCTGGTTTAATCGGTTCTTGCCATTTTTTTTTCCCGGTTGAACTAGTCATCCGAGTTAAACCTAAAACCAATTTTTTTACGCTTTTTTTCTCGGTTGAACTGATCGGACCGACCGATCCGATCCGGTGTTTACAACATAGTAAATTGGTTCTTGTGATTCCTAAAAATTAAGAGCATCAAATCTGTGACATATTTCACTTATAGTAAAATGGCTAATTAAATTATGTCATGTACTATGTTTTCCTGAACCTATCACAATTTGTTCCATTTTGCCTTTTTCTATCACTAATAGCTTCAATTGAACTCTCCCAACTGATGGCTATGAACATCAATAGGCATCCAAGCAAATTGGGCTAGACCTGTCAACAGCCAGTGCAACATTCCGCCAACTTGGTAAGTTCTTACACCTTCAATTGGATCTTTTTGGGATAAAAATCTCCAGCTCATTTTTAATTTGTAGTTAGTGCAGTGTACATCTTGATTATTTCTGTCATTGTTAGCTCATGAGATTGAAGATTTTATCATGAAATTGAAAGTATCATGACCCCAGCTTAGCCCCCAGGATTTGGAACAAGCAAAATCTAAAGAGAAGAATGGAGTTTAAACCCGTAAACACAAATTTTCGGATCTAAAATAAATAAAGAAAAGAGATTAGTGAACAAATACAATTGTATTAATTTCAAAGGATTTGTGTACAATCTCTGTATATTTGTTACAAAATGAAAATAAAACTCCTCTGATTCAATCTCCTTGGCTGAAGTTGAATGAACTTGAACGAGTCTTGAATGATTATGGTCTTAAATGAATATAATCTTTGATGAATGTAAGTCTTGAGTGAATATAATCTCGGATGAGTGTGGTCTTGAACGAGGGTCGTAGAGACTTGACGCTGATCAAGAAGAATCGGTTTGATCTCCCACGAATGAACGACACGAGCTTAAATTTTGTTTGCTTGGTGTCTTTGAGAGAGAGAGAGAGTATACGAGCCTTTTCTTTGGATGTTTTTGAACTCCCTCCAAAATAAAGGAGGATGATCTCTATTTATAGAGAACTTGGACTAGCATTTGGACCCATTTAATTCCTTTTAAATAAAAACGGATAAATATTTATGTGTCATTCATGGTACATGACATAATTTAATTGGCTAAAATATAATATCATTTAATTTATAATTAAATGATCCACCATAATTAATTTTGACACAAGTCGGGTTATAATTGACAAAATTTAAATTCCCTTTAATTTCCACCTGACGAATATTGATTGGTCGACAATTTTTCGCCTTCTATAAATGCCCTTTCGAGAGTTGGTCGCGCTTACGACTTGGTAGTACTGGCCGCAGTCGGATCTCGAAAATTAAATAGTACACTTGTACTGTTGAACTTTTTACTCGCTACCCAAGTCGATTTTAACTTGATAAGGGAGTGAGAATTTTCCAATCCGATTGGATCCCAAAAATTTTTGATTGGATAAAACTAAATGTATTGCAATTTGGACCATATAGTATAGCGTAAGAATTAATCTTCCAACCCTCACTCTACACCAAAGTAGCCAAAGAAAGTGGGAAGGAAGACTCCTGGGCATAGGTGTCACGTCCGCGACACAACAAGAGGTGTAAGTCTGAGTTTAGCAGTCTCACGGACGAGCCAACATTTCGCACAGCCGTGAAAACATTTCTTACGACCGTGACTTCCAGAAGAAGTGCAGTCAGAAGGCCCCTCACAGTCGTGACATCTACTTGTCACGCCTGTGAAGGATGCGGAACTCTTCCAGCAAATTCAGGCCTCACGGCCGTGCCACTCATTGTCATGGTCATGACACTCAGAGGGACCCCCAGACCAGAAGACCCCTCACAGCCGTGACACCTGTATGTCACGCTCGTGAGGTAAGCGAGCCAGCTGAAATCTTCAGAAATTCATAGGCATCATGCCCATGACGTATTATGTCATGCCCGTGACGCCCAGTCTGCCGACTTATTTTCAGGGCAAAACGATTTTGTTTTGGCCATCTTTTCCTCCAAGTATATAATGTAAACTCTAAGTTTTTCCTTGGAAGCTTTTCATTACTAGGTTTTAGTCTTTAATTTAGGATTTATCTTTTAGGTTAGAGTTTTAACTAGGATTTAATTAGGTTATAATTCTTTGCAATTGATTTAGGTTTACATTTGTAATTGAATCTTTAACTATTGATCTTTCTATCTTTGAAGCATTCAATTAGTACCAAATCTTAGTAAGTTCTTCTTCTTCCCTCTTTATTTCAGCCTTTAATTAGTTTACTTACTTGTTTGATTATCTTGTTTATGCTTTTAATTTGTTTAATTAGTGTTGTTATATATTTTCTCCATTGTTTTGCTAGAATCATGTTGAGCATTGAATTGATTGTTGAAGTAGCGGTATTTGTAATTATGTGTTGCTAGTTCCTTTAGGGCTAGAGGGTAATTAGGACCCCCAATAAAAGATTAGGCTTGGATTAGTAGGACTAGGATGATTAATGAGGTAATCAAGTGTTCCTAGATTTCCATTCAATGTTGGAGGATTTTGGTGCCTGGAGGTTATGAATCCTTCCCCAAACATTGAGTTGGGAATCTAGGGCGGAGTAATTAGTTCCTAAACCACTCGAGAGAGGGATTATGGAACCCATTAGTCGGGATTGCGTTCAAATACTATTAAGGTCTGTCATATGCGAGAGCGATGACGGGCTTTGGGAAGTATGCATCATATTACAACTCGAGATAGGGAAATCGATGCTAGCCTATCCATGCAATCCTCACACTTGATAACCGAATACCGATCATTACTAGAACTACGAAATCCATGCTTAGGTTAGGTTGAGTGGTCTCGGATGATTCGGTAGATTGCTTAGCACGTCTTACCATGCCTCTTCATTAGATGTCGATAGTCTTGGTGTCGGGAGGTTATAGAGTATCTCTCAAAATCGAATTGGAAGGGTATGGATGGACTAATTAGCGTGTGATTAGCATTAATTAGGGGAATTAGGCCATCATTGTAACGCCCCCAGGATAATAATCACCAAATTAAGTTAATTACTCACTTAACCTAATGATCAGCGCAGCGAAAAACACCTGAGGGCATTACCGTCGCCCATTTAAAACGGACAAGGCTAAACTACCACCCAACAACACACAAAATCAACACATCAACAACTTAAATCATACACCATCATAATCATATCTTAAACTAAAACAATCCCAACACAACAGAAATATATAGTTTGTTCAGTACTAATTACAATAATGTTCCAAGTCAAAAGACCATAAACCACATCAAACAACAATACTTCTTTTCCCCCATGTCTCTTTCTCATGCTGAACCTGAACTCCCTAAGAAGGGGTATAGTTTTCATCATTGTTATTATCCTCGGTATCATCACTCTTCTCAGTCATGGGGCGCACAACGGGTGACTTGCCTCCTTACTTTCCCCACGGTCCGAACTAATTTCTATGACCATAGGGTCGGGCACTGGAGAAGCGGGAACGACCTCCACCTCATTAGATGCATGGGGTGGGACATGGGATGGCTGTGGTTCTTCTTCATCCTCGTCCTCCATTGGTTCTTCCTCCTCCTCGGGATCCAGCTGGAAGTCTGGGTTGCCAGGCGGGGGAGGGTGCTCCTCAAATCCTTGAGGTGGTTGAGGCCCTAGAAGATCTGTAAAATAATATGGAATCTCCCACGGCTGCATTTCCCAACGTTTTGCATACTCTTGTACCTTGAGTTCGAAAGTGACAACTGACCACGCTCCTAAAATCCCAAATTGCTCCTCATATACCCCTTGGTCAAAGGTGTAGATAAAATTGTGATACTTGTTTCAAAACCTACTCCATGGGGGTGAGTGGGGGAGAGTTGCCAGAAGATAGTGGGCCCTCTGCACCTCGTCGTGATACATAGGGTTAAGATGTTCTCTTAACGTGTCAAAAGGAGTCATCAATCTAGCGATGTGAGCGATAACATATCCCCCGGGCTGCACGAACATGGCATACAGATTTGGGGTCTCAAGGTCGACCATCTATCATATTAAAGCAAATACAGAGAATTAGTAAGATAAGACAAGCAATCTACTAACATAAAACTCATTCCCTAATGTTGCTTGGACGGTCCCGTAACTGCCCCAATCTTAAACAACTTCACTGGTTATACTAGACCTCGAAGTTATGACATCACATTCAAATTGTACTTAACATTTCTCATATACATACATAACCCATCCCTTACTAATCCTTCTTAAACTCATGAACTTAAAACGAATCATGAATTTAAAGTTTTATAATTAACCCTTCTCCTATTAGTACAAGGCCCCTCATCCCCTAGTTCTTTTTCACACTATACATATTCTCAAACTTTAATCAAACCCGAAATTAGCTATTTACTTTTGAAAAAGACTCAAACATCCCTTCAAGGACACCATATACTTAAATTCCAATGCAACTCATACCTATAAATTCCAATCCGATTATTAATATCACTTAGTTACCTCTAACTCGACCTTATACTATTCTCAACACCTAATGATGTCCCCAAAGTTGTCTAACCCAATTTGTTTCGCTCTGATACCAAACCTATAACGCCCCCACGGTAATAATCACCAGATTAATTTAATTACTCACTTAACCTAATGATCAGCGCAACAGAAAACACCTGAGGGCATTACCGCCGTCCATTTATAACGGACAAGGCTGAACTACCACCCAATAACACATAAAACCAACACATCAACAACTTAAATTATACACCATCACAATCATATCCTAAACTAAAACAATCCCAACACAAGTTCAACATAATCCAAATTCATACAAGCCCAAAAAGATCAAAATAATTCTTCTCTTAAACCTCAAGAGAGTTTCCCATTTCACCTTCAACTCCTTAGGTAGCCTTGGGGTTTCGTCCTTCCGGGGGCTTTCCCTTTTCCTTTGGCTGAGCTTCCTAAAACGAGAACAAAACTTAAAAGAGTGAGTTATACTCAGTATGTATACCCCTATATAAATGAACTAATTTAGCAAAATTTGAACTTATACTAGCGCGATTCCAACCATGTATCAAAGTAAAAGAAAGGGAAAAAAACCAAAAGTAAGAGAGACTTACTTAATAATGTCTACTTAACCTGCTCAAGGAAGCCAAACCATAATTGAAACCATAATCGTGAATCCCTTACTTTAACCTAATAAAAACGTAGATAAAAGAGAACAAATTCCAAAACTTGACATGAACTCTTATGAAATTACTACGTAAAAACGACTTGGACTTATTAAGGCAAACCCTTGAAGATTTAATATGAAATTCTTAGATATTTCCTTCACTTAGAAGGTGTAAAACTTAAGTTAATTAAACACTTGGCTAACTTATTAATTACTAGAAGGACCCCTACTTGCGATCATCGACTAAGCCTCCGTATGCGCATACCCAGACCGATCGGGAGATCCGGATGGTGGATAATATTCTATACTGGCCAGATTCCATAGTGTGCACTTAAGGCAATATATATATTTTTTTCCATAGTGTGCATTAAGGCACGGTTATCCTGGTGTGTACTAAGGCACGGTTAACATGATGTGCACTAGGGCACGGGTTCCCTGGTGTGCTCTAAGGCACGATTAAACATGGGCGGTGCCTTTATTAACTTTATAAAACTTGAAAACCCTAACCTTGAAACCTTGATATAATTGGATCCTTGTACAAATCTAATCGCAACGTAAAGACATCCTTGAAACTCTATTTTGAACAAATGTTGTACTTAGAGGAATTTACTCATGAGATGTCCTTAATATCCAAAGCATTGATTTGACATAAGACTTTCTAACATGAAACATGCCTAGCATAAGTACTTAGAGTAAGTTGAAAATAACTTGATAATTCACTTTGGTGTTTGAAAACCATAAAAACTTGCGTATACGTTTGAACATATAACCTAAGAGCTTGCGTATAAAACGTGAATGGTGAAATAAAAATAAGGATCTTTGAATAAAATAGAATAATTCGTAATTATATGCATAAGATATTAGATAATATACGTACCTTACGGTTTCAACAACACACACTCCGAACTAGCAGAGACTTGAACAGTTTGGGTGCAACGATCCCTTCTTAAAAGGAGTAAGAATCAAGAATTAGGATTTAACTTAGGTGGAGGTATTGAAAAGTAACATAATGAAATTCTAATATAGCTTGATGATGAACTTGTTTCCTAAGGTGTACTCGGAGGGCCATAACTCCTCCCACAAATAACGTCTCAACGAGCACAAGGATATTCCAAAAAGCTTAACTCATGGTCTACAACTTCCTAGTTAGGCACAAGGGTCAAAACCATGATTAAGAAGACCAAAAACCCCCATCTTAGCAACCTGCCCAGAAAATCTCCTCATGGACGTCGGTTATTCGGAGAGTCATAAATCAGGTTATACTCATCGAATTGAGGTGCGTAAGCTATCTACGGAAAGCTGGAAGAGTAACCTAAAACTTTTATGTTGAACAAAAATTGATTTGGCTATGAAAAAGGGTCAAGATTTGGTCCTCAACTCAGAACAGTCCCCTGCACCTTCTAGGCAAATTTCAGTTTACTGTACCCGACTAAAATACCCATAACTCTCACTCTCGGTATCGTATGACCACGAAATTTACCTTTTCGGAAAGCTTAAGGAATCCTATAAATCGTTTAACACACTCAGACTAAAAAGACCTCTAAACAGATGAAAAACTTTCATTTCCAGACTGCCTCAGAAATTCGTATTCATATGTTACTCCTCACGGTTTTTGACATAACTTTTGATATACATAACGAAATTTCGTGATTAAAAAACCGGGGTTTTACTAACACTGTAGGCTATCTATTCATATCATAAAATGGGTCAAATTTATACTCCACACCCTATGGAATTTCAGAACTCAACCACAATTGAAGAACTCTTTATAAAAGGATTTGCATGCGAGTAATTCTTAAAAATCTACACTAATCTCTCCCCAAAACTTACTTCTCAATCATAGAACAAATTTTCCAAAATAAAAACACTTAAAAAAAACTTCATCCTTGGTCACAATTTATACATGCAAAGCAACATATTACTAAATCGCAAGCTCCTAAACAAACCTTCCACCATTTGCAACATTATGAGCCATAAGAATTCATCTCCTTGCACAAAAATCCTATTATAAGTGCATGCACTTATACTTTAATAAAAAACTCACCCCTCTCACAGTAAAATACATCACATAAACATCATGCATGTCCAATTAATAACAAGGTTTCTACTAATTCACTTACTAGAATACTAAACTCGACATGACTTACCCCAAATTCACACTTGTGCTACTAGACCTTCAATCTCCACCACTTAACCTTATGAACACTCGGTTGAGATTCTGTGAAAAACATTAGAAACCACTTACAATTTCAGATTATGAACTTATAAAAACCAAGTGAAAGTGAGTGTGGGAGATGGAGAATAATACCACACAAGAAGAGGAAGGAGAGATGATGGAGGGTGTTGGTGTGGTGATGATGCGGCGACCAGAAGGAGTGGCCGGTGGCGGCGAGTAGGTGGCGGCCGGGGATGGGCAGTAAAGTGAAGAAGAGGAAGGGGCACAGGGAGGGGGGCAGTAAAATGACTTATATTAACATCCTATTATACTTATAAAGATTGGCCCAAAAACCTCCTCCCCTCCTCCTCTTGACCAGCTATACCAAAGCCCAACAAGAGTGTTTCAGCATTTTTTTTTCTTTTAATTTCCTCTTTATACTTATATTTCCCCAATCCTAAAACATTTTAAATTTATTAATCCAAACAAAAATATTATCGACTACCTATGGAAACCCAAATAAAAATATGGATACATTTTCTCGTAAATTCTCATACTTCATCTTGAGCTGGCTTGAATAAAAGAAGGGGCTGATGAATCGATCTTAGAAAGGAAAAGCAACAATGTTCACAATCACTAATAAGTTTACTGAGAATGAATAAGGGAGCAAAAGGGAAATTTAAACTGATAAACTTAACGATCGTTGTACTGTTCAAGCCTTGTAAAAGCACACACTTGGTTAGAAAAGTTGGAACACACGCTTTATGTAATAATAATTATTTTTAACCTTGATTAACTAGGGTAATTAATATGTGATAAGAGGTGATTTTCTCTAGGTTATTACATCCACCATCCGAATCTCCCGATCGGTCCGGGTATGCGAATACGGAGGCTTAGCCGATGATCGCAAGTAGGGGTCCTTCTAGTAATTAATAAGTTAGCCAAGTGTTTAATTAACTTAAGTTTTACAACTTCTAAGTGAAGGAAATTTCTAAGATTTTCATATTAAATCTTCAAGGGTTTGCCTTAATAAGTCCAAATCGTTTTTACGTAGTAATTTCATAAGAGTTCATGTCAAGTTAATTTGTTCTCTTCTATCTACGTTTTTATTAGGTTAAAGTAAGGGATTCATGATTATGGTTTCAATTATGGTTTGGCTTCCTTGAGCAGGTTAAGTAGATGTTATTAAGTAAGTCTCTCTTACTTTTGGTTTTTTTCCCTTTCTTTTACTTTGATACATGGTTGGAACCACGCTAGTATAAGTTCGAATTTTGCTAAATTAGTTCATTTATATAGGGGTATACGTACTGAGTATAACTCACTCTTTTAAGTTTTGTTCTCGTTTTAGGAAGCTCAACCAAAGAAAAAGGGAAAGCCCTGGAAGGACGAAACCCCAAGGCTACCTGAGGAGTTGAAGGTGAAATGGGAAACTCTCTTGAGGTTTAAGAGAAGAATTATTTTGATCTTTTTGGGCTTGTATAAATTTGGATTATGTTGAACTTGTGTTGGGATTGTTTTAGTTTAAGATATTATTGTGATGGTGTATGATTTAAGTTGTTGATGTGTTGGTTTTGTGTGTTGTTGGGTGGTAATTCAGCCTTGTCCGTTTTAAATGGACGGCGGTAATGCCCTCAAGTGTTTTCCGCTGCGCTGATCATCAGGTTAAGTGAGTAATTAACTTAATATGGTGATTATTATCCTGGGGGCGTTACAATCATGTGTCTACTTTCCTATGAATCCATTCGCCTAATTCCCTTGTTGAATAACTTGCCTATGAATCGTCCCTGAACCTCTTAACCGATCGGTTTCTCTTGATAGGAGGCCTGGTAATATCCTCGAGCTCTTTTCAGTTTTATTTGTGTCACTTCCTTTCGTCTTTTAGTCCATGTGTCTCCCAAACAATCAAAACCTCAAAGTTCAAGCCTAGAGGTGAGAGCTCGTTAGATTCTTAGGTTCAGAAGCCCCAACTCCTTACAGATACGACAATTACACCCGCACTATGCCGCGACCAAACAAAATGGCGCCAGAGGGCTTTGATGCTAGTCCATTCGCCTAATTCCCGTGTTTAATAGCTTGCCTATAAATTTTCCTTAAATCTCTTAACCGAACGGTTTCTCTTGTTAGTAGGCTTGGTAATACCCCCGAGCTCTTTTCCCATTTATATATGTTCTTTCCTTCCGTCTTTTAGTCCATGTGTCTACCAAACAATCAAAACCTCGAACTTCAAGCCTAGAGGTAAGAGCTCGTTAGATTCTTAGGTTTGGAAGCCCCAACTCCCTGTGGATACGACAATTACACCCGCACTATGTCGCGACCAAACAAAATAGCGCCATTGTCGGGGAGTTGCGCTTTCCAACGTTTGAGTTTTTCTTGAGCGTTCCCTCAAGGCTTTAAATATCCAAAAAGAAAAAATCTTTAAAATCTTTAATAATTAAAAATCTAAAAAAAAGAAAAAAAAGAAATGTCATGCTTCGACTTCCCTCAAGATGAGCAAGAGATGTTTCGTGATTACCATGATTCATTGAATGATTATCTTGCTTATTAGGCTCCTCATGGTTATAATTTTATTGATTGGGAAGTGTTATGTGTTATTAATGAGGATGTGAATTTTGAAACTCGTAATCTGCTAAATTATTATGGTTTGAATGTTGAAAATGATTATGAGGCTTGGGATTTACTTAAGTGGCTGACTGAAGGTACTCGTAGTTTTATGGAGAGTTGTCATGGTTCAGGTTATTTTGATAATCCATGTACTCACCATGCTCGATCTCACTATGAAAGTCAATGTGTGAATATTTGCCCCTTCCCTTCGTATTGATTTGCGTACTCAATCTCTATTTGTGGATCAACCAAGGGAAGCATCTTATGAAGATTCATATGTGAGTCCTCTTTCCTCTCCTCCTTCTATCCTCATGCATATCCCCGCCCCATGTGCTCAATTTCAATCATCTACTCATGCTGCCATGCCTTCAACTTCTGTTCACCTTACCTTTATTGAAAATGATGTGAATTATGTGCAACAAGAAAATGAAGAGTTTAATGCAAAAATTAAAAAGATGGAAAAAGGGCTTCATGAGATAATTTCTTTTGCTCGTCAAATGCAACCTGCTTTGCTTGAAAGTTGCCATGAGTTAGATCCATCCTCTCTCGAGGAGTGTGATTTGAATAGAATCGAGTCTTCTTTCTCCTTTTCCCCTAATATTCATGTTAATCCTCCTTTGTGTGATTGGGAAAATGATGAGGATCACTCTTTAGCCCCTTATTTGACTTATGTGCCACCATCTCAGGATAGAGAAATTAGTTTCACGATGCATATGTGTGTGATTCCGAATCATTTGTCATTGGTTATAAACTTGAATGCTACGCTTTCCCCTTGGATGTTTAAGATGATGCATCCTTGTTGTTAGCAATCCGATCCCCTTCTTCGTGTGTGGATACACCTACTAAGTTTATGATTGTTGATGATGATGCTAATTCATGTGATGTTGAGAGTGTTGTCATGGGGCATAGTCCTACTCTTTATTTGCACATATTAGATGATATTGATGAGTTAGATGATGGTTTCGGGTTGGGACATGTTTTTTATGATGTTGAGGAAGAAGTTGAGAAATCTTCTATGTGAGAATGTCCTCAAGTAAGAAAAAAAATAAAGAAAGACGAGACACCAAAGGAAAAAGACCCAACAGAAGAGTCATGATTGCTAGCTGGAGCGATAGTGACTGTAGTGATAGTGAAAGTGATGAAGAGGAAATAAAAAATCTTTGCCTCATAGCAAAGGACGATGAGAACGATGAAACAAGCGATGAAGAGGTAACTATCAATAACCTTCTCAACTGTTAAAAGTACACTAAGAACGAGGTTATTTGACTTACTTCACTACATCCAGACCCTTATAGAGAAAATTCGCTTTCTTACTAGGATAGCCGAAACCCACAGCAAAACCATAGTAAATCAAGATGAGATTCTTTAGAAACTGTGGTCAGAAAACTCTAACCTAAAGGATGACGCTCACAAAAACCAGAAGGACCTTAATCGGCTCCTAAACTAACAAATTGACAACGCTCATCCAAGCCTACTGTCTGACTCTATGACTCTTCCAACCAAAACAAAGCCTAAGAAATCAAAATGCGCATAACCAATCCATAACTACAGTCTCCAAACAAAACCAACCAAAAATCAAGGCCATCTGGTTACCTAAACGACCTTACAGACCTCCCACTAAGCCTGTTGCCCAAACTAAAAGAAATGCACTGCTCCCAAAGTCCTAAGCCCCAAGAAAGGTATAATGTTCTCTGGTGCAGGTATGCTTCATGGCTCACAACGACCTCTGGTATTTGGACAGTAGATGCTCAAGACATATAACAGGAGACCTGATCGAATTCTACGAGCTGAAGGAAAATAAAAGTGGAAAGGTCACATTTGGAGACAAAAGCCAAGGGAAAATTCTTGGAGTCGGGAAGGTTGGTAAGGGCTCAAGAAACTGTATTAATAATGTATATCTTGTAGAAGGTTTAGAGTATAATTTGTTAAGCATCTCATAGTTTTGTGATAAAGGTTATAAAGTATGGTTCAATAAGGACACATGCGTAGTAGAAAAAAGAGTCTCATGAAACTGTTATGAAAGGTCACCGCATAAATAATTGATAAGTGTGTATTTTATAGTATTTATTAGGTTTCTAACATATATATTTTGACTTATTACTAACTTAAATACTACCCCTTCATGAGAAAACCCTGGGGAAGCGCTCTAGGGTTTCTCGAGTAAGGTGCCGCCATCAACCCTACGGTTGATCAATCTTTATCCACTGGCGACGGTGAGTTTGCGACCACGCTGATCACAATGGATTCTCCATTGATGAATAGATGGAAGGACCTTCGACTAGCAAAGAGAGAGGAGGAGATTATTGAATGTGCAAATACAGGATCAGACAATTTCGCAAATAGGCAAGCATGACAATGGTAGGAAAGGTCTTCTCGGATAAGCCATATAGAGTGGCTGGTTTATTCGCCTTTCTGTGATAGGCATGGAAGGTCAAAAAGCCTTTTGGAATCAGGGAGATCGGGGAGAATTTATATGTTTTTCAATTCTTTACGCTGGAGGATAAGACAAGAGTTGCAGCGGGGGGACCATGGAGTTTCGATAAAATGCTGATTCTGCTTAAGGACGTACCGGAAAATATGATTCCTTCTGAAATGGTCTTCACGCATATCAAGTTTTGGGTGAGGGGATATGACATACCTTTTGACAAGATATCTAAGGCTACGGCTGAAGCATTAGCGACGAAGTTTGGCGGTGTGGAGGATTACAGGGTAGATGATGAGTTAGGATGGAGCCGTTATGTAGCGTTCAGAGTGAATGTGCAGATTGACGAGCCGCTGCCGAGGGGGGCAATAACAAACTTCGGCAAAGCAGGTGCAAGATGGGTCCTGTTCAAATATGAGAAATTACTGAACTTCTATTATCGTTGCGGACGGCTAGGCATGTTGAAGATGATTGCAATGAAGAGGAGGAAGATGATAATAAAGGACAATATGGGGAATGGATGCGTGCATCACTGGTCAAACACAATAAATCCAATGCCGCGAAGATGGGGTCCAAAGATGGCAGAGCACCTGGAGGAGCGGGGGACCAAGAAGCTTTAGTGACAAGATAGGGCGGGACGGAGAAGGACATAATCAGGTGTGGGGCTCGTAGATCACTAAAGGCATCCTAGAGGAAGCAAATTCCAAATCAAAGGAGAAGACGGCAGAATCAGGGGTGAATAAAAAAAATGGAAGTAAGGAAACAGAAGTGGAACAACATGATAGTAGAAACAGAGGGGCATAAGAGGCGGGAGGAAGCAAAGCGAATGGAGAACTCAGAGGAAAGGCTAGAGAGGAGGAAGGCCGGGAGGGGGTGGATAAGGACAATGGGAAGGGGAATGAGGTAATAAAAGTGACGGGAGAGCAACGGATGCAATCCAATACGCTTGAAGGGGATGGCATCGGTAACAATGTGAAAACAAAGCAATGGAAAAGATTAAGAATAGAAGGACATGTGAAGAAGAATGGGGAGAAGATGGATGGAGCAACCTTAGGAAAGAGGAAGGAGGCTTGTAGAGATGAGGTCTTGGGGGACTCCCAATTAATGGAGGTGGAAGTCAGAGAGAAAAGAGGTAGAATAAATGATGTGGAGATGATCGATCAAGTTCAATCGGCCGGGGTGAAGGAGTATCACCCCCGCCGAGAGCAAAGAAAATTTTGAGCTACAACTGTCGCGGATTGGGGAGCCCGAGGCAGTGACATCCCTCTGCGCGCTGATGCGAAGAACTTCCCCAGAAATAGCTTTCTTGATGGAGACAAAAAGAAGCGGATAGGAGATGGAGACAGTGAGGGTTCGATGCGGGTTTAGTGGGTGCTTGACAGTTCCTGCTACAGGGAGAGCCGGGGGTTTGGCGTTATTGTGGAAGGATGAGGTGAACCTGAGTGTTCAGTTCTACTCTAGTAACCACATTGACGCAATGATATCAGGGGTGGGAGTAGGTATCAGAATTACGGGGGTGTACGGGTGGGCAGATAGCTCACTACAGGACAAAACTTGGGAGTTAATGAAGTTCCTAAAAGGGGCAAGAGACGAACCGTGGTCCATGTTTGGGGATGTCAATGGGCTTCTCTTCTCGGATGAGAAAAAAGGGGAAGATGGTTTTGATTTCAATACGGCTAGCCAGTTTCACGAGGCCTTGGAAATATGCGGTTTGAGAGACTTAGGGCACACATGGTATAAATTTACATGGTGTAACCTAAGAGAACATGAAGAATTCATTGAGGAACTGTTGGATCGCTTCTTGAGCAATGAAGGCTGGGATGCAATGTGGCCAACATCCTGGGTACAATGGATACCTTGGGAGGGGTTAGACCACTTTCCCCTTGTTCTAGACACAGAGGTATGGGAAGAGCCATATGGAGGTGGGGGGGGGGGCAAAGAGGTTTGAGGCCTTTTGGGTGCAGGATGAACAATTTAGAGGCATAGTTGAGACAGAGTGGCAGAACAACAAGGGGAGGTGCAACAACATCACAGATAGACTGACCAAATGTGGAAGGGCTTTTAGAGAGTGGAGCCACAATAAATATGGAGCATTGCACGAAAAAGCCAAGAACCTCAGGCAACCGTTCAAGGAGATGTGCACACAACCGGGGAAACAAGAGATAATGACAGCCATTAGGGAAGTGGAGGAAGAACTGATGCAGGTGGAACGTTTGAACGAAATTTTTTGGGCACAGCGAGCTCATCATGCGGCGCTGAAGGAAGGAGACCGGAACACGACATACTTCCATGCCCGAGTGACCCAGCGGCGGAGGAAAAACATAATAAAATAAATAGAGGATGGGGAGGGGGTGGAAGTAGTAGGGCAGAAGGAGGTGGAAAGAGTGGTGATGGATTACTTCACAGAAATGTTCCAAACAAACCATCCCAACAGTAGCGATATGAAGTATATGGAGCTAGAGGACTTGAGGGGGATACTAGAAGACAATGATCGCTCGCAGTTGGAAAAAGTGTTCACACTAAAAGAGGTGGAAGAGGCGCTGAAGCATATGGGACCCACTAAAGCACTGGGACCGGATTTTATATGTGCACTGTTCTTTGAAAATTACTTGGATGTAGTGGGAGATGAGATCAGTGAAGTAGTCCTGAATGTGATAAATGGGGGGGGGGGGGAAATGCCACACAAATTGAACCACACGATTATATCACTAATCCCTAAATCCAGACAGCCACGAGCCATGAAGGAGTTGAGGCCGATTAGCTTATGTAATGTGACGTATAAACTGGTCTCGAAGGTCATTACAAACCGGCTAAAGGGCTGCCTGAACAAAGTGATTGATGTGCGATAATCAGCGTTTGTACCGGGAAGGTTGATCTTTGACAATAGTATTGTAGCCTATGAGATCTTCCATTACATGAAGGAAAAGTGCACTGGCAGAAAGGGGTGGATGGCGGCGAAGCTTGACATGAGCAAAGCATATGATTGGGTTGAGTGGCCTATTTTAGAACATGTGATGAGGATTATGGGGTTCCCGGAGAGGTGGATTAACGTGATAATGAAGTGCGTAACCACGATTAATTTTTCTTTCAATGTCAACCGGGAGGGTTGTAGGGGAGATTAAACCGAGTCGGGGCCTTAGACAGGGTGACCCACTATCACCTTACTTGTTCCTGCTGGTTTCAGAAGGAATATCATCCCTAATTGGGGGCTGCTGCAGTAGGGGCGGGCTGTCACGCATAAGGGTGTGTCGAGGAGCGCCAGAGATATCGCATTTGCTGTTTGCAGATGATAGCCTAGTCTTCATAAGGGCTACCACGGAAGAAGCAAGCAAGCTTCGGGACCTACTCAAGCAGTTTGAGGAGATGTCGGGGCAACAAGTAAACTTAGAGAAGTCGGAGGTGATGTTTAGTGCAAACACAACAAGAGAAAACATGATACACATCCTCAATGTCCTGGGAATGTCCGAGATGAAAATGGACAGGAAGTACTTGGGGCTACCTCTGAGTTTAGGGAGATCGAAAAATACTATCTTTGGTCAACTTAAAAACAGAATATGGAGCAAAGTAAATGGATGGAAAGAACGAACCTTGTCGCAGGCAGGCCGTGAGGTGCTAGTGAAGGCAGTCCTACAAGCAATTCCTTCCTATGCTATGAGTGTATTCAAACTACCCAAGACTCTTTGTGATGAGATGAAAAGCCTAATTAGCAGGTTTAGTGGGGTGGAGACCCGGAAAAAAGAGGAATACACTGGTTAGCGTGGGAAAAACTATGCCAGGGGAAAACCCAAGGAGGGATGGGATTTAGAGATTTAGAAAGCTTCAACTTGGCGCTGCTAGCACGACAAGTATGGAGGATTGTAACAAAGCCTGACTCGTTAGTGGCAAAAATTCTGAAAGCGAAGTACTTTCCGAATACTACAGTGTTACGGGCAAAGGAAGGCTACAAAGCTAGCTATGTTTGGAAAAGTTTGTTAGCTGGTAGAGATATTCTGCTGAAGGGGATTGGATGGGAAATAGGAGATGGGAATGACATCCGAATTTGGAAGTATAGATGGATGCCGCCGGGGCTTAGCCATTTCATAGGCCTAGCACCAATCCGACAAGAAGATTTGACAGTTTCTAAGCTAATGATGCAAGGGGAACCAAAATGGGATGAAGGTTGGGTTAGGGAGCTTTTTGAGGAGGATCGGGCAAAGGTGATTCTGTCAATATACCTGAGCTCGGAAAAATCCCGGGACAGACGGTTTTGGCATTTTTATAGATCGGGAGAGTATGAAGTGAGATCTGGGTACCATCTAGCCCATGAACAGAAGGTAGCAGGGAGCTCGACAACAGGCAGGAACGACTAATTCTGGAAAAATGTGTGGAAAACTCAGGCACATCCAAGAATAAAGAATTTCCTATGGAGATTTTGCAAAATATTCTACCTACCAAAGTCAATTTGGCGAAGAAGAGATGTGTCCCGGATGCTCGATGTGAGATTTGTGGGGCGGCAGAGAAGACATGGAACATGTCTTTCGAAGTTGTGGCTGGGTGGCTGAGGTATGGGCGAAGGCAAACCTCAGGGAGGTGCTGTAAATGGAGTGCACAGATGCAAGAGAATGGGGGGAGGTGCTACAAATGGAGTGCACAGATGCAAGAGAATGGGGAGAAGTAGTGGGGAAAACACTGGAAGCAGATAAAGCCCGGTTATGGGTACATACGCGATGGAGCATATGGTGGGGTCGAAATGACTACCTCATTAACAAACGAATTTTAGATTCGGGCTGGGTGGCGGAGAGAGCTGTGAATGAGATGGAAGGACAACAGTAGACATATCGGAGGGAGGGGAGCAACCGAGCACAGCAACCGGAGCAGCATAAGGAGCAGGGGGAGAAAGAGTATGGTGCGATGCAGTTGTCGATAAGGAAAATGGTAGAATTGGGTTGGAATGCTGTGCAAAGAAGGTGAATGGAAGCTTAAAATGGGTAGCATGTAAGTTTCAGGAGCGGGTATGCAGTGTGGAAATGGCAGAACTCTTGGCTATCAAATGGAGACTAGAGCTAGCAAAGGAAAGAGAGGAAGGAGAATGGGTGGTGATGAGTGATGCCTAATCTGTGGTGAGGAGGCTGAACAAAGAAGAAGAAGATGGAGGATATCTGAAGCAATTGTACAGAGAGGTGCGAAACCAAATGATGGAAACATGCTGCAAAGAAATACAATGGAGCAAGAAGGAGAATAACATAGTAGCCCATAGATTGGCCCAATGGGGAAGGCACAGACAAGAGAATAATGTGTGGATGGAAGACCCACCTGGATGGTTAGTGGATTGTGTTATGTAATTGCACTTTGTGTGTTTTGCAATTTTAGGTTGCCAAAAAAATAAAAATAAATAAATACTGCAATTTTATATAAAACTTATGTGATTCTTCACTTGGTCGGGTATTGGTATATTTTGCAGAATTTGATGAAATCTCCTTAAAAGCAAGTGAAACGATGAAGAAAATAAGGAAAAAGAGAAGAGAAAGAAGAGATAGGTGTAAGGTGAGAAGAAGGAGAAGAAGAGGCCTAAGAAGCACGACCCACTAGCGTCCAAGTTCCACTCCCCACCGGCGCCAAATCTCCTTGGCGCCTAGTCTGGCTCTGATTCTGAGCAAAGATATGGCGCTGTGGCGCCTGACGCGATGTCGTCTCCCACCACATTATAAAAGAACGGTCGCCACACAACCTTAGGGCATTCTGAATTAATTTGTTAAATTCCTCCACCACCTGTCCTCCTAAATCATCCCTGAATCAAGTGCACACATCCATCACAAAACACTCATACAGAACCCCGGGTCTGCCCACAATATACCCTGAAAAACACAACTCAACCTTCCCGCTCATATATAATGAAGCTAAATCCACTTTCTGATTGTCAAGAGTATGACACAAACTGAAATAACGAAAGCATTTCTTAACCCAAGCCCTAGGATTAGTACCATCAAATTGTGGAAACTCAATTTTTGAAATAAAAGGTGCCGATAATCTGTTGTTAAGGTCAGCATCCCTGGTCCTTCCACTCCCGTTTGTGAAATGACCGGCACCATTATTTCCCACCAACACAAACTCAAGTACTCCATCACAACTACCAATAATAGGATCATCACCCGTATGAGGATGTACGGGTTGTTGACCTTGTTTGACCTCTAATGCCTTCATCTGATGCATCATTTGAGAGAACAATTGATGTTGTTCCTGAAACTGCTTACTGTGGTCAGCTATCATTTGTTGTTGTTCCACCATCTGCTGCGCCATTGATAATTGTTGCTCATGGATATTCCTCAAAAGTTCCTCCATGGAAGGAACTTCTTACTTTTGAGACTGTGAGGAATTTGTTGTCTGCGGTGCCATTGAACTTTCCAGGATTGAAATCTCTGATACCAATTGATACAGTACCAGGAGAGGGTTGTATGATAACCTCTCGAGATTACTGTTCTATTGCC
Source organism: Portulaca oleracea (assembly GCA_029582165.1). Lineage (NCBI taxonomy): Eukaryota > Viridiplantae > Streptophyta > Magnoliopsida > Caryophyllales > Portulacaceae > Portulaca > Portulaca oleracea. The sequence goes on from CM055869.1 coordinate 40,097,568, forward strand.
ATAAAATGAAATAAGAAAGAGAGATAGAAGAAATGAGGGAGGGAATATGTTAATTTCACATCTATCCTCTCTACAAGTATTTTCCCAGATATAAGGAATTTAAAACTGAATTGTAATAACAGAATTGACAGCTGGCAGAAGCTTCTATTAACAAGTATTTCTTAAAATATCCTTTTCCCACTTCTTTTATTTGCCACCAAAACTCCTCTGACCTCCTGTATCACACCAAGCCCTGTAAACAATGGACTTAAAAACTTTACTAAAAAGATACAGCAATATGTGTAATTCATCATGTCTTCAATCACAATTCAAAGTTTCTTTAATTTGTGCAAAGTTTCTTAACAAGAAATAATTCATTGCAAAGTAGTGAAAAATACTATCATTGTCACTTTAAACAAAAAAAGCATCAAATAAATGGGAGAAGGACCAACGACAGGCATCCAAACACGGATAACCACGAATTAAACTTATCAATCCAAAGGGCAAAATTAGTTGAACAGAATTGATACATGCCAGAGTAAATATCAATCGACATCACAATTCTCACCAAGAAACAAAATTAATGGATTCAACAATTCATAGTAGACAATGCACTTGCAAAAAATCATGAACAAAACCTTGATTGACTTGAATTCGATCATCTCAAAGTAGTTCTTTTCCACCATTCCCCATAATTTAGAATCGAACAATGTAGCGTAGTTAGACCTGAATTAGCAAAGCCTGAAATTAGCCACCTAGTTAAGCAAATTTGGCATGCATGAACAAAATAAAAAAAATCTCATATATCATACCTGGATTTGAAAATTTGATATGTTGAGGCTAACGATTGAGTGAACGAGCATCCGACCAAAACCACAAATAGACTTGGATTTCACCGAAGATTCAAACCTTGTGAAAATTCAAACCTTAACTTCATTGAATGAAAACCTTGACGGACTTGAATTAGATCGGTCGTCCATGCCGTGTGATTGGGAATGAGACAAGAGAAGGAACTATCGAACTATTGACGGGCTTGTAAATTTGGTGGGTGGTTTATGATAAGGTAAATAAGTGCAAAAAGTTACCGAAAATTACCAATAAGTTACCGAAATTTGACATTTTTTATTATTTTATTATTGTTGATTTTTGATTTTTGATTTTTTAATTTTTAATTTTAAATGTTAAATTTTAATTCTTAAAATTTAAAATTTTAATTTTTATAATTATAAAATTATAAAATATTAAAAATTAAAAATTTTATTTAAATATTTTTATGTTTTAAATTTTTACTTTTTACTTTTATTATTTTTTTTATTTTTTATTTTTTTATTTTTTACTTTTTACTTTTTATATTTTAATTTTTGAATTTTTGAATATTTAATATTTAATATTTTTATTTTTTATTTTTATTTTTTAAAATTTAAAAATGTTTTTGATTTTTGATTTAAATTTTTTTTAATTTTAATAGTAACTTTTTTTTTAAATTTAAAATTAAAATTTTTTTTTCTTTTTGAATTTTTAAATTTTTTATTTTTAAATTTTTTAATGTTTTATTTTTTTTTAATTTTTAATTTTATAATTTTGATGTTTTAAGAAATTTGAAAATTATAAATTCTTAAATTCTAACATTTAAGTTGTTCAATTCGTATTTTCAAAAACATATCTAAATTTACATAAACTTACCAAAAGTTACCAAAAATTACTGAAATTTATCAAAAAATAATATTTACCATACCTACATTTACTACTGAAATTTACAGGCCCAAGACACGTTAAAAAAAAAAAAAGTGTAACTAGTGGAGATTCAAATTGTCACAAGCAAATATATTGATGTATATATAGAATATTTGCATGATACAATATCACAACACAATGAGTTTTAGACTTCCTATAAGGCTAGTCTAAATTTGTGTACATTGCAAATTTGGTTGCGCAAAACACAAATATGCAAATGTACCACTCTTCGTTTTACGACCACGAGACTAGCACTACCTCTCCTGTTTTCTCAATCCCGCCTTCTCAATTCTCTTCATAATTGATCATTATATACATGCTCTAGACTGTACAGTGTCAAACCCAAAACTACATCTTGTATTTATATTTCTGACGAACCCCTGGTCGAATTGATTGGAAGGATAAACATTAGACCATCTTGTGAATTTTCCTAAAAGTATGATTCCACAAGAAATTGACACTTAAATAAGGCAATCCAAAAAATATGCATAGGTTTCCACAATCTCGTTCTACTTCTGTGTGTGATGTTGAGCTAGTCAAGTATGTTCTGCCCTCGTAGATGAAGTAAAGTTGTTGCCATAAAAGCACACACAGACCAACCTCAACACAGATACTAGAAACAAAGAGATAAGTTAGAACCAGGCCTCTTGGGGAAACAAACATGGTGGATTGGATACATCTGATCAATATTTCCTTAAGGATACCTGAGACCTCCTTGTTGTTAGTAACTTTCTGCAATTTCTCCCAAGTTCCCTCCTCTACATGTGGCAATATTTGAAGAGCTACATATCCTGACATAATGGCCACATATGCAACACTAATTACTGCCATGATAAGGAACCCAACAAAATATCGATGATTTGATGCACCAACGCAGTTCCCAATCTGCAAAAGGGGAATCAAAATGAACTTGGTTTCAAGTAATAAGTTCACTGATCCAACAAGCGATACACAACTAGTTGGTTTACCAAACATGTCATTCTACTTTTTATGAAAAGTCTATGAAACTTCAATTCGATATTAAGACCCTTCTCATCCCAATTCAAGGAAAATGTGGGTATGAAAGGTCAGAGTGGTAAATTATACTGATTTACAAGGTCAGGGAAGATAAATGGTAACTCAAAAAGGTCAGAGTTAGGGAGGTGTATGTAAATTATATGATCTCTATGGTGCTTCCCTTTTTTCTTCTTTTTGTAATTTCCCTTTTTGTTTAGAGCAGGGGTTAAATTTGCCTATTAGGACAAATGTGGTCAACATTTTCACCAACAATACACCTAAGGGGCTTGCTAAATCACACTAATTATACAATCATTCATTCAGAATGACACAATCAATATTTGGGACCTACCAATTTTTAATGTAAATTGGTGTATAAAGTCTGAATATGTTACCTCAATTGGCGAACCTCAACAACATTGGCTAAAGTAGTGCAAAATGACGACATTGTTTTACTTTTCATTCAACTTTAAAGATATATATAAATGTAGCAAATGATATAGCCAAAAAAGATGACATCTAGAACTTGTTCAAGAAGAATGAAAGTTTTGGTGCAGAACCAAAAGGAATGTTGGTTCCAGTTGAGATGTATAATTTTTGGGAACTTACAAATGGGCAGTGATGATCCATGTCGAGAACACAAGTTGCACATGAACTGCAGTGATGGGTTCTTGGTGACTTTGGCTTAGAGCAGTAGAGGCAGAAAGTATAATCCTGGAGGTCATCTGCCCCATACTATTGGAGGTGGCGTACCCGGATCTGAAAAGGCTGCCCGACTAAATAAGGAAATTGTCCCTACAACCAATATGATCGCCACTATGCAGTGGAACATCCCACAAAAATTACTAATTGAAAATACAGCTGGGAATATGGCCCATACACCACCACCTGCACAAGTGACAAACTCAATTAGTACGTACAGGTGATTCAAGTACCAAAGAAAGAGTAATATATTTAGCTTTTCAAGACCCATAAATCTACATCTCAATACAATCAAATTTCAAAGTATCTACCAGGATGGATGCAGCAGTACAAACTAAGTCCATATCAGTAAATGTAGAACAGCTATAGGTGCATAAAAATGGATACAAGAATTAAATGATGTTTGTCGTAGTCAATCAAATAAGATTGTACCATCTTTCTTGAATGGTATAGGGAACAAACAGGCGATAAGCAACTTTACAAATAAGCAGATGTATCTTCTCCGAAGGATAATTCAAACCAATATTAGAAGGTCCAAGCATACCAATTAGCAGATAAGATGTCACAATTAACCACTTATTTTGGGAAGAAGTTTAGGAGTAATGATTGGATATTTTATTAATTAGTTTCCCGTTGTTAGAAATATTATAGTTACCTTGTATGACCTGGAATATTACTCTAATTCCCATTTATGTTAGGTTTAGAGTTAGGAAGGTTTTTACCTGTAAATAATGGCTTTGCTAACTTTTCTAGACAAATTACATTGAATATTGAATAATACAATTGTTACTTATTACGCACAAGGATGACAATCTTTTCCTAAATCAGAGAAAGTTCTCCACCGAAATGATGACAATCTTTTCATGAATCAGAGAAAGTTCTCTATCAACCTGGTAACAAAACTAACATATGAACCCCCGTCCACCGCCACAGTTAGGCGACCCACACGACATCTCCTTGTTACTACCCCCACAATGTAACCATAAAATCCCCCATTTTGCAAATCTTATTAATCTACGAAATTTCTAATTTCAAACCTTAATTCCCTAAAGTCATTCTCAATTCGTCAACCCACTTCAAATTTACTTCACCCATCAACTTACTACCTAATTTTTCCCATAAACCCTCCATTATTTATATGAAAAGAACCTTCCAATCACCATAAATTGTTATCCCCAATTGTTGTGAAACCGTAACTCGTAAAAGATGGTAGTTGTTGTGTGTTGAGTACTACATAGTAGCTGCTACTTGGTCATGCTGCACCTATTGGTGTTCACCTGAAACACCAATACGCCGTCACTGGAGACATTGGTTGCTGAAGTTGTCACCAGGGTTACTGCTTGTTGCTATTGTTGCTGTTGTGTCCTCGTGCTGCTGCTTCTGCTACTGGGTACTTCTTTCGAGTGTTGCTGAGTGCCATAGTTAATTTTTTCGCAACTATGTTTTTGCTTCAAGAAGTAGGTTTTTTCGGTGTTTCGTAATTTGTTTGAAAATTCTCATTTTGAGTATAGGTAATTAAGTGATAATTAGTTGGTCATTAATCGAATTTGCTTGAAGCACTAAATTTGTTTACTGTTTAAAAAAAAAAATCAGGACAATCAGCTGTATCATTATTTGTTCATGGGTTTAAACATAATATCAGTATAGACAAAACACTTTAGATGTAACAACACCGATCCCCCCCCCCCCCCCAATAAAATAGAAAAATAAACTAGAAAATTATTAATTCCCTTGCTCCCATACCATGAGATAAAGTGTGGTTTGATCTCTTTCCCTCTTATGGGTTTCCACCTCCTTTTCTGTCATGATGTGTTCTGACTTCTAAGTGATGGGAGTGACAATTGGGTCAAGTGCAAGCGTTGTTGATTGATGCGAGCAACACAAGGCCAAGGGACTTACTGATTTGAGCAACAAGGCCAAAGGGATAATCTCGTTGCTAGGAAGGCAAAATAAAGTATTAGGAACATGGGGCATACCTATAAGGAAAACCATAAAGACGAGAAGGAAGCCAAGGAAACAACGATCACGGATCTGTTTACTGAGCAAGTTTTTCACTTCGCGTTTGCACGCATTTTGCTTGGTTATTGCTCCACACCAACCACACTTGAAAATTAGTGCATTTGAAGGCAGAATAAGACGCAACCCACAACCCCAGGAAACAGATTCATATTCTTTCCCTAAAGAAGAATCATAATCCTCCTGTAAAAATAACAAATAATGCAGGAGTTACTGAAATATGTATTTCAAACAGAGCATAATGTACGTATAAACAATGGCACAACAAATAATGCAGGAGTTACGAAAATAGGAGTCTTGGGAGGAAAGTTAGAGAGACATGCAGGACTTGACAATTTACATGCACCCACAATGTTCTCTAATTTGAAATACGTAACACCATAAATGAGAACAGATTCATGGAGTAAACGATGAGCAAAGGATTTGAAAGAAAGTGTAAGTGATGTGTGCAGATAATTTACCACCTAGATTTGCATTCAAATTTCAAAGGGCCCAAGACATCTCAGAAGTATTTGTCCAAGTATTTCACTGATTTTGCAAGGGCTGTTGGGAACTCAAATGAACTCCAAATTGGACAAACCGTAGCTTTTTCGAACGCTTATTCAATGCCTTCAAAAGTCTCTTAGGACAAACCATAGCTTTTTGGAAAGCTTATTCAATGCCTTCAAAAGTCTCCTAAACATCTCAATTTTGAGATATAGACACAAATAGTGTAGGTACGAATTAGGATGAATGGTACTTTAAACTATAAGTGTTTTGCTTGAACTTTTTGATGACCAAGCAACTTTGTTGCACCATGTAGGTTGATCTCTACCAAAAAGATAACTAAATTAAGATTCAATCAAACCAAAACGTAGGTAGTCTTGTTGGCTATTGAAAAAATGTATGCCAACGTTGGGTTTTACTTGGTTCTTTGATTAGCTAAGTGACTTCCTTGTGCCAATTTGGTTCCAATGCACCCTCCAAGGACCTTGGATCCCCAAGTGTGAGACTAAGGCATGATAAGTCTACATCAAATAGTACTTTCGATATGTTGAGTTTAATACATTGTAGACTTGGGCTATCTCAATGTCTAAATCATCTCAATGGAAATGCTTGATTTCTGGTTCACTTTCTCGTGAAATATGCATACTTGCAAAAGCTCATCGATTGCATTTTTCAACAAGTACCGTACATACTAGTCGTTGTTTGAATCATTGCATTTGGGTCTTTTGGGTCCTTATAGAGTACCTAACATTGATCGTGTTCTTTTTTTTTTTTTAAACAGTCCTGGATGATTCCATTAGGGTAACTTGGACTTTTTTATTGCGTGACAAACTTCAAGTTTCTTTACACATTCAACATTTACTTGCTCTTATTACCACTCAATATAATGCTACTATTGCCTTTATTCGAACTGATAATGGTTCAGAATTTCTAATCAAGCATGTTCTACCTTATTTGCTCAAAAAGGAATCATAAATCAAAAGTCTATAGTTAGACCTCCGCAACAAAATGGGGTCGTCGAAAGAAAACACAGGCACATATTAGATATTGCTCATGCTATAAGATTCTAGTATGGTCTTCCTAAACATTTTTCAGGTGAATGTGTTCCAGTTGCTACTTACATTATAAATTTATTTCCCTAGGAAAATTTGAGTTGGAAAAGTCCTTTTGAATTTCTTAATCATAAAATGTCTGATTATCTCATTTATGAACAATTAATTGTCTACGTTGTGCTGTGAATTTAGGAGAACATGATGAATTTGAATAGAGAGATATTAAATGTTGTGGGTTGGAAAAGTCCTTTTGAAGTCCACCTTCTACCCCAGGTGTCCAGGATTCGAATCCTGGGGACGACATCTCTTTCTTACCATTTTGGAGATTGTTGTGGATTGGAGTGGGGCCCATCTTTGGGCCATTTGCATCCCCCGTCCCGGTCCGTTACAAAGGCTTATTGGGTTATACCCCTGAGATAGGGGCCCGATGAGTTGGACTATTACATATGTTAAAAAAAAAAAAGTTTCCCAATTCAAGGAATCTTCTTATGGCTCTTCTACTATATATGATCAGAATCATACTCCTATGGGGTCTGCTGCTTCTGTGGTTGATTTTTTTTTTTTTAAATTCAGCTTCCAATCAATTTACTCAAAATCCTGTTATTGATTCTATAGATTCTAATTTAAAGCCCAATGTTGTCAATTCTTCTCCATCAAAATTCCATCTAACACCAATTCTCACCCAATTAGTGATACTTCTTGTTTCGCTAACTCTCTTTGTGATCAAATACAACACAATATTGTCATTTATTAATTTCATACCTTATAAGCATACATGTTATGTATATTTATAAGTGGTGTAAGGAGGTGATGAAATCCTTAATCTCCTTTCTAATTTGTCATTTTCTATATTCTAGATTTTTCTTATATTATCTCTCAATATATCTAGAACATTCCATGATATTTTTTTCATATAATATCCTAGATTTTCTTATAGATCCTTCTAGACATTCTTTTCATGATTTTTCTAGATTAATATTTCCAACATTTTTTTTTGGAAATAAAACTTGACATTTAAATTTGGAAGTGGAGAATGTTACAAGGCGGAAATTGGAACATGATAGTGGTGGGAAGAGCTCCTTATAGGAGCTTATTAATTCCACACCTTAGAAGCATACATGTCATGTATATTTATAGGTGGTGTAAAGAGGTGATGGAATCTTTAACCTCCTTTCTAATTTGTCATTTTCTATATTCTAGATTTTTCTTATATTATCTCTTAAGATATCTAGAACATTTCATTATATTTTTTTCACATAATATTCTAGATTTTCTTATAGATCTTTCTAGACATTCTTTTCATGATTTTTCTAGATTAATATTTCCAACATGAACAAATTAGTCAACTAGGACATTGTTCAAATTTAATCTGAAATACTTACACTAATTAAAGGTTTAAATTTATATTCATAACCCAAATTTAAAGGAAATACTTATCAATTACAAAGGTAATGGGGGATTGTTGATTGGTATATGAAAGTAGAGAGAATGGAAAAGCCCCACCTTACGATGGAAGAAACTTTTCACTAGTTTATAATAGAGGGAGTGTTACTTGAACCAATACGACCCCGTTCTTTAATGCGTTAACGCACCCAAATGCAACGCAACTTACCGCTACATAACGCAGATTATCATTACTTTTTAACAATTTCCAACGCAACTAAACGTTACGTAACGCAACGCAGACGCAACGCACAAAAGAATGAGGCCTTTTAGCTAATGAGCTACTATTGGGCTAGTGGGGGCACAAGGTTCACACACACACGTGCACGCTCGTGTGTCAGTTGTCTGCTTTTGATTTATTAGACGATACTTAGCATTTTGCATGCGTGTGGGAGGTGCTGGAGCACAGAACATATAGTGTATTTAACTACACTATAAAATTTTTCATTTTTATTATTAATTTAATTTAGTTTAAATAATTAATTAATTACAAACTTATCAGTAATCAGTTACCTAGATAAGAAGGTGTCGTTTTATTCATAAAACAGTAAAGCTAGCCAATTGTTGACAACCTCTTTCTCTTCCTTCCTTTTACGTTGTTAATTCACAAAGACATGAGAGAATTCTTAGTTTTGCTTATCTAATAATTCATAAGGATGGATTAATCCTCAAAGGATTCTTTGACAAATTCCTCCCAAAAGGTTGGTCGCTCATCACTTGGTCTTCCCTCCACTCCACTCCAATAATTGATAATTTGTGATTCTAGAAAATTCACAGTGATTCTACAAATTTGTAATTATGTGTTCAACAAGCATTGCTTGTGTGGGCCTACATAGCATTCAGGGAGTACTCACGAGCCTATGTTGATGGACTCAGACCCTGTTCTTTTATGCGGTATTTTGTGGAATGTTGTGGTGAGGTGTGGTAAAATTGTGGTGGGGTGTGGTAAATTGTGGTAGGTTATTGGTAAGTGGGGTAGATGAGGAGAGAGAATGTAAAAAGTAGAGGAGAAAAGTGAGGAGAGAGAAAAGTGAAGAGAGAGAAAAGTAATGATTTGCGGTAAAATATAGTGGGTTGTGGCAAGTTGCGGTAGGCTGTGGCACCGCAGTTTGACAACCGCAGAAAAGAACAGGCCTCAGAGAAGCTTTAAATGTCTCAATTATATTTTTATATAGGACTTTTGTATGCTGCATAAAAGGAAAAGAAAGGAAAAAAAAGAAAAGTAAGAACAATTTGCAGAATTTAGGTATGTCAAATTGTTGGGTAAATTCAATTTATCAAATTTACCATTTTTACCTAAATTAAAATATAAAAAAACTTTTAATGTTGATATATTAGCGTAAATTTATTAAAAATTATCAAAATTTAACTTTTACCAACTATTTTTTACACGTCACTGGTGTCTTTATTTGACTAGCCAATTGACCGTAGGCCTCTATTCATTTAAGTGGTTCACTTAAGTTTGTGTTCTCTACTTCTCCAATATATATTACGTGCTCCCGGAGCATACGTGAACAATTATTGTAATATGAGTGAACAATCTAATATCTATGGTGAACAATTTAATACATTTGGGTGGACAATAATATGATCACCCATAAATTGCACTACTTCTCTTACGTACAATTTGTTTTGGATGCAGCTGTCCGGTTTTATGCTACCAGATCTGTTAGCTCAAATTCAATTTTTTTATTTTCGATCCTAATTTGTTTGATAGGTCAATGTGACCTATGCACTTAGGCTGTATTTATCGACTGTACTCATATGAAAAATTAAGTGCAATGCGATCTCCCATAACACTTGAGTTTAGAGAAGAAAATTATGTTAGGGTAAAATTGGGATTATAAATTTTTGTTTTTTGTTTTCCCGTTCTATTTTTGAATTGCTCGGCATTGATTCAACTGACAAAGAAATATTGACAATGACACCTCCCACTCCCAGTATATTTTCAATAGCATGAGCCCTTTTAATCTTTCTATCCAAAAGATTAGACACACCCCCTAAACAGCCATTTACGAAATAATAAAGATTAGAATGAAATTGTAAAGGAGAAATAAGAAGAAACTCACAGGCATCTGGGAAGGTGGAATATTGGAGGCATGGGGTGATTGAGTTTCAGTTTCAGTTTGAGAGGCCCAAAACATAGGCGGGTTCCCATTCGAGTTGATCGTTTCTTGAAGAAGAGGGAGCTGTGTCTCGGCGTCGGCGGTGGACATGGCGGAGGCAGATGAAGGCGGAGCCACCATCTACTCCTCCACCACCACCACTATCATCGGAGGTTTTCCCCCTAACCGTAAAAACTTTTTTTTCTTTTTTTTTATTATTGTTTTAGGGGAAATAGCACAACTGTTTTCAATGGAAGCTCTTATTTTTGGGAGGAGTCCCATTGTCCAAGTTTAGACGTTTAACAATTCCAAGTCAACCTCGTCAAAATTGATTCATTCCATTTTTGTGTTTCTATAATTTTATTGATGGGATTCAAAATTCCATGTCCCTATTCTATATTTGGTTATTTTATTTTATTGTGTCTTCTACTCTTCTCCTAACAAATAAAACATGATCGACTCTTCCAATTTTGCGTTACCAATGTTATTTTAAATGATTAAATCTTGAAAAATTTTAAGGTAATCAACTTTTTTTTCGACTACAGTAGTCGATCAATATCAACCGTTGACCTATTAAAGATTAATCTGAACCATTGAAATTTTTAATCACCAAAATCTTTCTAAGATTTCTCAAATATATATTCTTTCCTACTTTTGTCATTAAATATATTTTCCATCAAATCAATTTTTTATTTGAAAAAACATTGCATCAATTAATATATGGACAATCGTTACATATTATTTGTTTCTTGCCCTATATATATGCTAGCAGTTTTTTTTTTTGTCAAAATTATTAAATTAGTTATTTTTGAAAATTGTGTAGTCAAACTTTAAAAATTTTGGCTTAAATTTTTCGATATGTACAATGATTTGTTATAACAAATAAATTTATTATCATTAGTAATGGAAACTACTACTCCCTCCATTTTTTTATAATTGTCGTCTCGGTTTTCGTGTCGTCAACTTTGACCGTCAATTGTTCGATTTATATGATGATTTATCATACAAAATTGATACCGTTAGATTCATACTAAAAAATACTTTTTGAAAAGTATAAAATTAAATTTTTTTAATAAAACGTCATATGAAAATTGTTGAAGAAAGATGAACTTTGGAAAGCGTGAAAGTCAGTTATTTAGAAACGGAGGGAGTATTTTAATAGTATAATATTGCAATTGTTAATAAAATAATATATCGAAATTTATCAATAAAAAAGTAATATTGAATACCGTGTCGTACAACAAAATGACATTAATATGTCACGGCGAGAGTATTATAAATATTATGTTGTTCTTTTTATAAAAAAATATCATATTAATTTTATCTTAATTTGTGAGCCTATTAAATAAGGTCAGTGTAATAGTGTATTTTGGTTACATATAAATTTTGGGCATATTAAATTTATAATTTTTTGTTATAGATTAATCTTTTTTAGAACATTTTAAATTTTATAGATGACTACAAATTTTTATTATTGTTATACTTTTTCACGAAATTATTGTTACATTAAAAATTAAAATTAAGATGGTATTAGGCTATGGAAAAACTTATAGCCGTTGTCAACTATGACAACTACCACAATGAAAATCATGTTTATCCATATATTTATCAATTTTTATCTTTGTCATTCATTTTTTTTATTTAGTACAACATTATAAAATATATTTTCTTAATTAAAAAAATTACAAAATTTTTTAAAATTTAAATACCTTAATTCAATGTTTTTGCCCAGTAAACAAGCATATTTTGAAAAATATTTATTTAATTTTTTTTAAATAAAGAAAAATTTAAAAATATTTTTTTACTATTTATATTAAATAAAAAAAGCTAACGAGTAAGATAAAACTTGACACATATATGAGTAAAATTTATTTTACTTATAGTGGTTGTGATCATGGTTGACAATCACTATAAATGTATCCATTTTATACCTATGGCAACCGTTGTAATACGGAGAGCTCCATATGTGGCTAGGAACACCTTGCAATTGATGTTGGAATTTAGGTTAATAGGTTGATGCAATGGGTATACATTACAAATTTTCCCAACAACAAATGATGGCCACAATCAGAACAACTATTGTTATAACATGTAAAATATTTAAAAAGTTTTAAAGCTGGCTATCATTTTTCTTTGGAAAAATTTAAATCAAAACATGGCCATGAATATCTACAATTTAAAGCGGATTAACATTAATGATGGCTATGAACGACTGTAGGGTTGATTATTATTTTCCGCCGCAAAAATTTAAATCGAAACAGGACCATGAACATCTACAATTTATAGCGGATTAAAAATTTAAAATTTGAAAACATGCCCCCAGCGATTTGGTTTAAAACATGGCCATGAATGACTATTGAAAAACACGTACAGCTTTAAAAATTTCCAGCTTGGCCATAAGATTACAAAACATTTTTTTACAATATTAGAATATTTTATATACTAAACTACGTAATAAAATAATATTAACTTAATAATGATAAAAAAAAAGAATAATTCAAATCAACGGTTAAGATTATTCTATTCATAATCAATGGCTAATATTCAATTTAACTACGGTAGTTAAAAAAAGAATTGACTACCACAGACCTTCTCTTAAATCTAATCTCTGATTTGATCTTCCTTCATTTGCTAATAGAAAGTAAATAAATAATTTTAAAATAATTATTTCTATTGAGTTTTATATTAATTTAGTTCAATTTATAATAAAATCTATTTTTCTTTAAAAAAAAACTATTTAAGAATCTTTCCAAAACAAAACAAAAATTATTTTGTAGGCTTTTACCACATAACTGCAAAACGATGTCAAGTATCTAAATCGAAAGTGTATAATAATGTTAGGAAACCGGAATTGACAGAGGCTTTAAAGCGTGATCATATCTCTATTTTAAGACAAGATTTGCCTTTCAATTCATTCAAATTCGTATCTCGAGGATAAAACAAAACTTTTGAAACGATTTCTTATATAATCAACCCCCTTGAACTTCTGTTTGATTTTGACATATCAGATAGGATAGGATCTTACTGTTAAAGACAATTAAATCTTATCCTAATGGCCTACCTCCTCAACTGTACTAGGATAGAAAAAATTAAAACAAATGTGATAACTTATATTATCAGCTCATATGTTCCGAGCTCACATGCTAAGTACCAAATGCGCCCAAAAAGGATCAAAGTGCCTCTAGTGTCCTACAACCCACACCTCACACGTGTGTGTGTGTGTGTGTGTGTGTGTGGTTCAATGGTTTGCATTGAACCTTAACAAGCACGGGTTAGGCTACTCCATAGCTTATTCACTTATAGGTCCATAACACTCTTTAACTTATAAGGAGTTAGAAGCCAACTTATTATGTCCATGTGGGACATTATTTATTTCAATCTACTTATTTCCCTTAGGTGCTAGAATCTTCATTATTTTATCCTTGTGGGACAACAATTATTAGTAGCAATTTTTACTAACTATTCACATATAATCGAGCAGTTTGGTGCACAAAGCATCCTCGCAAGCGAGGATCCAATGAAAGATTCCACCACAAAGATGTAATGTAGGCAAACTTTACCCTAAATTTATACAAGAAACTGCTTATGGGACTCGAACCTTAAAGACATGTTGCCAGCACCGCGCTTATGGAGTTCATTTTGACTTTTGTTTTGTTTTGTTCTATACTCTGTTTTTTTTTTAATTGTTCACCTGCATAAGATTGTTTTCTCATTTATTTTTGAAATTTTGTTTGTTGATTATGAATTAATTTTAATGAAAGTAATTCCTAATTGACATCAAGTTTTTCTATTATCTAATGTGGAGTATAAAGATCTAGTTTATTCATTAAGCAAAATAAGTATTCTATTTATGCATTAAGGACATGTTCTTTTGGATTGAATAAATAAAGTTCAAAGTAAGAGCTGACTAATTATAGGTCAGCTCGAGTCGGGTTCGTGTTCGTGTCAAACTTTAATGGGTTTAGAATCATCCGATCCGACCCCAACCTAACCTATTTATTAAAGGGGTTGAAAATTGAAATCATTTACCGTTTAAATTTTAAACAGGTTCACCTTATTTTGACATGTTTACCCATTTAAGTAAACCTGTTAGAATAAAGTTACCAATTTATCCATTTAACCATTAACTCATTTATACAAAGCAACTAATTGTGGGATCGAAATAATCACATATAATACTCAACAATTTGCGTGGTAATATAATTCAAGTTAATATATAAGGAGATGTCTTTTAATTCATAGTCAAAGATAAATATAAGTTAAAATTATAAGTCTTATGTATATTCCAAAGTGTATTAACTGTAACTTTCACCTATGTTATGTTGGAATAATTCAAGAGTTAAGAGGCATAAAGTATAAAGTTATAAGCATAGGATCAACCGGGAAGTAAGCTTAATAAGAAAAAGGGGCCCAACATGGATCATGTCTGGCATGACACGACCTGTGTTGGTGTCCAGAGAGCACATAAATTGTGCACTGGATCAACACGAACCGTGTTGATCTAACACGGACTGTGTTGAGGTCAACACAGATCGTGTTGAAGTCCAATCCGAACCGATTTGAAATCCCACGATTTATGCCTCGGGGTTAATTACAATAGAACTTATTTTGGGATATTATTTGACAGAGAAATCAATCATGATTTCTCATCAATGGTGTTCAAACATATCCCAAGAATTATGCTCTATGATTGTGGCAAGTTTGACCCTCTTGATGGCTTGAAATTTCACTATAAAAGGTGGATGAATTGCTCATTCATCCACACCCTTAATCATCATCTTTTCTGTTCTTGAGAGTTTCAATACGCTCCTAAGGTGTTGAACTGCAGCGACATTCTTGAGAGTCATTTGAGAAATCTTGTAACTTTGCTTACAATAAGTTAGGTTTTACCTTTGAGTCTTTTCACGGTCTAGTGAATAAGTCTTAAGGGGAGACGGGTCTGCCCTCGACTCCTAGCCACCCAAGTGATCCCCCAACTTCCATGTGGCTATGTTTCTCCATCTTATTTCCCAACAATCTTAAGTCTTATTGTCACCATGGATGATCGAGTCGAGGATCATACCGGACAATTTGAGGGATGGAAATCGAGATCAAGATGCTATGGAGTGAAAAGATAAGTGTTGGGTTTGTGTGGCACATTGGATCCTCGGGGTCCAGATTGAGGGAGGAAGATTGGGGCATCTCTAGCATCACATGGACGCTAGTAGCGCCCCTCACAGAAGGTTACAAGATGGAGACGCTACCAGCGTCATTTGGACGATACTAGCGTCTACTTGCAAGGAGACGCTACTGGGGGGGTCTTTTTGACGCCATCAGAAGGTCTTACCCCACCCAGCGTTTTGTTGTGGTAACGAAGAACAAAGCGCTGCTCCCTTCCTTCTAGACGCTACCAGCGTCGCTCACAGTAACGAGGACCTGGCAGACGCGGCCAGCGTTTTTCTGGCGCTGCCAGCGTCCCGGTCAAGGTTCAGCGTCGGCGGATTTATTTAGGTTATTCCTTATTTAACCTAGTTTCCTTCCCTCACCAACACTATAAATACGGTATATGTTTCTCCACCTAAACACATCGGTAAGCACAGAGAGCTAGAGAGAGAAAAAATATTGAGAGAGAAAGGGGTCTCAGCAATATTTTCCCAGTGTATCCTTAGGGATTGTGAGTTGAGTGTTGAGAGATTGTTATTGTAATCTCCTTTGTGGATCGCATCACACCCTGTGATAGTGATCAGGTTGTACTCCGCCTTTCTCATAGTGGATTATTTTCTGGCTGTCGCCGTCCGTGGGTTTTTCTCCGAGTTCTTCGGTTTCCCACGTAATTCCGGTGTTTGATTTTATCTCTTATTTTTCGTGTCTAAATTTTGTCGTAATATCCTTCATCTCGTTTTCGATTCTATTATTCGCTTCCGCTGTTTCCTTGCTACTTACTATTCTCTAATAAGTGGTATTAGAACAAGGTGGAGATGGCTTCAATCATGAAGTGCGATATTCCAAAAATTTGATGGAACGAGGAGTTTTACTATGTGGAGACTGTAGATGAAGGCGGTCCTGATTCAGCACGGGTTGTTGGATGTGATTGAGTATCCCGACATGAAGACTGATGCGACAATGAGCGATGATGCATTCAAACAACTCCAGAAAGACATCAAGGGCAATCTCTCTCCAAGGGAGTGGAAGAAGCTGGAAGATAAGGCTTTGGTAGGGATTCAGCTGTGTTTAGCGGAGCACATTCAGAGAGAGGTGATGCATATCGAAAAACCTTGGGAGCTCTGGACCAAACTGGAAGAGCTGTACATGTCGAAGAGTCTTGCAAACAAGTGCCGAATGAAGGAGAAATTCTACAGGATGAAGATGCCCTAAGGTACTTCTATTCAGGCACATCTTAGTGAATTTGATTCTATTATTACTGAATTGGAATCAATGGATATAAAACACATTGATGAGGATAAGGCTTTGCGTTTAATTCTGTCCCTACCTGCTGATAAGTGTATTTTATATATATGTGATCTTGGGTTATTTAGAGTTAATTTGAGTGATTATTGATATGAATGTATTATTTTTATACTCGAATTCTCTATTTTATGCTTGGTTGGAGTTTGGTATAGTTTTGTAGGAAATTGATGTTAAAGTGAAGAAATCAAGCTCAAAACCAAGTCCAAGGAGTCCAAGTAGATCACAAATCAAGAGAGAAATCCACCTCAAGGCCCTAAAATATACCAAATTAGTGATATACATGTTCAATCCACTTGTTTGTTTCAATGAGTGACTTAGGTTTTATCCCGTGAACGTCTTTCTCATATTGATTTCATCTTGTGAATTGTGTGAATAGTTGATTGTTTGCGTTTAGTAGTGAATAGAAATAGAGTTAGATTGTTTCAAACAAAAACCCGATCGACTTAGCAATCAACTAGGAGGCTAGTTCAGTGCGTTGAAAGGAAAAGTCCCTGTGGGAACGACCTTGATTCATGCTACAATTTCACCCGTGCACTTGCGGCCTATCACCTGCGTCACATAAGCAATTTAAGGAAATCATGTTGTATGGGAATCGTGGTGTCCTTAACCTTAGTGAAGTAAAGGCTAGTTTACTGTCTAAGGAAAAACTTGATACGAATGGCAATGACCAGGGTGGTGATCCTATGGTTGTAAGGGCTAGAAATACTGAACGTAAGGGAAATGGGTCTAGAGGGAGGTCTAAACACCGTTCAAAGTCAAGGAATCCTTAGAAGAATAAGAAGTGTAATTACTGTAGTAAGATGGGGCATATAGAGAGAAACTGTAGGGCAAAACAGAGACACCAGAAGTAGGAGAGTAAGGATAATCACACCAAACCTGGTACCTCAAACTCCGCAGAGTCAGAGTCAGATGGTGATGGGTTTGTACCTACGGATGATGCCTTGGCTACCACATCGAGTAGGATAGCTAGAGATGAGTGGGTTCTTGACACGGGGTGCACCTATCATATGTGTCCTCATTAGGACTAGTTCGAGTCTTATGGGAGTGTTGACACCGGGGTCGTAGTCATGGGTAACGACACAGCTTGCAAGGTTGCAGGAATCGGCAGCATCAAAATCAAGACTCATGATGGCATCGTTAGAATTCTCAAGGAGGTTCGTCATATCCCTAACATGACTCGAAATTTGATTTCTTTGGATACTCTTGAGGCTAACGGCTGCAGGTATAAAGGAGAAGATGGTGTTTTGAAAGTGTACAAGGGTTTCATGGTTCTTATGAAGGGAATCAGGAAGGACAGTCTATACATCCTGCAGGGGTCTACAGTGACAGGATCTGCAACGACAGTCCTAAATCTCGATGAGTCCAAAAACACAAAACTGTGGCACACGAGACTAGGCCACATGGGCGAGAAGAGAATGTCAATGTTGAGCAAGAAGGGATATCTTGAAGGCGCAAAGATCGGCAAGTTGGAGTTTTGCGATCACTGTGTCTACGGGAAACAGAAGGGGGTTAGCTTTTCAAGGGCTAAACATACAACAGCAGGGATCCTTGATTATATTCATTCAGATCTTTGGGGTCCTGCTAGAGTGCCATCACTGGGTGGCAAGCGCTACATGTTGACATTCGTGGATGACTTCTCGAGGAAGACTTGGGTTTATTTCCAGCGCCACAAGAATGAGACATTCTCGTATTTCAAGAAGTTCAAAACTTTGGTGGAGAACCAAACATGCAGGAAAATCAAGAAACTCAGGACTTACAATGGGTTAGAGTTTGTTGATTCTGAATTTACTGAATTCTACGAGGAGCATGGGATTGCGAGGCACCGAACCTTGCTGGGTAAGTCTCAGCAAAACGGGGTAGCCGAGGGAATCAATAGGACACTCTTGGAGAAAGCCCGCTGCATGCTATCGAATGCATAACTTCGGAAGAATAAATCGTTCTAGGCAGAGTTGATATCTAATGCCTGCTACCTATTGAACAGATCACCTCATGCCTCTATCGAATACCAGATTCCAGAGGAAGTATAGATAGGTAATCCAGTTAATTATTCTAATTTGAGAATTTTTGGATGTCCTGTATATGCCCATGTGAATGATGGGAAGTTGTCTCCTAGGGCTATTAAATGCATGTTTCAATCTAGAGATGTAACCTTTAATGAAAATGCTATTCAATCTAGAGATCTAACCTTTAATGAAACTGCTATGTTATCTGAAATGGAATCTACCGGTACTTCTGATGATGCAGGAAATCAGGAGAAGGATGCAGGAAGAATGGTGTTCGAGGTGGAGCAGGCTCAAGGTGGAGTGATGATGCTCCTGAACCAACTTAGGTTGAAGAGCTTGAGACTGAGACTAATGTTCCTCGGGTGGAGGAACAACCATGCATAACAAGAGATCGTCCCAGGAGGGAGATCAGGAGATCAGCGCGATATACTAAAGAAGACGATGCTATGATCGCATATGCGCTGAGTGTTGCAGATGAGACTCCTGAAGGTGCTGAACCTTCTATCTATCAGGAAGCCATCTCTTGTCCGAGTGCCTCAAACTGGATAGAAACTATGAAAGAGGAGATGGAGAGTCTGCAGAAAAATCATACATGGGAGCTATGTGAGTTGCCTAAAGGGCGACGAGCTCTTACTGCCAAGTGGGTGTGCAAGAGAAAGGAAGGTATCCCTGGTGTAGAAAGTGCAAGGTGGAAGGCCAGATTAGTGGTAAGGGGTTGCAACCAGAAAGAAGGAATCGACTACAACGAAGTATTCTCGCCTGTCGTGAGGCATACGTCGATCCGCAGCTTGCTTGCCTTTGTTGCTCTATTTGATTTGGAGTTGGAGCAATTTGATGTCAAGACAGCTTTCCTCCATGGCGAGTTGGAGGAGGAAATATATATGAGGCAGCCAGAGGGTTTCATCGTTCTTGGTAAACAGGAACAAGTATGTAGATTGAGGAAGTCCTTGTATGGACTTAAACAGGCATGCAGGCAGTGGTACAAAAGGTTTGATACCTTTATGGTAGGGCAAGGGTACACAAGAAGTCACTATGACAATTGTGTGTACTACAGGTAATTTGAAGAAAGGTCTTTCATTTATTTATTATTGTATGTTGATGATATGTTAATTTCCTCTAGGGACATGTCACTTATAAAGAAGCTGAAATCTCAACTCAACCAAGAGTTTGAGATGAAAGACCTCGGAGCGACGAAGAAGATTTTGGGTATGGAGATCCAAAGAGATAGAAAGGCAGGGAAGTTGTTCTTGTCTCAGAAGAAATATCTGGAGAAGCTGTTGGACATGTTCAACATGAGAAACTGTAAAGTAGTTTCAACTTCTTTAGCTGCACACTTCAAGTTGTCTGGTGAGAACTGTCCTAAAACTGATTTGGAGGTAAGGAGGATGTCTAATATTCCCTATGCTAGTGCAATTGGTAGTTTGATGTATACTATGATGTACACTAGACCTGACCTGTCCGATGCAGTTAGTGTGGTGAGTAGATATATGCAGAATCCAAGAAAGGAGCATTGGGAAGGAGTAAAGTGGATCCTTCGCTATGTGAAGGGTACTTTGGAGAAGGGCATCCTGTATGATAGAGGTAGTGCTGCAACGTCTGATGTTGCAGGTTATGTTGATGCTGATTATGGTGGAGACTTGGATAGGAGACACTCAATTTTAGGGTATGTGTTCGTCATGTGTGGAGGAGCAATATCTTGGAAAGCTTCACTTCAATCTATAGCGGCCCTGTCTACAACTGAGGCTGAATATATTGCTGCAACGGAAGGAGTGAAGGAGGCCATCTGGTTAAGGGGATTGGTCGTGGAGCTTGGAGTACCACAGGGCGAGACCGTGGTTTATTCTGACAGTCAGAATACTATACATCTTACCAAGAATGACACTTATCATTCGAAGACCAAGCATATAAGCGTCAGGTATCACTTCTCTAGAGATACAGTTGCTGCATGAGAGATTGTGGTGAAAAAGGTGCATACTTCTGATAATCCTGCAGACATGTTAACCAAACCTCTATCTATAGCTAAGTTCGAACATTGTTTGGACTTAGTTGGTGTTTTGAGTATGTGAGAGCCCTGCGGGGCCACGCCCTGCGGAAGGGCATGTTGATGGCGACAGTCAAGGCGGTTATTCTGGACATATATCTCAGATCATGGTCCAAGGGGGAGATTGTTGGGTTTGTGTGGCCCATTGGATCCTTGGGGTCCAGATTGAGGGAGGAAGATTGGGGCACCACCAGCGTCACATGGACGCTAGCAGCGCCCCTCACAGAAGGTTACAAGATGGAGACGCCACCAACGTCATTTGGATGCTACTAGCGTCTACTTGCAAGGAGACGCTACTGGGAGGTCTTTTGACGCCACCAGGGGATCTTCCCCCCACCCAGCGTTTTGTTGCGGTAACGAAGAACAAAGCACTACTCCCTTCCTTCTAGACGCTACCAGCATCGCTCATAATAACGAGGACCTGGCAGACGTGACCAGCGTTTTTCTGGCGCTGCCAGCGTCCCGGTCAAAGTTCAGCGTCGACGGATTTATTTAGGTTATTCCTTATTTAACCTAGTTTCCTTCCCTCACCAATACTATAAATACGGTATATGTTTCTCCACCTAAACACATCGGTAAACACAGAGAGCTAGAGAGAGAGAAAATATTGAGAGAGAAAGGGGTCTCACCAATATTTTCCCAGTGTATCCTGAGAGATTGTGAGTTGAGTGTTGAGAGATTGATATTGTAATCTCCTTTGTGGATCGCATCACACCCTGCGATAGTGATCAGGTTGTACTCCTCCTTTCTCATAGTGGATTATTTTCTGGCTGTCGCCGTCCGTGGGTTTTTCTCCGAGTTCTTCGGTTTCCTACGTAATTCTGGTGTTTGATTTTATCGCTTATTTTTTGTTCCTAAATTTTGTCGTAATATCCGTCATCTCGTTTTCAATTCTATTATTCGCTTCTGCTGTTACCTTGCTACTTATTTTTCTCTAACAATAAGTTTATGTTGCTTTATACAAGTTTGTTTATTCAAGTTTATTAATTTTGATCATCAAGATAATCAATTGTGATTCATTTGATTGATGTAGTCGATCGATTGTGGAAATGGTGATTGGTGTTCATACTCAAGAGGTTCACGGAGTATGATGAGATTGCCTTCATCGAAATAAGTTATCTATATTTTAAGTTGGCATTTATTTTTTTTAAGTGGCATAATCCTATTTTGATTTGAATTGGGTTAATTCAAATGGAATGATTAATTAGAAACATGTTCAGATTTATTTATACGCCTTCTTAAGTCACCATTTACAAGTTTTCAAGAAAGTGGTGTGTTAGGGTATTTTATGAGCACATATTTCTTTATGCCAAGATGTTAAGTGTGATTTTATTAGGGTTTTTGGCTCAAAATAATCCGAAGTGGGAGGTTATTGGTTGAAAATAATCCAAACTCACTTTTTGGCTGAAAATAATCCAAACTTGTAACCTATTTACTCGGACTAAACGGAAATCTATTTCCGGCGTCGAAATGATGACTGGGTAGCCTGAGCATGTATTTCTTTAATTGATTTTGGTTTTGAATTTTTTTAAGCTTATTTAGACCCCAACTCACTTAAAACTATAATGACATGACAATGGATTAAAAAAAAAAACACTTTAACATAATAAAATTTGAGTCTGAGTGTTTTTACTTTTAATCCATTGCCATGTCATTATAAGTTTAAGTGAGTTTAGGTTTAAATAAGCTTAAAAAAAATTCAAAACCAAAATTAATCAAAGAAACACGTGTTTAGGCTACTCAGTCAGCATTCAGACGCTGAAAATAGATTTTGGTTTAGTCCGAGTAAATAGGTCACAAGTTTGGATTATTTTCAACCAAAAAGTGTGTTTGGATTATTTTCAGCCAACGACCTCCGAATTTGGATTATTTTGAGCCAAAAACCCATTTTATTGTTTGTCAAGTAAATCATAAAATGCCATTGATAAGTGAGTTTATGGTTTTTATGACATGTTTTTTCATGGTTAAGTACACATATATGTGTTATTCTTATATCAATTGTTTTGTTATAAAGCATGATAATTGTTTATTAAGTTTATCATGATTATTTATATTTGAGTACATGAGTTTATCATGTTGTTAATTTATGAAATGACAAGCATGTGGATTTTCAAGTAGTCATATATGTACATGTGCAAGTATGTATGTCAATCTATATGATTCACATGTTTAAGTTTACGTACATGACGATTGATATTCTCCGCTTGAGATACAAGCATGCTTGAGTTAAGACAATGTTTATTCATGAAAGTTCTTAGTATATATGATTTTGAGATATATACTTGGGTTGTCTTGTTTGGTTCATGTCTTGTTAAGCATACATAATATGAATAAGCTAGGTGCAAGTGTTCATGAAATGTATGAGTTTGACATGGAAATTTATAAGTTGTGAGAATATGGATTCGTGGTAATTTGTTGCAAGATGAATTCATGTGATTAATTCTTATTTACTTGATTATGCAAAGAAGGTTTATATGCTTGCTCATATGTCTAAAGTCTTTGCATGTTTCCCTCAAGTTGAAGTTGATTGTCTAATGTGAGTTTATTATGCTTAAAGTTTTAACAATCATATGATTATAAGTGCTTGACAAGTATTCATGATTATAAGTTGTTTCAATATATATGTCTTTATTTATATTTTGATTAGCACTTATGCATGTTTGCCTTGATAAAATGTCTTGATTGATCTAAGTTTCAAGTATGCTAGCATGCATGTTAAGTTACCAATCAATCATATTATATATACCTTTTATTTATGTTTGGGGCATGACAAGTTCAAGAGTATCATATGATGTTACTAACTTTGTTAAAAGTATAAGATCAAGTACATTCATATGATTGCATTGCGTGAATAAGTTGACCATGACATGTTTTCCTATTATTAAGATATGAGTAAGGTATTTTTTTCATATGAGTACAAGTAGAAATGTATATTTCATGTTTGTCATGGTAGTAATTAAAGTTCTCACGCATAATATTGTTTCAATAAGTTTAGCATAGCCTAATAAGAAATAATGACGGTTTATGTGATTATTGTAAGCATATGGGCTATGGGTGTGTCGTAAGTAACATAGACACAAATTTATTTATAAGTGCAAGCTTCTCATGCTCAATGATCTTGTTATTATCAAGATGATTTTGTTGTTAAGTGTTTAATTACTTTGTCATACATGATGTTTCTTCATGAGATAAGTAAATGTTTATAAAAAGGTTCATACTTTGTGATGTATATCCATCATGCCTCATTCTCAAACTTGGGAATTCAAGGTCCAGGACCGGTCTTGTTTTTGAAGTGTGATGATGAGATTAATCTTGTTCTTTTGAGTTAGTACTTGTGGTTCCCATTATCTTTGGACGTCACAGAGTCCAGCCATGAAGTCAAGAAGAACGCAAATAGATAGAATGTCATTAATCCAAAATGATGCCTATTCTATTTGTGTCATTATCTCAAAGCTTAGACTTCTTCTTGATGGGAATCAGCCTCCACAAGTCCAGCTGATCCAAGAGTGCTATCATTTGGTGGGAGTAATCAAGAAGGGCATTGATGTAGAGGGAGGTCAAGGACATTCATCCCATGCGATGTCCTCAGTTATTGTCTCAATATCTCAACATTGAGATCTCTCCTCCATCCTTTGGCTACGAGTCTTTTGTAGAAGGCTCAAAGGACCTCCATAATGTCTATGATTGCAAGCTTTGAAGGTCATTTGGGTTCTACACAGCAGTTTGTTTCTGGACGTGCGATAAGGACCTTTATCTAGGGTCTGTTTGATATTTTGGTGTTCTTTCAAGGGTATTTTGGTCTTTTCTCATGGGGTCCGATTTTCTAATACTATTGGAGGTCCAAGGAAGGTTCCAGCCGACTTTGAAACAAAACCACTTGTGTTTCTTCATTTGTCTTGCACGGATTGGGATCCAAGTGAAGGACCTTGCTCCAATGGAGAAGTGCCACGTGTAATGCTTCGATTGGACCCCCTTGCCACCTATTTGGATGAGTACTTCATGGTGAAGATATGTATTTGCCTAATCAGTTGTAATTAGTTTAATTAAGCAAGTTTAGGAGGTTTCTTCGTTGTTAGGAAACCTCACTCTAGATGGTTTAGCTACTAGTGTGCTTGCTTCCCCCTTTAGTCTTCCAGCCGTGTATTATAAATAGCTTGTAATAGCATTCAACAAACACATTAGTCTTTGAGTGTTTATGAAATCAGTAGAGCTTAGCTCCTGTGAGTTTGTGAGTGTCTTATAACTCTCGTTCATTTCTACTTGTCTGTAACTAAGCTTTGGCAAGCTTAGAAGGTGTTAAGTAGAGCTTGATTCGTGCTATTGGTGGTGTGGTCTTTATCCAGTGGTGTAAATTGAGTACTGCCCTTGTACTTCTTGCTGTGGTGTGGTCTGTATCAGTGGGAATCACATGTTTTCTATCTTTCCTTTGTTTGTTTTTCGTTCCTTGATGCTTTTCCATCCCTATGGAAAGCTTAGGTTGAACAAGTTCAAGACAGCAAGGTCCTTGGTGTTTGTCCAGGCCAGTGCACTCTGATTCCCTTTGGTCTGTACATACATCAGTATAAAAAGCTTCTTCAAATACAAATAGTTCTTCAGCTGATCTCTCAAATATTGCACCTGTTTCTCCAACTCAGCCTTCTCCTTAAGAGCTTGTTCAGCCACTTCCTCGGCAGTTCTACTAGAAGACATCCATCATGCCTCATTCTCAAAACGAGACTACCCTTGATGCTATTTAAACTTAGTGGAAGCGTGACTAAGGCTTCCCTTTCCTCCTGCTAGGAAACCTAAGATTAGTTGTAATTAGTTCTTAAACTCAGCCTTCTCCTTAATTAGTTCAAATACAAATGTGTTTGCTGAATGCTATTACAAGCTATTTATAATACCATAATGTTGGTTCTGTCTAAATATTGCACCTGATTGAAGAAGAAACCAGTCGAGCTTGTATGATGTATATCCATCATGCCTCATTCTCAAACTTGGGAATTCAAGGTCCTTGATGAGTGCAATGAAGCTGTATTGGAAAACCCAAGGTCCTCGGTCTAGTTTTTGAAGTGTGATAATGAGGTTAATCTTGTTCTTTTGAGTTAGTACTTGTGGTTCCCATTATCTTTGGACGTCACAGAGTCCAGCCATGAAGTCAAGAAGACGCAAATAGATAGAATGTCATTCATCCAAAATGATGCCTATTCTGTTTGTGTCATTATCTCAAAGCTTAGACTTCTTCTTGATGGGAATCAGCCTCTACAAGTCCAGTTGATCCAAGAGTGCTATCATTTGGTGGGAGCAATCAAGAAAGGCATTGATGCAGAGGGAGGTCAAGGACATTCATCCCATGCGATGTCCTCAGTTATTGTCTCAATATCTCAACATTGAGATCTCTCCTCCATCGGCTGGAAGACTAAAGGGGGAAGCAAGCACATTAGTAGCTAAACCATCTAGAGTGAGGTTTCCTAACAACGAAGAAACCTCCTAAACTTGCTTAATTAAACTAATTACAACTGATTAGGCTAATACATATCTTCACCATGAAGTACTCGTCCAAATAGGTGGCAAGGGGGTCCAATCGAAGCATTACACGTGGCACTTCTTCATTGGAGCAAGGTCCTTCACTTGGATCCCAATCCGTGCAAGACAAATGAAGAAACACAAGTGGTTTTATTTCAAAGTCAGCTGGAACCTTCCTTGGACCTCCAATAGTATTAGAAAACCGGACCCCATGAGAAAAGACCAAAATACCCTTGAAAGAGCACCAAAATATCAAACAGACCCCAGATAAAGGTCCTTATCGCACGTCCAAAAACAAACTGCTGTGTAGAACCCAAATGACCTTCAAAGCTTGCAATCATAGACATTATGGAGGTCCTTTGAGCCTTCTACAAAAGACTCGTAGCCAAAGGATGGAGGAGAGATCTCAATGTTGAGATATTGAGACAATAACTGAGGACATCGCATGGGATGAATGTCCTTGACCTCCCTCTACATCAATGCCCTTCTTGATTACTCCCACCAAATGATAGCACTCTTGGATCAGCTGGACTTGTGGAGGCTGATTCCCATCAAGAAGAAGTCTAAGCTTTGAGATAATGACACAAACAGAATAGGCATCATTTTGGATGAATGACATTCTATCTATTTGCGTTCTTCTTGACTTCATGGCTGGACTCTGTGACGTCCAAAGATAATAGGAACCACAAGTACTAACTCAAAAGAACAAGATTAACCTCATCATCACACTTCAAAAACAAGACCGAGGACCTTTGGTTTTCCAATACAGCTTCATTGCACTCATCAAGGACCTTGAATTCCCAAGTTTGAGAATGAGGCATGATGGATATACATCACTTTGTATGGTTCGTATGCTAATATATGTGGCTTACATATTGACGCATACGGTTAAATCTTGTTTAGTATATGATTATGTAAGATGCAAGGATAATCGTGATTCAATATTCATGTGTTTAAGTTGAATACTTGCTGTTCGGTTGTAATTTTTGTTGTTTTATAAGTTAAGGTTGTCGGTCCACAGGGAGGGGTGTTAGGCTTGATTAAGGATAATCGGTTTGTGTAAAGGGGTTTTTCTCAATGCGGAAAGCAATAAATTATGTAAATGAAGCAATAAACTAATCTAGACAAGATAATAATAAAGAAAGCAATTAAAAGCATGAAATCAAATAAAGCAATTAAAGCAAGGAATGGAAATCTAGAATTAACAATGAAATTAGAGACAAGAAATTATACCTTTGATGACTAATCTTCAATAAACCTTCAATCTACACTTGAATTTCCCCCGAACAAACAAGAAATTGTGGTTTGGATTACCAAGAATCCCCCAAATTCTCACTAGTAAGTAGAATTGGAGTTCCTTGACCCTCCTCCCCACTAAAAATGGAGTTGATTGTGGCTAACACTATAAAGCTTGGAAAACAAGTCAACAATGGAGATTAGAGAGGAGAGAGATAGAGAGAGAGAGAGAAAACTTGTAAAACACTTCAATGAAGACAAGAGAGAGCTTGAGAGAGATTGAGAAAGCTTGAGAAAGTTGAATACAAATGCTAGAAATCAAAGAAAGCTTGAAGAACAATGAAGAACAATTGAAAACTTGAAGAACAATTAATAGAGATTAAAGCAAATAAAGGAAAGCAATTAAATCTAATTCTACTCCTAAACTACCTAAGCTAATTGATAATTTAGATTAATACAAGTGGGTATTTATAGAAGAAGGAAAAATACAACCCAAAACACTAGGACAAATCGCAGCACGCGCGTCTGCAGACAGAGTGGCTCGGGCGAGCCAGCGTTCTGGCTGGTGTTTTTGTTGCCCCAGAAGCCTAGCTCGAGCGAGCCAGCAGATGGCTCGGGTGAGCAAGCGTTCTGGGCAGTTTTTCCCTGCCGACTTCAAACGCCCATAACTTCTTCATCCGAACTCCGTTTTAGGCCCGTAAGATATCGATGGAAAGCTCTCGGTGTGTACTTTAATCTCCCAAAATTTCAGACCGATCGGAGTTGTAACGAAGGCGTTATGACCCAAAGGGTGAAGGCACACGTATTTCAAACCTTTGAGTTTGTACCGTTCCCCTGTTTTGCGCCAATCTTGATATGGAATTTCCGGCTTCGGTTTCGCCTCGGCTCTTGGCTCGGGTTGACTTGATTTGACTCGGCTCTCAGCTCGGGTTGACTTGGTTTGACTCGGGAAATAGCTCGGGATTCCCTAAAAACCTTCAATTAAGCCCAAACTTCTTCTAACTCCTTATTTTCCTACAAAACACTAAATCATTATATCTAATATATAAATAGGGGTTAAAACAAGCAAATATACCCTATAAAAGAGAAGAATTTTGGCTCGGAACGAGGCCGAACACCACTCCAACACAAGGGTTTGCTCGCCCCGAGCAAACTAAAAACGAAGAAAAGGACTAAAAAGAAAAACTAAAAACCTAACTCACTTTCGCAGGAATCGCGGATGCACTTAGCACATGCATCAAGCCCTTTAAACCCCATTAGCCGGGTGGACGAGGTAGGTCTCGTGAGGGTTTATAGCAACTAGACCCACAAAAGCCATAGAAAAAGGAAAGAGGGAAAGTGAAAAACAAAACAAGTTTAAAAGAAAAGAAAAAAAAAACTGCTCGTTTCAATGAATCAGGTCGTTTCAATTAAGAAAATGGTATTAATCCT
This sequence comes from Portulaca oleracea, assembly GCA_029582165.1. Lineage (NCBI taxonomy): Eukaryota > Viridiplantae > Streptophyta > Magnoliopsida > Caryophyllales > Portulacaceae > Portulaca > Portulaca oleracea. The sequence goes on from CM055869.1 coordinate 40,126,744, forward strand.
CCAAAAAGAACCGTTATGAGCATCTTACAACTCTTAACTCAAACAATTGCCAATCTTAGAAGTTTTTGATTCCTTACACCTCATGTAGAGTTTAATCCCATTTGAAAGCGTTTTAAACAGTTCTAATCGATCCCGGACGACCCAAAAGACTCACACCCGAGCTTACAAAACAGCGAAACGAACAAAGGAAAGGAAAGAGTTGCCCCTCCCCGCATTTGGTCGCCCTTGGCTTGGTGAGGGCCGCAGGTGATGCAAGGAAGAGCCCCTCACTTTATTAACACTTCAAACTTTTTCTTCTTTTTAATGTCGGTATTAGCCTTATTTTCGGGAATTGGACGGCCCATATAAGGGGTATACCCTCCCAACACGGTCTTTTCAATTTGCCTCTCCATCGCAAAGCGATATAGGAGGAGGGTTAAGGGGCATCCGTGCCGTACCAATCGCCAGGGCGTGTAGGTTGGCTAAGTGTATGGTGGTTGATGTCGTAAAGCCGACACGCCCCACTTAGTCAAATTATTTAATTTTGCTGCTATTTTCTGACTTTTGCTTTGGCTTTTGCTTTTTCTCTTTTTTTCTTTTTCTTTTTGGAAAACAAGCTCGGATATGAACCCCTAGAATCTCCCAGTTTCAACCAGAACATAAAAAAAAGAAATGGAATCTCACTAGACACTTGATGAAAAGAATCTAATTAAGGTAGGTCATGACAATCACCCAAGTTAGGGTCGAAAATGCTCAGACCGGTTTCTTTCAAAGAAGATTAAGAATGGCTTCCTGATTTCAACAACGAAATCCAAGAAACAAAGCAAAAACAAAAACAAAACGAAAAACGAAAACTTTCAAGGTTTTTCACTCCCTTTTTTCTCCTTTTCACACAAAATTTTTCAAACTTTTCGACACAAACTACGAAAAACGAAAACAAAGACTCAAAACTAGGTGATCTACCCATGACAAATGGAAGTATCACCCCCCACTTCCACACAAAATTTCACAATGTCCCCATTGTGAGAAGAAGGGTGTCACAAATAAGGTAGAAAACCTAAAAACACACAACAAACACATAACAAACAATAATTGGTGGCGACTCGAGCCCACACGGCTCCAACAACAATAATATCCCAACATTCACACTCAAGGGGTTCGCCACCCAAAAAGAAAATCAAGCATGCATCATGGATCATCGATATATTCACATAAAGAGAGGGTGGAAAGAAGTTACCTCGAAGTCTTCAATCAAGCATATTCAATCCACGATCCAAGGAACATCACACCAAGGTTAGAAATAAACAAGAAAAGCATACTATGTGTGATGGTTCACATGCAAGATCAAAAGGAAAAACAAACTATACAAGACACTAAGGACTAATGAACTAAGAAAACAAACTAAAATATTTACAAAACGACTCTTTTTTTTTTCTTTTCTTAGACTCGAATACCGGAATACATACTACCCTCCCACTCCAACACAAAGAGGTTGTCGTGTCCTCAAAATGGAAACAAAAGTAGGTAAGCAAGCACCCCAAAATAAAAGAAAATGACATACACAAAAAGAAAATAAAAGAAGAAAAGAAAGACCAACTCACTAATTATACAAGAAGGGTGAGGAAGGATATTACCTCAAAGGTATCTTATCTCTCACCTCAAGATATCGGGCATCATGTCAGAACCATTCAACGCCCGGAGTAACAAATCATGCATCCTCTCATGCATCTCAGAATGGTGATGGTAAGAGCACACTCGCAATAGCACATAAACAAACATTAGTGCCTTTAACAATTTATCAAATGCCTTAGAAAAGTCATAGAACTGATGAAATTCATGAATATACAAGACTTTTCTAGGCGCGGTGAAATGAGACATGACAAATGGATCCTCCCATTGACTCGTAAATGGAGATTGGGTATACAAATCAACAGGAGGGAACAATACAACACATTCCTGAATATGCTCATGCGAATACTTGGATGCCAACAATGGTTCAAACTCAATATCCATGCAATTTTCATCAAACACAGATTCCAAATCACAACTTTCATCCAAATAATCATAATCGTCAATAGGTGATAAGGAAAACAGAGGGTTAGACCACATCATAACACTCCCAACATCACAACAAACAAGCACATCTTCATCTTCTTCAATATCAGACTCACAAGAAGAACTATCAACATCAAAAGACAAAGGTGCATCATCCAAATCAACATCAAAAGTGAAAGTGGAAGGTTCAGGGTCATAACTCATAGTGAATGACTCATAAAGCATGTCATCATCAAAAGCATCATTGTCAACAACCAAGTTCAAACAATCATGATCATTCCCCAAAGAATTATGCTCATCATCACAAGTATGCACATAAATAGGCTCACATACAAGGGTAGCTAATGCCTCACTAATGCAATGATCCTCAATGAAAGTGAACAAATCGGTATCAAGCACACATTCAATCACAACAGATTCAATTTCACCCTTAACAAGATCATGCTCAATTGCATCACAAGCATAATGGCATTCGATAAACTCAACTTTTTCTTCACACAAAGGCATGGACAAGGGTGTGGACAATGGTTCGTCATCTAGCATGTTTTCAACAAATTCTACATCATCACATACAGAATCATCATGTTCCTCATGCTCACTAGGTGAGGCTAGAGCTAAGGAATTACTAAGTAGTCCAAGGCATGGTCGGTTATAATAGTCATCATCCTCATCATACACAGCAGAATCAACATGCATTTGAGGACTCAAAGACGATGAATGACATATTTCAACATTCGAATCAACCATTTGTGAAGAAGGAGTTACTACCCTTTGATTACTCTCATGGACAAATTCACGCATATACTCATTCATGTTCGCACATAATTTTTCTACTTCTGCCTTGAAGGAAACCACTGTAGCTTGCAAACAAGAAATTGAACTATGATACGGCGAATCACACAAGGAGCACACGGAAGGAGACTCAACATCGACACTTTGGGAAAGATCATAACAATTTCCCACATATCCCCCATCATAAGATTGATCATCAACATACACGGGGTATTCACATGATTGTTCAGTTTCGGTCCCAAAGGGTGGTGCATAAGGAGGTTGGAAGCTAGGACTAACATTTTGTTGCTCAAATTCATAGGAATCCCTAGACAACCATTCAAGTAACTCCCATGCTGGTTCTTCTCCTAAACTAGAAAACCCGTAATAATCTAAAAGGTTTCGGGTCTCATAATTCACACCCTCACTAACAATTCCCAACAAATTCAATGTATCATAAAAAATGCCATACAATTCACATTGAGCACGATAATCATGTAATCTAGCAAAATACCTCCAAAATATTTCATGCTCAAATTGAGGGAATTGGGGACTATCCATAACTCTCTTTTTTTTCTATTTTTTTTCTTTTCTTTTCTCACTTTTTTTTTTCGATTTTTTATCGCTACATTTTTTCTAGCATAATCTAGAAAGCAATAAACTATGTACACACAAACCAATAGCCTAATCTACCAAATAACGCCATCCCCGGCAACGGCGCCATTGTTCGTTTGTAATTTTTGTGGTTTTATAAGTTAAGGTTGTCGGTCCACAGGGATGGGTGTTAGGCTTGATTAAGGATAATCGGTTTGTGTAAAGGGGTTTTTCTCAATGCGGAAAGCAATAAATTATGTAAATGAAGCAATAAACTAATCTAGACAAGATAATAATAAAGAAAGCAATTAAAATCATGAAATCAAATAAAGCAATTAAAGCAAGGAATGGAAATCTAGAATGAACAATGAAATTAGAGACAAGAAATTATACCTTTGATGATTAATCTTCAATAAACCTTCAATCTACACTTGAATTTCCCCCGAACAAACAAGAAATTGTGGTTTGGATTACCAAGAATCCCCCAAATTCTCACTAGTAAGTAGAATTGGAGTTCCTTGACCCTCCTCCCCACTAAAAATGGAGTTGATTATGGCTAACACTATAAAGCTTGGAAAACAAGTCAACAATGGAGATTAGAGAGGAGAGAGAGAGAGAGAGAAAGAGAAAACTTGTAAAACACTTCAATGAAGACAAGAGAGAGCTTGAGAGAGATTGAGAAAGTTGAATACAAATGCTAGAAATCAAAGAAAGCTTGAAGAACAATGAAGAACAATTGAAAACTTGAAGAACAATTAAGAGAGATTAAAGCAAATAAAGGAAAGCAATTAAATCTAATTCTACTCCTAAACTACCTAAGCTAATTGATAATTTAGATTAATACAAGTGGGTATTTATAGAAGAAGGAAAAATACAACCCAAAACCCTAGGACAAATCGCAACACGCGCGTCTGCAGACAGAGTGGCTCGGGCGAGCCAGCGTTCTGGCTGGTGTTTTTGTTGCCCCAGAAGCCTGGCTCGGGCGAGCCAGCAGATGGCTCGGGCGAGCAAGCGTTTTGGGCAGTTTTTCCCTGCCGACTTCAAACGCGTATAACTTCTTCATTCGAACTCCGTTTTAAGCCCGTAAGACATCGATGGAAAGCTCTCGGTGTGTACTTTAAGCTCCCAAAATTTCATATCCATCGGAGTTGTAACGATGGCGTTATGACCCAAAGGGTGAAGGCACACGTATTTCAAACCTTTGAGTTTGTACCGTTCCCCTGTTTTGCGCCAATCTTGATATGGAATTTCCGGCTTGGGTTTCGCCTCGGCTCTTGGCTCGGGTTGACTTGATTTGACTTGGCTCTCGGCTCGGGTTGACTTGGTTTGACTCGGGAAATAGCTTGGGATTCCCTAAAAACCTTCAATTAAGCCCAAACTTCTTCTAACTCCTTATTTTCCTACAAAACACTAAATCATTATATCTAATATATAAATAGGGGTTAAAACAAGGAAATATACCCTATAAAAGAGAAGAATTTCGGCTCGGAACGAGGCCGAACACTTGCACTGCGCTTTACCGCCATTTTATGAGATTATAAGTGTTTATCATGTATGAATGTAAGTAGTATGTATCTACTATAAGATAAGTGGCATATTGTATGCATGTTTGACTATGTGAACGATCATTTATTTTGGAAGCATGATGTTTACTTAAGTTTATGTGTTATAAAACTGGATGAACATTGCTCCATTTGTTTGACTCTCATAGTCTATTAATCAAGTTTACATGTTTGATATGTAGGATTCAATCAAGTTTGCTACAAAGGGAAATGCATATGACTCTCATATACATTTGTTTGATCCATCCTTAAGTGGTTTATGGATTAATATTATGAGTAAGATTGGCATACGGGACAAATAGTTATGAGTTCCATGGTCTAATATTTATGAAGTGGATCTAATAATGTATAAGGAAACATGACCCTAATTAGAATAACGTTTGATCATATAAGTAAAGGTCATATAACTATATGATAATCATTCAAGATTGATTGAGGTTCTTTCTCGCCTAGCCAAGGTTAAGGTATGTAATAAGTTCTATTACATATGGTATTCAAGTTTATGATATTCAAGCTTTATAGCAAATGGTTGAAAGTGTAATGTTTTAAGTTACACATAAGATGGAATCTAATTTCCATGAAACTTAAGTGTTTCTTCAAGTTTAATTTGGAAGAGATCTTTTCCATGGAAAATCAAATACCATTTTGATTTATACAAAGACTATAACTATGAAATTCAAAGTTATTTGGACATAGTTATTCAAAGAACATGAAAATCAAATGTTAATTTGATTTACAAGGTTTTAAGGCGATAAGTTTTAACTATGAAATCCAAAAGTTATTTGGATATAGTTATGCGAAGAACATGGAAAATCAAATGTTAATTTGATTTATAAGGTTGTTCTAAGGTATAAGTAGTGGCTATGTAATCCAAGGTACTTGGATAAAGACATAGTGATAAGGAAAAGAATGCGAAAAATCAAAAGAAATTTTGATCTTATAAGCATTTATTTCAAGGTAACTATACAAGTAGTCCAACATCTTGGACAAGGTTATAGTAATCTCTTTATAAGCATTATGAGGATTATGTATGTTATTTGGGTAATGTAATAATCAAGATTTGAGTTCATAAGGTTTTGGCGTTATAAAAGAATGTATAGTTCAAAGGTTTGTCGCCAACTAAAGCATTCATTTTTGTAAGTTCAAATATGAACTCAATATTTAAAGTTTACCAAAGCTTATAATGCGATGGTTTAGTCGTATTATGACAAGGGGAAATGTATTTCTTACCTAATCCTATAGTGTGATGGTGTTATCATAACTATGATAAAGGGAAATCCTATAGTGTGATGGTGTAGTCACAACTATGATAAAGGGAAGAAATGTTAAGTTTAAGAGATGATCATGACAAGTAAGGTCATGGAAAGATATGCATTTATCAAGTGATATTAGTTAAAGAGGGCGCTCAAAAGTATCATGATCAAAATTCTTACAAGGTTACAAGATCATCTAGTGATCCTTAATAAGGGGATGGGAGTAAAGCCCACTTATAAATTGTCAACGACGAAGCTCCAACTCACACATAACATATGTGGTGAAGTCTTGAGTTCAATGGTCTATGATATTATAGGATTTTGATAACTTTTTTCATAATCTCTATCTTTTCTATGACTCATCCCAAGATCAAGTGATGCTCAAGGACAGTAATGTTCAGGAGGTTTGATTCTATGACTCATTAACAGACTTTGAATCAATGAGATGGGGAGCTGTATTATGGGAGTGTAAAGGTCTGCCTATGTGAGGACGTGAAGTGGGCCGCTTCGAATAGACTAGGGTTAGGCTTGATTGTTCTTGCGGAGGGTATGGGACACATGGCCGGTTTGAAATAGTGTCTTTGTTTTAAGCAAGGTTTTGGGTTGTGTGTGTTATGTAACCAATTAGTCAAGTAAGGATGTAAAGTTCAAAGCTTGTATACTTATGCATCCAGACTAATTGAAATTATGTACACTAAGTGAAAGTTCAAGTTAAAAGGCACTTTCATGACACATAACAACTCCTTGATTTCTCGGGTGTTGAATCTTTCAAGAAGTTTCCATGTATGGCGGAGGTAATTTTACCTAAATGAGGGATCCCCGGCAATTTCATGTGGTACTCTTGAAATGACGCGGGATTGTTGGAACATTTCAAGAGTTAAGAGGCATAAAGTAAAAGTTATAAGCATAGGATCGATCAGGAAATAAACTTAATAAGAAAAAGGGGCATAACACGGATCATGGCTAGCATGACACGACCCATGTTGGTATCAAGAGAGCACAAAAATTGTGCACTAGATCAACACGGACCGTGTTGATCTAACACAGACCGTGTTGAGGTCAACACGGATCGTGTTGATCCAACACGAGTCGGATCGTGTTGATCCAACACGAGTCGTGTCGATCCAATACGAGTTGTGTTGAAGTCCAGTCAGGACTGATTTGAAATCCCATGATATATGCCTCGGGGTTAATTACAATAGAGCTGATTTTTTGATATTATTTGAGTGACAAATCAATCATGATTTCTCATCAATGATGTTGAAACATATCGCAAGAGTTATGCTCTATGGTTATGGCAAGTTTGACCCTCTTAATGGCTCCAAAGTTCACTATAAAAGGTGGATGAATTGCTTATTCATCCACACCCTCAATCATCAACTTTTATGTTTTAGAGAGTTTCAACACACTCTTTTAAGGTGTTGAACTGCAGCAACATTCTTGAGAGTCCTTTGGGAAATCTTGTAACTTTGTTTACAAGAAGTTAGGTTTTACCCTTGAGTCTTTTCACGGTCTAATGAATAAGCCTTAAGGGGAGACGGACTTGCCCTCGACTCCCAGCCACCCAAGTGATCCCCCATCTTCCATGTGACTGTGTTTCTCCATCTTTTTTTCCAACAAGTTCATTGATAAACGATATAATTGGGTAACAATTATCGAGCAAATGACTGATTAAATGCGTTAAGTAGGTGTTTAGGGTTTAGGATTTAACATGCCTGATTAAACGGGTTAAGTTGGTGTTTTTTCGTGTCGAAAATCCTTACCTGAACCTAACTCATTTAGTTAAACAAGAAAACCCATTTAATTAAATCGGATTAAAATTTCTACCTAAACCCGCTTAATATCGTGTTCGGTTCAGGTCGGTAATCGTGTCGCGTTAGCTTTTCCCAACCCTATTCAATGTTGGAAGGAATTTGAAAGATTTTATATTATAATTCAACTAATTGTAAGAGTCGGAGAGAATTGGAAAAATCTAATAACATCTAGAACCAGTTGGAAGGAATTGATATCAAAAAGTTGGAAGAAGTTGATAAACGGTGAAAGAGTTGGAAAGATATTGTAAAATTCGGAAGGAGTGGGAAGTTAAAATGCCAACCTAAAAGAAAATAAGCTCTAAATGTGAAAGGAATGTTAAATGTATATTAAATTCACTTATTTTGATTTTTGTATTTTATAAACCTCTATTAATCTATATAATACTAATGACAAAGTTTGTGGGCCCCATGAAATAGTGAAAGGAGATTAAATTTAGGAGATTTGGCCAATGAAGATCAAGATAATTCTAAAACTTTTTCCAATTTCCATTTATCTATAAAATGTTAAAATTCCATTTTGTTATTCACCTTAAACAAAAGCACATTTGTCATTTGATAACCACCTTTTTCCATTTTAGTTTTATTCAATAATTTAAATTAGATATATAGAGACAGATTTTGATATCATTTCTATTTTATTATTCCCTTATATTTACTTAAATCAATACTAAATAATATTTCTCATATCAAATTTAAACATAAGATATTAAAACAAACAACCATCACTCATTATGTCAAATAATCACCGTCCAATTTTGAGTCATCAAATGGACAATAAATAACATTATATGTAAACTAATAGTATTTGTCAAAAACAGAAACCAACGCAATTTCAAGTCATTAATCAGAAGACGATGCTGAAATGCAAAAAAAAAAAAAAAAAAACTAAAGCCTTAAATGATCAAATTAGAAGTGTAGAATAGGAACCATGAATCCCAAATAAATGTAAATGAAAATAAAAAAAAATAATGAAGAAGAAAATGAAAAAAATAATGAAGAAATATACTATTCAACAAGTCGTAGATTGAGAAAAAATCTGGTGACATAAATCCAAAAACCACAACACAAATTCTGATCCTTGCCTTATTGAGTACAATATGAACAAAAGTACTAACAAAGTACTCAAAATTTTTCTATTTGATTTTTTAATAATTTACTATACTTGAATGTATATTTATATTTGGTTTAATTCTTTTTGCATCTTGTGCTTTCGAATTTGTATATTTTTACATCTTGCTCTTTCACATTGTTATTATCTCAATTGAATTGTTAGTCTCACGTGTTTTTTGCTTTTGTGTATTTTTTATTTGAACAATTTCGTTGGTATGTTTTTATTTGATTGATAATACCATTCATGTTCGTTCTTTTTAATTTATATCCTATTTGTATATAGTTTAATTTTTTTTATTTTCTATCAAAATAATTAATTTATCATATACCGTGCATCGCACTGATGTAGGGCTAGTAAAAGTTAAAAATAATATGCTTTCCTAATTTGTTATGGATGTAGAATACAATTACAGATATATGAACTTTGCAGCAAACGTTAAGTTGACTTTTCAATTTTTTTGAACATTTTGTCCGACCTTTAAGATTTTCCTCCCCCAATTTCCTTTGTTATAATCTCAAAAGCTATCGTATTGCTAAACTACATGTATACCAATCTTTGTAAGATTCACTTATCTCACATCTTGCAAAATTTAGTTTTATTTTGATTATTAGTTTGAGTTTTAGGCTTATGTGTGTAATTAAGAATTAATAAGGTTATTTGACAAAAATGTGTTAATTAATTTGGTAGGGTTGGCCTGGATTGTACTAGGAGATTAAGGAGGTGCCTTTTGACCTTGTCTAGATATTTAGGTGTCCAATTTGGAGTCTTGGGTTGGATTGATTAGAGTTAGGGTCGGAAATACCAAATAATACGTAACCGGGTTCAGGACAGATTTGCTGTGTCGCGTTAGAAGATTCACCATTAATTGTTTATTCGGGTTTTAACCTAATCGTTTGGTTTGAGAGTTCCCTAGGATGTTAGCTTTCATAGGAATTTTATGGATCGACCTTTTGAGGTGTATAATTCGAGTTATGACCCAATTACCAGACCTAGGTAAGAATTGAATTAGTTTGGATGTTGGTTGTATTTGGGACCATTAGAGTGTGTTTTAGGTCTCAGGGTCAACATGAGAGTTTTAGCAACCATCTCGAGGTTTCCAGAAAATCTAGAACCAGGTCCATAGGGTGTCAGGAAGTCAAGTTACGACCTTTGTAACGCAAGTGAAGTAATTTGCTCAGTTTTTAATTGTGTTAAATATGTTGTTGCTTGGAAAATGTTGTTTAATTGTAACGTGTTGATTATTTGAGATATGTTGAGTAGCTTTAATATGTTAATCATGAATGATGGGAACCCTATAATGTTCCTAGGAGAAGGTTAGGTAGAAGGTAGTTCATACTAACTCCGAAGGAGGCATATTAATTATAGAATATTATTCTATTTTTAGGCACAATCTAGACTGTTTTAGTGAGCTCAAGTGTGTTCATTGAAGCGAAGTAAAGTGAAGTGAAGATATCCAGGTAATGTTTATGCCCTAATCCCCATTGGGATGCTCTTTTATTTGTTTTGTGGTTTTGATATATTTTTTGAAGCATGCCTTGTGAAATTAGACTGTTTGATTTGGATGTCTGTGTTTCATTTTCTGAGTTGAGTAAAATGTGAAAGTCTTTTAAACTCTTAGCTTTATTATGTAAGTTTTGGAAAATCTGGGTTCGGTTTTCTTTAACAGTTTGACGATCAAGATTCATAAGATATTAATAATCAAAGTGAAACCATAAGCGGGTTGCGAGTAACGATCCAAAGACCAGGATATATATGTTCCTGTAGGTGAGTTATCAAGAGATCGGGGGAGTCCCTGATATGTTTCTAAGGATTTGTTCCATGTTCTGATTCTGAGATTGTGATTGTGATATTCTGGGGATAGGCAAATCCCGCTTGCATAATTAAATTCTGATATGTTTCTTGAAAGGAGGATTATCTTATCTAATGTTTGATTTTGAGACTAAAAATCAGTTGAAATTTTTGAACGTTGTGATTTTTGAGTATATAGATTATATGATTATTTTCTGAGTTATATTATTTCTAAACTCTGTTATTTCTGAGTTGTGACTCAAATGAGTTGCGAAAAGGTTTGACCTGTTTACTTCTCCCCTTGAATGGATTGAAATGAATTTTAACTTGTTTTGACAATTGGGGGTAGACATTATTGAGTCCGCGTCATGTTTTTAAATGTTTTATTTTCAAGTGAAGAATTTTACGAGGGGAATATGAACTAGTAGTGAGGACGATTGTTTAGAGTTTTTCTTTGAATAAAGAGTTTAGTTATTAAGTGTGATCTGACTTGAAATCGTTATTAGTTTTCTTTATGTTGTCCAAGAATGATGTTTTAGTTATTACTACCTCCTTTCCAAATTATGTGTCACTTTTGACATTATTTTAAAAATAAAAAATAACTTACACTCTACATTAATTTACCTCATTGGAAATGTGGAAATATCAAATAAAATAATGAATAAAAAAAGAAAAATGGTGAATAAATAGAAAAATGGAAGAAAAAAGATGTAATTAATACGATTAATTTGATAAATTAGTAATTAATATGTTATTGGAATTAAAGTGATAGATATTATGGGAGAAAAAGTTAGTTAAAGTGACAGATAATATGGGAAGGAAGGAGTAAATTGAAGTTAGTAGTTTGTTTTGTTAATCGCTATTCTTGCCTTGCATCTCTTCGGAGGTACAACAGTAACGCCCAATTAAAAAGAAAAAAAAATGAAACTTCCGCTCTTAAAGTTAGTCAACGTTAGACTTTGACTGTTAAATCAATAGTTAAATTTTCGTAGCATTATAGTTAACTTTCCAGAACAGCGCTTTCCATTTTATTCGCATATGTAGCGCCCAAACTGTCTTCCACATGCTTTGTTCCTGATGTGAGATCTTCAAGGCAGAATTTCGTTCCCAACCTTCCTATTACTTGTAGTACCCAAATTTGACTGTAAAAGCCATATCCTTCATCACCAACAAAATGTCTTACATATCTTCTTCATCTTGGTTTCTAATAGGGTATTCTAGAATTCTTCTGATTTTATCCCAGCTGAAAGTTTCTCGGATCAATATGGTGTTCCGAGATCTCTACTCTTTGATTCTCCCATCTGGCTCTCTAAGCCTCCTATTTCAGTTGGATTCGATTTCCAACCCAATTATCTTCAAGAATTAAGGTCCCTCTGCTGTTTCCAACCCTCTTCCCAATTCTTGACTTGACAATTGCTACTGCAATGCAAAGACCTTTCCACCCAGTGAACCCTCCCTTCGCAAACTCCCCTTTTTAACATCAATGTGAGTGATATTTGTACCTTGCTTTATAAACTCTGCTTAGCACAAGACCAAGGTTAGCCTGAAGCCTCCAGGCCTGCTTTTCCAGTAAAGCATTGTTCATCCATTCTATCTTTTGAAGCCCCATTCCACCCATTCCTTTCGGTTTAAACAGCAGATCCCTTGAGACCTAGTGTTTTGAGTTATTTCCAGCCCCATTCCACCAAAAGAAGTTCACGATCAGACCGTCAATTTTATTTGCCAAAGTGGTAAGAATTTTGTATACAGATAGGATGTGTTGATTCAAAGCAGACAACACTGCATTGATAAGCACCATTCTACCTCCTGTGGAGAGCATATATGCCTTCCAACCGTTCAGTTGCTTGGTCATATTGTCGAGCAGAAAACCCAACTTAGGGGTTTTCTTTTTATCTAGAGTTGGAGGTACCCCTAGATATTTTTCAAACAACTCAACAACCTCAAAGCCAAATATAACTTTCAGTCCTTGCTTCTCCTCCTCAGATACATTCTTGGACAACATAATTTGAGATATGTTTATATTAATCACTTGTCCCCAAGCTCTACATAATTTATCTACACATCTTTGAGGTTAAGAACCCTGACCACTTCCACGTCAGTGAAGAACATAGAGTCATCTGCAAAGAATATGTGAATGATTTCCAGACTACCTCGTGCCACCTGAACTCCCTTTATGTTCTTAGCTTTTGCTTCCCTACTGAGCATGCTCCCTAGGACATCTAGGAAGAGGGTAAAAAGGTAGGGTGACAAGGGGTCCCCTTGTCTCAAACGAGCTTGCTGTGTGATGCACGGAGATGGGGTACCATTCACTTGAACTACATACTTAGCTGTTGTCACGCAATTCATAATCAAGGTAACCTAGATTTCAGGGAATCCGCATTTCCTTAGCACTTCATTCGAAAATTCCCAACTTATCTTATTGTAGGCCTTATTCATATCCACCTTTACTTTGGCCAACTTTGTCCCTTGCCTTTTCCCTATTACATAGCTTATATATAGTTGAACATAAGCACTCAATAGTAACACTTCACCCACTTATAAAGTACCTTCAAACACATACAATGACATGTGATCGGTTCCTAAGCAACAACTTTTTCTTTTGAGGAAAAGCAATCACTAAATCATTCATTAAAGAGGGTTTTGTCTTCCTAAATCGCCCTCAAGACTCTACCAAGACCCCCATCAGTCCACACTTTTGTGTGGTTACAAGCTACATCAACTTTTGCAGCCTCATGCGCTGCTTTATTTATCTGTCTCATAACAAAAGAAAAAAATACATCATCAGAACCAGCACTATATTTAAGACAATCCCTGACTAGCATACTAACCAGGCCTCTTTTTGTTTTTTTCCTTCTTCAAGCAGTTTACCACACCCTATGAATCCATTTCCAACATTGCTTTTCTCACTCCCAGTGAGCTAGCTATTTGGAGTCCAAATCACGTTGCAGCTGCTTCCGCTACTTTCGCATCCCATTCAGCCTTTACTTTAGTACAAGCAATTGCCAGGCACACACCATCTTCATCTCTCAGTACTGCTCCTAGTGATCGGTAGTGGAGCGGTTCCCGATGCGCGGTGGATTAAATAATAGACTTAGCTTGAGTAGTTCTTGGAGTGAAGATGAGAGAAGTCCACTTGAGGATCCATAATCAATAGAATAGAGGGAGAATGAAGCACACTTCAAACAACCATGCTTGAATCATCACAATATTAACCATGAACTTGATTAATAATCAAATCAACCAAGACATGAACCTTGAACAACAAAGGGATTGGATATGATTTTGGATAAAGGAGAATCCACCACCAAAACCTAACACCCCACCATGACCATCATAAAGGAAACATCCACCAAATGATCAATAAAGGAATGACTAGAAACACCACCAAAAGATTGGATAAAGTAATCTAGATTTTGGGAGAAAACTTAGGGAAACCCTAACCAAAGCAATAGCATGTTCATAATCATCAAAAGCTGCCTAGAAAAGGGTGCTAAGCAACGTATTTATACTAAACAGGAAATTAGGTTAAAAACAGAACAAAATTATGAAACAACACGTTCGTCGCAGAAGCTAGGCGCGGGCGAGCCACAGGGTGGCGCGGGCGAGTCAGCTCCCTGTCCGCCATGGCCTATCGCTGGCCAAGAGGGGTCGCGGGCGCGACGTCTGTCTGACTCGGGCGTGTGTTCTGGCGACTCGGTCGCGGCCACCATCTGTTGCAGGTGTCGCGGGCGCGACCTCTGCGGCGGTAGGTGCGGGCGTGGCTCTGGGCGACTGGTCGAGCCATTCTTTGTTCGCCGCTCATTCTGCCTCAACTTTTCAGGTCCTTGGGTACTTCCGAGCCTTGACATTCTTCATTCCCGGGATGACCCAGCCCAGTGCCAAGGCCTCCGGGTCGAAAACAAGTCCCGAGCCGTTCCAAGTTCCAACATCGGTTGATTCGTCGTAACCACGATATCTTGATACTCACCACCCCATCCTTCGAGAATGTATATCGATTCTTGAAAATAAACGGGTGAGTGGTTTTAGTGTGGGAACGCCAGGTCGGGACTTCCCCTTTCTTGTCATTTTCCACCTACCTGGCTAAGGTAGCTCGGGCCCGAACCCGATACGGTTAAGGTATTGTGGTATTATGAGAGACGCATCGATATTGATTTTGACCATATTTGCGGCCTAAAGTGTTCCACTGTTGCGGTCGATGTTCAATCGGTCCACTTCCCTTCTTCCTCTCCTCTCTTTTTAACGAATTGGCC
Organism: Portulaca oleracea; assembly: GCA_029582165.1. NCBI lineage: Eukaryota > Viridiplantae > Streptophyta > Magnoliopsida > Caryophyllales > Portulacaceae > Portulaca > Portulaca oleracea. The sequence goes on from CM055869.1 coordinate 40,141,921, forward strand.
CATCCATCCATTACTGTTTGGATTATTTGGTTTACCGACCATTTTTTTCGGCTGAACTTCCACTTATTTTGAGCATTCCAAATCTGCCACATTAAATGTATGAATAGGCCTCTAACCTCCTCGTTTGTTGCTTGAAAGACCTCATGGCACAATCCCCCTAAGTCATGCGTAATTCGATTTGAGATCTCAATTCTCAGGGGGATTCTTCATCCAGATTTCATTCGCCACATTACAGTCATGCAGTAGGTGTGTGGTAGTTTCGTATGCGTCTCCGCACATTGGGAAAAATACATCCACCTCCATCCCCTTTTTCACGAGATTTGCCCGCGTGGGAATTCTATCCTAAGCTTCTCTCCACACGAAACCCATTGCTCTTGGTAGTGCTTTTGCTCTCCAAAATCTGGTCTAGCGACCATCTCTATCTGAAGACGGTCCCGGGACATCCGTTGTGTATTTTTGCTTTTGGAGCTGCTGCGCCAGGGTGTATGCACTCTTCACTTCAAATTCCCCATTTTTTGAACTCAACCACTACAGGGAGTCCTCCTCTTCGAAGATGCTCAAAGGGATTTATAGTATCTCCTGCGCTTGTTCAGCACTGAAAATATGTCGAATTCGAGCTTCATCCCACTGTTTGTTTCATGGTTGATTAAAACAACCACTTTAGCATCTTCAGGGAGTATTTGCAGTTCGGTATCAACCTGGTTTGTGTGGGGTTTTGACAGCCACTTATCCTTCCATATGCGAATCGATTTTCCATTACCTAGTGTTCATCTTGTTCCTTATAGTAAAAGGAATCTTTCTTTCAATATACTCCTCTACGCAAAGCTTGGTTGAAATCCCACATTAGCCTCCCAAAAAGAGGTTTTTGGATAATATCTGGCTTTGATTATCCGGGCTACAAGAGACTGTTGGTTAGAGACCAATTTCCACCCTTGTTTTGCTAAGAGGGCCAGATTGAAATTATGCATTCTCCGGAAGCCCATGTCCCAACTCTTCTTTATGTTGCAAAGACAATCCCACGAAATCCACATCATACTTCGACCATCCTCTTTCATCCCCCACCAGAATCGTCTGTAAAGTTTCTCTAGGTCCTCATAGATGGTTTTTGAAATTTCAAAACATTCATCATGTAGTTTGGGATGGCTTGAATCACCGCCTTTATCAACACTTCTCTTCCCGCTCGCGAGAAGGTTCTCTCCTTCCAACCTTTTGATTGTTTCCAGGCTCAGTCAATGAAGGTTTGGAAAATAGCTCTCGTTGATCTTCCCATGATTATGGGTAGACCAAGATAGCTTTGCGGTGCCTCTACGACCTTAAAATGTAATCTCCCTCGGATTGTTGCATTTCGTTGCTCACATTTTGGCTAAAAGAGTCTTCCGATTTATCAACAATCACTACCTGCCCAGATAGTTGCTCGTATTTTTGGAGAATTCTGCCCACCTCCTTCGTTTCTTCTATAGTTGCCCTTGTGAATAACAAGTTGTCATCGGTGAAAAAGAGGTGTGTCACGGTCGGTGCTCCATGAAAAATTTTCACGCCATGAGTTGCTCGTCTCCTCTCTACATCCACAATCAAGGCCGACAAAAATTTAGAGCACCATATAAAAAAGTAGGGTGACAGTGGATCACCTTGTCTAAGTCCTTGTTGAGGCTTGAACCATGTCGTGGGTTTTCCGTTCATTAGAACTGCAAACAATACAGATGTAAAGCATCTCGTAATAACCTCTGTCCATTATTCATGGAAACCCATTCTTCTCATGACACGATCCATGAAAGCTAACTCCACCCGGTCATACACTTTACTCATATCAAGTTTTAGTGCAATATAACCCTTTCTACCCACTCTTTTCCCCTTCTTCAAAAAATGGAAATGTTCGAAAGCAATGAGCACATTGTCCATCATTAGGCGCCCAAGGATAAACGCACTTTGGGCTTCAAGGATGATTTCGGGGAGGATATTTTTGAGCCTATTTACAATCCCCTTGGAGACGATTTTATATATTGTGTTGCACAAACTAATAGGCCTAAACTCTTTTGGGCTCTTGATCGCTTTCAGTTTCGGAATTAGGGCTATGTATGTCTGATTAAACTCATCCGCCTTTTCCCCGTGATTCAAAATTTCCAAGACAATTCTAGTCACATCGTTACCAATTATATGCCAATAAGATTGAAAGAATAGGCCTAGCATACCGTCAAGTCCGGGGGATTTAATCGGGTGCATATGTTGCAGTGCATGATATATCTTCTCCCTGGTGAAAGGTTTAGTCAAGCTTTGGTTCATTTCTTTAGTGATGCATGGTACCATCACTTCATCTATCTCCGCAAGATCTCCCAGCTTTCTATCTATTTGTTGCATACAATTCATGATATATTCAATAAAGGTCGGGTCAACAACATGAGTAAAAGAGTCGGAAACATGAGTAGATGATTCAAATTGATCAAAAGGGGAGGGGACATGCATAGGAATTGACAGAGGAGAGGAAGGAGTACTCACATATGGATCTTCACAGCCCATTTCCCTTGGTTGATCCACAAATGGAGATTGAGTATGTAAATCGTTACAAGGGGGAGGGGGAAAAACATTCAAACCTCTAGCATGGTGAGTACATGGATTATCAAAATAATAACCCTCAGAGTGACAAACCTCTACAAAATCACGAGTATTCCGAATCAACAAATTTAGTACTACCCAAGCCTCATCATCATTTTCCATATTAAAACCAAAATTATCTAGTAGACAATGAGTTATAAAATTCTCTCCTTCATCAGTAACAACCAACACTTCCCGATCACTAAAATCATATCCAAGAGGAGCCAAATAAGCAAGATAATCTTCTAATCAATCATAATAATCACAAAATAATTATTGCTCATTTTGAGGGAAGCTAAAACATGCCATTTTGTTATTCATATTTTTAGATTTTTTTTTAGAACCTAAAGGGAAAACTCAAGAATTAACTAAAAGGTTAAAAGGCGCAACTCCCCGGCAACGACGCCATTTTGTGTAATAGTGGTTTTGTGGACCTCGGTTTTGTCCTTCTCTCTCAGGGAGCTGGCGGCCTTGGTCATAGAAACTAGGTCAATGGTTGGGATGAGATTGCTAAGGTAAGGATAATGGTTTGAAGAGGGTCACAATGCAAGAAATAAAACTAAGGTCGGTCAAGAAATGGAAAATGGGCTTCGGAGGCTTTTCGGGATGCAAACGGGGATGAGGAAATAGGTTTTTGCAACAAGAGAGCAAGAAGGAAGAAAATCAAGTGGCAATTCCGTTAGAAAATACCCACCGTGCTTCCTCTTTCGAGGATAGTCCGGATTAACTTCCCCAAAGTCCACCAACGGACCCGGAGAGTTAATGAAACGGAATTTCCTAGTTAGCCTCGATTCACTTCCGTGAGTAGACTACTAACTATCCCAATTCCAACCTTCCAATACAAGTGTTGGATGTATTTGGGAGCTTTCAAACCCCAATACATCCGACTTGAGGGAAGGAAAGGAGTGGGAAACTGATTTCCCAACTAAATACTCACTAATATTGCTAACCCAAACCTAATCACCCATTCACACCCTTAATTACCACCTAAACTATAGGGTTTCTAGCCAGTAATCATGATAAAAACTGTGCTAATAACATCCAAACCAAACCTAAACATGATTACAAACATTAAACAACCATAAACAAACAAAATAATCACAATAGCAAGCAAAGAAATTAAAGAACAAGCAAAGTAATTAGCAAAGTAATTAATGAAAGAGTTAAGGGAAGAGAATACTTATCAAAATGCTGTAGATGAACAAAGGAAAGCAATAAAAAGATGATCCAACAATCTCTCAATTGTTTGAATCCCCAAATCTTCAAATATTACAAACCCTAGAATAAATCTCTCACTAATCTCTCTCTAAAATCCACTAATTACAAAGCTGGAAATTGTCCAAGTCTATCTAGAGTCAAATCCACCAAAAATCGCAGCCTAGGAGCTATTTATACCAGTGAAAAACAGTTGGCCGAAACGCGGCGTTTCAAGCCCGAAAAATCCCACAGCAGCAGGGGGGTCGCGGGCGCGACCATCGAAGAAGTGCAGGCGATTTCTCCCTTCAAGAGACCGTAGGTACGATCCCCTAATACCGCAGCTGCGGTCTTGCTCAGCCAGCCTACCTCTTTTCGTCCCTTTGTTTCTTCCTTCTTTCCAAGGCATGTAACACCCGATCCGAGCGTCGTAGCGGGTGTTACCTCACTAATTGACACCAAAGGTGAGTAAAGTAGTCCCGAGTCAACTCCGCCTCGACTTTCGGTCTGGCTCGACTCGGGAAATCACCAAAAAATGCTCTAAAATAGCACTTTTTGCTACGTTATGAGTAAAAACTCCAAAACCTACAAAATAACCAAAAACGTATTAAAAGTTATAAAATTAAACCACGAAATGAGTTAAAAGCTTAAGAATTAAGGCGCTATTTAAACACAAAATTGGGTCTAAACACCCCCCACACTTAACCTTTTGCTCGTCCGAGCAAAACAAGACAAAAACAAATAAGAAAACTAAACACCAACTCCTCTGTCGTGGGAGGAAACGAGTGCATTTAGCGTATGCACCAAGCCCTTTGAACCCCCCGACAGCCCGGGTGGACGAGATGGACTCGTGAGGGTTTGTAGGGCCCACAAAAGCCAAAGAAAAAGGAGAGAGGGAAAGTGAAAACAAAACCGAAGAAAAACAAAGGAAAGAGAAAAAAAAGCTTTGCTTCAAAGGATCATGCAACCTTAATTAAGAAAACGTTATTAAGCCTCCAAAAGGAACCGTTATGAGCATCTCACAAGCACCCATCCCGAGCAAAAGTCAATCTTAAAGATTTTCGACCCCCTATACCTTATACCAAGCAAAACCCCATGTACAAATGTGCTAGTGGGTTCTAACCGAATCCAAAAGACTCCCAACACTCATGCCCGAGCTCAAAAACAACAAAACGAACAAGGAAAGATTTGCCCTTCCTCGCATTTGGTCACCGTTGGCTTGGTGAGGGCCGTAGGTGATGCAAGGAGAGGCCCCACACTTTATTAACACTTAAACTTTTCTTTTCCTTTTTTTTTTGGTTGGCTTCACCAACTAAATTGCTTTTTCTTTTTCTCTTTTTTTTTTTCCTTTTTAATGGTCGGTATTAGCCTTACTTTTGGGAATTGGACGGTCCAAAAATGGGGTTTACCCTCCCAACACAGTCTTTTCCATTCACCTCTCCGTCGCAAAGAGATATAGGAGAAGGTTTAAGGGGTATCCGTGCCGTACCACTGATACCGGGCCCGTGTAGGTTAGCTAAGTGTATGGTGGTTGATGTCATTTAGCGATACGTCCCACTTAATCCGGTTATTGTAGCTTTTTTTTTTTCTTTTTGAACTTTTTTTTTGCTTTTGCTAAAGAAGAAAAAAAAAAGAACAAGCTCAAACACAACCCCTAGACTCTTCCGGTTTCAACCAGAACGTGAAATAAATCAGGAACCTCGCTAAACATTCGATTAAGGGAATCTAATTAAATAAGTCATGACAACAAATCAAACTAAAGCCTATTATTGTTAATATTGGCTGCTTCCAAATGATTAACAAAGTCAATTAAACTACTATCTACACTATTATGGATAAGAACATCACCTAAAGAAAAACGAAACACTTTTGAGGTTTTTCACAACTTTTTCTCTTTTCTCTTTCATTTTTCACAACCTTTTCCACTTTTTTTTAAAAAATTTCTTAGTACTTTTTCACTTCAAATTTTTAGCACTTTTTCACCTTTATTTTTTCCCTACTACTTTTCTAAGAAAGAAAAGCAACAGAAGAGAACCTAAAAAGAACTAGGTGAGCTACCCCAAACATGAAGATCTCCCCCCTCCCCATACTTAAAATGCAACAATGTCCTCATTGTGGAAAGGGTGTCTCATGAAGGGTAGTAAAACTATAAAAACCATATATACAAACACCTAGCACATAGAAAAGGGGTGGCGCCCCGAGCCCACACGGCTCCAACAACAAAGAAATCCCAACATAAAGCATACCAAGGGGTGCGCCACCGAAAAGTAAAATCCAAGCATGCAAAAAGAAAATGAACTAAACAAACAAAAATAAAGAAATAATTACAAAAAGAGAAAGGGTGGAACAAGGTTACCATAAAGTCTTCAATAAAAGTAAGAAAGCACTTGGTCAACCTCGATTACCAACGGAGCATCTGCTGCTCCTTATTCTTCAAGATTCGAGCCTTCAAGATGGGAAGAGTTCAACGCATGTAGGAGAAGGTCATGCATCCTCGAATGCATTTCAGAACCATGAATGTATAAGAACACAAAAATCAATGAGTCATAATAGGTAAGTGTTCTCAACATTTTATCAAAAGCCTTAGAAAAATCACTAGAATGATGAAATAAGTGAAGGAGCATGATTTTTTTAGGCGAGTCTTCTAGGTAAACATGATATGCGTCAAGGAGGGGATCGTACCCTCTAAAGGTACCTAAAGACTCAAGGCATGCATGGTTGGATGAGGGAGTGATAATCAATGAATGAATGGGGATAACATGATTGGGAGAGGAGGATACATCATCACATTCAAAGCACATAGAAGGGTTGTCAACTTCCTCAACAAAATCATCACAAACAAGTCCCAACCCAAGATTATCATCTAATTCATTGTCCTTATCACATGTATGCAAAGAAAAAGTAGGACTACTCTCCAAGGCAACACTCTCAAGATCGCATAAGGTTTCATCATTATCAACATCAAGGGTGAAAGTGAAGCACTCAGGTTCATAATCCATATAAAATGATTTATAATCACACACATATGCATTATGAGAGATAGTTTCTACATCATGAGAATGAGGCACACAAGTCAAAGACGGAGAAAGAGAGTCACTATCACCATTTTCACACAAAGGGGGATCAACATGAATATTAGGGGTAATGGGGAAAAAGACTCAACTCTATTTTGAAGTACATTCCTCGGGAGAGGAAGGTCTTATGATGTGACCATACTCAGATATCATAGAAGCTATCGAATCAAGCCTTTCACCGAACTCACTTTGCTTTCTATCTATTTGTTACATACAATTCATGATATATTCAATATAGGTCGGGTAAACAACATGAGTAAAAGAGTCGGAAACATGAGTAGATGATTTAAATTGATCACAAGGGGAGGGGACATGCATAGGAATTGACAGAGGAAAGGAAGGAGTACTCACATATGGATCTTCATAGCCCATTTCCCTTGGTTGATCCACAAATGGAGATTGAGTATGTAAATCGTTACAAGGGGAAGGGGACAAACATTCAAACCATTAGCATAGTGAGTACATGGATTATCAAAATAATAACCCTCTGAATGACAAATCTCTAGAAAATCACGAGTATTCCGAATTACCAATTTAGTACTACCTAAGCCTTATCATCATTTTCCATATTAAAACAAAAATTATCTAGTAGACAACGAGTTATAAAATTCACTCCTTCATTAAACACTTCGCGATCACTAAAATCATATCCAAGAGGAGCCAAATTACTAAGATAATCTTCTAATCTATCATAATAATCACAAAATAATTCTTGCTTATTTTGAGGGAAGCTAAAACATGCCATTTCGTTATTCATATTTTTAGAATTTTTTTTAGAACCTAGAGGGAAAACTCAAGAATTAACAAAAGGTTAAAAGGATTAACTCCCCGACAACGGCGCCATTTTGTGTAATAGTGATTTTGTGGACCTCGATTTTGTCCTTCTCTCTCAGGGAGCTGGCGACCTTGGTCATAGAAACTAGGTCATAGAAACTAGGTCAATGGTCGGGATGAGATTGCTAAGGTAAGGATAACGGTTTGAAGAGGGTCACAACGCAAGAAATAATACTAAGGTCGGTCAAGAAATGGAAAATGGGCTTCGGAGGCTTTTCGGAATAGTCCGGATTAACTTCCGTTAGAAAATAGGTTTTGCAACAAGAGAGCAAGAAGGAAGAAAATCAAGTGCCAATTCCGTTAGAAAATACCCACCGAGCTTCCTCTTTCGAGGATAGTCCGGATTAACTTCGCCAAAGTCCACCGATGGACCCAGAGAGTTAATGAAACGGAATTTCCTAGTTAGCCTCTATTCACTTCCTTGAGTAGACTACTAACTATCCCAATTCCAACCTTCCAACACAAGTGTTGGATGTATTTGGGAGCTTTCGAACCCAAATATATCCCACTTGAGGGAAGGAAAGGAGTGGGAAACTGATTTCCCAACTAAATACTCACTAATATTGCTAACCCAAACCTAATCACCCATTCACACCCTTAATTATCCCCTAACCCATAGGGTTTTGTAACACCCCAACACCCATAAACACAAGATTACCATTAATTACTTGTAAACCCTATGAATAGCGCAGCGGAAAAACACGGGTTGAGGTATTACCGCCGTCCCACTAAGGATAAGGCACACACTCATCACCAACAGACTACCAACACAAACCATCAAATAAACTTACACTTAAACCCCATACATGACACTCACCCAAACATTGAAATAATACTTTAATACAACCATCAAAACACACATTAAACCTTCCAAGACATGATTTGGTCTTTAAACCCACGAAGACCATTGAGGTTCGGCCAACAACCACCATATAAAACTACCTTGCAAGGATGAAAGGAACTACTTCTGCTTGTCTTTGCCTTTGACTTGGGAGCTCGGACCGCCTAAAAACAAAACATTAAAACATTCGCAAATGAGTGGGGGAAACACTCAGTACACAAACCTCCAACACGTCAAACCGTTCGAAAACGGTTTTAATGTCGGCATTTAAATTCATTTTGAAAAAGGGAAAGGGGATCTTAAACATGAATAAACTGGATTGCCGCATAGATACATATGTGTAAATAAAAGAGATAAACTAGTAATAATTGAAAATGAGTGGTATCCCTTACGATCGATGCAAAGCATCTCACACACGCGCATGCCCAAACCGATATGGAGTTTGGATTGGGTGACTGCTAGGCAGTCGATACTGGCCAGGTCTATAACGCTCTGATGAGGAGCAACTAAAAGATGATGCTAGTACCTTTAAACTAGCTACAAGTACAATGGCGGGACCACTTAATGAAAATGGAAAGCATTAGATTATGACTTGAAGTATAAATAATAAGCATTGAAGAATATAAAGGTTGGACAATTTGCGTACCTTGGAAAGTAGGAAAACTTGGTGGCGTGCCTCGGGCTCGGGACGACTTGGGTGACTTGGGAACTATAATAGGAAGTGTAGAAATTGAGAACCATAAAATAAATTATATAACGCATCGTAAAAATTTTCATAAACTCATAATAATATTTATAACTTTAAATCCGAGGTAACATAAATTCAACCCATTTAGCCATCACCTTGCTCGAGACCTGTCATGCATAAATAAATAAATAATAGAAGTAACAACCGCAATAACCACAATAATAATATTCATGTCGTGAAAATAGAAAAAATTTTATTAGCGTATTTTAGCTAATTACCGTAATTAAGGTCTTAATTAGTACGGGTTTAGGGCGGGTCGTTACACCCTCCCCCCTAAAAAAAAGTTTCATCCCCGAAACTTGCTGTTGGATTAACCGTGAACGAAAAGCCTTAAAAGAGGTGTGGTTAGCTTGTACAATGGCCGTCATAAACATCTTGAAGTGGACTTGAATATTTGTCGTGGGTTCCATAAACATCGCGAATAGGTTGGAAAGAAGGTCACCTCTAGGTTCCCTCTACATTATATATATATAGCATGGACGCGAAGTTTTAATAGACTTAGCAAATTAATGCTCGTTAAAGTAAATAAAAGAAAATCAAGGCAAGGTCCGAGGCTCAACCAACTTGAACTTTATTCGATACTAGAGGAACTCTTGTCCCTTCTTAAGATCACCATGACCTTACTTAACTATGCATTGTGCTTACTATTCATTTGTATCATATAGATGCTTTAAAACATTTCAATATACACCAATATTAAGCACTTTGCACCTCATAGTCTCAAGAACACTTAGCAAGCTTCACCGGTACCAAACTATTAGATTACTTGCAATTTGTACTTAAACTTCCTTAGATTTTTCTACTAAAGCTCTATAAATTCTGGAGAAATTTTCGGTAGCACTTTCCCTATAAATTGGACTATCCCAAATTTTACATATCTTCAAACCAGCAAGGAAACTCATACACCATATATATATATCCACTTGGAGCTTCAAGCTCATCATCCAACTAACCAATTCACACATCCACAAAATCAGTCCATAAAGGACACATAAACCACACATAATATCCCAAACTTCACATACTCAAGTCATACTTCCCATGAACTTCTAATTTCCTAAACACTTCTTATAACTTCGCTCTGATACCACAACTGTAACACCTCAACCCGTGTTTTTCCACTGCGCTATTCACAGGTCTTACAAGTAATTAATGGTAATCTTGTGTTTATGGGTTTTGGGGTGTTATAGGTTTCTAGCCACTAATCATGATAAAAACTATGCTAACAACATCCAAACCAAACCTAAACATGATTTCTAACATCAAAAAACCCTAAACAAACGAAATAATCAAAGTAGCAAGCAAAGAAATTAAAGAACAAGCAAAGTAATAAGTAAAGTAATTAATGAAAGAGTTACGGGAAGAGAATACTAATCAAAATGTTGTAGATGAACAAAGGAAAGCAATAAAAAATGATCCAACAATCTCTCAATTGTTTGAATCCCCAAATCTTCAAATATCACAAACCCTAAAATCCACTAATCTCTCCCTAATCTCTCTCTAAAATCCACTAATTACATAGCTGGAAATTGTCCAAGTGTATCTAGAGTCGAATCCCCCAAAAATCGCAGCCTAGGAGCTATTTATACCAGTGAAAAACAGTTGGCCAAAACGCGCCGTTTCAAGCCCAAAGAATCGAACAACAGCAGGGGGGACGTGGGCGCGACCAGCCAAGAAGTGCAGGAGATTTCACCCTTCGAGAGTCCGTAGGTACGGTCCCCCAATACCGCAGCTGCGGTCTAGCTTGGCTAGCCTGCGGTAGCGAGCGCTACCCCAAGGGTGGCGGGAGCTACCCTACCTCTTTTCGTCCCTTTGTTTCTTCCTTATTTCCTAGGCATGTAACACCCGATCCGAGGGTCGTAGCGGGTGTTATCTCACTAATTGACCCCAAAGGTGAGGAAAGTGGTCCCGGGTCAACTCCGCCTCGGCTTTCGCTCCGGCTCAGCTCGGGAAATCACCAAAAAATGCTCTAAAATAACCCTTTTTGCTACGTTTTGAGTAAAAACTTCAAAACCTACAAAATAACCAAAAACGTATTAAAAGTTATAAAATTAAACCATGAAATAAGTTAAAAGCTTAAGAATTAAGGCGCTATTTAGACACAAAATTGGTTCTAAACACCACCCCACACTTAAACTTTTGCTCGTCCCGAGCAAAACAAGACAAAAACAAATAAGAAAACTAAACACCAACTCCTCTGTCGTGGGAGGAAACGAGTGCATTTAGCGTATTCACCAAGCCCTTTGAACTCCCCGGCAGCCCGGGTGGACGAGATGGACTCGTGAGGGTTTGTAGGGTTGTACCCACAAAAGCCAAAGAAAAAGGAGCGAGGGAAAGTGAAAACAGAACCGAAGAAAAACAAAGGAAAGAGAAACAAAAGCTTTGCTTCAAAGGATCATGCAACCTTAATTAAGAAAACGTTATTAAGCCTCCAAAAGGAACCGTTATGAGCATCTCACAAGCACCCATCCCGGGCAAAAGTCAATCTTAAAGATTTTCGACCCCCTACACCTTATGCCAAGCAAAACCCCATGTGCAAATGTGCTAGTGGGTTCTAACCATATCCAAAAGACTCTAAAGACTCATGCCCGAGCTCAAAAACAACAAAACGAACAAGGAAAGAGTTGCCCTTCCTCGCATTTGGTCGCCCTTAGCTTGGTGAGGGTCGAAGGTGATGCAAGGAGAGGCCCCACACTTTATTAACACTTAAACTTTTCTTTTTCTTTTTTTTTGGTAGGCTTCACCAACGAAATTGCTTTTTCTTTTTCTCTTTTTTTTTCTTTTTAAAGGTCGGTATTAGCCTTACTTTCGGGAATTGGACGGCCCAAAAATGGGGTTTACCCTCCCAACACAGTCTTTTCCATTCACCTCTCCGTCGCAAAGCGATATAGGAGAAGGTTTAAGGGGTATCCGTGCCGTACCACTGATACCGGGCCCGTGTAGGTTAGCTAAGTGTATGGTGGTTGATGTCATTCAGCGATACGTCCCACTTAATCCGGTTATTGTAGCTTTTTTTTTCTTTTTGAACTTTTTTTTGCTTTTGCTAAAGAAGAAAAAAAAAGAACAAGCTCAAACACAACCCCTAGAATCTCCCGGTTTCAACCAGAACGTGAAATAAATCAGGAACCTCGCTAAACATTCGATGAAGGGAATCTAATTAAATGAGTCATGACAACAATTTAAACTAAGGCCTATTATTGTAAATATTGGTCGCTTCCAAATGATTAACTAAGTCAATTAAACAACTATCTACACTATTATGGATAAGAATATCACCTAAAGAAAAACGAAACACTTTTGAGGTTTTTCACAACTTTTTCCCTTTTCTCTTTCATTTTTCACAACCTTTTCCACTTTTTTTTTTCAAATTTTTAGTACTTTTTCACTTCCAATTTTTAGCACTTTTTCACCTTTTTTTTTCCCTACTACTTTTCCAAGAAAGAAAAGCAACAAAAGAGAACCTAAAAAGAACTAGGTGAGCTACCCCAAACATGAAGATCTCCCCCTCACACTTAAAATGCCACAATGTCCTCATTGTGGAAAGGGTGTCTCATGAAGGGTAGTAAAACTATAAAAACCATATATACAAACACCTAGCACATAGAAAAGGGGTGGTGCCCCGAGCTCACACAGCTCCAACAACAAAGAAATCCCAACATAAAGCATACCAAGGGGTGCGCCACCGAAAAGTAAAAACCAAGCATGCAAAAAGAAAATAAACTAAACAAACAAAAATAAAGAAATAATTACAAAAAGAGAAAGGGTGGAACAAGGTTACCATAAAGTCATCAATAAAAGTAAGAAAGCACTTGGTCAACCTCGATTACCAACGGAGCATCAGCCGCTCCTTATTCTTTAAGATTCGAGCTTTCAAGATCGGAAGAGTTCAACGCCCGTAGGAGAAGGTCATGCATCCTCGAATGCATTTCAGAACCATGAATGTATGAGAACACAAAAATCAATGAGTCATAATAGGTTAGTGTTCTCAACAATTTATCAAAAGCCTTAGAAAAATCACTAGAATGATGAAATAAGTGAAGGAACATGATTTTTCTAGGCGAGTATTCTAGGTAAACATGATATGGGTCAAGGAGGGGATCATACCCTCTAAAGGTACCTAGAGACTCAAGGCATGTATGGTTGGATGAGGGAGTGATAATCAATGCATGAGTGGGGATAACATGATTGGGAGAGGAGGATACATCATGACATTCAAAGCACATAGAAGGGTTGTCAACTTCCTTAACAATATCATCACAAACAAGTCCCAACCAAGGATTATCATCTAATTCATTGTCCTTATCACATGTATGTTAAGAAAAAGTAGGACTAATCTCCAAGGCAACACTCTCAACACCGCATAAGGTTTCATCATTATCAACATAAAGGGTGAAAGTGAAGCACTCAGGTTCATAATCCATATAAAATGATTCATAATCACACACATATGCATCATGAGATAGAGTTTCTACATCATGAGAATGAGGCACACAAGTCAAAGACGGAGAAAGAGTATCGTTATCACCATTTTAACACAAAGGGGGTGTTAGGTTTTAGGTTATCTATTTCTTAAACAGATACAGATTAATTGGCGGAATATTATAACAGTTGTAACAATTAATCAATAACAACTGCAGAGGCTTTTGTAATTATACCTGATCGCTAATTCCTGCTGATGAAGAGGTTGACCTTCCAGATTCCAACGCTGAAACCCTCTACTGAAAGGTCCACGCAGCACTCCGAGAACCCGATTTCTAGATCGACCCGATCGAGACGGATCTCAATCTAAGATGTATGTGAAATTTGTTTCGGGAAACAGAGAATGTTTCCTGAAACTGAAACTGCAGACTGAAAGAGAGAGGAACTCAGGAAATCACCCTGGTATCTCTCTAAGAGTCTTAGGCAGTTGGTGTCGAATAATCTCTCCCCGAGACCCCTTTATATAGTGTTTAGAAAACCTAGGGAAAGGGTTCAAACACCCTAAAGGGCCGAATTAAAACAACTTCGCCTTTCAAGGCCCAACACGATCCGTGTTGGACTCCAGAAGATTCAATTATTCAGCCCATGGACACCATGGACCGTGGTGTCTCAACACGGACCGTGCTGGGTCAACACGACCCGTGTTGAACCCAATTCGATTCGTGTTGGGCTGATTTCTCACAGAAATCAATTTCTAACTTATCTAAACGTGATACAATATCATTTAGGTTACATACATTGTTCCAGGGCACTGACTTGTGTGACCCAATAGGACCAAATAATATAGTTGTAATTAAACATATTTAATTACTAATTATAGAGGTTTCTTGCAATACATATAATTATTATATTACTTTGGTTTAATCTCCGTGTACATCGAACATTGTCGGGACATTCCCAACAATCTCCCACTTGTCCCACAAGTGTTCGATTCCTTGAATTCCTATTTCACTTACTGTCTCATGTTCGGATAAGGTAAGCTGATGTCATCCTTATGTAAGGTCCGAAACGTTCCTCGATCTCCGAGTTTAGACTTTGAAAAAATAGACGATCAACTATTGATTCAACTGAGCTCGGCCAAGCATTTTCAGTCCAATCTCACCGAGTGGCCAACGAGACAACTGTCCCTAATAGGGAGGACAAAGCCATCTTGTTCAGACACACATTCTCACATGATCCAACTGTAACCCAGACACCGCCTTTATAGCCTACTATTACGAAAGGCGTTTGACGCACTCCAAAGTCACAGCAGACCATGTAGTCTATGTATTGAACTCAGGATTTAGGAATTTTAAGTAGTGAGAGCTCTTATGACATTCCTAACTTAAAGAGCTCCCACTGCGGGTCAGTTCGGTAGTTGTTCTCAACAATACCCATGTGATTGATTTATGATGTCATCACATCACTATGATCATGAAACTTCATCATCACCTCAATCCTACATGCTAATTGTGTTGATATTATCACTGCTCCTACGTGATAATACAATTAGGAACCAGGCCGACTGTCGACCAAGACTAGCGTTATCAAGTTCACTAATGGGGTTTCAAAAATCGGACCTCATCCAATTTCCCATTTTGAATGCACTAACGTTTTTGGACATTTACATAATTCTAAACCACAATTGAATTAAATTTTGGAATCTTATTCTTAATGATGAATCAACAAGGTCATAATTCATGAACAATTCATGTAAATTTGACTTGTTAATATTTCGGATGTGTTTAATAGCTATTGCCCATGCATGACTATCATACTATAACTACAACAGGGGTTTAGTACATAATACTTGCAATGAACCTCGTACATATACCATCTCACTAATGACATTTCATACGGGAAGATATTTCCAGAACACATGTTTGGATTCAGAGTGACCTTCAGTTCCTTTGCTTGAGTGATGGCTCCTATCAACAAGGCTCCATTTCTCTCGCAAGGCTAGAAACATCACCCAGTTCTAAAAAACGAACTTCACAATCCTAACAGTTTCTGCCACAACTTCTAAAGTCGTGTAATACTTGTCTTATTTTTAGAATTAACCGCATGTCATGTTAGGAACTTCTTCCAGTTCACCTCAATACCACTCAATACAGATCGTATAATTTTCTTTGACCTTTCAGATAATTATATTTCTCTGCATGAGTTTAGCATCAATGCAACTCTTCACACTTAGCTTTGATCAACCACTTTAGACTTAGGACACATCCTTAGTTTTGCTTATATATATATAATGTATATGTTATGTTGGGCTTTGAACATCTCATGGCATACATTAATCTCACGCTTGAAGCATGATTTATTTATTTCATCCTTAGAACTTCTGATTGTTTTGAGACAATCAAATTCCGTAAGGATATGCCATGATTTATGGAAATTAATCCATTCTCGGAGTGAGTTGAACTATTCAACACCTAGTTAACTTCGATTCAAACAATCAAAATCTTTAATCTATCATTATAGATCTTGTCTCCAAAAAAATTCTTAGCCCCACCAATCCTTCACTTTGAAAATTATTTCCAAGTCAACCTCAGTAGAAGCAATATTGGAATATTCTTCTCAGTAGGCAGTATGTCAATCACATACAATATCAGAAAACGCATTGCTCCCACTGAACTTCTTGTAAACACAATATTATCTTTGGCACTTCCCAGTATGTCAAAACTTTTTTTTTTTGATATCCTGGTCAAGAAAGTCAATGATTCCAACTCTTAGAAGCTTCCTTAAGACCACATATGATCTCTTGAAGTTTACAAGTATTCCAACAAAAGACAACTCAGTTGTGTCTAGTACACACCTTTCTTCAAAATCTAATTTTGAAGTCAGTCTTTATGTCCATCTTAATGAACCCATGTTTTGCCTTAAAACCCTCCTATGCCAGATGGCTCACACCTTCAGACAAATCAACCAAGTTCTAAACTTGGTTGAATACATGGGATCCATTTTAGACTTGGTTGCATGGAATCTTGATTTACTTAAAGTTTCTTTGATCTAGGTAGAGTCATTACTTTCTAAAAGTAACATGTCACGTTCATCCATAGAAGATCGATATCTTTGTGGCTGACGGAGTTGTTTACCTGACCTTGCTTGGAGTAATCTTCATGACACCTTCTCCTCAACGTTTTGAGAAACTTCAACTGCCTCAACCTTGTTCTTAATTTCCCCACCAATAGGAAAAAATTTGAACAAGGATCAAGTAGCGGAGTTTCAGGTGATGATTATAGTGTTTTGTGTCTCTCGAACTTTGGTAAGTTCAAAAACTCTCCCACTCTTTCTTTTAGAGAATAGCATATTCTCTAAGAAGAAAGCATTTTGAGACACAAACACTTTCCTCTAGAACAGTTTGTAGAAGTGATACTCCTTTTTTTCAGAAAATGGTTCAAGAACCTCTTTTCTCTAGTGCTTCAGATAATCTTTATTCAGTAATTAGAGTTATGGTTAACTGCATGTAACCCCAAAAGGGAATCAACAATGTTGACTCAACCATCATTGATCGCACCATGTCTAATAAGGTGTGATTCCTACTCTTAGATACGTCATTGAGATGTCCTATTCTTAGAGGAGAGAATCATGAAATAATTCCATATTCTCTGGAATGGTCAATGAAATCTTTGGCTCAAATACTCACCTCCTCAACCTAATTGAAGGGTTTTGATTTTCTTGCCAAGTTGGTTTTGTACTTCACTTTGAAACTCTTTGAACATTTTCAAAGGATTTGGACTTGTGGCGTATTATGTAGATATACCCATATCTACTAAAAAATCGTCACTGAAAGTGATGAAATAGTACAATAAACCTTCTTCTCGCACTAGTGCTCATAGGCCCGCATACATCAATATGTATGCATCCTAATAAGTCATTAGCTTGTTCACCAATTCCAATAAGAGGTGATTTTAGTCATCTTACTCATCAGACATGCTTTACAATCATTGAACTTTTCAAAGTTTAGGTTTTCCAAAATCCTGCACTATGTAGTTTCTGAATACATTTCTGATTAATATGACTTAAGCTTATAGTGCCAGAATTATGTTTCATTTGAGTCATTTGTTCAAACTCTTGGCTCAACCATTAGCATCCTTTCGATCTTATCTAGGTGCTCTTCATTGTTTCGCCAAGACTACTTCATTTTGGAAATCTTTAACCTATTTTAACACTCCAGCTTCAGATGAATCTCACAGACATGAATCACCATGTGTTATTTTATTCATCTTTGAAGATTTGAAGTAATCCATTTCTTGTACTTGTGCTCAATTGGACTACATCCATCCATATGCATGAGTGTTTGTTAGCACGTTCACCCTTTCTTGTAAAAGGTACAGTCATGCTTTGCAGACATCACATGTTTCAAAGTCTTATCATTCAAAATTCTATCACTGTGACGTTTCTAAATGCGCTCTCATTTGCATGACTTAATAGATAGATACAGGTTTTATGTTTGAACATGAGTTATTCCTTTTTAAACCTTTTTGTTTCGATGTATTGGGTGTGTTTATCCGAGATCCTCTTTCTCTCTTTCTAATTGAGAGTAAGAAATACTTATAATGAGAACATAGTATCACCTATAAATTTCTCTCATAAATCTTGAGGAAATGGATAAACAACCAACTCATCATAAGGAACTACAACTAATTGCATGTTCTTATTTGTAGGCTGACTCTCATCCTTCAAAGCACATCTACTTTGTTGTAGATTCTGCACATTTGCATAAATGCGAGTTTCACAGCTAGTATCTTATACTCAAAGTGGGTTTAATAAGGGTATTGTGTATCATATACGCATTTGCCTAGAATTTGAAATCATATCTCAAGTCTTTCTTATAGTTATTCACCCTCCTAATGTCATATATACATGATCTGGTTGTTAACCGGTTGCTGTCATTGGTTGGGTATGTACAACTATTTGTCCTTACCTTTCCTTTGCCTTCTTGTCTTTGATAGATTTCTTAAATTTTATTTTCCCTTTCACTAAAAGACTATCTTTGGTCGCCAATCTTTTGGCTAAAGGGGATCTGAGGTTTCTCATATTTTAAAATAGTCAAATTATTTCTAAACATGAGCGCTAACAATTGGCTCTTATCTAGTTCAACCGAGACTATCTGATTATTGGTTTCATATTTATCAACTCTAACTAGTTCGATGAACTTGATTTTGAGTTGGTAATATTGAAATCCTTCCTCTAATCTCCAAACATTTTGAAGTTAAAATTGTATGAATTCTATGACATTACATGTGTTCATTTGGCTTGATTGACCTCTCAATATTGATGCCTAGCTCAATGTTATATCAAAGACATGTTTCTTTTAATCGCCTTCAAGACAATCTTGCGATGGCAATGCCAATTAAGGTATTGGTGTTAATTGTTTTTTCTCTTTCTCAAGGAGAAAACAATATTTTATTAGTGGTGGATGTTTGAGTGAAAAGACATAAATAATTCTAGGAGACATGTTGGTTCATTTTAGTTATTATTCATCAAAAGAAATTAAACTAATTTAATTTCAAATCAAAACACTTTATAACTCTCACTTCTTGTTTTAATTTAACCAAGACCCACAAGACCCATGGGCTCAAGTGGACTTTGGCCCAACAAAACTCGAGCTCATGTTACCTTTGGTGGATCATCTTATGATCGATCATTCAAAATGACTCTTGGCAAGAAATTTGTATCGAATACAATATTTCTCTTCCTCTGCTCTTGGCCCAAAACTATTTTGATAGCTGTGAGAACCCCTCAAGGACATTGCCCTGACAATCGGATCTGTTTTGAATAAAAGCCAAAATTCATTTATCCAGAAAGCTGAAAGAGGCTGAAGGACATTTACGTCAAGGCGCCAATGGATAAGGACATTCACGCAGAAACAGCGCCAATGGATAAGGATGTTCACGGAGAAACAACGCCAATGGATAAGGACGTTCACGCAGAAACAGGGAAGTTTTCTGGAAAACTTATATCCACTGTTTCGGAAGTTTCAATATCCAACTTCTGGAAATCTCAAATCTACTTTCTATCTTATTTCTATCCAAACTAATTGATTGCAATTACTTGACTTGTAAGAACAATCAATCAAAGATTTAGGAAGAAGATTTGATCGCGAAATCCGGAAGACTCAAAGGAAAACAAATCGGAGCAAAAATGGAAGGAAGAACAAAGCACAAAGAAGGAAAGTATCAAGGGATCTCCAACGACTCTATGCTGCGACTATAAGAAGATAACCTGTTGATTGAAGAAAGTAACGATTCCACGGAAGAAATCGGGTGATACAAATCAGAAGAGAGCTTCTGTTTTGAAATCCTTCTTTGTGAGGAAGGTCGAATTCTGTGAGAGAATTCGTTCGAGTGAAATCAAATTCCTTAACGGATTTAGGAATTGGTTTGTGTTGTTACAATCGACTCCTAGACGGACTTAGGATCGATTTGAGTTTGCACCGAATCTGTGTGTGGTGTGTGAGTTTACCCAGAAACGTTGTTCGCAGTTTTAGGTTATTTGAAACCCTAAGGACATTGACCTTGGGCATTTCAGTCTCTGGTTCGCTATTCACTGCAAAGGCCATTCACTGTAAGCAGCTGAGAAGCTTCATTGCAAAGGCCCTTTACCGTAGACAATAAGAAGCGTCCATTGTAAGGCGCTTAGTTCTTTGTAATACCTAAGGTCCTTTACCTTAGGTTATCTTTCTGATCAGTGCAATAAAGGAGGTTATTCAGTTTATATATTTTGCCCTTTATTCATTCTATCTCTATTCTGTGTGAAGGAAGTTCTCAATCTGTTTAGACCGAGAACCTAACGTCCTTGTCAAGTTGTGATTTTTGCAGAAAAGTTCAGTAACCCTATTCACCCCCCCTCTAGGGTTCTTTCAATTGGTATCAGAGCTTGGTCCACTGAAGATTCAGAGACTAACCGCTCTGTGGTAAAGATCATGGCGGGGATCGAAGATGGTGATATAGGGCAAGGACGTTGCTTAAGCAGTCCTCCTTTATTCAGAGGATCAAACTTTGCACACTGGAAGAAGTGTATGAGGACATTCATCATGGATCAAGACTATGACCTTTGGGACAGAATTGAGAATGGAGACTTTGTTCCCATGATCACTGAAAGAGGAATCACGAAACCCAAAGATAGATCCAATTATTCTACCAGAGAAGCAGAAAAGACGAATAGAAATATTAAAGCTTTACATATCCTTTATCTGGACTTGATTCTAATGAGTTTGATTTTATCTCTGGTGTGATCTGACTAAACAGTGTGGGATACCTTAGTGACCACATATGAAGGAACGAGCCAAACTCAAAGAATAAGGCGCAACAATGATGTCAAGGACTATGAATCCTTCAAAATGAAGAATGGAGAATCCACAAGGACATGTACAAACGCTTTCACTCATAGTCAATAATCTCAAGTCCTTAGGGAAAACCTACTCCAATGAAGAAAAAGTTCACAAGGTCCTCAGATGCCTTACGAGAAAGAAATGGGAAACAAATGTCACTATAATAGAGGAAGTTCACAATGTGGAAACTCTCCAATTAGATGACCTCATTGGAAAACTTCTTGCTCATGTAATGCGTCTCCAGGAAGGGCAAAATGAAAAGGAAGACGTAGGCCATAAGGACATCTATTGTCCTAAAGACAACGATAAGGACCAGATCGTGGCCTTGATGGCCAAGGAACACAAGCAACCGTGCAAGAAAAGTCATACCTCCAGAGGACCTTCACGTATCAACCAAAGAGGTAGTGACTCATCAAATAATAGAACTAACTCACTCTGTTGTTTCTTTTGTGGTGACCCAGATCACTTGATCAAGAACTGCCCTTACCACAGAAAGAACAAAGAAAAGAAAAATCACATGGCCCTCATGGCCACTTGGAGTGATGATGAGGAGACCATTAGTCACTGCAGTATGAGAAAAGACACCAACGATACAGAGGAAGTTGGTGCAGCTAGCGATGATTACCAAGAAAGTGACGAGGATGAATCAAGGGAGGTAAAATTTGATGATCTCATCACTTACCCTAAAAAGCACTTGGGAAAATGTCTGTTAAAGTTTGCTGGAAGGGAGACCAAGCATTTAAACAGGATTAGGTCTCTAAAAGAAACCAACAAAGGCCTCAAGGAGCTCAATGAAAAATTGGAGAAATTGTGTGAAGGACTTACCTCCAAGGTCGACATTTTCAAAGCTGAAATACTAGATCTCAACGCCAACCTTGATGTCTATCACAAGTCTCTGACTGAGACAACCAAGCAACTAGAAAGAAAATGTCATCAAGGACATTGTGTCTCGCAAGATCAAGCTATCAAAACCAAGCAGCACAAGGACCTTAATGAGCAGTACCAAGGCCACAGATTTCACTCTAGGCACCAAGAACGACACAACTATCTTGGGGCAAGATATCAAGGTCATTTATCTCCTCCCAAGAGCAAATATGGTAAACCTTCCTACTTTAATCATTATCGTTCGAAAATTGTACAAGTTTGGGTTCCATAAGGAACAAGACTTTCGAACATGGTTATACTAGTAGTCAAGCACCTAACTTTAATGTCAATTATGGCTTGAGGAAGGGTGTCAAAAGTTTTTGCAGGTATAAGGAGAGTGGATACTTAAAGGAGCTTGAAGCACTCAAGGACATTACCTACATCAACAATAAGAACCCCTCAAGGACCTTGTCAGATCTAGGGTCAAGGACCTTGACAAATGGATCTCCTTAATTAGCAGTATCATTGATTATTTTTACGGCACATATTGAGGGGGAGTAGCCTCTCCTAGGACTAACAAGTTTGTTGAGTCGTGCAGATTATTGGAGATGATTACATTATTAAGGGGGAGCCCTCTAGACTTTTTGATAAAAGTCAAAAAGGGGGAGAAGTGGTGTAAATGAATTTTGCCTTTCATCAAAAAGGGGGAGATTGTGAGAACCCCTCAAGGACATTGCCCTGGCAATCGGATCTGTTTTGAATAAAAGCCAAAATTCATTTATCCAGAAAGCTGAAAGAGGCTGAAGGACATTTACGTCAAGGCGCCAATGGATAAGGACATTCACGCAGAAACAGCGCCAATGGATAAGGACGTTCTCGGAGAAACAACGCCAATGGGTAAGGACGTTCACGCAGAAACAGGGAAGTTTTCTGGAAAACTTATATCCACGCTTCGGCTTTCAATATCCAACTTCTGGAAATCTCAAATCTACTTTCCATCTTATTTCTATCCAAACTAATTGATTGCAATTACTTGACTTGTAGGAACAATCAATCAAAGATTTAGGAAGAAGATTTGATCGCGAAATCCGGAAGACTCAAAGGAAAACAAATCGAGCAAAATGTACGGAATAACAAAGCACGAAGAAGGAAAGTTTCAAGGGATCTCCAACGACTCTATGCTGCGACTATAAGAAGATAACCTGTTGATTAAAGAAAGTAACGATTCCACGGAAGAAATCGGGTGATACAAATCAGAAGAGAGCTTCTGTTTTGAAATCCTTCTTTGTGAGGAAGGTCGAATTCTGTGAGAGAATTCGTCGAGTGAAATCAAATTCCTTAACGGATTTAGGAATTGGTTTGTGTTGTTACAATCGACTCTAGACGCGGATTTAGGATCGATTTGAGTTTGCACCTTGTGTGTGGTGTGTGAGTTTACCGAAACTTTGTTCGCAGCTTTAGGTTCGATCAAAACCCTAAGGACATTGACCTTGGGCATTTCTACTGTTCGCTATTCACCGCAAAGGCCATTCATCGAAGTACCGAGAAGCTTCATTGCAAAGGCCCTTTACCGTAGGCAATAAGAAGCGTCCATTGTAAGGCGCTTAGTTCTTTATACCTAAGGTCCTTTACCTTAGGTTATCTTTCTGATCAGTGCAATAAAGGAGGTTATTCAGTTTATATATTTTGCCCTTTATTCATTCTATCTCTATTCTGTGTGAAGGAAGTTCTCAGTCTGTTTAGACCGAGAACCTAACGTCCTTGTCAAGTTGTGATTTGTGCAGAAAAGTTCAGTAACCCTATTCACCCCCCACCTCTAGGGTTCTTTCAATAGCCAATTTGAATTGACCTAACTCCCGCCCTACTTATTAATGATGGACAAATAATTCGCTTTGGCTTTCTTTATTTATCCATCTAAGTGGTGTTTCGATAGCTTGAGCAATAATTCAATTTTGAGAGTAGGTTTTATTATCCTAAGCATGCAATTCTAGGTGAACTCTTTCAAAAAGCATAAAAGGCATAATAAAACATGCAATAACAAATTTAAAGCATAAATAAAACCCTAGTATGGCTACCTAGACTTAATCAACTAATTTAACTAAGCTTTGACAGTCTTTAAGAAAATACTTCTTCAGTCTTACAACTTCATTGGATGTCACCAATTATAACAAATTTACAAATTGAACCTCACAATTGAGTCCTTACATGAATTAAAATAAACTTAACTGAAATTTAAATTTAAAATTTAATTAAAAAAACGATATGCAGGCCGTATTTCACCCAACCCGGTACGTAGACCGATAAAACCGACTATCTACGGCCATACTAGAAGCACATGCAAACGTGTAATATTGCAATAATTATATCAAATATAACACATGCTTAAATAACAAATTATAAAGGCATATATATAATGGCAATATAACACATAAGGAAATAAATACTAAATAAAATTTCCTAAAAGGTTTGCATGATTAATATAATAAACAAAATCCAAATTTTTTCTTAGTTACCTAAACAGATTTAGGATTTTATACCTATACATACAAAATACTTGACTTTCCTAAAATCAAGGAGTCTAAAAGATACTATATCTTTCAAAGATATTGTAAGTTTCCTAAACTTTACAAAATAATAGATTTTATGTGCATTATCTGATTTAATAGTGATAGGATTTAATAATTCATTTCTAAAATTAATTACAAACCCTAACGCACACGAATTCACCAAAATTGCTGGCAACATGATCCGTGTTGGATCAACACGGTCCGTGTTGCTTCCCAATTTTGGTTAATTTCGTGAATGAAAACTTAAATAAAATTATCATAACTTATCGAATTAAAAGATTTCATATCACAGTGTTATCTAATAACCCAATATGAATATTTTCTAGAATTTTAACAATTTCTAAAAGATTGTAAAAATTTAAGGAATTAAACTTTTTAATTTTCCGTTTAAGAGGAAAATAAATAATAATAGTTCGATAAGTTTAAAAAACAAATTTTATAATTTTCCCATGTAGTAGGTTCATCCAATATGCTACTGTACAAATTTCAGATTTTTATCAAATTTCAAAAATTAGAATAAAATTCAGAAAATAAACAATTATACTTTTCTGTTAATCTGAAAATTAAAGGAAA
This sequence comes from Portulaca oleracea, assembly GCA_029582165.1. Classification (NCBI taxonomy): domain Eukaryota; kingdom Viridiplantae; phylum Streptophyta; class Magnoliopsida; order Caryophyllales; family Portulacaceae; genus Portulaca; species Portulaca oleracea. The sequence continues at coordinate 40,166,999 of CM055869.1, forward strand.
AATAGTAAACGATTTCGAAAATTCACGAAAAAGTTATCCACAACAGAATGGTTACCCAGTAACCTACTGTAAAATTTTCAGAAAATTTGCAAATTTCTATAAATATACAAAATTCATAAAAGAAACAAATTTATTTCTCTGAGATCTGAAAATCTAAATTAAAAAATATAATTTGACCGGATAAATTAACGGAAATTTTTTTTCCCTAAAAGTATGTTTACCCAGTAACCTACTGTAAAAATTTCAGAAGATTACAAATTTCTACAAATTTATCAAATTTATCAAATTAAACAAATTTTAATTCACTTCAGATCTGAAAACTTAATCAAAAATCCATTTTAATTGGGAAAAATCTACAAAAATTAAAGTTCAGAACACTTCCAGACACCTCCAGTAAAAATTTCAGAACTTTTCGAGTTCGTTTGATATTTTATTTCGATTTTTCATATTTATCGTAAATAAACTAAATCAGAAAATTAATTCTACAAAACCCTATTTTGCGAATTTAGACCTATTTCATGTATTGCCTACTATTTAACGATATTAAACATGATCGTTTCTAAAACATTCAAAATTAAATTGAGTTCATGCTATATTTAACAATTAAACAAACATAAAATCGATTAATTAAAGGCAATAAGAAACAAATAATAAGAAAGCATGAAATTTTACAATAAAATCTCAGATTTATTATCATGAACATTAAAGATTAAAACTTTCATAAAGATTCAAAATTTTAGGCATAAATCTATTCTAGCATGTTCATAATATAATTCAACTATTGACAAAATTAATTATGAATACAAGTACAATACTTTAGCATGCAATTGGTGGCTCTGATACCCCTGTTAGGTTTTAGGTTATCTATTTCCTAAACAGATACAGATTAATTGGTGGAATATTATAACAGTTGTAAACAATTAATCAATAACAACTGTAGAGGCTTTAGTAATTATACCTGATCGTTAATTCCTGCTGATGAAGAGCTTGACCTTCCAGATTCCAATGCTGAAACCCTCTACTGAAAAGTCCACGCAAAACTCCGGGAACCCGATTGCTAGATCGACCCGATCGAGACGGATCTCAATCTAAGATGTATGTGAAATTTGTTTCGGGAAACAGAGAATGTTTCCTGAAACTAAAACTGCAAACTGAAAGAGAGAGGAACTCAGGAAATCACCCTGGTATCTCTCTAAGAGTCTTAGGCAGTTGGTGTCGAATAATCTCTCCCAGAGACCCCTTTATATAGTGTTTAGAAAACCTAGGGAAAGGGTTCAAAAACCCTAAAGGGCCGAATTAAAACAACGACGCCTTTCTGGGCCCAACACGGTCTGTGTTGGACTCCAGAAGGTTCAGTTATTTGACCCATGGAAACCACGGACCGTGGTGTCTCAACACGGACCGTGTTGGGTCAACGCGACCCATGTTGAACCCAATTCGGTCCGTGTTGGGCTGATTTCTCACAGAAATCAATTTCCAACTTTTCTAAACGTGATACAATATCATTTAGGTTACATACATTGTTCTAGGGCACTGACTTGTGTGACCCAGTAGAACCAAATAATATAGTTGTAATTAAACATATTTAATTACTAATTATAGAGGTCTCTAGCAAGACATATAATTACTATATTACTTTGGTTTAATCTCCGTGTACATCGAACATTGTCGGGACATTCCCAACAGGGGGATCAACATGAATATCAGGGGATAATGGGGAAAAAGACTCAACACTATTTGAAGTACATTCCTCGGGAGAGGAAGGTTTGATCATGTGAGCATACTCAGATATCACAGAAGCTATCGAATCAAGCCTTTCACCGAACTCACTTTGCTTTCTATCTATTTGTTGCATACAATTCATGATATATTCAATATAGGTCGGGTCAACAACATGAGTAAAAGAGTCGGAAACATGAGTAGATGATTCAAATCAATCACAAGAGGAGGGGATATACATAGGAATTGACAGAGGAGAGGAAGGAGTACTCACATATGGATCTTCATAGCCCATTTCCCTTGGTTGATCCACAAATGGAGATTGAGTATGTAAATCGTTACAAGGGGAAGGGGGACAAACATTCAAACCTCTAGCATGGTGAGTACATGGATTATCAAAATAATAACCCTTAGAATGACAAACCTCTACACAATCACGAGTATTCCGAATCAACCAATTTAGTACTACCCAAGCCTCATCATCATTTTCCATATTAAAACCAAAATTATCTAGTAGACAACGAGTTATAAAATTCACTCCTTCATTAATAACAACCAACACTTCCCGATCACTAAAATCATATCCAAGAGGAGCCAAATAAGCAAGATAATCTTCTAATCTATCATAATAATCACAAAATAATTCTTGCTCATTTTGAGGGAAGCTAAAACATGTCATTTCGTTATTCATATTTTTAGATTTTTTTTTGAACTTAGACGGAAAACTCAAGAATTAACTAAAAGGCTAAAAGGCGCAACTCCCCGGCAACGGCGCCATTTTGTGTAATAGTGGTTTTGTCCTTCTCTCTCAGGGAGCTGGCGGCCTTGGTCATAGAAACTAGGTCAATGGTCGGGATGAGATTGCTAAGGTAAGGATAACATTTGTAAGAGGGTCACAACACAAGAAATAAAACTAAGGTCGGTCAAGAAATGGAAAATGGACTTCAGAGGCTTTTCGGGATGCAAACGGGGATGAGGGAATAGGTTTTGCAATAAGAGAGCAAGAAGCAAGAAAATCAAGTGGCGATTCCGTTAGAAAATACCAACCGAGCTTCCTCTTTCGAGGATAGTTTGGATTAACTTCCTCAAAGTCCACTGGCGGACCCGGAGAGTTAATGAAACGGAATTTCCTAGTTAGCCTCTATTCACTTCCGTGAGTAGAGTGCTAACTATCCCAATTTCAACCTTCCAACACAAGTGTTGGATGTATTCGGGAGCTTTCGAACCCAAATACATCCCACTTGAGGGAAGGAAAGGAGTGGGAAACTGATTTCCCAACTAAATACTCACTAATATTACTAACCCAAACCTAATCACTGTAACGCCCCGGCCTCTCCCGGGCCGTGGACATTACCAATAATTGTTTCAAGGATCGCTGACTGGCCCCACAAATCACCACGAGTCTTTCCAGCGTGCTTCGTCCTCGCTCACACGCTGCCCGGGAAAACTTCCCAGGAGGTCACCCATCCTTGGACTACTCCCAGCCAAGCACGCTTAACTGAGGAGTTCCCAACGGATGAGCTACCATAAAAGAAGGTGCACCTTGGTGATATGAGTAGTCATTTCAATCCTTTTAAGCCACACTTTAATCACATACCCGGGGTATTACAATCACCCATTCACACCCTTAATTACCCCCTAACCCATAGGATTTCTAGCCACTAATCATGATAAAAACTATGCTAACAACATCCAAACCAAACCTAAACATGATTTCTAACATCAAACAACCATAAACAAGCAAAATAATCAAAATAACAAGCAAAGAAATTAAAGAACAAGCAAAGTAATTAGCAAAGTAATTAATGAAAGAGTTAAGGGAAGGGAGTACTTATCAAAATGTTGTAGATGAACAAATGAAAGCAATAAAAAGATGATCAACCAATCTCTCAATTGTTTGAATCCCCAAATCTTCAAATACCACAAACCCTAGAATAAATCTCTCACTAATCTCTCTCTAATCTCTCTCTGAAATCCACTAATTACAAAGCTGGAAATTGTCTAAGTCTATCTAGAGTCGAATCCCCTAAAAATCGCAGCTTAGGAGCTATTTATACCAGTGACAACAGATGGCCAAAACGCGCCGTTTCAAGCCCTAAGAATCGCACAGCAGCAGGGGTGGGCGCGACCACCCCCGTCGTGGGCGCGACCAGCGAAGAAGTGCAAGCGATTTCTCCCTTCGAGAGACCATATGTACGGTCCCCCAATACCGCAGCTGAGGTCTTGCTTGACCAGCCGGCGGTAGCGGGCGCTACCCCAAGGTTGGCGGGGGCTACCCTACCTCTTTTCATCCCTTTGTTTCTTCCTTCTTTCCAAGGCATGTAACAACCGATCCGAGGGTCGTAGCGGGTGTTACCTCACTAATTGACACCAAAGGTGAGGATAGTGGTCCCGGGTCAACTCCGCCTCGGCTTTCGGTCCGGCTCGTCACGGGAAATCACCAAAAAATGCTCTAAATTAGCCCTTTTTGCTACGTTTTGAGTAAAAACTCCAAAACCTACAAAATAACCAAAAACATATTAAAAGTTATAAAATTAAACCACGAAACGAGTTAAAAGCTTAAGAATTAAGGCGCTATTTAGACACAAAATTGGGTGTAAACAACCCCCCACACTTAAATATTTTCTCGTCCCGAGCAAAACAAGACAAAAACAAATAAGAAAACTAAACACCAACTCCTCCGTCGTGGGAGGAAACGAGTGCATTTAGCTTATGCACCAAGCCCTTTGAATCCCCCGGCAGCCCGGGTGGACGAGATGGATCCGTGAGGGTTTGTAGCGGTTGTACCCACAAAAGCCAAAGAAAAAGGAGAGAGGGAAAGTGAAAACAAAACCGAAGAAAAACAAAGGAAAGAGAAACAAAAGCTTCGCTTCAAAGGATCATGCAACCTTAATTAAGAAAACGTTATTAAGCCTCCAAAAGGAACTGTTATGAACATCTCACAAGCACCCATCCCGAGCAAAAGTCAATATTAAAGATTTTCGACCCCCTACACCTTATGCCAAGCAAAACCCCATGTGCAAATGTGCTAGTGGGTTCTAATCGAATCCAAAAGACTCCAAAGACTCATGCCCGAGCTCAAAAACAACAAAACGAACAAGGAAAGAGTTGCCCTTCCTCGCATTTGGTCGCGCTTGGCTTGGTGAGCGCCGCAGGTGATGCAAGGAGAGGCCCCACACTTTATTAACACTTAAAATTTTCTTTTTCTTTTTTTTTTTTGGTTGGCTTCACCAACGAAATTGCTTTTTCTTTTTCTCTTTTTTTTTCTTTTTAAAGGTCGGTATTAGCCTTACTTTCGGGAATTGGACGGCCCAAAAATGGGGTTTACCCTCCCAACATAGTCTTTTCCATTCACCTCTCCGTCACAAAGCAATATAGGAGGAGGTTTAAAGGGTATCCATGCCATACCACATATACCGGGCATGTGTAGGTTGGCTAAGTGTATGGTGGTTGATGTCATTCAGTGACACGTCCCACTTAATCCGGTTATTGTAGCTTTTTTTTTCTTTCTTTTTGAACTTTGCTTTTGCTTTTTCTAAACAGGAAAAAGAAGAACAAGCTCGGACGCAAACCCATAGAATCTCCCGATTTCAACCAGAACATGAAATAAATCAGGAACCTCGCTAAACATTCGATGAAGGGAATCTAATTAAATAAGTCATGACAACAATTCAAACTAAGGCCTATTATTGTAAATATTGGCCGCTTCCAAATGATTAACTAAGTCAATTAAACAACTATCTACACTATTATGGATAAGAACATCACCTAAAGAAAAACGAAAAACTTTTGAGGTTTTTCTCAACTTTTTCTCTTTTCTCTTTCATTTTTAAAACCTTTTTCACTTTTTTTTTCAAATTTTTAGCACTTTTTCACTTCAAATTTTTAGCACTTTTTCACTTTTTTTTTCCTACTACTTTTCCAAGAAAGAAAAGCAACAAAAGAGAACCTAAAAAGAACTAGGTGAGCTACCCCAAACATGAAGATCTCTCCCCCACACTTAAAATGCCACAATGTCCTCATTGTGGAAAGGGTGTCTCATGAAGGGTAGTAAAACTATAAAAACCATATATATACAAACACCTAACACATAGAAAAGGGGTGGCGCCCCGAGCCTACACGGCTTCAACAACAAAGAAATCCCAACATAAAGCATACCAAGGGGTGCGCCACCCAAAAGTAAAAACCAAGCATGCAAAAAGAAAATAAACTAAACAAACAAAAATAAAGAAATAATTACAAAAAGAGAAAGGGTGGAACGAGGTTATCATAAAGTCTTCAATAAAAGTAAGAAAGCACTTGGTCAACCTCGATTACCAACACAGCATCAGTCGCTCCTTATTCTAAAAGTTTTTATGAAAAGAGAAAGGATGGTTTTCTAAAAGTTTTTATGAAAAGGTTTTTTCCAAACTCCTTAGCCGTTCAACTAAGAAATTCAATTTTGAAATTTAGACAGGACGTAGGAGAACCTTTTTGGAAAGCTTTCGAACGATTTAAAAATTTACTGTCCCAATTCCCTCATCATGGTTTTGACTTGGTACGATTATGTCAGATCGTGTACGAGGGGGTCGACCATGATACTAGAGTCACACTAGAGTCAATGTGTCAGGGGGGGTTTTATGGATAAAACTGCTGATAAGGCTTGGGATTTCTTAGAAAGCATGTCTGAAAGGCCAATGCAATGGGGAACAACTAGAGGCGAGTCCTTAGGTGCTCAATTATCTAATTCTAGGTGGGGTGTACATGCCGTGAGTGAGAGTACTAGTTATGAGGCTAGGTTTGCTTCTCTTGAAAATATGATCAAAACCTTAGCTCAAACCAAATTAGCTGCTTCACAGTCCCAAACTTGTGCTCAGGTTAATTCTTGGGACCAAATTGCTGCTTTTGTTCCCCCATCGCATGTGTCATGTGCGTTGTGTCAAGGTGTGGACCATGTATGTCTGCTTGTCCCTTATACATTCAACAACTAGCCACTAGTACTGAAAATGTGAATGCTACGCATCATAATTATAGGCCTGACTAATACCAGCCTTACCAACACCAGGGGATGCGCAAGCACCCCCTCCTCTCTTATGGCTCTGAGAATTAGAATGTGTTGAGACCACCTAGTCAAGGAGGGGGTTTCCAAAGAAATCCTCCTCCTCAATTTCGACCTCAACCCCAGGGAGCTTACCAAGCTCCAAGAGGGCCACCTGTCCAATCCCAAATTGCCCAAAACGAACGCCCACCGGGGTATTCTAATGAGGATAGGCATGAGAGAGAAATTAGGAAATTAAAGAATGGCTTGAAAGAAGTTAAGGACTCTGTGAAAAGTGATATTGAGAAAGTGTTAAAACAAATGAATGATCAATTTTCTCAAATGATGTTAACTAATAAAGATAGGGGATCTTTTCCTGCACATCCTGAGGCAAACCCCAATGGGTAAGCTTCAGGTTTGTCACCTAGTGACCCTAGTTAGGTAAGAGGTTTGTATGCTGTTATTACTCTTCGTTCTGGGAAAGAGATAGATAATAAAGTGCAATTGAAATCTTTTGATGTAACTGTGACTTATGAATCTGTTGATGAGCTTGTTGATGATGAGTTAGAGGGAGGAAGGCCAACTGCTACAGTTTAGCCTCCTCGCACCAAAACCTTGTCCAAAACCAACCCTTTGACTAGTCCACCATTTCAAGGGGCCTACAAGCCCCCTCTACCTTATCCTTATAGGTTAAGGGGGAGTAAGGACCAAAAATTTCTGGACAAAATTTGGGAGACGTTTTCTCAGGTTAAGGTGAACATCCTTCTTTTAGATGATATTCAGCAGATCCCTCCATATTCCCGCTTCCTTAAGGAGCTTTGTACCACTACGAGGGCCACCCAAGTACCTAAGAAGGCTTTCTTAGCCTCGAATGTGATTTTCATACTGTCAAACCAGATGCCTATTACGTACAAAGACCCTGGATGCCCCTCTATCTCTATTGCCATAGGTGATAGTTTGATAGAAAGAGAATTGCTTGACCTAGGTGCTAGTGTGAATTTGTTACCTTTGCATGTGTATGAGATGCTTGGATTAGGGTAACTAAAGCCTACTAGGATGGTACTGCAATTGGCTGACAGGTCTACTAGAGTACCTAAGGGGGTAGTGGAGGATGTTCTGATTAAGGTTGGGGATTTTGTGTTTCCTGTTGACTTTGTAGTACTAGAAACTGCTAGAGTTTAGAGTACTAGAGGTGAGATCCCCGTTATTCTAGGCCGCCCTTTTCTTGCTCATTTTGATGCCTGGATTAACTGTAAAGATGGTAGAATGAAATTGGCCTTTGAGAATTTGACTATGGAATTGAACATTTTTAATCTACAAAAGTCACCCTTAGGTTTTGATGAGCATGAGCAGAGTACCCTTAATTGGGTTAGTGATTTTGTTGATAATAGTGAGCAACTTGACTGTGTTGATGTGTCCCTTGCTGATGAGTTGACTGCACTAGGAATTAATCTTGATGATTTGAATTCTTTGTGTGATTATGATGTGTTTGATGGTGATGTGCTATATGAATCTTTATTTGCATCTCAAACCACACCTGAGATAGTTGAGCCTGAACCACTTTAATCCACCACACTTAAGATGAAACCCCTCCCTTTTGAGCTAAAATATGTTTTTCTTGGCCCTAGTGAGACCTACCCAGTAATCATTGCTTCTGACTTAGGTAAGGACCAGGAAAACCAAGTAATTGAGGTTCTTAGAAAGAACAAGGGAGCCTTAGGGTGGACTTTAGGTGACATTAAGGGGATTAGCCCTTCCATTGTTCAACATCGAATCTTCCTAGAAGATGAAAATGCTTCCCATAGAGATCCCCTTAGGAGACTGAACCCACAGAAGAAAGAGGTAGTTAAGAAAGAGATTCTTAAGTGGCTAGACCATGATATTATCTACCCATCTCTGATAGCAAGTGGGTGAGTCTAGTCCATTCAGTCCCTAAGAAGGTTGGTTTGACTGTTGTTGAGAATGAATGAGGAGAGTTAATTCCTACCCGTGTCCCTTCTGGTTGGTGAGTCTACATTGATTATAGAAAACAGAACAAAGCCACTATGAAGGACCATTTTCCCCTCCCTTTCATGGATGAAATGCTTGAGAAACTTGCTGGGCATGATTATTACTATTTTCTAGATTGTTATTTTGGTTATACCCAAGTCTCTATTTCCCCTTGTGGCCAGGAAAAGACCACATTCACTTGTCATTTTGGCACCTTTGCTTTTTGAAGGATGCCTTTTGGCTTGTGTAATGCCCCTGCAACTTTCGAGAGGTGCATGATTTCGATATTTTCTGACTTAGTAGAGGAATGTGTGGAAATTTTTATGGATGATTGTTCTGTGTTTGGTACTTCTTTTGATGCTTGTTTTGCTAACCCCGAATCGCGTGCGAAGTCGATGTCAGGAAAAGAGTCTGACCCTTAACTGGGAAAAATGTCACTTTATGGTGAAAAAGGGAATTGTCCTAGGGCATGTGATTTCTAAGGATGGGATAGAGGTAGATAAGGCAAAGATTGACTTAGTTGAGAATTTGTCTCCTCCAAGTGCTGTAAAAGAAGTTCGTTCATTCTTAGGGCACGCTGGTTTTTACAGGCGATTTATAAAAGATTTTAGTAAAATTGCTAAGCCCTTGTCTTCACAATTAGCTAAAGAGGTACCTTTCCATTTTTCTGATGACTGTGTGAGGGCCTTTAATCAGCTTAAAGATGCCCTTATTTCTCCTCCTTTTCTCAAACCTCCCATCAGGGGAGAACCTTTTGAGATAATGTGTGATGCTTATGATTATGCTGTTGGTGTTGTGCTAAGACAGAGAATTGATAAGAAACCTGTTGTTATTCATTATGCTAGCCACACCTTGAATGATGCTCAACTGAATTACACTGTGACTGAAAAAGAATTTCTAGTTGTTGTGTATGCCTTTGAGAAATTAAGACCTTACTTGCTTGGTGCTAAAGTCATAGTTTATACTGATCATTCATCTATTAGGTATCTGATCGAAAAGAAAGATTCCAAACATAGGCTAGTTAGGTGGGTCTTGTTATTGCAAGAGTTTGACTGTGAAATTAGAGACAGGAAAGGAGCGGAGAATCCTGTAGCTGACCACCTATCAAGGATTGTGCCAGATACTGTGAACACCACCCCTATTGCTACTATGTTTCCTGATGAGCAACTCTTTAGTGTGGGAGTGGAACCTTGGTTTGCTGATATAGTAAATTTTAAGGTGACTGGAGAGATGCCTAGTGATTGGAATAAGCATGACAAGGACAGGTTTCTTCACATTGTGAAGAATTTTGTATGGGATGACCCTTATTTGTTTAAATATTGCCCTGACCAGATACTTAGGAGTTGTGTTCCTTATGGATTCATTATGGATGTCCTCTCTTTTTCCATGACCAACCTTGTGGGGGACATTATAGTGGAAAGAAAACTGCTTACAAAGTCTTACAAAGTATGTTTTACTGGCCTACTATTTTTAGAGATGCTCATGATTATACCTAACGGTGCCCTAGGTGCCAAAGTTTGGGAAAGATAACCAGGAGAGATATGATTCCCTTACAACCTAAGATTTTTGTTGATGTGTTTGATGTGTGGGGTATTGATTTTATAAGACCATTCCCTAACTCTTTTGTGAATGAATATATTCTCCCTGTTGTTGATTATATGTCTAAGTGGGTAAAGGCCATCCCAACTAAGAAAAAATGATGCTCAGGTAGTGACCAAGTTCCTTAGGGAATACATCTTTTCTAGATTTGGAATGCCTAGAGCCATTATTAGTGATCACAGAACCCACTTCAACAATAGATCCTTTGAGGCCTTAGTAAAGAGGTACTCACTTGTGCATAGGCTCACCACAGCTTACCATCCATAGTCTAATGGACAGGCGGAGTCTCCAATAGGCAAATTAAACAGATCTTAGAGAAAATCGTGTCTAGGAATAGGAAGGACTGGTATGTTAAGCTGATTGATGCCTTGTGGGCCTACCGAACGACCTATAAAACCCCCATTGGGATGTCACCCAATAGAGTTGTTTTTGGACGCCCTGCCACTTACCTGTCGAGCATGAACATAGAGCTTAGTGGGCTTTGAAAGCCCTCAATCTTGATCTGTTAGTAGCAGGTGAGGAGAGGAGACTGACATTTTGTGAGGAGTTAAGGAGAGAAGCTTATGAGAATGAGCGATTGAGTAAGGAGGTCTAAAATCTTAGACGATAAGATCATTCATAGAAAGACCTTCTTCCTGGGACAAAAGGTACTCCTTTATGATTCTCGGTTACACCTTTTTGCTGGAAAGTTAATATCTAGGTAGACTGGACCCTTTATTGTGACTCAGGTATTCCCTTGAGGAGTGGTTGAGATCAAGGACCCATCTAACAATTTTGTATGGAAAGTGAATGGGCACAGGTTGAAGCCCTTCTTAGAGTTTCCTGATACTGCTGACGTGGAATGTGTTACATTCCACAATCCACCTAGTGCTTGAAGGAAGGTAAGTTGAGATTCTTGTATATATTGTATACCTGACTCTCCTTTTCTTGATTTTTCTTTATTGCCTCTCCTAATTTTGCATAGTCAAGTGAGAAGGACTGAGTCTTTTGACAAGAATCCATCCAGGTAATTTCCTTCCTTATCTTTCTTTTACAGTTAGTGAGTTGGTTTTCTTTTCTTTTCTTTTCTTCTTTTGATTTCTGTTGGGTGCTTGTTTATCTCTATTTCTTATTCCAATGAGGACATTGTTGGCCTTTTTGTGTGGGAGTGGGGGTGGCATGCATGTCGGCGTGAGTTTTTCCTTTTCTTTTGTGTGCTCTTTCTTTTGTGTGGTGTCGCCTTATTCACAATGAGGACATTGTAGAGTTTTTGTGTAGGAGTGGGGTGGCACAAGTGTCTTACTAGTTTTGGAGAGAAACAATTTTAATTAACATTGAAATTAGGCGAAATTTTTATTAGTTTTTTCGGCTAGAGGTAGTTTATATGTATGGTTGTGTCGTTGATTGCTAGAATAGTGCAATTGCTTAGTTAGGAATAGTTAGTGAAAGCTTGATGGCTCTAGGCTTGACTGTTGCTTTTCCTAAACATAAGAACCTCACCTGTATTTGCAACCAAGTGGTATCCTTAGAAAATCACTTATAGGCGAGTTAAGGTGATGATTTTGGTTTAGTAGGAAAGTTTTAGCTTCTTGAATGAATATCCATCCTCTAAATAAAAAAAACTAAAAATAATTGGTTAAATAAAAAAACGTTAGTACACCTACACGGGTTTGTATGAGTGGTACATCGCTCTTACCCCTTAAGCACTTCGTTTATGTATGGAGTTGCCCGTGTTGGGAGGATAGACCCAATTTATGGGCCGAGCAATTCCCGAAAAGACTAACACCAAAAATTGTTGAATTAAGTGAATTGTTGGTTCACCTACACAGATCGGTGTGAGTGGTGCGACGCTCACGCCCCTTAAGAACCTTGTGTGTGAATGGAAAGGATCTATGTTTGGTGATGTATGCAAGGTCGCTAAGATCAGAGTGATGACCTCACAGACACCAAGCGGACACACACACACTGGAATCTAGGACTTCACAACAGAAAATCAGATGTATTCAACTCCGAAACAGGGGATAATCAATAAGAATCGAATGAATGATATGGGTGATCTGTGAAATATGTTCGGATGAGCAAGAACAACACAAATAACCTCCTCCAAGATAGAGCCCGATTCACCACACACCAAATAACATCAAATGGATCAAAATGGATAATGAGGGATGGGAAAACAGAAGATGAAAGATAGACTTGAGCTCAAGATGATACAGGCACACCACAGCTAGAACACAAGGGCAATGGACTCGATTACCTCAATGGATACAAGCGCACCACCATTGAAGTCACCAAGCTCTACACCCACCACAAGGATTGCCAAATCCTTGATACTGTAGTAGAATTAACCAAATTTGAGAGTTTAACGTCACTCACAAACAAGAGGCTCAATAAGGCACTCAAATCTCATATTTCATATATCAAAGTTGTTTTTTACAATGACCTTACAGTGGGTATATATAAGCCCAGCTAAGATATCTAATTAGGAGTTTCTTGAGCAAAAAGAAAACGTCCTAATCTTGCTTAATTAAAACCAATTACATCAAAATAAGATAAAATGTAACTAACTTATGAAGCTTCTAGAATAATAATAATGAGGGCTAATAAAAGCGTCAGACATGGCATCTTCATGAAGCTTCTAGAATAAATTGGAAGGCTCTAGAAACATCACACATGACGCTTTCTCATTTGGAGCAGCATTCCTCACCTGGGCAAGGCTGGATAATCACCTCACGAGTTGGAAGGACCTCAACAGCTCGAAAGTGATGTCTTCATAGAGGGCCTCAATGACAAACACCTCACTGAATTGGAAAGACCTCAACAACTCAAGAAGTGAAGTCAAAAAGGTGCAAATAGTCTTCCTCCAGTAAGGAATGTCCTTGGAGGTCCAAATTCTCAACAGACTCAATATGGAGGTCCTCATGCGCATCTTCATATTGCATAAAAGATTAATGACCTCCAATAAACAAAAGATGACGCAACCCAAGTGAACAGACCAAAAGGACCTTGCTGAAACACTAAAAGACAAGTTGATCCCGAATTAGGTCCTCATGCACGTACCCAAATTGCAATAGTTGTGCAGAATGCATACGACTTCCAAATGGATCAACCTTTGGCATTTAGGAAAGCTCAATGATAAACTTCCTTGACATCCAATGAGAAGAGAATCACAACCCAAGTTGAAAAGAACAATCAGCTCTAGATAAACGTCCTCAATAAGAACAACCGGCTCCAAACAAACGTCCTCAATGCATGTCCAAAACAAGATAGCTCTGTGGAACCCAAATGACTTTCGGACCATGTAATCCGGGACATTATGAACGACCTCCAAGGGATCAAATGTGAGTGAGGCCTCAATTCTGAAGTATTGAGACAGTAAAGATGGCCTCACATCAGGTGGATGACCTTTGATATAGTCAAGGACCTTCTGGGATTCATGGATGGCCTTAAAGCATGGCGACACCAAATGAGGTTGTGAGGATCTCCATCATTGGGAGAGTAGACCCCTTTTAAGGCCGCTCAATTCTCGAACAAACCGACATCAAAAAGAGAAGTTAAATGCAATAAGTGTGGAACAAATCTCTATGTAACCTGCGACCCTCACCAAGCCAAGGGCGACACCAAATAGGGTGAGAAACCACCATTAATTAATTAAATAATGAGCATGGGAGTTTGAGTAGTTATTTCTGTCCAATTGAGCCTTGACTTAAACAAAAACAAGCCAAAAAACACTGCACTTGAGCACGAGGAACCCATCTAGCTTATGCATGTGTGAGCTAAAAATTGTGAAGTCTAGTAACAGTCTTGCTTGTCGCCTTGATAGTGCTTATTGATTGTTCTGATTTGAGTGAATACATTGTTTGAGTAGTTAGCTTCGCAACCATGTCTGTGAACCTAGCTGCTTTGTGCTGATCCTTTTCTTGATTTCGCCTCTTATCTTTTCAAAGTGTTTCTCGTCCCTTTTTTTCTTTAGTTTTTAAGTTTTCTTTCTCTTCTCTTCTTTTCTTTTCTTTTTATTTTTCTTTTCCTTTGCTTTTGTGGGTATAGCGTCTATAAACCCTCACAAGACCTTCTCCGTCCACTTGGGCTGCCAAGGGGTTTAAAGGGCTTGTTGCATATGCTAAATGCAACCGTGATTCCTACAAAAGTGAGTTACGGTAGTTAGTTTCTTTTTCTTTTCGTTTTAGTTTGCTCGGGCGCAAGCAAACCCTTGTGTGGGAGTGTTGTTCGGTCTCATTTCGAGTCGAATTGATACCTTTTATAAGGTGTTTTGCTTGTTTTAGTCCCTTGAGTATGTACTAGTTATGATGATTTTGTGTTTTGTAGGTTAAATAAAAGAAAAGCGGAAAAAGGGAATCAAAGAGCTGAAAAATCAAACACCCGGAGCGTAACACTCGCGACACACTAGGTGACACCCGCGACATGCTTGTAGTGCCCGCTACAGTGGGTGTACTGCCCGCGACGAACAGAGCAAGTAACAACATTGAATCGACACAAACAGTGCCTACCACGGGCAAGCCGTGGCAAGCACCACGGACCGTGGTGGCTTTAGTTCGCGCCCAGCAAGATTCCGGGAAATTTGTAGCGCCTGCTATGCTGCGTGTGACACCCGCGACGATCGGGCAATTTTGGGAAATTAGATGCGGTGGCTGCTAGGGTTTTTGGGTGGGGGGAGTTTATTATTATTCTTTTCCCTAATTCTTTTCTATATAAAGTATAAACCATATTATATTTCATTAGTTAGATACTTTGTTTTTAGTTTAGACACTTAGTTTTTATCTTAGTTTTAATTAGGTTTTAGAATGAATTTTCTTAGTTTTCTTTTGCCTTCAATTGTAATTCAAACCTTTTTAGATTAATGCAAGTTATTCATTCTTATTGTTCTTGTTTTCTCTTTCATTTTCACTTAGTATAGTCCACACCAAAAATCCAATTTTTAGTGAAGAGGAGGATTAAGGTTCCTTGAATTCTCCCTTCAGGTGAGGATTCGAGCAGTCTTAGTAATACAAATCACGCTTTTTCTTGTTTGTTCAGGGGAAGATTCGTGATTCAAGATTCAAGGTTCAAGATTCAAGATTGGTACAATGCATTCTAGGTATATCTTCTTTTCTTTAGATTTAGTATTAAATTCAGTTTTTACTTTCATAGTTTTTAATTGCTTTCTTGATTATGCCTCTGATTTCTTGTTTAGTTTCTTGTTCTTGTTTCTTTAGGTTAAGTTTTGTTTTTAATTTCATGTTTTCTTTCCATTGTTTTCAATACTTAATTAGTTTAGTTTAAATTATTTACTGATTCCTCCAATTTGAAACCCAAACCAAACCAATTCCCTAAAAACCTGACACACCATCCCTGTAGATTCGACAACCCTTAGTTTTAAACCCTAAAAACTACAACCGAACACATGTCTATGTGATGATATGAAAAGGATTGTAGCTCCAGATTGAGTGATGACTTCCCGAATATAGCAAGGTCTCCACTTCTTCCACTACCTTCCCCCTCACAGTCAACATATATTTTATTCCTATATCATAACAGTCTCCTAATGTTCTCCATCTCTCCAATTCTCAATTTTGTTTCTGACAAGAAAATGACATCAGGATCTTCATCTCCAATAATGCCCTTCAGAGCATTTATTGCCCGCGGATTCCCAAGCCCGCGATAGTTAAAAGCTAAGCAATTCATGGCGTTCGGCGGGGCTGTGTGATAGCACCCACCTCATCAGAGTCACCCTCATCGATGTATACCTGAGCGCATAGCTTTGGCATTTTAATTCTTGGCTCTTCCACCATCATGTCATCCTTTGCTTCCCTTTTCCCATTCTATGTAGCCCCCTCTTCTCGTGCTTTTTGCTTGTCTTGCTCACTGGCCCCCTTTTCCATCCCTTTCCATTATTTTGACATTTTTCCCATAGGCATCCCCTCCCTTTCTACAATGTAATGCACACTCATGCTACGTGCATGTTGTTCTTTCTCTATTTCCCCTCCATCCGCCTTTCCCAATGTTTCCTCTTCTTTGTTTTCCTCCTTATCTTCCATATTGCATTGTTGTAGGCTCTTTGCTACATCATCTATCGCTTTTTCATTCCCTCCATTCACTTCAATCTTCGGCTTGAAGGCTAATTTTCAGAAATACCCCTCCTTGATCCGTTTTTGTTGTCCTTATGGACGTTTGCTTGGTCTCCATGGCGATGCACAGAGCCATTCTCCATAGCTGTACACCACTCCTTCCTCCTCATCTTCATCTTTCTTTTCTAGACAGTCTCTCTCTATGTGTCCCATCCTTCTACAATAATAACACATGTTTGGTAATTTTTCGTACTTCACTACCAATCTGATCGTAGATCCATCCTTCCTCTCCACATTGATTTCATTTGGGAACAGTTCTTTGAGATTCATCAAAGTTTTGAATCTTAAAGTCTTTGTCTACCCCCGGTTGCGCTCTTCGTCTACTTTAATGAAGGCTCCGATCGAGTTCGCTAGGGCACATATATTTTTCTGCTTCCTTCCATCAAAAGGTGGATCATAGATTTGCACCCAAAACGAAGCATATGATAGTCTCTCCTCCATCTCCGACGGACGTAAGCCCTTTTCAGCCCTTCCCAGCACCACCACACTCTTTTTGAACAGCCTTGGCGCTCCCTCTTCCACCCTCTCCATATCCTTCCAGTGGAAGAATTGGAAAAGGAACAAATTTGTTCCTATTTCCTTCGATTCAATTCCGTGATTTGGGTTCCATATTTTTTTCAATTGTTCCCATGAAGGCAAAAGAATTAAACTTTCGCATCGTCCAGAGTTTTGCCACCCGACATAGATTCAAAGCGCTTTGTTCATCCCCTTCTTCATCATCTTTTTCCCATCTGACACCAATTTTTTCCTTCTTTTGATATGGTGCCGTCACTTCTTTGGGGGTGTTTGGTGTTTTGCTTTTTGGATGGCTTTTTGGAGAAAATAACTTTTTGGGGAGCATTTGACTGTTTGACCCTTCAAAAAGCCAATTTGGAGTGTTTGGTGAGATGACGGATTGAAGTGACTTTTTATCCCCAAAAAGCCATTTTGTAAAATGCTAATAAGAGTAGCTTTTTGTAAATGGTTTTTGGCTTTTTAGAATTAAGTTAACATGTTGACCAGATACTTCATAAAAATTACAAAAACTATTATCCAAATTATTTAAGATTATTTCTTCTAATTTTTCTTCCATCTTCCACCAAAACTACCATCCAAATTATTTTGGTTGTTTATAGTGTAGATTATCATGTTGGTATCCAAGATGTACGAATAAATTTTTTTTTCCAATTAATAAAAAACTAGTCTTAAACTCGTGCTATGCACAGATATATTTAAAAGTAAATATTTGTATAATAAAAAGGATAATATATTAAAAATTAAATATCTATATAATAAAAAAAGGTTAACGATAATATAAAATGCATGTACTAATTTTAAAGAAACAAAGACATAATAATATCATCACACATAGGTTAATATATAATGTACATAGAAATTATAAAGGAAAAGACATAAACATATATACAAGTTACAGTTGTTTCAATGAAAGATTTATTAAGCTAAGTAACGTAAAATACAGGAGGACTTCTTTACGTTATATTTTAAGAATAGCTTTGATAAAATTGACCTAAATTTACATACCTAACAACAAACAACTGTTATTTCCATTCTTATAAAGACAAAGTTTTGGCAAAATTGACCTAACTTAACATACCCAACAAAAAAAAAAAACAAAAAAAAACCCCTTGTGTTTTACCTTCTCAAAACAAAAAACGTGTTTTAACATATCCAATAGAAATAAATTTGGCAAGATAGTCCCTAATTTACACTCACATTAGCAATAACTATTTCAATTGTAACATTCTTAATACGAACATATTTGGCCAAATTGACTTAATTATTTTGTTCTGAAAAAGAAATAAGAGGTGAAGGGAAGGGAGTAGAACCATTGTATCTCATTTCCCCTTTATTTTCTGAGCCCTCAAAATGAGAGGAAAAAGGGAAATGAAAGAATTTTAATACTTTTCTTCCCCCTATTAATAAGTACGTACAAAAACAAAGTTAACGCTAATCATTTCCTTTACCTTACCCTTCCCTCCCCCCCCCCCCCCAAAAAAAAAAATAATAAATCTAATTCCAATAAACTGTAAAGAATTAGTACAAATATGTGAGTAAAAGTGTTTCAAATATGATGAATATACTTTTCCTTTTCTTCATTGAGCAACTTTGGAGTATCATAACCGAGCAGTTGATCACCAACCACTTGTATCATCTTCATCTTCAATTTCTCAAATTTGTCCATGACATAGCCGCTCAAACTAACCTACAATGCTCAAGTAGGGGAAATCTCCGGCTGGAAAAATCCATCCGTACCAAATATTAAGTGACCTTTTTTTTAATAAAAAAGAGTTCGTTTTACGTTTCATTTCAAACAAAAATAAGAGAAATACAATGATCTGAAATTATTCTTGCTTTGATCTGATTTGGAATAGAACACAATGAAACAGTAATAGTTCTTACTTGCCAAAGTGAACAATAAGGTAATGTATTCCAATAAAGCAGTATGTGAAGTTGATCAAATAGGGGGAGGGATTTACATTGCAATAAAAGATTAATTCGCTACGGGATGTACTTTTGGAAAAATGATCGGGTACTTACTTCACGAAATAGGGTGAATTTGATTTCTTTACTTTGAAACTATTCTGTGTTGTGGAGAGTAAACCAAAAAAACGATAAGCACAATAATATCAACAACTTTATGTTCTGTAATGTGTTTATTGGTATGCAAAAAATATCAACAAATCAACTTTCTGTGGAGAGTAAACCAATAAAGGATTTACACAATAATATCAACAACAATATATCTTCAGAAGAGCTTTGTTAACAATGCAAAAAATAAATTAGCATGTACTATTGTCCAATCTACAAACTTCAATAATGATAGCCTTCCAATTTAATATGATATCGGCAGACGGGCAGAGTTAATTTTTGCCGTATGGAAGTCGAAATTGAATGCAATAGATGTAACTGGTTCTTTACCAATGAGGACAACAACACTTAAAATATGTTGAAACAGTTGTATTTGTATTTGCAGGTATGCCCAAAATTCAATGATTACTTTAAATGTTGATAGTTGACAAATTAAAAGAGAATAAAAGATGTTTTGATGTTTATATATTAGATTGGGAGGTAGACTCCTAATTACATTTGGATGAGAGGTAGAGTCCTAATTGGGTTGGGGAGTAGATTTCAATTTAGATAAGGTAGAATCTTAATATGATTAGACTTCTTGTTTATTATTTTTTTAAATCGATTTTTTTATTATTATTTCTTGGTCGGGAATTTTTAATGTATTTTTAAATCGATTTTTTTTCTTTTTTATGATGGGCGAATAACCCCTACAATCACTCTGGGACTCTGGGTCTGGGTTGAGTATTTCAAATTTTGAATATATTACTTTTATATTATTACTAGGCCTCAACCCGTGCGATGCACGGAGTAAACTCAATGAATTAAATTTTGAAATTTTATAAAAGTCATGGATGTGAAACATACTGATGAATATTGAGAAAAACGTTTGTGAATGTGAAACTTATTGATGGAGAGGGTAAAGGATTATGTCTATACAATTCTAAACTGCGATAAGATTGATTAACCATATATTTTTTAATTTCTTTAATTGTAAATAAAATCTGGGAAGAAATAGAAAATAAAATACAATATAAATTAAAACTAAATACTACTGTTTGAGATTTAGTAGGACTGGTTTTGAATTTAAGTGATGTCAAGCAGACATGGATTAAAGATATATTTTTTAATTTCTTGAATTGTAAATAAAATTGGAAATAAATTGAAAATAAAATACAATTTATTGCACCATGATTGGTCTGGACTCCGAGAAACGCTTCATGACTTTATTTCATGGGATCCACAATGATCCTATTATAATATATAGATTATTATTATTATTATTATTATTATTATTATTATTATTATTATTATAAGCAACACCAAAATAATTACTTTATTTGCACCAAAATAATTTAATTTAGAGTCCAAAGCAATCAAGGATTAGTGAAACTTTCTGATTTTTTAATTTTAAAATAAAATCCAGATTGCAAATAAAAAAAATTGAAATTAAAAAAAATAATTTGTTTCAAATGTTAATAGTTCACTTATTGAAAGAGAATGAAAGATGTTTCGATGTTTATATATAAGATTTGGAGGTAGACTTCTAATTAGATTTGATTGAGAGATAAACTCTTAATTAGATTCGGGTGGGAGTTAGACAACAAATTGGGTTGGGAAGTAGATTTCTAATTAGATAAGGTAGACTCTTAATCTGATTACACTTCTTATTTATTATTTTTTTAAAATTGATTTTTTTTAATTATTAGTTTATGGACTAGAGTTTTTTACTGTATTTTTAAATCAATTTTTTTTCCTTTAATACGATTGGCCAATAACCCCTACAATCACTCTGGGTTGAGTATTTCAAATTTCGAATATATTACTTTTATAGAATTATTGATATAAATAAATTGTTCCAAGGATTGTATAGCACATATCTTGTAAAAAGTGTGACAGTAAATATAAATAAATGATATTTTCGAATTAATATTATAACATATAAGTTGCAATTAGAAAAATATAATCCAACTCAAAACCTCGTAGGTAGCAATCCATCTATCATAATGAAAATAAAATAACCATATATTGTAAATGAATCTCTTAACTAAATTATATCAATTCTATCATTATTGATGAGTAAGGTATATGTCATGTGAAAAATTAAAAGTATAAAGTACAAATTTAAAGATAACTATAGTAACACAGACTCAGCATTCATGACTGTTGGGATACATCAATAACAACTTAAGGTGTTTATACATCAGCAATACGTACAAGAACTTGAAGAGTTGTGGTCTCTCAAGCTTACATCTTCTTCTGCTGTTTGATACGTCAAAAGACATGATATGATATCCATATGACGATTCAATTTCCAAATTACAAAGTTAAGTAAACACAAAAATCATAAATGAGAAATCAAACTGAAAATACAATGAAACTCGTAATTGAGGGGGGGGGGGGGAACTCTAACCATTGATATATCATATTCTATGAAATCACCGCTCGCTATCGTTGGACACCCGACCACTGCCACTTCCGTGTACGAATTCTACACAAATTTTAACTCCAATCCCTAAATTCATCCAAAATTCACACCATATCCTCATTCACTGCAATTACAAAAAAATTATTGAGAGGAAGAAGTAGTAATAACATCAAAGTTGCATGAAAAGGAAAGGGTAACACAATTGTGGAAACATTATTATGGAGAGATGATTCATTTTGGGAAAATAGAGAATTCAATGTTTGTTTCAAATTGACAATACTTTTCGAAAACTAACCTGTTTGTATTTGCAGGTTTGCCAAGAATTTAAATGGTTGCTGCAAATGTTAATAATTGACAGATTGGAAGAGAATGAAAGATGATTCGATGTTTATATATTAGGTCGGGAGGTAGACTCCTAATTAGATTGGGTGAGAGGTAGAATCATAATTAGATTTGGGTGAGAGGTAGAGTCTAATTAGATTTGGATGGGAGTCAGACTCCTAATTAGGTTGGGAAGTAGATTTTTAATTAGATAAGGTAGACTATTAATCTGGTTAGACTTCTAGTTTATTATTTTTTTAAAAGCGATTTTATTATTATTTCATGGGCGGGAATTTTTTTTACTGTATTTTTAAGTCGATTTTTTTTTCTATAATCTGGTTGGCCGATAACCCCTACAATCACTCTGGATTGAGTATTTCAAATTTCGAATATATTATTTTTATATTATTATAGATAGATTTAAAAGTAAATTTGGGATAAAAATTTATTAAATATCAACATTAATTATAAAAGTACATTGGGATAAATTTTTTAGTGGAACTCAAGAAAGTTCGGTAATCAATGAACAATTTAGTTATTAGCCCATTAATACAAATATAAATTTTTAGTGATTATTTGTTGAACACACAAATATGACAGAAAAAAACTATCAATAAGAAAAAACACTAGAAAAATGAAGGGAAAACCTAAAAATGAATTAAAAAAGCATAATGTTAAAGAATACCGAAAATAAAGTTAAGGGTATAATTGGAAATCAAGCAAAAAAGCTATATTACAAATAGCTAACTGTACCAAATATTTTTTACACAAACAACTAGGACAAACAACCAACACAAACAGCTAACAAAATAGCCAAAAGTTAAACAGCGAACAAAACAGCCAACAGGCAAAAATAGCCAACAGCCAACAACTGGTTTCTAAACACCCCCTTTGTCTTTCTCCCAACTTTTTTCTTCGATAGATTCCCTCGTACTTTTCACGGCGGAACCGTTGTCCATCTCTGCAACAACTTTGGCATTAAGATATATTGTATATTGGATAAAAATTGTGTAAAAATAAAATTAAAAAAAGAGAAATTGGAAAAAAATAACCCATACTTTGGGGGAATTGGAAAAAAACAATTTGAATTTACAACTTTGTTATGGACGAGCTGAACTTCAACCCCTATTATTTTTAGCATCCACTACCTTGTTAAACTCATCCAAAAAGTGACATGATGGTGACGATATTACACACGGAGCATACTTTTAACTTATTTTTGAGCTGCAAAATATACCATGTACAATATCGCCACCACCACGTCACTTTTCGGCCGGGTTTACAAAGCGATGGATGTCAAAAATAATAGGGATTAAAGTTCAGCTCATATATAACAAAGTTGTATGTTCAAATTATTTTTTTCTAATACCTCAAAGTATGAATTATTATTTTTTTTCCAATTTTCCATTAAAAAAAACTATTTTTATTGTACTTTTCACCGGAACAGGGTTTCTAACAAATAGAAAAAGTTCATCAAAAAGAAAAAAAAAACAAATAGAAAAAGTTGGCAGGGAACTTACAACTAATAGACGTTTCAAAGGAGGCATTAAAAATATTAACTTTTGAAGGTGATGAGTAAAAAAAAAAAAAAAATAATGACGAAAACCTCAAATAGTATACATCTAAATTGGTAATAAGTAATAACTAATTTTTAGTGACGAAAACTCATGTAATGACGATATCTACTCAATATTTTGCATGAACCAGCATGGTAGAGCATGTCTAATGGTGAGTTTAAATTCAACTTATTGCTAACATGACATGTTATGATAACGAAATAAGGTTGTGTACGGCATTCTAGTGATGAGAATGATAATGGATTCGCGAGATTCACGGTGAGAGTCTCACGAGACGTGTTTGATATATCGTGAGTTTATCATATAAATATTTTAATTATATTTTTTTTCTCTCTCCTCATTCATTTTCTTTTTTTTATAAATATAACCCAATTAATATAAGTCAAACTTATACTCACCACTAGAAAGCTAGTTAAATAAAGAGACCAATTTTGATTTTCTTGCTCTACCTCATCCAATAAGCAGAACTCAATCTTACTTTTGCGGGTGCTCTTATCTAATATTAATTTCATTTCCATGGTTTATACCACACTTACCATAATTTACCAAAATAAAACTAAAAATGTACCATATCATACCACAATTTTCTTTTTCCTCACTTTTCTCATGTTTCACGCTCTGTATCCTTACCTACCAGATGATGACATGAATCGTACTTTTCACAAATTTCACCATACCATGTTATATCATACCATACTTTCCACAATCTTTCCATACCATACAATTATTTGCACTCTACCATCCGCACCGAAAGATAGGGCCTAAACCCGTAACAACTTATAATGCATTCCCTTTAGTGATATGTGCTTACCATATCTTGAAGCTAAAAAAAATAAAAAATTGTCATCCTAGCTAGTCCTACAAATCGGAGGAGGATGCTAAACTTCCGCCCAAAATCGAAAATTAGGTTAGAAATATTTGGAATGAAGAATCTAAATTATTAGATAGATAAACTAAAGTTGGTTCTTAAACAATTTCATTGCAATTAACCCTAGCTAGCTTTCTTCACTGGCAAAAATCAAAATGGACTGTCACAACTCACAAATTAGACTTTTGGTAAAGTATGCATACAAAGTAGGTTAGAACGAAGGTTTCCAAGTTTCCTCCTTTGTCTCTCCTAATGTATCAAAAATACGCTTAAGTAATCAGTTTATTTCAGACTATGGTTGCTCAACCCTTCTGTAAAGCAATTTCATCCGCCTAGATTTTGGACCATTTGACGCGCCTGAAATCTTTTAGAGAAAAAATGTATGCTAGTTATATGTAAACACTTTTTTAAGTTTGTAGGTTTGGTTGGTTAGGAATTTTCTATCAACCTACAATAAAAAGCGATACATGTAAAGACAGACTGGGTATACCTAAAAGATTTGGACCTTCCAGTGAATTTAACAAAGCTTGTAATGGAAATATGGCCTTTTTCAATTATTTTTCACGGCTGACAATTTTCGAGGGTCAAAACATTTGAATGAAGTATAGTGTATGTTCATATTGTATGATATTAGACCAAATAAAGTTCACTCAACTTAGTTGTAGGAGTGCTGGAATAAAAATGTCATCCAACTTTACTATTTAATCAAAATTGTCATTATTCTTTCCAAATGGTCAAAAATACCATTATTATTTCTAAAAATGTCAAAAATGTCATTGTCCCCATTTTTTACCTACTACTGCAGATTAATGTCTTCATCTCATCTTCTCTCTCTCTCTCCTCTGGGATCTTGGATCTCTTTGACTCTTTTCCTCATTCTTCTTCTCGGGGAGTAGCCGCTGGACGAAACCCTAGGCCACTCCAGAGTACGTCGGTAGCCTCTCCAGCGCCGCCCACTTCAGCGCCTCCTCATCGTCGCTCGCCTCCGATTGCGACCCCCCCCCCCCCCCCGCCGCCGCCGAGCTACACATTCTTCGGGGAACCCACGTCCGCTGGAGACATGGTATTTACGAAAGTTGAATCGAAGCGGAAATTAGCAGGGAAAAGATGAAATCAGAAATTGACTTGGAAGAATTTGGACCCAGATGGAATGGAAGTGACTAAAATTGAAGCAGAAAGTTGAATCGAAGCGGAAATTCGAAGTGAATGAGAGACAATGTTGCTGGAAATGATGAAATTCAGAGCTAATCCAGAAGAATAATTTAGACCTGTATTGTGGAGTTGGGATGAAATCTGGGAAAGTTGAAGCAGGAATTGGAAACCGACCCGGAAAAATTTGAATCAAGATGGGGGAATTGGGATGAAATCTGAAAAAAATTGAATGGGTTGGGGTGAATTGTATTTAGGAAGAGGATGAAGAACAATCTGGAAAATTGTAGCAGTATTTAGCAGGTAAAAAATGGTTTGATCAGGAAATGATATTCGGAGTGCTAGTTAGGAGCAATCTCGGAAAGTTGAAGCAGTATTTAGGAATTTTTTAAAACAATTTATTGAAACATTAACTTGCAAAAGCAGGTAAAAAAAATGAGGACAGTGACAATTTTGACATTTTTAGAAATAATAATGGCATTTTTGATCATTTGGAAACAATAATGACAATTTTGATTAAATGGGAAAGTTTGATGACATTTTTATCCTAGCACTCGCAGTTGCAGTTTGAATATAAAATGATTTACCACTTTTAATGGATAAAATGTGTATATGTATGATGTACCAGTTTTTAATATAAAGAACCTCTTAAATTCATGGGTAAAATGAATTTAATATTTTTTTATCTAAATTTACCAAAACATATAAAAAATTATCAAAAATTATCAAAGTTAAAAAAATAAAATTGATTTTGATATGTTAGAGTAAAGTTTACAAAATTTACCAAAATTTACTAAATTTACCAAAATTTGCGAAATTTTTCCAGAATACTGAACTACTTTTTACCCATGAATTTGACACATTGAAATTTGAAATCAACATGAATCAAAGTATCAAACTGAGCGATTCCATTATGTTTTGTTGCCAAGTCTGCCGGAAAGGGTAGTAGTAGATACTTGCTGCTTGTTAGTTTTCCATTAATCCTATTCATTTTCAATGAAGAATTAAATGTTTTTGTCTTTTTTTTCAAAGGAGACCAAGCAACAAGAGACAACACCAGAAACAACAAAGCAAAAGCAAGGAACATAAGAAAACACGACGCCTAGATAACAGAACCAAGATCACGGATTGCCTGCTTAGCCATTCTATGAGCCGGGTGCACACGCTGTCTTGGAACTTTCTGAATCCTCCCTGCCCGGAACTTCTTCATTGCATTGATGCTATCGATTGCCAGAGTTCGGTATTCCACCGAAGCTCTATTAAGGTTTAACAAACAGACAACCGCCACACTTGAATCCATCCATATAATGACATTTGCGAGACCCCTCTGACTTGCCTCCTCCAAAGCCATACGGATGCCCAGCAACTCAGAGAAAACACTCGATTCCCCTTTTCCAACCTTAACATCGTGCCCCCACTGTCGACCTTGTTCCATGTAAACCCAAGCTGCCGCTGCATCCCTAGACTCTTTTCGCCAAGCCCCATCAACAACAAAAGTCTCGGCCCCCGTTATCGCCTCCTCCTCACCCCAGGCATACTCAACTGTTTTGTCACCCTCCTCCCTCCTGTTTATTTTCTGTTGCCCCGCCTCAATTCCCTTCCCCTCCCTCCATTGTCTAACCTCCTCTGGCACCTGTTTAAGAACACCTTCGAGCATGCTTTGTGAGACCCTTTCCTTCCCAAGGCACACTGCGTTTCTAGCCTACCAAATAGCCCACGTTGTAGCAACAAACTCCCTCAGTTGGGCCCATTCCTCATCCTTCTCCTTAGATAGAAACAGAATCCAACCCCGTAACCACTCCCTCCATCCAATGTACGGGTTTGCCTCAGAACAAATCCCCAACCTACTCCCCTTCCACATATGATTAGCTATAGTGCACCTCCTAAATAGGTGATCCACACTCTCGCTCTCCTCCCCACACCAGCAGGTCTTATCCTCAGCAAAGCGCCTCTTAACTCTATTTACCCCCGTCGGAAGCGCATCAACCCCACATCTCCACAAGAATGTCTTCCACTTAAGGGGCAACTGAGAGTGCCAGATCCTTCTCCAGAATTTAGCGTCCAATTCAGAAGGATGCTCAACCCCAAAATCCAATTTCAGGAAGTTGTAGTATCCATCCTTGACTGTGTACTTGGCTGACTTTGGGCCCGGCCACACGAGCACATCATCAATGTCCTGTTGCGGCGGGTAAACCTGCACTATATCCTCAAGAGTCCTTCTTGTGAAGACTTGTCTTAGAAAATCCCATCTCCACCCTACTCGTCCTCCATCCTCCCTAGCAGCAAAGGAATCCACTTTAAGTTGTTGAAGTCGATCTTCCTACCCTACCACCACTTGAAGAGACCTGCCCGGAACCCACCTACCATCCATAACAGGAATCCGACTTCCTCTTCCCACACTCCACCTGATTTTTTTCCTTCACACTTCCCACAACCTTTGATAGACCCCGCCAAGTGCTAGAGCACCCAGCCGGTGCCTTATACTCAATCTCCTTCTCGATTGGTGAAGTTGTTCCATACATAGCCTTCCAAATCTTAGATATCAGGAGATCCTGTTGAGAGTACACTCTCCAAGCTTGTTTAAGCACCAAAGCTTTATTATAACAACCTACTTGGCGAATGCCCAGGCCCCCAATACCCTTAGGAGTGAAAATTGTTTCCTTATTCTTCCAATGCACAGACTTTGTACCATCTGCTTTACTTCACAAGAATCTCACAATGCAAGCACTAATTTTCTCAATGACCTTATTCAGAATTAAGTACACAATCAGAATATGTCGATGGAGAGCAACCAAAACTACATTAATAAGGACAATCTTACCCGCCATTGATAACATTCTAAACTTCCAAGCATCTAAGCGCTTCTAGACCTCCTCAACCATAAAGCCGAAGTGGTCAGTCCGATTTCTGTGCACTCTTGTTGGGACCCCAAGATAGGTCTGGAAATAACCCCCTTCCGGATACCCAAAAACCACCTTCATCCCCTCCCTATCATCTGTAGAGGCCCCTTAAGAAAAGCAAATAGACACTTACTGAGATTAATAATCTGACCCGAGGCATTGTTGTATTTATCAACGGAATTCTTCAACGCTAGACAAGATGCCGCCTCCAGCTCAGTAAAGAAAAGAGCATC
The DNA here is from genome assembly GCA_029582165.1 of Portulaca oleracea. Lineage (NCBI taxonomy): Eukaryota > Viridiplantae > Streptophyta > Magnoliopsida > Caryophyllales > Portulacaceae > Portulaca > Portulaca oleracea. The sequence continues at coordinate 40,195,471 of CM055869.1, forward strand.
GTCAGCAAAAAACAAGTGAGACACTTTAGGCGCTCCCCTAGCGATCGATATCCCCTGAACTCTCCCTTGCAGACTATCCTCAGTTATCACTGTAGACAATGCTTCGATACACAATATAAAAAGATAAGGAGATAAGGGATCCCCTTTCCTTAATCCCGCTAAAGGATGAATGGTCTGTGAATTCACTCCATTTACTAACACCAAATAGCGAACAGTGGTTACACATCTCATTAGCAGACGTATCCACTTTTCAGGAAAATCCATTTTCTGAAGTACAACCTCCAAAAAATCCCACTGAATCCTATCATAGGCCTTGCTCATGTTAACTTTCAGCGCTGCAAATTGCTTCCCCCTCCTTTTGTTTGCCAGGAAATGGAGGATCTCATGAACTACGAGGATGTTATCTTCTTTTAGTCGTCCAGGAACAAAAACTAAAGATCCAATAATCAACCTCAACCTATCCACCAAGCATTTAGCAATAATCCTATAAATCACGTTGCAAAGGGTAATCGGGCGAAATGCATTGACCTGCTGCGCCTCCGGCTTCTTCCTGAGGAGGAAAATATTAGTATTGTTTTAACACCATGAAGCTTGATTTTTAATTCTTGGTATTAAAATAGCAAGATTTAATAATTCATTGAAAATGAAGAGCAAATGGTGCCCCTTGTGTTTTTCACCTATTCTTTGCAAATGACAATCTTATATTTTTGTGGACAACCATGGAACAGGTTGAACATGACCTAGACACCCTGAAAACCTACGAAAAGGCTTCTAGTCATTTGACCAAAAACTTTAAGGTTCAAAAAAATAACCTTGAAAACCAAGAGCAGAGAAAATTAATCACCATATCTTACGAGGTCTAAAGTGAAAAATAAAAACTAATTTGCTTGATTTTTACCCTAATTATTAGTTTGGTTTTACGTTTACGCAAACAAAGTTAGTCTCTTCTTTTGTAAGAGTTTTTTTTGTACCCTTATTTAGGGTTTTTAGTCTCTTTCAAGAATTTTTGTCTAGCTGGTGTGATGTAATACATTGGATGAAGATCGAATTTCAAATCGCTATGACACGGGTTGTGAGGTTCACCATCAATGGTAAAGATGCAGAGTCATCGAAAAAAGATGCAGAGTCGAACGTCAGTAAGATCAGTATTAGTTATTTGGAAGTTGAATTTCATATCTATGTTTTCCATCTACATTTGTTCAATCACGATTTTCATTGTAAGTACCGTATGACTTGCTATTAATGAAATCGTTATGTTTGGTTTCAAAAAAAAAAAAAAAAACACCCCAACGCCTACTGGCATAGGTTGCACTGTTATCAAACTACTTCCTCCATTCCATATTAATTGTCACTTAAACTAACTTTTTTTTGTTTCAAATTAATTGTCATTTTCCATTTCCCAACCTAATTTAATTATTTTAAGCTTGATAATTATGTTAACCTTTTACTTTTTCAATTAATAAAAACTACTCCTACTCACATTCTCTTACTACCTACACCTTGATATCTGAACAAATATATTGAAAATAGTGTTATTTAATTAGATCGGTATTTGTTTTAGCTAAACCTCTTGATATATAAATTTTTTTTGAAATATGTCAATTAATATGAAACGGAGGAAGTAATTGCTAAAATCGTATAATTATATTGTATTGGAGTATGTTAGGTTTAATGACCTACATAATCACTATAGCTAAAATCGTGTATATATGTCTAATATATATACTAGTCTTAAAAATGTGTAATATACGGATATGACAATAAAGTAATTTTTCAAATAGAAAACTTAAATTAAATAACCCAAAGTTAAACAAACCATACATATAAATTATAAATATTTAATACACAACAATTAAATGAATAAGATACACCTCTTATAGATTAAAACATAAAAATATAAAAATAAGGGCATATTGGAAAATAAGGGCGTTTGAAATCAAACAGAGACCTAATTTCATGGATTAAAATATTTATAAACCACAATAAGATATGTAAGTCTTTTTAATAAAATATTTATTTTGTCATAGTAATGCATCTCTTATAGTCACTAATTGAATAACCACCATATTTTCGAAAAAATTATATATATGATACATCAATCACGAGCAATACCATAACTATCACCAAATTAAAAGGTATAATATGATAGTTTAGTATAGAAATTGGGGTAATTAGAAACATCAAAGTAATTTTATTAAAGATAAAATGAAATCATTTTAAATTTTGAAGTTCAATATAAAAAATTTACCTTTTTAATAGCAATTTTTTAGTGAACAATAGCAAACTGTTACTTAATCTTTAATATTTACTAACCTAATTTTAAATAGACATTTTTAGTATGTCACAATATAAAATTGATATATTTTATTGCGATATAATATTTTCTTAATTAAGTTAATTTTTTGATGTGAATTAGAATAATGATTAACCATCGGTACATATATAATGTTTTAAGATGTTGTTTGCTATTCCATAGATAACCTAGTTTCTTTATTTATTTTGGATATATAAACTAAAAATGAGGGAGGTTAGAAATAAAGAAATGAAAAAAAGTCGGCTGTTATGGACTACCTTGCTAAACAGACAATTTTTAAAATAAAATATTTTAATAGATTTTATATATCTTAATATTAAATAAATATACTTTTAACCATATGAACATTTGATCATTAAGTTAATTTTCTTAATGTAAATTAGAATATTGATTATGTATAAACATATCACTTCTTCACCCATGCGAGAAATAGTAATGTGTTAACAATGGAGATAATTAAAATTCATAGTTTACAAAATGATGATTATATAGCTATTGACAAGATTAATAATGCAATATTCTTATGTAATATTGAGGAGTAACATTTCATGATTTGGAGAAAATTTCAAAATTGTTAATTATTAATCTCCGCATAACTAATAATGCATATAAAAAAGCATTAATGCATCTAGTGTTATAGAAAAAAATAATGCATCATGAGGTAAATAAAATTAATACCGTTGTCGAACAATTTCTTAATCCATATATAGATATAAATAGATCATTAGAGTTGAAAATTTAGTGGAACACATGTTGTGGAGATTGAGTGGGAAAAAAGAAGAAATTATTTTACCAAATTTTATTTTTCTATAATGACTGATTAATTTAGATGCATTCACGCTCGTGACTTTATTTCAAAATTTAAATATATTAATTTTGAATTTTATATATATATATATATATATATATATATATATATATATATATATATATATATATATATATACGGAAATTGGATTCTAATAATCCCTATTTTCAATTTGTATTCTAGTGGTCCAAAAAAAAATTGTATTGTAGTGGTACCAAATCCATCACCACATTCTTTTTATTTTTTTCATGCCTACCCCATATTGTTTTTGTTTTTTTCGTTCCTGCCCCCAGATAGGTAATGAACTGTACTTGCTAAAACATTTTTAAAATTATTTTTTTGAGATTCCGAGTAATTATTATGATTTTTTAAAAGTCATAAAATTGAAAAAATCATAAAAAATAGAAAAAAATTTTAAAAATTGGGAGAAATGTTGTAAATTCATTAAAAATATTCTTTGCTCACCATTTTAAAATTCAAATATACACACACACACACACACACACACACACACACACACACACACACACATATATATATATATATATATATATATATATATATATATATATATATATATATAGGAAAATTGAATTCTAATAATCCCTACTTTTGCAAATTGGATGATGGTGGTCTCTACTTTCACTTTGTATTCTGGTGGTCCAAAAAAATAAAATTGGATTGTAGTGGGACATTTTCGAGAATATACCCTAAATATCATATATTTTGACATTTTGTGTTGCATTTAATTCAAAACTTAGTATAACACTTTACCATGATTTTTAATGAATTTACAACGTTTCTCCTAATTTTTTTCAATTTATTTTCATTTATTTATGATTTTTTCACTTTTATTATTTTTAAAAAATCATAATAATTACTTGAAATCTCAAAAAAATAATTTAAAAAATGTTTTAGAAACTAAAATTCATTAACTTTCTAGGGGCATGAACGAAAAAAACAAAAGCAATATAAGGTAAGAATGAAAAAAATAAGAAGAATGTGAAGGTGGATTTGGTACCACTACAATCCAATTTTATTTTCTTTTGGACCACCAGAATACAAAATGAAACTATGGACCACCATCATCCAATTCGCAAAACATGGGATTATTAGAATCCAATTTCCATGTGTGTGTGTGTGTGTGTGTGTCTATATATATATATATATATATATATATATATATATATATATATATATATTTGGTGAAAGAGTAAATTACAGTTACTTTACCTGAGGTTTGCTGTAATAATTTTTACACATCCCACCTTTGTGAAATAGTTTTTAACTTATCTTACATAAGGTGTAAGTGTTTTTAATCCTACCAGAGGTTTGTCGTACTAATTATTACCCACACCACCTTTGGGAAATAATTTTTACCCTACCTAACAATAATTTTAAGTAATCTTTACTTAACTTGTTATAGCAATAAGTGTTAATGAAAATATAGATATTCGATTTCGCATTTACTACTGAAGATCTAGAATCTAAGCTAAGACGACATTTCAACACCATGAAATCTCATCCTAGGAATAAAATATGAAGCAATCTATAATGAAATCTCAGTCTCTGTCATCTATACTCCATTAAATTTTCTCTAACCTCTCATTCCTCCCTTACAACCCTCTCCACTATCGATATTGCAGATCAATCCTATACTCTTTCACGATCGTCGATTTCCACCAAAATATGAATCTACCTATACATAGCTAGTTATTAATTCATAACCTTCATGATTTAAGTTATTCACTATAAAAAAATAATAATAACAAGTGATAAATAAAATATACCCCTACATCAAGCAAAAAGCTTCATCTTATAAGCTATCGGTCGCGCGAAAATTTTTTGGCACCGATACGATATCGATCGCTCTATTAAGTCGCCGTATCCTTCTTATGTTGTAATGTTGCAGTAACACTTACAACAAAACTTAGGTAGAATAAATGGCACATACAGTTTATATGAGGTAAGGTTAAAATTATTTCACAAAGTTGGGGTATGTAAGAATTATTACGCCAAACTTCAGGTAGGATAAAAACACTTAGAGTTATTGTGACGTAATGTTAAAATTATTTCAGAAATGTGATTACATTAAATCTAATTTATGGTAAATGTAATTTACTCTCTGGCGAAAAGCAATGAGATTTTATTTCCATACCCATAGAACGGTAATCCAAACACATCCTACTCTCGGGTTTGAGAAAAGAACTACGGTGACCCAAAAATTATGACCCAAGAATGTGATCAATACAAACCGCATACCTTCTAAAGTTCTTAACTATATACAAAAGTTTGAACAATAAACTACGCTTTACATTCTGCAAGATTGTGTCCTCCAAAGCTTGCTTCCTCTTGACGATTTGTAAGTTATGTGTCGCCATAGAGATGGTTCAAAGCTCGCGGTCAATCGGCATTAGCCTAGTTTTTCACCAAATGTTAAATACTCTGAAAGTTAAATCGCAAAAGAAGCCAATTGCTCATATGATGTCTAACTGTCTGGGCAATATGAAAATGAACAAACAAATGCTCTTCAGTTTCCGGAAACAGGGCACAAAAGACACACAACTCATCCAAAAGGCTCCCATGACGAAGTATTCTATCTACAACAGGCAACCGGTCGAGAAGACATAACCCTGTGGTGAACTGATGTCATGGAATAGCATGGGGAGACCATACCATATTACTCTAATAAACAGTCTCCGTTGGCCCTTGTAACCAACGGTAACAACTAGTAATTGTGAACCCGTCATCATAGTTCCCAATTTCGCACCCTTTCCTGAAGAGTGGCCACTTTGATTCTTTGTTTCACTTTCACCAATTTCTTGCAATTAATACCATCAATTACACAAGTTAGCATTATAGTTCCTCCTCGAAGTCCTCTTTAAGTATCTGCTATGAATCCATTGGATCCACAAGCTTTCTTTCTACAATGAAATATCCCAAACCAATTTCGAAATACATAAAACATTCGAAAGCTCCGGATCATGAATCCCGAAACCTCTTGCTTTCTTAGATTTGCACATGATACTCCAAGCGACTAAAGGCGGGGGCTTATATGAAAAATCCGTAGACCAAATAAATTTGCAACAAATTTGAACAATTTGGCCAATAAGACCTTTAAGGAGAAAAAACAACCTGGCCCAGCAATCAAAAATCCTCATTAAAACTGAATTGATCGAAGCAACTCGACCAACATAATAAATACGGCTAGATGATCATAGTTTCACCCGAGCAATCATTTTGTTTACTAACACAACACAATCAACTTTGAATAAACGCCCCATTAAGATAGGAATACCCAAATATTTAATGAGAAACTCACCTCCAGTGATGCCCGTGAAGTATAGAATTAGATATATGACAATGAGAGAGCACCTAGCTGTGATGACCTGAGAATTTTGAACATTGGCTTGTAATCCTATCACAGAAGAAAAATCCTTAAAAGCATGCATAAGGCAGGACATAGAGCTGACCTTCGCCGAACAAAATAGAATTAGGTCATCAGGAAATAGTAGATGAATCAACTTAAAATCAACACAACCGGGCTGAAACTGAAACTCAGGGGCATGCTCTAGTATCCAAAGCTTCCGAGAAAGGTATTCCATGACCAAAAGAAAAAGAAAAGGGGAAAGAGGATCGATAGGGTTGTTTGATTTGGGTTGTTGTTTGAGTGTATGCGTGGGAGAGATCAACCTCTTTTGTCGATTCATCCTAAGATTGAACGTACAGCTCGACAAAACCTCACCAACGCCTACAGGAAACGCCAATGACAACTCATGGTGGAACTACTACCACCACCATGCAATCTTCTCTCATATTCATCACTAACAGCCATTGCGGGCCGCTTTGCCATAGTTCTACCCACCTTGAGTGGACAAGCTCGCCCGAGCAGAGGTCTTGCTCGCCCGAGCAGTCCTTCTGGAAATATTTCATTCTCTTCCTTCTTTACTCGCGAAAATCCCTCAGTAAGGCAGCTCGCCCGAGCCAAATTTTTGCTCGCCCGAGCAGGTGTTCTGATTAGATCTCAAATAATCATCGCATGACTTGTAAATGGAGATTGAGTATGCAAGCCATGAAATGGTGAATATATGTGAGCAATAAATGATCCTTCCTTCTTGTTAGTGCATAGTTAAGAGAATTTAAACAAAGAAACAAACAAAATAAACTAATTTACAATATATACAAAGATGTTACCTCAATGTTCTTCAATCAACATATGGAACATGGAATGTTACACACTCCACATCCACTTTCTCTGGAAGCTCCAAAAAGGGTTTCAACCTGTGACCGTTAACTTTCCACATTGATGCATTAATGGGGTCCTTGATTTCAACAACTCCCGAGGGAAACACAGCGGACACAATGAATAGACCGATCCATCTAGACTTCAATTTACCCGCAAACAAATGCAAACGTGAGTCATAAAGGAGGACTTTCTGCCCCGGAACGAAGGTTTTTCTAAGGATCACCTTATCATGTAGGACCTTCGATCGCTCTTTACTTAATCTTCCGTTTTCGTAAGCTTCCCTCCTTAACTCCTCTAGCTCACACAAGGTCAACTTTCTAATGTCCCCAGCCGCTGACAGGTCAAAGTTCAAGGCTTTCAAAGCCCACCACGCCCTATGTTCGAGCTCTACAGGCAAATGACAAGGTTTCCCAAAGACTGCTCTATACGGTGACATTCCTATGGGAGTCTTGTAAGCTGTCCTATAGGCCCATAAAGCATCGGTCAATTTAGTGGACCAATCTTTCCTATTCTTTGACACTGTCTTTTCAAGAATTTGTTTAATTTGCCTATTGGAAACCTCAGCTTGGCCATTTGATTGAGGGTGATAGGCGGTAGTCATTCTATGCTCAACAAAGTATTTCCTAAGCAAAGCCGCGAAAGAACGATTATTAAAGTGAGTCCCTTGGTCGCTAATGATGGCTTTAGGCACCCCAAACCTAGAGAAAATGTTTTCTCGAAGGAATCTAGTCACAACCTTAGCGTCATTTCTTTTCGACGGAATTGCTTCAACCCATTCTGACACGTAGTCCACTGCTAGAAGAATATACTCATTCCCAAAAGAGGTAGGAAATGGTCCCATAAAATCAATGCCCCAAACATCGAATACATCCACAAAGATCTCGGGTTGTAAGGGCATCATGTTTCTTCTAGAGATTTTACTCAAACTCTGACATCTAAGACAGCTCTGGGCATAAGTATGGGCATCTCTAAAGATGGTAGGCCAATAGAATCCACTTTGTAAAACCTTATACGCTGTCTTTTTTCCACTAAAATGCCCCCCACACGGTTGGTCGTGACAAAACGAAAGGACATCCATGATAGACTCATCCGGAACACACCTTCTAAGAATTTGATCAGGACAATACTTAAATAGATAGGGTTCATCCCATATGAAATTTTTGACAATGTGAAGGAACCTATCTCTATCATGCTTATTCCAATCATTGGGCATTTCTCCCGTGACTTTAAAATTAACAATGTCAGCAAACCACGGTTCTACTCCTATGCTAAGAATGCGTTCATCAGGAAAACAAGCATCTATAGGAGACTCTATCACATGTTCAGGTGTTATCCTAGAAAGGTGGTCCGCTACCGGGTTATCAGATCCTTTCCTATCACGGATTTCACAATCAAACTCTTGGAGTAACAACACCCACCTAACCAACCTAGGCTTAGACTCTTTTTTCTCCATCAAATAGCGAATCACGAATGGTCAAGAAAACAATCACTTTAGACCCCAACAAATAAGCCCGAAATTTCTCAAATGCATAAACCACAGCTAGAAACTCTTTCTCAGTAACAGTGTAATTCAGTTGTGCTTCATTTAAAGTATGACTTGCATAGTGAATCACGACAGGTTTTTTGTCAATTCGTTGTCCTAAAACCACACCTATAGCAAAGTCAGAAGCATCACACATCAACTCAAACGGTTCCCCCCATGTGGGAGGTTTGAGAATAGGAGGTGATATCAAGGCATCTTTAAGTGCATTAAAAGCCTTCAAACACTCATCAGAAAAGTCAAAAGCCACCTCCTTGGCCAATAAAGCAGAAAGGGGTTTGGCAATCTTGCTAAAATCACGAATGAATCGACGATAAAACCCAGCATGTCCTAAAAAGGATCTAACCTCCTTCACACAGGTGGGGGGGGGGGGTCAAGTTCCTAACTAGGTCAATTTTTGCTTTATCCACTTCGATTCCATCTTTTGAAATCACGTGGCCCAAAACTATGCCCTTTCGTACCATAAAATGGGCACTTCTCCCAGTTTAAAGTCAAGTGTTTTTCTTGGCACCGACTCAAGACTCTACTCAAATTGGACAAGCAATCATCAAAGGTGGTGCCAAATACTGAGAAATCATCCATGAAAATTTCAACACAGTCATCAACAAGGTCCGAGAATATAGACACCATACACCGCTGAAAAGTAGCGGGGGCGTTGCAAAGTCCGAAGGCCATCATACGGAAAGCAAACGTACCAAATGGGCAAGTGAAAGTTGTTTTCTCCTGATCACACGGGGCTATAGAAATCTGAGTATACCCCGAATAGCCATCTAGAAAACAAAAGAAGTCATGCCCCGCCAGCTTTTCTAACATTTGATCCATGAAAGGTAATAGAAAATGGTCTTTTCTCGTAGCCTTATTGAGTTTCCTGTAATCTATGCATACTCTCCATCCCGATGGAATGCGGGTCGACACTAATTCGCCCCTCTCATTCTCCACCACTGTCAACCCGGCCTTTTTAGGGACTACATGTATAGGACTAACCCACTTACTGTCAGAAATCGGGTAAATGATGTCATTATCTAACCATTTCAGAATCTCCTTCTTAACCACCTCCTTCATTTGGGGATTGAGTCTCCTTAAAGGGTCCCTCTGGGCTACACTATCATCTTCCAAAAATATCCTGTTTTGCACAATAGATGGACTAATCCCCCTGATGTCTCCAAGCGTCCATCCCAAAGCCCCTCTATTTATCCTAAGAACCTCGACTAGTTTGTTTTCTTGGTCCTCTCCTAGGTTCGAAGCTATGATAACCGGGTAAGTCTCACTAGGGCCAAGGAAAACATACTTTAACTCGGAAGGAAGGGGTTTAAGTTCAAGGGTTCTAGAAGATGGTGGCTCAGGTTCTATTATATCAGGCACATGTTGAGAGGCAAACAGAGATTCATAAAGCAATTCACCGTCAAACACATCAGAATCACATAGTGAGGTTACACAGTCGGGGTCGAATCCTAACTCAAGAAGATCACTCACACAAGGGGCAACATCCAGATCAGCAGGGTTATCACTCTCAAGGTCACTAACCCAATTCACAGCATTACACTCTTGCTCATCATGTCCTAATGGTGACTTTTGTAGATAAAAAATATTCAATTCCACAGTCAAATTCCCAAAAGTCAGTTTGATTCTCCCCCATCTTTACAATTAATCCAAGCATTAGATGTAGCTAAAAAGGGTCTACCTAAAATGACCGGAATCTCGTCACGAGGACTCTGAACCCTAGCTGTCTCTAACACAACAAAGTCTACAGGGAAGACAAAGGTCCCGACTTGGATCAACACATCCTCAACTACCCCCCTAGGCACTCTCGTAGACCGATCAGCTAATTGGAGAACCATTCTTGTAGGTTTCAATTCCCCCAACCCCAGGGTCTCATAAACATGTAAAGGTAGCAAGTTGACACTTGCCCCTAAGTCAAGGAGGGCTCTCTCAATCTGACTGTCTCCTATGGTAATGGAAATAGTTGGGCATCCTGGGTCCTTATATTTCACTGGAACCTGACTAGACAAGATGGAGCTCACATTAGAGGCCAAAAAGGCCTTCTTAGGAACCTGAGTTGCTCTCTTCGTTGTACACAATTCTTTGAGGAACCTAGCGTAGGAAGGACATTGCTGAATAGCGTCCAACAAGGGAATGTTGACCTTGACTTGAGAAAAAGTCTCCCTAATCTTTTCAAGAAATTTCTGATCCTTAGTTCCCCTCAACCTTTGAGGAAAAGGTGGGGAAGGCTTATATGCCACCGGTTGAACAGGACTGGAACTAGGAAGCACTCTAGGTGAGGTCTTAGGACTCGGGTTGTCACCTAAGTTGGTCAACCTCTCTTCCTCGCACGGCTCATCCTCAACTAGCTCATCACAAGGTCCAACACTCACATGTTGTGTCCTAGGCGAATCTGAAGGTAATTTTCGAATCTGATTGTCCACTTCCCTTCCTGATCTAAGAGTAATCACCGCATTAAGCCCCCGAACATGGTTTGGGTCACAAGAGGATGAACTAGAAGCTTTCCCCTTAGGGTTCGCCTCCGGTTGTCCAGGAAAAGTTCCCCTATCCCTATTAGACATCATGAGTTGGGCTACACTCTCATTCAATTGTTTCACCATTTTCGCCATGTCACTCATCGTATCCTCAACCCTACTCAAACCAGATTCTAACTCTTTGTACTTCCTATCCCCTATCCTCACCTTGGTATCTGGTGGAGGCCTGCATGGGCTATCTGGGGATGGATGGTCTCTCCTCGAGGTGCTTGATAAGCAACCTGAGGCGGTGGTCTTGGTTGGGTTTGATGTTGGTGAGGGGGAGGTGGGTTTCCTTGGAAACTTCCTCCTTGGTGCATCGGTGGCCTCAAAACGTTTTGATTATCTGGCACGTAAGACAAGAAAGGGTGTTTTGGCACCCCAGGAAATTGGTAGGGCCGGTACTGGTTAAACATAGCATTAACATTTTCCACGTTAGTTGACACATGTTGCAAATACAAAGGACAATTAGCATATACATGGTCAGTCCTTGGCACCAAGCACAAATCAAAGAAGATTGAGAGTTCGGAGACATGGGTTGCTCTACAGAATTCACTTGTACGCACATTTGGGTCTTAGACTCTAGTTGCTGTTGAGCTAAGGTTTTTATCATATTCTCTAAAGAAGCAAACCTAGCCTCGCACTCCAAGACTTCACTCACCGCATGAACCCTCCCGTGCATTGACAACTGTGCTCCTAAGGACTCATCCCTAGTGTTTCCCATTGCATTACTCTTTCCGACATACTCCAAAAAATCCCAAGCTTCCTCCGCAGTTTTGTCCATAAATCCCCCTTGACACATAGACTCTAAGGTCACTCGGGTTTCCTGATCTACCCCCTTATACACTATTTGGCACAGTCTCACTAGGTCAAACCCATGGTGGGGAAATTGAGACAAAAGATTCTTAAACCTCTCAAAAGCTTTCCAGTAAGGCTCCCCCTTATCTTGTCTAAACTTCAAGATGGAATTTCTCATTTGAACTGCCATGGAATTTGGGAAATACCTCTTCATAAATACCTTCAAGAAACTATCCCATGAGTTTATGGACCCCGGTTTGATACTATACATCCACCTCTTTGCCGAATCTCGTAGAGCGAAGGGCAAATATTTCAACAGAACATAATCTAAAGGTACCCCAGGTGGTGTGACCATACTAAGGTACTCCTTATACTCTGCTGTTCAGATAAGTGCCAACCCCGTCCCAGTAAAAAGAGGTAGGTTCTGAGTATGATACTGTCTTCGATCAAACGTAACTCCCTGAGGTAGGGTCGGTAACACAAAGCACGATGGAGGCGGGTCATAAGATGGATAGAGCTGGTCGCTCAAGGTAACCCTCGGTCCTTCCTCACCCATGTTAGGCGGGTCGACTAAAGGTTTCTCTACCCTAACCAGTCTACTAGTTTCCGGTTTTCGAACCCATCCTATCGAATGACTCACTTTCTCCTTTTTAGTTGGTTTTTCTATTTTTTTTTAATTTTTAGTGATTTTTAAACTTGATACAAAACAAGCAAAGCAATTAAACTATTCACACTATTCACAAACAAACCAATTCTAAACTCCCAAATAACGCCATCCCCGGCAACGGCGCCATTGTTCGGTTGTAATTTTTGTGGTTTTTAAGTTAGGGTTGTTGGTCCACAGGAATGGGTGTTAGGTTTGATTTAGATAATCGGTTTGTGTACAAGGATTTTTCTCAATGCGGAAAGCAATAGATTATGTAAATAAAGCCATAAACTAACCTAAACATGATAATAATTAAGAAAGCAATAAAAGATGAAAGCAACTAAAAGCATGAAATTAAGAAAACAATAAAACTAAGACTAATTAATGAAATTAGGAACAAGAGATTATACCTTTGATGATCCAAACTTTCACTAATCTTCAATCTACTTGGATTTCTCCCGAACAAACAAGAAATCGTGAATTGGATTACTAAGAATCCCCAAATCCCCACTTGAGAGTGGAATTTGTGACCCTTAATCCCCCTTTTCACTACAAGTTGGATTGGATGTTTTTGTGGCTAACACTATGAACTTTCAAAGGCAAAATTAAATGAAAACTAAGCATAAGATGATAAAGATTAAGGAAGGCTGAAAATTACTTGAAGAAAATTGATTACATTCAAGAATCCCAAAAACTTGAAGAACAAGACAAGAGAGAAACCTTAGAGAGAGAAAGTAGAGTTTAATTAAGAAAGCATTAAAAACCCCTAATTACAAACTAAAAGCTTCAGCTAATTACCCCCCTAAAAGAGTCGCAACTAATACTCTTATAATACCCTAAGTTTGTTTCACAAAACGCAGCACTTCGTTTCCAGATTGTACGCAGAAATTGGAATTGGCTCGGGCGAGCTGAATCCTCGCCGAGCGAGCGTGCATGTCGCGTGTCCCTCGTTCTTCGGCAGCTTCTCCTTGGCAGCTCAGAAGCTCGGCTCGGCCGAGCAGGGCCCTTGCTCGGGCGAGCTGGCTCTCTGTCCCTTCACTGCCTTAGCGTCATTTCCCGACCTTTTCCTAGTTGATGCACAGAAGCATGGCTCGACCGAGCCAATATGTTGCTCGGTCGAGCAGACCTTCTGTCTCACCTCCTTTTGGCTCAAATTTAATCGAACATTTTTGCTGCTGTCCAGGAGCGCTGCTCGGGCGAGCCACCATTCTACTTGGTCGAGCAGACCTTCTGTCTCACCCCTTGATTTGGCAAGTTTTTGCTCCGTTTTGTCGCCTTTTTCGATCACTTTCTTATTTTCCTACAAAACTACAAAAATCTCATAACTAGAATAACACACGGGGTTAGAACATACAAAAACGCCCTATTAAAGAGAAGAATTCGGCTCGAAACGAGACCGAACACTTGGCCAATAATGCAACATTTGATTTCAAGTTGGCCTACAAGAGGCTCCAATTAGCATGCGTGCACAAGCTTTTTCCAGATATTCTGGTGCGCTATACAATGGAGTCAACAGGGCCACCAGGAAGATGATCGAAAATGCATCTAGTGGCCGATTCCTAAACAACACTCTTACTGAGGCGGATGCACTTCTGGCACAAATGACTGAGAACGGATGCTACAGGCGTAGCAATTCAAGGGATATGTAGGAGGAACTTTAAGGGGACAATGTGAACTACATTCTCAAAGCGATCGACAGGCTATCCCAGGACATAGCGACACCACTGAAGTCAGTCATGGAGGTGCAAGCCTCACTAACACCATCTACCACTACCACCTTAGGATGTAAGATCTATGGTGGTGCCCACGCATCGTTCATGTGCCAGCAAGAGGTGGTGGCGAGTGAGCAGGCCAATGTTATGTATCACAACAACCTCTCAGACACCACCCAAACCCATATTCGTCCCAGGGCAATCCAACGTACAACCCTCCTAGTTTTCAATACCAAACTAGAGGAGGCCACTAAACCCCAACCACAGCCACACCCAAAACCAGCAAGCCCCCATGTTTCAAAAACCTCCATTCAATCAACTCTTTCCTCAACCATCACCTTAACAAATGGCCTATGACCCTAATTTTGTCCACGCATATTTGAAGAATGAAGAGGCCTTCGATGCCTCTAAGCTCAAGCACAACGAGCAACTGGTTAAGTGGATGAGCCGCTCATGAGATAGAATGAGTAGCCGAAGACCAATTAGAAGGTATTGGAGACACAGGTTGATTGCTTGCTCAGCAGTTCGCCTAGCTCCAAGCCACTTCTTCGAAGAGATTGCCTAGTTAACCCCAGTAGAATCCGAGGGGGCAACTGAATGCCATCACACGGCACAATGACACCGAGCTGGTAGGGCCAAGCTACCCGATGAAACATGTGACGCAAAATGAGGTGAACCTTGTGGAGGCCGCAAGAGAGGAAGCTGATGAGACGGTGGAGGAAAGAGCTTCAATCTGGTCGAGGGGAAATTGAGAAAACGACCAAGGTGAAGGAGGAAAGGAGGAAGGGGCCGATTAAAAATTAATCTGGCGAGCATGTTGCATAGCAGGCTCACACCTATAGATCACCCCTACCATTCCCATCGAGGTAAGCCAAGGTGACGGAGAATGTTGACTTTTCCCAATTTGTGGAGGTACTTTGTAAGTTGCATATCATTATCGCATTTATTGATGCTATCAGTGATATGCCAACTTATAAGAAGTTTCTGAAAGACCTCTTAACCAAGAAGAGGAAAGTCAATGATCATGCCACAATTCCTATGAACGTGGAGTGCAGCGCCATCATTGATAACAAACTGCTGTGGAAGCTGGCTGATCTAGGAGCTTCTCAATCCCATGCTCGATCGGTGATTTGGAGATCATTCGCGCCCTGTGTGACCAGGGGGCGACTGTGAGTGCGATGTCATACTCGGTGTGCAAGAAGCTCAACTTAGATGACCTCACTCCTACCTCCATTACTCTACAATAAGCATATCGATCCATTCGTCATCCTCTAGGAATCATGTAGGATGTCTCGGTGTAAGTCGGGAAGTTTTTTTAATACCATGTGACTTCGTGTTTCTCGATATGGAGGAAGATGAAAGGATCCCCGTCATCTTGGGAAGGTCGTTCTTGGCTACAGCTGGGCCATCACCAATGTGCGTAACGGAATGCTGACGCTCAACATCGGCAACGATAAGCTAGAATTCAGTTTGGGGAAGTCTATGGTTGCACCAAACACGGAATATCCCTGCTGTCGAATCGATGTGATGTGAGAAGTGTATGGTGAGTAGGGTGAGAATGACCAATCGCATAAAGAACCTGTAGAGGTGAGTTTATTTGAGTCTTTCATTTTCAACGATTGGTATGATAAACTTGCTTGTGATTGGCATGGTGAGACTGTACTTGAGGTTGAATCTTGTATGTCTAGGGAACATCTTGAGGTAACATGTGAAACCTTAATGCTTGATGAGTTTGAGTGGTTTAAATTATCCTTGAACTTACTAACATTTGTTGATGAGTGCATGAGAATTTGATCACTTGTTCACTAGCGTGAAAGGCATTCGGGGATTAGTGGCAAGCCACAGAAGACACTGTAAACCCTTAGGATCGATCAATCGAAAGTTATGGATCAAGAAGTGAACGAAGAAGGCAAGATCGAGGGAGACATCCACCGCGTTGACATCGAAGCTGATTGAGAGTGGTGAACATGGTCAGGCTCGGGACCTTAAACAAGCGCTTCATGGATGGCAACCCATATTTGTATACGAGGTATTAGATCTAGGTTATTGAAAAAAGCAATAAAAGAAAAAAACGAAAAAAATGAAACAAAAAATGAGAAAACAAAAAGAAAAAAATGAGCGAGAGTGAGAGTCATGGGGGTGTCGGTGGAGATGACATTTGATGGCCGTAGAGGAACATGAGTGAGTATGAGTGAAAAGAGGAGGAAAAATGTTAAATTTTTTTGTGGAGAGATTGTAGCAAAAAGGGGAAGGAGGCAGAGTATACGTCACGACTGTGACCCATCATGTCACGCCTGTAGGCCCTGAGCATGAACTCATGAGTGCAGGCCACATGTGTCATGGTCGTGACACAACTTCCGGGGTCGTGACCCTCAGAACTCACATTCTAGCTTCTGAGGTAGAACGCACCTCATGGCCGTAAGGATCATTTTCCACGCCGTGAACTTCAAGCAACAACATTTCAGCAGTTGTCCAGAACGTACCTCACGACCGTGACACTCTGGTGTCACGCCTGTGAGAGCTGCACAACCCCCTTTTCAGCTTTCACTCAGAACATGGCTCACTCCCGTGACACTCGAGTGTCACGCCCGTGTGGCCCTCTCGGCTCTTTTCCAGTTTTTTCCCACAATAAGCATCATGGCTGTGATACCCACATGTCACGCTTGTGAGGTCCAGATGACTCCCATCGGGCTTGAGATAGAACCCAGGCCATCTCACAGCCGTAACACCTTGTCGTCACGCTCGTGATGCACCCAAAGCTTTCCTGAGATTTCACTTGTCACGGTCGTGAGGGGAGCCGTCACGCCCGTAACTTGTCGAGGAGCAGCAAATTAAATAGGATTTTTGGGGTGTTTTCTTCATTTTCCCCAAAATCCTCCTCTTATGCCCGTAAGAACCCCTCAACAGCTCCCCCTCTCTCAGCCTCCTTTGCTATTGCAACCTACCTTGCCGTCGTTGCCGTTGATCGTCGTCGTCACCCTGCTCGTCGTCTCCGATCTCTCTCTCTCCGGTAACTTTCCCCCTCCCTCTTCTATCCTTTATTCCCTCCCCCAGTTTTGCAAACTTAGATCCGTTCCACCTCCCACATGACACCATTAATTGCGGACGTCTCCTAACAGAATCGTCGCTGGTTACCCACCCCTCTTCCACTCAGACCATCTCCTTCCCCAGCCTAGAAAAAACTGCCAAATCCTTCGACCCTCACCCTCTGCCTAACCACCCCTCAAAGCCCAACCCAGCTACTCACCATTCAAACTTCCTTCACCTTCCCACCGCAAACTAAAGTCTTAAACATTAACCCTAAATCCATTATTCTCAACCATCGAACCTTCACAATAATTATCCCTCCTCTCTACCCAAAACCCTCAACCCCTCAAACACTTCACCCTCTTCCCTCATCCCACCTCACCATTAACCCTCGAACCCTAAATCTCCCTCTCAAGCCTAATCCTCTATAACAGGTGGTTTGTATTGACCGGTTTTTATCGTTCTTCTCAGGGAGCTAGGGGCCTTGGTTAAATAGTTCAGGTCCAGGTTATGGTCAAGATCGCTAAGGTAAGGAAATGGATTAAAAGGTGAGACAAAATGACAAAGAAACTAAGGACATGTCAAAATGAGTCAATGGGCTTCGGAGGTTTTTCGGGATGCAAACCGGAACAAGGAAACAAGTTTTGCGAAAAAGAGAGCAATAAGAGGGGAAAATCAAGTGGCAATTCCGTTAGAAAATACCCACCGGCCTTCCTCTTTCAAGGATAGTCCGGATTAACTACCTCAAAGTCCACCAGGAACTCGGAGGGTTAATGAAACAGAATTCCTTAGTTAACTTCCTTCCACTTTCGTGGGCGAGCATTAACCATCCCCTTCCATGTCAAGTGTTGGATGTATTTGTTAGCTTTCGGACCTGAATACATCCCACTTGAGGGAAAGATTGGAGTGGGAAAGTGATTTCACACCCTTAATTACCCCCTAACCCATGGGGCTCTAGCAACAAATCAAGATACTAACTACACTAACATCAACAAACACAACCCTAAGCATAAATTCTAACATCCAACAACCAAAATTTAAGCAACGCAATTGAAATAACAATCAAGAGACAAGTAAAGCAATTAACAAACAAGCAAAGTAATTAACAAAGTAAAGAAGAGTTTTAAGGGAAGAGAATACTTATCAAATGCTGAAAATAATCCATGCTAAAGCCACTCTAATGGAACCTAAAACCTAGCTTAAGGGCTCAAAGTCTGAAAGAAAAACAACTCCCCAAACGAGTCGTCCCTTGGAGTATATATACAAGGCATGGTTGTTACATAAAACACAACCTTTAGAGCCAAAAATAAGTGCAGACAGCAGGCAGGTCGCGGGTACGATGGTGAGAAAAATGGCCAGGCGATTCGGAGCGAGAGGTAGCGGGTGGCAAGAATTTGGTCGCGGGTGCGACCAATTGGAAAAATTGAGGTTCTGAGCTTCTTGTCGCAGGCTGCACAAAGGAGGTAGCACCCGTGACGCCTTCTTGCTTCCTCCCCATCTGCTTCCTCCCAAGGGCTGTAGCGCCCACTACAAGGGTTGTAGCGGGTGTTACAGCCCTGTTTTGCTTCAAACATGAGGGAATGAGTTCCCGGGTCGACTCCGCTTCAATCCTCGGCTCTGCTTGGCTGAGGAAATCGCTCGGGATTCCCTAAAAAGCCTAATTTAGCTTATTTGCCTTGTTTTTGCTCCAAAAGTGCGAAAACCTGCAAAACATCTAAAAAGCTAATAAAAATGATGAAAAAGACTCGAAATCGAGCCAAAATAGTAAACCAAAAGGCGTTATTTAGGCCTAAAACTAGGCCTAAACACGCCCATTCATTTGAAATTTTGCTCGTCCCGAGCAAAACAAAACAAAAACTGCTTAAACTAAACACCTACTCCTCTATCGTGGGAGGAAACGAGTGCATTTATCTTATGCACCAAGCCCTTTAAACCCACTGGCAGCCCAGGTAGACGAAGTGGGTCTTGTGAGGGTTTGTAGCTAATATACCCACAAAAGCCAAGGAAAAAGGAGAGAGGAAAGGTTAAAAAAAAAGGCCGAAAAAGAAAGAAAGAAAGAACTTCTTGTTAAAAGAAACACGCAATGAAGCGTAAGGAAAACAATGCTAAACAAGCAAAAGGAACGGATTTGAGCACGTCAAGAACACCTAATCCAAAGCATTGCCAATATTAAGGGTTTTCAACTTCCAAACGCTTCTTACAAAACAAGACCGTATGTGCACAAGTCCTTGTGTATTCTAATTGATTTCGGTTGACACGTAGCAAACTCACATCCCAAGATCGTATTGAAGCAAGAAGGTTATTAACGTTCTCCTCCCTTACTTGTGTCGCCCTTGGCTTGGTGAGGGCCCTAGGAGACGTAAGGAAAAACTCCACTGTTTATTACTTTCTAAGCTTTTTTCTTTCTTTTTCTCTTTTCTTCTCTTTTTTTTTTCTAGTTGGCATGTTTCGAGATTGTACGCGACCTGTGAAAGGGTTTACTCTCCTAGCGTGGTTTCACTCTGTATGTAACAAGGTACTTAAGGGACAAGGGAGCCGCAACCACCCACATCAAACCACGTTGGTGAACCAACTTTTCACTACACTTCCAAATTTTAAGTCAAGTTTTCGGGAATTAGAAGACTGTTTAGTCCCATTTTTGGGCCTAAATATCGCCTTTTATGTTGGTCTTTTGACTCGTTTCTGGTCTATTTTCGTGCCTTTTTTTGTGTTTTTGGTTATTTTGTAGGTTTTGGCATTTTACAATAAAAACGAGGCAAAATGGCCTATTTTGGAAGCTTTTTACCGATTTCCCCAGCCGAGCCGGACCGAGAACCGAAGCGGAGTTGGTCTGGGAACTATTTTCCCAGGTTTGGTGCAAATCAGTGAGGTGACACCCACTACAATTTGTGTAGCGGGCGTTACATGCCTTGGAAAGAAGTAAGTAAAAGGGAGAAGGAGGGTAGCGCCCGCTACCTTACTGGTGACACCTGCTACGCCTAAGGTGGTCTTTGCCTAGAAGAGGACAACACCCGCTGTTCTGCTAAGCTCAAAATCGCCTAGGTAGATTTTGCAAGACCGCACCCGCGGTCTCCTATATTCTGCACGTGTTGTCGGCTTGAAACGACAGCGTTTTGCCAAATTGCCTTGCCTTGTTTATATATCCCAATTGACAATTTTCTTAGGGAGTTATCGGGGGATTGAACTCTAGTTTTAGATTTTATTTCCAGCTTTGTATTAGTGAGTTTTAGAGAGAGATTAGTGAGAGATTAGCTTGGAGTAATCTAGGGTTTGGGTGATTTTGAGTTGTATTTGAAGATTTGGGGATTCAAACAATTGAGACATTGTTGGATCATCCTTTCGATTGCTTTCCTTTGTTCATTTCCAGCATTTGACAAGTATTCTCTTCCCTTAACTCTTTTATTAATTGCTTTGCTAATTACTTTGCTTCTTCTTAATTGTTTTGCCTTCTATTTTCATTGTTTTGCTTGTTCTTGATTGTTGATGTTAGCAATCATGTTTAGGGTTGATTTGGAAGATGTTAGCTTAGATAGTATCATGATTAGTGGCTAGAAACCCTATGGGTTAGGGGGTAATTAAGGGTGTGAATCGGTGTTTAGGTTTTTGTTAGCAATATTAGTGAGTAATTAGTTGGGAAATCATTTTCCCACTCCTTTCCTTCCATCAAGTGGGATGTATTTGGGTCTGAAAGCTCCCGAATACATCCAACACTTGTGTGGAAGGTTGGAGTTGGGATAGTTAATACTCACCCACGAAAGTGGAAAGAGGTTAACTAGGGAATTCCGTTTCATTAACCCTCTGGGTCCGTGGGGGACTTTGGGGAAGTTAATCTGGACTATCCGCGAAAGTGGAAGCTCGGTGGGTATTTTCTAATAGAATTGCCACTTCATTCTCCCTCCTTATTATTCTCTTGTTGCAAAACCCATTTCCACATCCCCGTTTGTATCCTGAAAAGCCTTCGAAGCCCATTTCCTTTCCTTAACTGACCTTAGCTTTGTTTTTTGCTTTATGACCCCTTTAAACCGATTTCCTTACCTTAGTGATTTGATCCCAACCTTTGACCTAGATTCTATGACAAAGGCCCCTCGCTCCCTGAGAAGAACGATATAAAAACGGAGGTCTAACAAACCACGTTACACAAAATGGCGCCGTTGCCGAGGAGCCAGCGCCCCTAGTTTTAGTTTCTTGGTTTTTGGTTATTTGAGATTGCTTTCATGCTAGAAATTAGTTTGTGCTAATCCCAACGAATTTGATGTTTCTATTGGTTCTTGTTGGTGCATGTAGGTTCGTCATATTGTCTCATCGAGCATCGTAGGAGGCTTTAAGTCCTAATGGGTGAAGTCCAAGCTGATTCACCCCGTACTCTTCTATCATATGTCGTTCCATCTTCGGGTACGGGAGTCAACCCAATCATCTTACCACCATTACCACCCGACGCGATATTTGAGTTCAAGCCGTGTCTTCTTGAAGTTTTTGAAAGTAACCCGTTCCATGGAGATATTTCCGAGAGTCCTATTGCTCATATGGAGAAATTTGAGAAGCGTATCATTTTCATGCATATGCCCGGAATATCTTCGGAGTATTTTAAGTTGAAGTTCTTTCCTCTGACTCTAAGGGGAAAAGCTGAAATGTGGCTCGATATATGTCCACCTGGATTTTATTCTTCATGGGAGGCCCAAAAGAAAGATTTACTTCAAAGATTATTCCCAACCGATAAAACTTGTAGACTCCGGGAAGATATTATGAGTTTCAAGAAGAAAGCCGGAGAGTCTCTTTTTCGAAGCATGGGGGAGATTCAAAAGTCTCCAACGTTAGTGTCCGCACCACAATCTACCCCACTGGATGCTTCTTCAACATTTCTATTGTGGACTCTTTGATTCTCTCAAAGAATCGATCGATATAGCATTCGGAGGGACATTTTTAAAGAAAACTGCAGGGGAGGCCGACAAATTCCTTCATGAGCTCGCTCAATATGCTCCCGATTTTGGAGGTAGCAAATCTAGAGGAGGAGATCTATCTTTAGAGAATGATTCCATTATTACACTTCTTTTTGCCTCTATTTATGAAATGCAAAAAGTAAAGGTGAATGAGGAGACTTCTTACGAATTGAGAATGGCCCAAGAAGAGCAAGTTTTCAATTTTCAACAATTAGAGCAAGTGAGTGCCATTCATTCTTCCCACACCGATCAAGACTTTGTTATTGACCATACCACCAACCTTTACCCTTGTACTTTTCAACCCTTTGACCATCACTCATTCATTCAAGAAGAAACCTTCCATCTAATCCAACAAAACATTCCACGACCTTAATTTTCTCAACCACCCCAAGAATCCTTATTTGGGTTGAAGTTGGAGTGAATCATGGAAGACTGAGAGGAGGATCAAGCTTATATCCAAAGTCTCGAGCTCGAATTTGCCCAAACCAACCAATTTCAGCTTACACCTATCCAACCTATTCCTATTCAAGGAGTGGAGGTGAATTCTTTTACCATATGTGGTGGAGGAGAAGTTGAGGTACTTAAGTTGGTGGAGGAGAGAATTATTGAAGAAAATGAGGGAGATGTTGAGGATAAAACCGAAGGAGAGGGTATGGAGGTTGAGCAAGTGGTTGATAATGAGAAGGGAAAATGATTGTTGAGGAAGCCAATTGCATAGAAGAGAAGGTGGACGAAGAACAAGAAGAAGTTTTGAAAGAAAATGTTAGTGAATACCCCGAAGATCAATTTGATCCCAACCAAATGAAAATTTCTCTCCCAAATTGGTTGATTCAACACTTGATTGATGAAGGACATTTGAATCAATGTTTGATGTACCTATTGCGATACCCTTATTCATGCCACCTCATGTTGAAGTCAATATAGTAGAAACAATTGTTCATGAGCATAGAGAGGAAGTTTATATTCTTGAAGTGGAACCCGATAATGGGAATGAAAACGATCATTCCAAGACCTTATGTTTCGAACCTGAGGTAATTGAAGAAACATCTCGTGATGATTCCCTCAAGATTGTTCCATTGAGGAGGGAAGTCTCATTGGATGAAGTTTATATTGAGGGCATAGAAATTCAGAAGATTGTTTCCAAGAATTCGAAGCTTGGAGAACAGCTTGAAGAAGAGCCTAAGTTGCTCCTTTATCCCCACCACCCAATCAAACCACCAGAGGAGACTCTTGTTCTATTTGCAGAGGTGATGAGGAGGTGTTGGAAAAGGAGGAGGAAGCGACATTGGAAGAAATCAAAGATAACATCATCCTCTCCTTGCTTATAACAACCGGAAGGGCGACTTGATTTGAGGTTGTCCAAAGATGGAAGAAGTTGGAGAGGAAGGAAAAAAATGCGATCATGGTGGAAGAAGTTGAATATGTACCTCTCGTGTGCACTACGTCTCTCTAGGATTAAACGGGTATTTAGGTCAAGCTAGGGACCTAAAACTAGCGCTCTATGGGAGGCACCCCATAATTTCTGAGGTTCTTTTAATTTTTAGTTTTCGCGTTTTTCTAATTTTATTTCTTTTTCTTCTTTTTAATTTTTCTTTTTAGTTTAATTTAGGTTTTTCTATTTTTCTTGTCTTTGTGTTTTTCTTTATTTCTTTCTTTTTGTAATTTGAAGTATTAGTTTTAAGCTCAAAAGAAAAAGTTTGAAAGAAAAAAAGGGGGAAAATGAGTAAAAAAAATAGTTGAAGTTGAAAAATAAGAAAATTGAAGTTGGAGTGAAAGAAGTAGTGTGAGTGAGTGAAGTTTTGAAAAATATATGAGTGTTGAGAGAGTTTGAGAGTTGGAAAATCTTTGGATTGAATGTGAGGAAGCATAGAAAAATGAGTGTTGAAGTGTGGAAGTTTTTAGGAGTTGGATTTTATTGGAAGTTTGGAATTGTCAGCAAGAGGGTACCAAGCGCTACCATCGTGAGTAGCTACTGTATACGATGGCAGCAACACCATTACGTTCGGTCGATTGCAATGCGGCCAGGAGACAGCGCTGCGAACGCCAACATTTCCCGTTCGGCAGGTCGCGCGACCTGACACTGTCTGCGATTTAGTTCGGCCCTAAATCCCGATTCTCCTTCACTTCTCTCATTTTCTTTTCTCAATTACTCGACTCCCTCTCTCTCTACAAACCCTAATACCTGCGACAAGCCCTCACCCACACCCTTCCATCCCCCTCAATCATCAATTCGACTCCCTCTCTCCCTCCATTTTCGAATCCTAAACCCTAATCCTTCTCCACTGTTGCTCTAATCGGCTGCTAGGGATCCGATTTTTGACCAGATTCAGTCTAAGTGTGGGATTTTCAGCAGGCATTCGTTCTACATAACTAAGGGAGGTAAATTCTTGTGTCATTGTGTGAAACCCTTTCCCTTCTCACCTGCTTGTGGTTCGTTGGTCATTCTTGCAGAGTTAGGGGAATGTTCTATCATTTTTTTCACGCATATTCACCTTGGTGTGTGCTGAGTTTGAGTGTGTGTTCATGCTTAGTATTTTGTGCGAATTTCATTTCATTCTCAATTGTTTTTGTGATTGTGTTGTGCCATTGCATTGTTGTTCAGTTGTAATTTTTGTGGTTTTATAAGTTAAGGTTGTCGATCTCAGGGATGGGTGTGAGGCTTGATTAAGGTAATCGGTTTGTGTATGGGTTTTTCGATGGAAACGATAAATTATGTAAATGAAAGCATTAATCTAACCTAGACATGATAATAATAAAGAAAGCAATTAAAAGAAAGTAATAAAGAAAGCACATAAAGATGAAGGCAATTAAAAGGCATGAATGAAGACAATGAATGAACAATGAAATTGGGAACGAGAAATTATACCTTTGATGACTAATCTTCAATAAACCTTCAATCTACACTTGAATTTCCCCCGAACAAGAAAGAAATTGTGGTTTGGATTACCAAGAATCCCCCAAATTCTCACTAGTAAGTAGAATTGAGTTCTTGACCCTCCTCCCACTAAAAATGGAGTTGATGGTGGCTAACACTATAAAGCTTGGAAAACAAGTCAACAATGGAGATTAGAGAGAGAAAGAGAGAAGAGAGAATAGAGAGAAAGCTTTGTAAAACTTCAATGGAAACTTGCTTTAATTGAGAAAGCTTGAGAAAGTTTGAATACAAATGCTAGAAATCAATGAAAGCTTGAAGAACAATGAAGAACAATTGAAAACTTGAAGAACAATTAAGAGAGATTAAAGCAAATAAAGGAAAGCAATTAAATCTAATTCTACTCCTAAACTACCTAGGCTAATTGATTATTTAGATTAATACAAGTGGGTATTTATAGAAGAAGGAAAAATACAACCCCAAAACCCTAGAACAATCGCAAAGACGCGTCTGCAGACAGTGTGGCTCGCGAGCAGAAATTTGGCTCGGCGAGCAAGCGTTACGGCTGGTGTTTTGTTGCTCGGAACCCTTGCTCGGGCGAGCAGAAATTTGGCTCGGGCGAGCAAGCGTTCTGGGCAGTTTTCCCTGCCGACTTCAAACACGCATAACTTCTTCATCCGAACTCCGTTTTAGGCCCGTAAGATATCGATGGAAAGCTCTCGGTGTGTACTTTAAGCTCCCAAAATTTCAGAGCCATCGGAGTTGTAACGAAGGAGTTATGACCCAAAGGGTGAAGGCACACGTATTTCAAACCATTAAGTTTGTACCGTTCCCCTTTTTGCGCCAATCTTGATATGGAATTTCCGACTTCGGTTTCGCCTCGGCTCTCGGCTTGGGTTCACTTGGTTTGACTCGGGTCTCGGCTCGGGTTGACTTGGTTTGACTCGGGAAATAGCTCAGGATTCCCTAAAAACCTTCAATTAAGCCCAAACTTCTTCTAACTCCTTATTTTCCTACAAAACACCAAATCATTATATCTAATATATAAATAGGGGTTAAAACAAGCAAATATACCCTATAAAAGAGAAGAAATTCGGCTCGAAACGAGGCCGAACACCACTCCAACACAAGGGTTTGCTCGCCCCGAGCAAACTAAAAACGAAGAAAAGGACTAAAAAGAAAAACTAAAAACCTAACTCACTTTCGCAGGAATCGCGGATGCATTTAGCACATGCACAAGCCCTTTAAACCCCCCGGCAGCCCGGGTGGACGAGGTAGGTCTCGTGAGGGTTTATAGCAACTATATCCACAAAAGCCCGAGAAAAAGAAAAAGGGGAGAGAAAAAGAAGTGAAAACCTAAAAACGAAACGAAACAAAACAAAAGCAGAGAAGATATTCCCGTCCCTAATCATGCACCTAGTTCCCCATTCCGCCTCAACAATCAATCGAAAGAAGTAAGTATAAACAAATTGAGACACGAAGGTTGGAAAACTGCCAGTCTTTGAGATTTTGAACCAAAACACTTCCTGATGAGCAAAACACCTCGTGCATAAGTGCAAGTGGGCTCTAGTCGGTCCTTCCTATCCTAAACCAGACAATCAGAGTTGTTCTCATGCTCAAGCTCAGGATTATCTATCCTACTTCACTCCTGGTTTTTCTTTTAACCTCTCTTTTCTTTCTTTTTCTTACTTTGCTCTTTTCTTTTTTTACTTTTCTCTTTCTTACCATTATTTTGCTCAACTCTTTTTTTTTTTCTTTTTCTTGCTTCGCTCTTTTCTTTCTTTTTCAAAACCTACGCTCTTTTATTTCCACTCAATCCGTTTTGTGTCTTTTAGAGCGTTTGTGTCGGGTTTTGCGGGATTTAAATACCGGCCTTCGCAAAGGGTTACCCTCCCTGCTAGGTTTCTCCATACGTGAGTCATTGCACTTAAGGGGCATAGGGTGCCGATCCACCCAAACCAACCCATGACGGTAGGCCCGACAATAATTATTTAATGCATTAATTAAGAGCTTAAGCAATTGAACAACTAAAACCGTCTAACTTAGGTAAGAATTCACAGTCAAAGCGTGTAAGAATTGAGGATTCCGCTTTCCCATTCCATGTAAAGGTCTAATAGAGATAATTCATGGCAAAAATCCTTCCTAAGACCCATCATTATTCATACCGACCGCTTCCAACTGAGTAAATCAGCCGATTAGACAACTATCTACACACGTGACGGAAACATCCTCAAAAAGAAAAACAACTTTTGGGTTTTTCACAACATTTATCCCCTTTTTATTTTCTTTCACACACAAAATATTTTTAGATTTTTGGACACAAACTAAGAAAAACAAAAACAAAAGACTCAAAAAAAAAAAACTAGGTAATCTACCCATGAACAATAAAAGATATCACCCCCACTCCAACACAAGACATCACAATGTCCCCATTGTGAGAAGAAGGGTGTCACAAGCGAGGTAGGAAACCAACAAAAACATATATATAAAACACTTATCACATAAAAAGCGGTGGCAACCCGAGCCCACACGGCTCCAACAACAATATATATCCAACATTCACACTCAAGGGGTTCGCCACCCAAAAAGAAAATCAAGCATGCATCATGGATCATCGATATATTCACATAAAGAGAGAGTGGAAAGAAGTTACCTCGAAGTCTTCAATCAAGCATATTCAATCTACGATCCAAGGAACATCACACCAAGGTTAGAAATAAACAAGAAAAGCATACTATGTGTGATGGTTCACATGCAAGATCAAAAGGAAAAACAAACTATACAAGACACTAAGGACTAATGAACTAAGAAAACAAACTAAATTTTTTACAAAACGACTCTTTTTTTTTTCTTAGACTCGAAAACTAGAATGCAAACTACCCTCCCACTCCCACACAAAGAGATTGCCGTATACTCAAATGGAAACGGAAGTAGGTAAGCAAGCACCCCAAAATAAAAGAAAATGACACACACAAAAATAAAATAAAAGAAGAAAAGAAAACCGACTCACTAAATATACACAAAAGGTGAGGAAGGATATTACCTCGAAGGCATCTTATCAATAAGCTTACTCCTTCTCACCTCACGATATCGGGCACCAAGTCAGAACCATTCAACGCCCGGAGTAACAAATCATGCATCCTCTCATGCATCTCAGAATGGTGGTGGTAAGATCACACTCGCATTAGCACATAAACAAACATTAGTGCCCTTAACAATTTATCAAATGCCTTAGAAAAGTCATAGAACTGATGAAATTCATGAATATACAAGACTTTTCTAGGCACAGTGAAAGGAGACATGACAAATGGGTCCTCCCATTGACTCGTAAATGGAGATTGGGTATACAAATCAACGAAAGGAGGCAATACAACACATTTATGGACATGCTCATGGGAAGACTTGGATGCAAACAACGACTCATAAAGCATATCACCATCAAAAATATCATTGTCACAAACCAAGTCCAAACACTTAGGATCAATCCCCATAGACTCAAGTTCATCATCACAAGATTTCACATCAATGGATTTACAAGAAAGGGTAGCTAATGCCTCGCTAATGCAATAATTCTCAATGAAAGTGAATAAATCAGTATCTAGTACACATTCAATCACAAAGGATACAACTTCACTCTCAACAAGATCATGCTCAATTATATCAAAAGCATCATGGCATTCATCAATCTCAACTTTTTCTTCACAAAGGCATGGACAATGGTTCATCATCAAGCATGTAGTCATCAAGTTCTTCATCATCACACACAGAATCATCATGTTCCTCATGCTCACTAGGTGGGGCTAGAGCTAAGGAATCACTAATCCTCCTTACAAAACTATGTCCATTACAGTAGTCATCATCATAATCATAATCATACACAGAAGAATCGTCATGCATTTCAGGACACAAAGACGACGAATGACCTATTTCAACATTCGAATCAACCAATTGTGCAAGATAAGTTTCAACCCTAGGTTTAAGCACGTGTTCAAATTCTTGCATGCATTTATTCATCCTATCTTGTAAACCAACTATTTCAGCACCAATTTTATCTAGTCTACAAGATTCGGAAGCATGAGACGGAGATTCACAATGCACACACAAATGACGAGACTCAACATCATCACATGGAGAAAGATCATAACGTTTCTCATAGTGCAATTGAGCATGAAGAGCACATGGATTACCAAAACAAGAACCCGATGAATAAAAAGTCTCCCCAAATTGGCGAGTATCCGTGTACAACCAATCAAATAATTCCCAAGCCCGATACTCATGTTCAACATTGAAATCAAAGTAATTCAGAAGAGAACGGGTCTCGAAATTCAATCCCTCATTAGTAACAACTAACACTTCCCAATTAGAATAAATATAACCATGAGGGGCCCAATAAGCAAGATAATCATTTAATCTATCACGATAATCACAAAATAATTCTTGCTCATTTTGAGGGAAGCTAAAACATGCCATCTCTTTTTTTTTTCCTTATTTTTTGTTTTTTTTTTTGTTTTTTTTTTCTTTCGTATTCAATTTTTTTCGCTACATTTTTCTAACATAATCAAGAAAGCAATTAAACTATGTACACACAAACCAATCACCTAATCTACCAAATAACGCCATCCCCGGCAACGGCGCCATTGTTCGGTTGTAATTTTTGTGGTTTTATAAGTTAAGGTTGTCGATCTCAGGGATGGGTGTGAGGCTTGATTAAGGTAATCGGTTTGTGTACAGGGGTTTTTCTCGATGCGGAAAACGATAAATTATGTAAATGAAAGCATTAATCTAACCTAGACATGATAATAATAAAGAAAGCAATTAAAAGAAAGTAATAAAGAAAGCACTTAAAGATGAAGGCAATTAAAAGGCATGAATGAAGACAATGAATGAACAATGAAATTGGGAACGAGAAATTATACCTTTGATGACTAATCTTCAATAAACCTTCAATCTACACTTGAATTTCCCCCTAACAAGCAAGAAATTGTGGTTTGGATTACCAAGAATCCCCCAAATTCTCACTAGTAAGTAGAATTGGAGTTCCTTGACCCTCCTCCCCACTAAAAATGGAGTTGATGGTGGCTAACACTATAAAGCTTGGAAAACAAGTCAACAATGGAGATTAGAAAGAGAAAGAGAGAAGAGAGAAGAGAGAGAAAGCTTTGTAAAACTTCAATGGAAACTTGCTTTAATTGAGAAAGCTTGAGAAAGTTTGAATACAAATGCTAGAAATCAATGAAAGCTTGAAGAACAATGAAGAACAATTGAAAACTTGAAGAACAATTAAGAGAGACTAAAGCAAATAAAGGAAAGCAATTAAATCTAATTCTACTCCTAAACTACCTAGGCTAATTGATTATTTAGATTAATACAAGTGGGTATTTATAGAAGAAGGAAAAATACAACCCCAAAACCCTAGAACAATCGCAAAGACGCGCTGTCACAGACAAAGGTGGCTCGGCGAGCAGAAATTTGGCTCGGCGAGCAAGCGCTGGTTGGTGTTTTGTTGCTCTAACCCTTGCTCGGGCGAGCGTAAATTTGGCTCGGCGAGCAAGCGTTCGAGCGCTTTCCCGCCGACTTCAAACACGCATAACTTCTTCATCCGAACTCCGTTTTAGGCCCGTAAGATATCGATGGAAAGCTCTCGGTGTGTACTTTAAGCTCCCAAAATTTCAGAGCCATCGGAGTTGTAACGAAGGAGTTATGACCCAAAGGGTGAAGGCACACGTATTTCAAACCTTTAAGTTTGTACTGTTCTCGCTTCGCCAATCTTGATATGGAATTTCCGACTTCGGTTTCGCCTCGGCTCTCGGCTTGGGTTGACTTGGTTTGACTCGGGTCTCGGCTCGGGTTGACTTGGTTTGACTCGGGAAATAGCTCAGGATTCCCTAAAAACCTTCAATTAAGCCCAAACTTCTTCTAACTCCTTATTTTCCTACAAAACACCAAATCATTATATCTAATATATAAATAGGGGTTAAAACAAGCAAATATACCCTATAAAAGAGAAGAAATTCGGCTCGAAACGAGGCCGAACAATTGTGGTTGATAGCATACACACACACACACTTGCTTCACGATTCCTATTCAGATCCACAACACTGCCACACTGTGCATTGCGTTTGTATGCTGTGTATTTGCATTGTATTTGTGTCTTGCGTTGCCACGTTGTACTTGTTAGAGTATACACACACGAACACCCTGCCTGAGCTGCTGAGCACACGAATCTGGTTTGGTTTCTATCCTTCATGCTATTCAATTGATTCGTTGTGCTGCTGAATCAGTCTCCATAGTCACTAGTTGAGGTTAGTCATGGTCAATGTATATGTTGTACATATGTTCATTTTTCTTTAGTTCTTTTGTCATTAGTGTCTTTTTTTTAGTTTGTTTTTCTTTTTCGATCTTGCATGCGTATAATCACACATAGTATGATTTTTTTTGTTTATTCCTAACCCCAAGTGTGA
This sequence comes from Portulaca oleracea, assembly GCA_029582165.1. NCBI lineage: Eukaryota > Viridiplantae > Streptophyta > Magnoliopsida > Caryophyllales > Portulacaceae > Portulaca > Portulaca oleracea. The sequence goes on from CM055869.1 coordinate 40,227,345, forward strand.
TGTTTTCCTGGACCGCGGATTGGTTCCGTTCTTTAAGTGAAGGCCTCGAGGTAACCTCTTTCCGCACTCTTTGAATGTGTATATCTTGATCCTTGTTGCATGCTTGTTTTTTCTTTTGGGTGGAGAATCCCTTTGAGTGTCTGTGTTGGGATTATATTGCTATTGGAGCCGTGTGGGCTCGGGTCGCCACCACTTTTACGTGCTAGTTGTTTTTGTTTGGTTGCTTTTTGTAGGTTCTCTGCCCTTTTCTTGTGACACCTTCCCACAATGACATTGTGGCATTTTAAGTGTCGGGGGGGGGGGGAGATATTCTGTTTCAAGGGTAGATCACCAAGCTTTTTGTTTTTGTTTTTCCTAGTTTTGCCTAAAATTTGAAATTTTTTTGTGTGAAAAAGGAGAAAAAAGGGAGTGAAAAACCTTAAAAGTTTTCGTTTTGCTTATGTTTTTGCTTCGTTTCTTGGATAGTGATGTCAATGTTGGGAAGGCTTTCTTAATCTTCTTGAAAGAAACCGGTTTGAGCATTTTTCGACCCTATTTTGGGCATTGTCATGACTCATATAAATAGATTCCGTTCATTGAATGACTAGCGAGATCCCTGTTTTATTTCACGTTCTGGTTGAAACTGGGAGACTCTAGTTGGCCACATCTGAGCTTGTTGAAAAAGTGAAACCTAATTAAAATGAATTAATTGGTTTTGTGTCGGTCGCATCCGGCATAAACCAGTATAAAGTTAGTCTACCTACATGGGACTGGTATTAGCGGTGCGGCGCTATTACCCCTTAAACCTCCATGGTTCATGATGATGAGGTGTATAGAAAAGCTTGTGTTGGGAGGGTAAACCTCGTTATGGGCCGTTCAATTCCCGAAAAGCTAACGCCGACCATTATTAAGCTAAATCGAAAATGTGGGAGACCCAACATCAAATGAAGTAAATTGCTAATAAAAGTCTCACGCTGCGTTTTCTACGACCCTCACCAAGCCAAGGGCGACATAAACAAAGGAAAGACATCGCTAAATGAATCCTTTTCGCTTTGGTTCGAGCTAGGATGTGAGTTTTTCTTGGGGATCGATCGGAATCATCTAGAACCCACTAAGCACATACGCACATGGGATTTAGCTTTGCATGAAATGTCAGGAGTTGAAAATCTCTAAGATTGCCAATTGCTTGAGTTAGGTGTTTTCGTTGTGCTCACAACGGTTCCTTTTGGATGATTAGTGTCATTTTCTTGATTGCGATTGCATGATTCCTTGAAGCAAGATGTTTTCTTTTTTCTTTTTTCGTTTCCATATTTTGTTTTTCACTTTTCCCCCTCTCATTTTTCTTTGGCTTTTGACGGTAGAGCCGCTAGAAACCCTCACGAGTCCACCTCGTCCACCTGGGCTGCCGAGGGGTTTAAAGGGCTTGGTGCATACGCTAAATGCACTCGTTTCCTCCCACGACAGAGGAGTTGGTGTTCAGTTTTTGTTTTGTTTTGCTCGGGACGAGCAAAAGTTCAAGTGTGGGAGTGTTTAGTCCCATTTTTGAGCCTAAATATCGCCTTTTATCTTGGTCTTTGGACTCGTTTCCGGTCTATTTTCGTTCCTTTTATTGTGTTTTTGGTTATTTTGTAGGTTTTCGCGTTTTACAATAAAACAAGGCAAAATGGGCTATTTTGGAAGCTTTTTAGCGATTTCCCGAGCCGAGTCGAGCCGAGCCGGACCGAGAGCCGAAGCAGAGTTGTCCTGGGAACTCTTTTTCCAAGTTTGGTACAAATCAGTGAGGTAACACCCACTACAATCTGTGTAGCGGGGGTTACATGCCTTGGAAAGAACGAAGCAAAAAGGGAGAATGAGGGTAGCGCCCGCTACGCTACTGGTGACACCTGCTACGCCTAGGGTGGTCTTGGCCCAGAAGAGGACATCACACACTGTCCCAAAGACAGCACGCGCTTTCCTGCGAAGCTCAAAATCGCCTGGGCAGATTTCGCAAGACCGCACCCGCGGACTCCAAGACCGCACCTACGGTCTCCTGTTTTCTGCGTGTGTTTTCGGCTTGAAACGGCTGCGTTTTGCCAAACTCCCTTGCCTTGTTTATATATCCAATTGACGATTTTCTTAGGGAGTTATCGGGGGATTGAACTCTAGTTTTAGATTTTATTTCCAGCTTTGTATTAGTGAGTTTTAGAGAGAGATTAGTGAGAGATTAGCTTGGATTAATCTAGGGTTTGGGTGATTTTGAGTTTTATTTAAAGATTTGGGGATTCAAACAATTGAAAGATTGTTGGATCATCCTTTCCATTGCTTTCCTTTGTTCATTTCCAGCATTTGATAAGTATTCTCTTCCCTTAACTCTTTTATTAATTGCTTTGCTAATTACTTTGCTTCTTCTTAATTGTTTTGCCTTCTATTTTCATTGTTTTGCTTGTTCTTGATTGTTGATGTTAGCAATCATGTTTAGGGTTGATTTGGAAGATGTTAGCTTAGATAGTATCATGATTAGTGGCTAGAAACCCTATGGGTTAGGGGGTAATTAAGGGTGCTATTGGGTGATTAGGTTTGGGTTAGCAATATTAGTGAGTAATTTGTTGGGAAATCAATTTCCTACTGCTTTCCTTCCCTCAAGTGGGATGTATTTGGGTCCGAAAGCTCCCGAATACATCTAACACTTGTGTGGAAGGTTGGAGTTTGGATAGTTAATGCTCACCCACGAAAGTGGAAGGTGGTAAACTAGGGAATTCCGTTTCATTAACCCTCCGGGTCCGTAGTGAACTTTGGGGAAGTTAATCTGGACTATCCACGAAAGTGGAAGCTCGATGGGTATTTTCTAACGGAATTGCCACTTGATTCTCCCTCCTTATTATTCTCTTGTTGTAAAACCCATTTCCTCATCCCCGTTTGCATCCCGAAAAGCCTTCGAAACCCATTTCCTTTCCTTGACCGACCTTAGCTTTGTTTCTCGCTTTATGACCCCTTCAAACCGATTTCCTACCAAAGTCTAACAAACCACGTTACAAAGACCTTCCAGAAACGGGTCACCCTCCCAACTCGGGTTACTCCATATGTAACGAGGTACTTAAGGGGTGGCAGTGTCACCCACTTACACCAACCCTTGTTGGTTTCACTGATAATTATTAATTACTTTTATCAACTCACTTTTTCAACAAGCTCAGGGGTGATTCACTAAAGTCTCACAATTCCAAAAAGAATGTGAAAGAAACAAGGATCTCATTTCGCAATCAACGAAGGAAGTCTAAAACAAACGAGTCCTGACAACATCCGGACTAGGGACGACAATGCTTATAACAATTTCTTTTAAGAAGATTAAAAAGTTTTCAATACATTGACCTCCGCAAATCTAATGAACAAAGCAAAAACTAAAAGAAAACAAAAACTTTAGGGGTTTTTCACTGCCTTTTTTCTCCTTTTTCAGACAAAAATTTTCAAAATTTTTCAAATTTTAGCAAAAAACTAAGAAAACAAAAATAAAAAGCTAGGTGATCTACCCTTGAAACATAAACATCTCCCCCCACACATAAAACACAACAATGTCCTCAATGTGAGAAGGGTGTCACATGAAAGGTAGTAAACCTACAAAAAGCATATACATAAAAAACAACTAGCAAGCAAAAAGTGGTGGCGACCCGAGCCCACACGGCTCCAACAACAAAATAATCACAACACGAACACTCAAAGGGGCTCGCCACCCAAATGGAAAATCAAGCATGCGAATTAGATCAAAGATAAATACACAGTAAAAGAGAACGGAAAGAGGTTACCTCAAAATCTTGAATTAGAGCATACTCAATCCTCGATCCAAAAGACATCATACTTTAGATTGGAGATAATCAAGAGAATCATTCTAAGTATAATTTTCACATGCAAGATTAAAAGAAAAACAAAATATATACAAGATACTAGCTAACTAACGAACTAAAGAAGAACTATTCACAACATTTACATTGACAAGAACTAACCTCAACCCCAAACCACACTCTTTGAGGCGGGAATTGAGGGTGGAACAACTCACCTACCCGGTCCTACTAATGATAAAATCAAACGCAAACCATACCATCCCCACCAAATAACCCAAGAGAAGTGACAAGATATCTAAACAAAAATGACGAGGCCAGGATCAAATTCATGCAAAGCAATGACAATTCAGAAAAACAACAGCGGACTCGGCATAGCCAACAGTAATACGGCATAATCCCGACTCATCTACCCAAAATGCACCCCCCACACTTATTAAAAGCTCACAAAACATGCATAAAGTGTTAAAGAGGTAAAGTGGGGCTGAGAACACTCACAATCATTGTTATGGTCTACGCTGAGGAGGAAATGGGTAATACGGGAAGTAGGTGGGGTAGTGGGGGTTTACATAATCCTCCGGCGCCGGGTTGTGGTCTCCGACGGAGTAATGGTAATACCCCCAATCTCGCCAGTATTGGTTCTGTTGCTGAAAATATTCTTCATGCCTCTGAAGTCGCGAATGCACATTTCCCAGTGTCTCTTGTTGGGCATGAAGAAGATCTTGATGGCTCTCCAGTGGATTTTGCTAACTTTGGAGCAAAGTATGCTGCTCCTGATAGTTGACACTCAACCGTTCAAGTTGAGTGTTGATATGACCGAGTGAAGCTTGCCAATATGAGTTGTCGCTTCCTTCACAAACTTTTATGTTAACCCCAATTTGTCCTTCTCCTCCTTCTTCCTCTCCGCCTTCCTCTTCCTCACCTTCCTCCTCCTCATCATCATCGAACATATCCGGGCCTCCTACCTTGCGGTGGGTACGATAAACTTGGCCACAAGACCAGTTATGTTCATTGGTGACATCTAACCACCACTCAGCGTGATCCGGATCCAAATGAATTTGTGTTTTGTTGTCATTGTGTCCATGAAGGTAACTCGTGCGAGTAGGGTTCTTCGCAAGGATGCCCATTTTCTACAATCGTACTCCATTGATAGAATTCGGAAAATAACGTGGATTCCACTTCTTCAAATACTCCCCAAAACCTTATTGGATGAGGAAATGGCAGATGATGTGCCCCATCCTAATGGTAGTAAGTCGGGTTTCCGTGCTTATCTCTCGGAGACAATGTAGAATGCATGAGCCAGTATTAACCCGAACACCCCTCACAACATTGTAAATCACGAAAAGATCGTCTTTTCGAACCTTAGGGCGTCTGTCATCTCGCCCAAACATCACTCGTCACAATCCTATGAAGGATTCAGACGGCTAAATTGCAGAAATTACGCTCCTTAGAGTTACAAGGGCAGTGAAAACGTTGATCTCTGCCTCTCAAACCGAGGTTCATCATCCTCCAGCATGTCAAGGCCTTCATTGCCTCTTGTTCGTTGAAGTTCTCACACTGTTGATAATACTTCCCATCCTGGGGAAACCCAGTTTCTGGCATAAACGCTTTATGGTGCACTATCTGTCTTTGTTAGTGACTCGGTACTCAAAATATGCGTCCTCTTTACCATCATTATAAACCATCAATGAGATTAAAAGCACAAGGATAGGTTGCTCAACGATCGATTCATCGATCGTGAGAAATACCTCCCACCTGTAGACACCAAATTTTGTACCGGGACAAGTATACAAATCAGGAGTAACAAAAAAAGAGGCTAGAAGGAGAGCCAAGCCACTAGGCCTTCATCAATCAAGACTTACTGGGCCAACCCACCACAAAAAGCCTTCATTTTCCACCCTTTTCACATACATATGCCCACCGTTTCGAATCCCATTTTTTCCACAAGTCTGGTTGGCCCTATTTTTTGATGAGAGTAAAGTACACATCATAAGCTTTCCAACGCCTTTTGAATTGTCTCAATCGGAGTCCGGATGAAAGAGTTATGGCTGTTTGAAGATCCAGCCCACTAGCTGAGACAAAACCCACACGGGTTTTAATCAACAGAGACGGCCCAGAGGAAAGGCAGCCTAGAAGCTGATCCGGCCCAGCGACTCCAAAACCCGCGCGGGTTATCATGCGGCCAAAAAAGCATCGTTCAACGTCCATGTTAGCGATTCGTGTGTGGGTGTTTTAAAATCCGCGCGAGGTTTAATTTCCGGGATCTGGCGCCAAAATCATCTTGATTATCCTCCCTTGGTATTAGCCCCATGTGCTTTGACCTTGGCCTTGACTTGGAAGCTACATGATTGTGTAGCATGATCATGGGGATGTGTCCCCCATGATTTTCCCTCCTAAACCTCACCTTCTCCAACTATAAATACCCCCTCCATTCTTCCACTCAACTCACCAACAACTCTCATAAACCAGCTCTATTATTCTCATTTCATCAACTACCACCCATCATTATCATCTAAATTCTCCCAAAACTCCATCAACCATCCTCCACAACACACATACTCTACTTAAATCTCCTCTCAAAATTTCATACTTCCATCCATTCCATCAACTAACACCATTATTCTACCCTCATTTCATTAGCAATCATCCCTTATTCTACCAAATTTCCATCACTCTCTTAAAATTCCCTCATCCATAATCACTCTCTAAACCTCTCCTAATCACTTTTGTCACACCCATATCATCAAAGTCCAAAGTCAAGGCAAAGTCAAGAGTTTCAACCGGCGCATTCGGGCTCCTAAATCAAAAGAGGTTCGATTTATTGCTTTCTTATTGTCATTGTTTAAATCATGTAATTCGTACTTTAATTCCATTACTTGTGCATATTTTGTAAACTAAAAACCTCATTTTATATTGCATGATGATGAATATAATTTCTTGAAATTATTTAAACTTCTCCCCGCTTGATTTCATTTTAATGTCGATTTTAGTAGAGTCTGTTTTCTAACAGGCGAATTCGAGAGTTCTTAGAATTCTCGAATTCGTAACCTTACACCCGGGCTTAGAATCGGGTTTCGTAGAACGAAGTTATTTTTATTATTTTTATGGTTTGTCGGTTTCCTTAAATCGGCTGGCGACTCTTAATTCTTTTATAACCCATTTAATAATTTTAAACATACGGATTTACACCAAAATACTTAAAAATGATTTAGTCTTTTCCATCCACTAATCCAAGGATAAAACCGAGAGAAAGTGGGCCAGAAATTGATAAAACCCTGGCGGATTTTTTTAGTTTCAGCCCATGTTCTCTGGCCCAGGGAAAGGCACGGTCCAGCCCATGGACACTTAAAACCCGCGCAGGTTTTAATAGCCCATGGCGGCCCGTTTGCCCTCTGTTGGGCCTGGATCTAGTAGTTGGGCCAAAACTGAATTATTTTTAAAGTATTTCGGTGTAATTTCGAGTGTTTAAATAAATAAAAACGGATTTATAAATAAATAAAGTTTCATCACCCCGAAAATGAATTTCGAAAATAAAAAATATCCTTATTTAAGGATTAAGCAACCTTAGTCGGCTCCCGATCATTAAGTAGCGCATACAAAACAATTTCCCCGAACGAGAATTTTCCGGGTCCTACAGATTGGCGACTCCACTGGGGACTTAAACTTAAAAAGAGGGTAAAACTTGAAAAAAATCGAATTAATTGGAAATTGTAAAAGGGAGAAGTTGATTTATTTCGCGATTTTATAATTCTTTTTAGGCATTCTTTGCATACCAAGCCACTAATCGCGTCTTTTGACACGTTAGCACAAAGGTGACGGTTAAGCTATACCTAGGTGATTCCCTCGAGAGTGAGCGGGCCACTACTTGTGGGTTGCACCCTACATCGCCAAGCATTTGGTCCCCTCTCTCCCCGCGTTACACTCAAAGGGCTTCATTGAAGTTCTTTGAGCAATACGTCACACTCCTTACCTAAGGGTATGTAGCACGGAGATGAAAACGTACGGTAGGCCATGTAATCCAACCATAGAAAAGTCCATGAACATTGAACCTTGGTTTAGGGTATCCCCTCATGTTGTATGCTATGTGCTATGTGCTACCCCGTTCCCCTTTTCCTCTTTTGTTTTAGAGTCGACTCTAGTTTAGAGGTTTTGTTCTAGTCCATATAAAATTCATTGGGTTGAGAAAATGATTATTTATTAATTAGAATAATTAATCCAAAAGGCATCATAGTTAGCCCAAGTGGAAGGGCCCATTTATGCTTGAAGGGTAATTATTTTAAATAATAAATAAAAATTGACTCGCCTTTAATGATATTATATAACCCTTTAAGAAATTCTCCTTACGAAAGGTCCAAAAATTAATTAAAAAGTCCAACAAAGTTAATGGATAGCGTTTTAGACTGCATAATAGTCACTAGGCTTGAGTAAATTAATTTTCCGATTTAATTAATAAATCCATCACATTTATGGCCGGCCCGTTGTTAGGCCCAACCATATTGGATTTATCAATTAAACCTATAAATTAATTATAACTCCCTTATTGTTGGCTTTATTCAGTCCTTTACAATATCCGTTTGCCATGTGTAAATACGTGTCTGTATGTTGGGTCTTCAATAGAGTCGGACCTAATTTTGAGATATTGTTTTAGTCCGCGTAATAATCGTTGAGTTTGAGAAGAAATAGGTTTATAAACTCGATTAATTAAGCTTAAATTTTACGGTTGGCTCGGTGGTGAGGCCCATCCATTTTAAAGTTTAATTATCCTTGTTTATCGAGTCATTTTAACTCACCTTTGAGATTTTATTCGGCCTTTCTCAATATTCTCTTATTCATGGTCCAAAGAAAATTGATTAATAATAAACAAAGTCAGTGTGTGTTGTTCTAGCCTGTGTAATATTCTCAAGGTTAGAGAAGATAAATTCATACACTTGATCATTAAGTCTAACAAATCCATGGTCGGCTCGTTGTTAAGCCCATCCATGGTGGAATTAATAATTAAGTTTATAAGTATGTTTTGGCTCGCCTTTTGACGGCTTTATTCGGTCCTTTACAATATCCACTTTCCATGAGTTAAATAAATAAATGTGTTGCGCCACAAAAAAAAAGATAAAAAAACGGGTCGTCAGCTTTGTCGAGCATTATTCTAGTCCGTATAATAGCCAATAAAGCTCGAGTTTTCTGAGTTGTTGGGCCAAGTTACGGATTCTTCTTAAAACGGTCGGCCTGGGAATTAGGCCCATCCGAATTGAGAAACACTGACTTGTGCTTTCCAACTTATGTCGACTCGCTATATTTGACTTTATCCGGCCCTTTATAATGCTCTTGTTGTAAAAAAAAAAAAAAAGTGTTGTTGAGTTGCTTCATGAGTCAGTGTATAGGTGTCTTACATGTTAGGAGGTATCATATATGGTCTAGTAAGCCCAATTCATAAATGAGTCTTTGTTTCAGAGTCTACATGTAAATGTCTTTCAGTCTTTAGAAAGTCTCATACAAGGTCATGTCATATGTGAGTATTTTCTTAAGTCAATATGTGTGTTTTGTTTTTGGAAGTCTAAACTCGGGTCATGGGTGAGTCTTTGGTCTAGGTCATAAGTAAGTCTTTTCCTGGGTTAATGTTTGTTTGTCTCTTTTAGAAAGTCCAGCGTAAACCCAGGTCATGGGTGAGTCTTTGTTTTAGAGTTAGGATATAAGTGTCTTTCATTCTTTAGAAAGCATAATATAAGGTCTAGAATGAATCTTTGTGTTAGTGTTTGCATGTAAGTGTCTTGCATTCATTAGAAAGCACCATATAAGGTCAGGATGGGTCTTTGTGTTAGTGTCTGCATGTAAGCGTCTTGCATTCTTTAGAAAGTCTCATATAGGTTCGTGGGGCATGGGTGAGTCCTTTTCCAGAGTCCACATACGAATGTCTTGCATTATAAAAGCCTCCTATAGGGTCTACGTCATGCGAACCCATGTCATGGGAGATTCGTTAAGTCTTTCTCTTGAGTTAGCATGTAAGCGTCTTGCATTCTTTAGAAAGTCTCATATAGGTTTATAGGTCATGAATACCTATGTCGTGGGTGAGTCTGTGTCTAGAGTCATCATGTAAATATCTGCCTTTCTTTAGATGTCTAAAGCAAACCCATGTCATAGGTTAGTCTTTCAGGGTCAGCATATAAGCATTTGCACTTCAGGAGGTCTCATATAGAACATGTAGACCTATGTCGTGGGTAAATCTTTTCCTTGAGTTGGCATATAGATGTCTTGAATCCTAGGAAGTCTCATGTAGGTCAGTTGGCACTTTCAAACCCATGACTTGGCTAAGTCTCTCCCGAGACAGCATATAGGCGTTTTTCATCTTAGGAAGTCCATATAGGTCATTTAGGTCATGCATGCATTGGGATAGGTTTTTCTTCATTTGTCTAGTGTCAGGGTCAAGGCCTGAACTAACCATAAAGGGAATTTTTGGATGACGAGAAATTTTGCAGCTACCATAGATCCCAAAGGAGCAACATGGAGAATTGAATTGTTAGACTTTGGAACACATGATCCATTCAAGGAAACTGCTCCCACCAAAAGTAGCACAGAGGACAAAACATAACATGGATTCTCCATACGAGGACAAGGAGGGCACATCATCAAAGGAGCTTTAGAAGTAGCTATACAGTCCTGGTTGTCGACTATTTCATGCTCAGAGTATGTTAGAGACAGTTCTTCATTCATTTCTTTGCTCTTGTTGCTTTGTGATCAAACAAAATTTTGTGCTTGTGCTTTTGACTTGAGTTGAGAAGTTCTCTCATCTATCCATCATCCGTGCAAACCAAGTTTGACAAATTTAATTTTCTCTTATCCTCCCATCTTTGTTGTGTACCCCGCTCCCATCTTTTATCGAATCCAGGGATTAATTAAAGAGAAAAAAAGAGGGAAAAAAAGAAAAGAAAAAGAAGAAAAAAAAGAGAGAAGTCAGTCTGCACTCATCAAACAGGCTGGGCAAAAAGAGAGAAGACCAAAATCACCAGTCTCTTGAAAATGGACATCTCTATGCTCCTAGACTAACAGCCTAACCAAATGTGCCAAGGACAGGGGGCTTGAACCCGACCTTCATTTCACCACCTTACCTTCATCTTTTCATCCAATCCTGACTTACCACCTACCACTCACATCTTTGACCTCTCCATCAAACCTCAACCCTTTTCCCAATCCAAAAGGTGTGCTACGACAAAGGCGAACAGGAGTCAATCCCATGGAGAAGAAAGTAAAAAAAAAAAGAGCTAGAAAAATGGAGTTAAAAAAAAAAAGAAGTTGAGAAGGATATGAAACAAGAAAAAGGAAGAAAGAAAGAAAAAAAAGGGATTAGAGGACAATAAGAAGTGAGAATGCGAAAATAAGAGTCATGCACACCTCAGAAAATCTCAAACCTTCGCCTCAACATCCATACACCTCATCCTTTTATAACCTTCACAAACCTTTCATCCATCCATAACCTGCATATGAACCCTCAAACCTTCATAACCATTTTTTTGAACCATTAAGCCTTCCTCGTGGCACTATCCATCAAAGTTGCGCTTAAAGAACTACGACTGGCCTGATTCTACCTCGGATACGTAGGAAAACCTCTTTGAGGCCCGACCGCTACAAAGAGCATTCTGTGTCCTCAAAATGTTGGTATTTGAGAGAAGAAAAAAAAAAAGAGAGGCTAGCTTGGAATCCCAGGCTAGGCAAAAGGAGAGTGAGAGAATAAGAGAGGCTAGCCTGAAAACCCGTCAGGGCAGGTTAGGCAAAAGGAGAGTAAACCCTAGATTTCATCATCATCAATCCTCCATCTTCCCTCCATCTTCAGACTTTGGCATCATTCCATAACCATGTTCCAACCTTTTCACAAGAGATGATGTCATACCTCATTTGCCATCTCTTCACCCTATCAAGACACGATCATTCTTGAGTGTCTCCCTATCTCATTCATAAAGTCTCATCTACCATCCCTTTTAGCCATTTCTCAAGAGATGATGTCTATCCCATTTGACCATCTCTTCTCCCTTCAAGTCATGATCATTCTTAAGTGTCTCTACATCCCATTCACCATCATCCACCGTCTCTTTCCCCAAACATCTTCCAACCCCTTTCTTAGCCTTTTCATCCCATCTCACCCTTTGAGGACTTTTCAGCTCAATCATTAATGCAAGTATGAGGCTCAGTGTGGCTTACATCTCAGTAAGAGCAAAAGTCGTCCACATCAGATCATCGGCTAACTGGCAACCACATGATCATGAACAGAGTAAGAAACAAGCTACTCCAGACTGGGGGCTCGCGCTACCTTTGTGACATCAGCTTCAAAGAGGGACACTTACTCTCTATCCTACAAGGTTCCGCATCTTCATTCTCATAGATGTTCTAATAGAGGTCTCGTTAAAAAAAAAAAAAAAAAAAAGAGAGAGAGAGAGAGAGAGAGAGAAAAAAAGAAAAAGAAAAAGAAAAAGAAGAAGAAAAAAAAAGAGGGGCTAACTTGAAAACCCTTTTGGCAAGTTAGGCAAAATGAGAGATTGAGACTCACTACCAAGGACTATGCCTCCTCCTATTCCATGGTCCCCATGCATCATCTCGTCAATCCACGTCGAAACTGGGGGCTTGTAAATCTCCAAGGTGCCCTCCAAAGCAGGACAGTGTCATTAAGAGTCTACGCCAAACCGGGGGCTTGTCATACATCAGTATACATTTGCAAGCAACCAAGGTTATCTACATGATCATTCAAGAAGCACATTCTTTAGGCCTGTTGCCTCCATCATCGTTCCCCATTCCGTGGATTAAAACATTACTCATTCTAAATTTTCCTGAAATTCCCCACGAGTGGCCTTGATCCTTAGAAAACATTGTCGTAGGGAGTCATAGTTTTAGGAAAGCTTTGTCTTAGAAAATCATTGTCCTAGAGAGTCTTTGTCAGGGGGGTTGTCTGCATAAAAGCATCATGTGTCTATCTTATCTAGGCATAAGAGGTTTGCATTGCATACATATGTCATGTCATAGTCACATAGAGTCAGTTTTTCTTGCATAGAGTCAGTTTGTCTTGCATAGAATCGGTCTGTCATGCATAAAGTCAATAGTCATGCATTGCATAAAGGCATGAAGCATCATGTGTGAGTCTTATCCATGAGTCATGTGAAAGTCATAAATAGTTAGTCAATGGTCATTCATTGCATAAAAGCATCATGTGAGTGTCTGTCTAAGCATAATAGGTTTGCATTGCATCTACAAGTCGTGTTAGGGCCTCATTTATTCAATCTATCATGCATCAAGTTAGTCTGTCATGCATTGAGTCAGTCTGTTGTGCACTGAGTCAGTCTGTCATACATTGAGTCAATTTGTCTGTCATTTAGTTAATCTGCCATGCATCAAGTCAGTCTATCATGCGCATTGAGTCAGTCTGTTAGTCTGTTGTGCATTGAGTCGGTCTGTCATGTATCGAGTTAGTCTGTCATGCATCAAGTCAGTCTATTGTGTAACAAGTTAGTATGTTGTATATCGAGTCAATTTGTCATACATAAAGTCAATGCATGAGTGAATGAATGCTTGTGTCAAAAAAAAAAGAAAAAGAAAAAAAAAGAAATGCATTGTTTGTGCAACAGTTTAGTAGACTAGTTGCATGCATACTTGATGTATGCACAGACCTAAACCAAATCAGAGTGCACTGATCTGGGCACACATCTAACGTAAGAAACACCAAGGATCCAAAACAAACAAGAAAAGATAGATAAACTTGTGATTCTAGCTGATACAGACACACCACAGCAAGAATAACAAGGGCAAGGACTCAATTACCTCAATGGATACAGACACACCACCATTGAAACAGCCAAGCTCTACACACACCACTAGGAATGCCAATCTGGACCGTATCGGGTTCAGTGTCGGGTTCGGTGCCAAGCTTTCATAGCCGGGATTGCGGTTAAGGATAAGGTCGATGAAATCCCGACCCATCATCACCGGACTAAAACCGCTCACCCACTCGTTTTTAGGAATCATTACACCTTTACAAAAGGCGGGGTGGTGAGCATCACACTATCGTAGCCTCGGCGAGCCCTCCTTGTTGGAGTAAGGAGAGGCTCGGGACTTGTAAACGACCTCGGAGGCCTCGGGACCGGATTGGGTCATTCCGGGAATGAAGGGCGTGTTGGTATCAAGTCTCGGAAGTAACCAAGTTAATAACTTGCAAGGGGGAAGGCGATCAGAGGTTGGAAATGCGCGCGCCTTCACGTTTCGGGTCATAACTCCTTCAATATAACTTCGATGAGGCTCAAATTTTGGGAGCTTATAGTACACACTGAGAGCTTTCCAACGATATCTCACGGGCCTAAAACGGAGTTCGGATGAAGAAGTTATGCGCATTTGAAGTCGGCAGGGAAAGCGCCTGAAGCCTAGCTCGCGAGCAAAATGTTGGCTCGCCCGAGCCAACATTCTCACCACGCGACCCATCCAGGCCAGCGACAGGCCAAGGCAGTCAGAGGGCCAGCTCGTCCGAGCCACCCATCTGCTCGCCCGAGCCGCTCTTCTGGTCGGACGCGTATTTTCGTCATTTTTGCCTTGTTTTAGCCTAATTCCTAGTTTATTATAAATAGCTTGTTATCTCATTTTTCCAGGCAGCTTTTGATGATTATGAATATGCTTATGCATGGATTAGGGTTGCTCCCTTTCTCTCAAAATCTTGCTTTACTTTATCCATTGATTAATGGTGGTGTTTGCAAGTCTTCTCTTTATTGATCATTTGGTGGATTCTTCCTTTATGATGGTCATGGTGGGATGCTAGGCTTTGGTGGTGGAATCTCCTTTACCCAAAGTCATATCCAAATCTTTTGGGTGATCAAGCTCTTATTCGATTGTGAATCAAGTCTCTCAAGCTAGTCCATCAATCTTTCCCCATCACGCCACGCTCCATTTGGTATCAGAGCCCAAGGTTTTTCATCTAGCTTGAGTTTTATCATTGTTCTTGTTAGTGTGTTCTCTAGTGTTGATTTTTGTGGATTGTATGCAAGTATTGGTGATCCCCATTCCCTTTGCAATCCAAGAGTATTGGAATACTTTGTATTGTGTTTGTATTTGGTGTTTTTGGTGCATATTGGAGCTTTGAGGAAGAGTTGGAAATTTGTGCCCACAAGGTGTTCGATAAAATGCCCAAGTGAGGAAAACACAAAGAACCCTTATCCAAACACAAGCCAACTACAAGAAAACCCCCAAACTCCACAAAATATCCCAAACACAATCCGTCCCATACCTTTCCCTCGATATGGATGGTCACGATGATTCCGATCGAGAGGAATCAAGCCACCGGGGTAGCCCTCGACATCGGGCTCTCGAGAACCGACTTGCCACCCTTGGCGAACGGTTCACCTCCATCGATCGCACTCTTAATGCCATCATGGTACGGTTGGACAACCTCATCCAAGAGCGTCTGGTTCCACCTCAAGTTGAACGTTCGAGGCGCACACAAAGCCCTAACCGTCCTCCTCCCTCTTACGAGTCGAGTGACGATGATAGAGGCTCACTACCACGCCATCATCGACGAGAAGCGGTTGAGAAACCCCCATGGGATGAATTCTATGATACCAAGATCAAAATTTCGGAATTCAATGGCAACACCGACCTCGAAGATTATCTTGAATGGGTCCAAATCTTGGATAGGTATTTTGAAGCTTGGGATTATAGTGATGAACAAGCCTTCAAGATTGCGAGGTTGAAACTCACCAAGGGTGCATCCTTTTGGTTTAAGAATGTCAAGGCACAAAGAGCTAAGGAGGGTCGAGCAAAAGTCACCTCATGGACAAAGCTAAAGCGATTAATGAATCGACGATTCTTGCCTAGTACTTACAAGCGAGACCATGAACTCATTTCATCACTTGATGGGCAAAGAAGAAGAGAGGATTCCTCCCGAGAAAAGCCATTCCACTGTTCCCCACTAACGGCCTTTACGTCCCAAAAATGTGTCAAATGTAGACGTGTGGGACATGATGCTTTGCAATGCCCGAAAATGGCTATGGTTGAAACTTGGATTGAAGAATCCTTTGGTGTGGAAGAGCATACAGGTGACATGGTAGAAGGTGTTGATGAGAAAAACGTTGAGAAAGAGAAAAGTTCAATGAACGGGGTTATTGTCATTGAGGCCGTTGAAGGGAAACCTCTTGAGTTACTTGAAGTACATAGTGATCTTGATAAAGTTCCAAGCCAAGAGAAGGATGCGAACGTCGATCTTGCCCTTCCTCTCACCCTTGTTGAAGAACCCCAAGAAGAAACACCTTCATTCGTCTCACATCCATCAATTGTTGAGCCTAGCAACAATAGAGTTAACTCCATCATCTCTCATGGTATGACTACTTTTGGAGTCCCTCCCAGCATTGTTGAAAGGGCTCAAGAAGAGACTCCTTTAGTTTTATCATTGCCACTAATCGAGGACTTAAGCAACCCTGGTGATGACTCCCATTTCCCTCCGCCCGTGGGCACTCAAATTCTTCATCATGAGAAGAACAAGGTAACCACAGGCTCTCATATGAATTTTATTGAATCGTGCATGATCTTTGGGAGACATTTGTTGTTTGATGATGCTTGTTGGCGTGATAAGTTATATGATGATTATGTGGTGTCGAAGTTGGATAATTCTCTACACAGGAAGTGGATTGTTAAGAATGTTGGTGATCCTTTGGTGTCTAGTGACAAATTTGGGTTTGATGGAGCTATGATTCTAGTTCCACCAATGTGTATGGGCTCGTTATTTGTGTCATCCCTCAATGGATATTGTTTGGATGTTGGTCGTAGTGACATGAACTCTTTGAATGGGTCATATATGTTATTTGGTCGACATTGGTTGTTCGAGAAGTCTATTGGGATGTCGAATCCGTCTTTGTTCCTTACACTCTTGATGCTTTCACTACCCTGAGGCCATGTTGATGCTTTTATGGCTCTCGTTTGGTGTTTCCTACACCGTATCTTTCCCATGCCTTTGAAACCACCATTAGCCCACAAAAGCAAAACCTGGGTGGGAAGTGAGTTGAGGAACCTCCTATCGAGCGAAACACGGGGTGAGTGTGCTCTTGGTGAGGGCAAGCGATCCATAGCTTTGTCTTTACCGGGATGCAAGCTTAGTAAGGTTGAGCGTTCCCTAACCCCACAAAATGAACCTACTTCTGTCCTTTGTCCTTCACCCCCAAACCTCTTCGCTAATTCCTATTTTTTCAAGAAGGTTGGAGTTCATAGCGTGACCATGATTGGTTTATTGGAGGGTTCATGCAACGGTTGGTCGAGCCTTGGAGTGAGCCTTCATTTTAACTCCCAAAAGTTGAGGGCAACTCTTTTTCAAGAAGGGGAGTATGGACCGTATCGGGTTCAGTGTCGGGTTCGGTGCCAAGCTTTCATAGCCGGGATTGCGGTTAAGGATAAGGTCGATGAAATCCCGACCCATCATCACCGGACTAAAACCGCTCACCCACTCGTTTTCAAGAATCGTTACACCTTTACAAAAGGCGGGGTGGTGAGCATCACACTATCGTGGCCTCGGCGAGCCCTCCTTGTTGGAGTAAGGAGAGGCTTGAAACTTGTCAACGACCTCAGAGGCCTCGGGACCGGATTGGGTCATCCCAGGAATGAAGGGCGTGTTGGTATCAAGTCTCGGAAGTAACCAAGTTAATAACTTGCAAGGGGGAAGGCGATCAGAGGTTGGAAATACGCGCGCCTTCACGTTTCGGGTCATAACTCCTTCAATACAACTCCGATGAGGCGCACATTATGGGAGCTTATAGTACACACTGAGAGCTTTCCAACGATATCTTACGGGCCTAAAACGGAGTTCGGATGAAGAAGTTATGCGCATTTGAAGTCGGCAGGGAAAACTGCCCAGAAGCCTAGCTCGCCCGAGCAAAATGTTGGCTCGCCCGAGCCAACATTCTGTCACGGCCGCGACCCATCCAGGCCTGCGACAGGCCAAGGCAGTCAGAGGGCCAGCTCGCCCGAGCCACCCATTTGCTCGCCCGAGCCGCTCTTCTGGTCGGACGCGTATTTTCGTCATTTTTGCCTTGTTTTAGCCTAATTCCTAGTTTATTATAAATAGCTTGTTATCTCATTTTTCCAGGCAGCTTTAGATGATTATGAATATGCTTATGCATGGATTAGGGTTGCTCCCTTTCTCTCAAAATCGTGCTTTACTTTATCCATTGATTAATGGTGGTGTTTGCAAGTCTTCTCTTTATTGATCATTTGGTGGATTCTTCCTTTACGATGGTCATGGTGGGATGCTAGGCTTTGGTGGTGGAATCTCCTTTACCCAAAGTCATATCCAAATCTTTTGGGTGATCAAGCTCTTATTCGATTGTGAATCAAGTGTCTCAAGCTAGTCCATCAATCTTTCCCCATCACGCCACGCTCCACAATCCTAGATACCGAAGTAGATTTAACCGGATGAGAGTTTAACGTCACTCACAAATGCACAGGAGCAAGGCTCTACTGATTTCATAAACATTCACTCATATTTCATTGATTGATTTCTAACTATTACAAGGGTGCTCATATAGACATACACGGCTGAGAAATAAAACAAAGGCAGCAAGCAAGTAGGCACACTAGCAGGCTGCTTTAATTGTCTAATTTGAGCTTTCCTAATCATGAAGAAAGCTCTAATCAAGCTTAATTAATATTAATACATAATAGTTGAACTAATACATAACTTTAGCATATGGATCTCGTCCAAAAGGGTGGCAACGATGACTAATTAGAACAAAACACATGGCACTTCTCCATTGGGTGATCTCTCTTCACTTGGATTCCAATCTGTGGCTGCCAATTGATATAATAATGTTGGTGTGCTTCTTCAAACAGCTGAGAGTTCCTGGGACGTCCAATGGGGAGGAAATAACACAAACCAAGTGCAAAGACAAAAATAACCTTGCTGAATTAACCAGAATAACAAGCTGCTCCAGAATAAATGTCCTTAGTGCAGGGTCTGATTGCATAGGCTGTTAGGATGCAATCAAACTCCAAATTGATCAAACTTGGGCTCTTTGGAAAGCTCATTCAATGTCCCACAAAAGTGTCCAAGGGAAAAGTTGAGGAGAAGTAGAATTCAAGATGAATAGACTCAAATAATCCTTTAAGATCAAAGCTGCCCATAACAGACTCTTCCCTGACATTCCCGGACTGATTGAGCTGTAGAAAATGTCCCTCAAATTCAGTCACGTGCACTTTTTGAAAAGTATTAGAGGACTCCTTAAGGGAACTAATGGTTTTGAAATCAACCATTTTGGACACCAAATGAGCATGTACGAAGCAAAACACTACAGCTTGTAAAACTGATTTTTCTGGGGAAAAACAGCTTGTAAAATGCTTTGCTGGGAGTGATCCACACAAGCTTTGATCCTCAAAATTGGCTGAAAATTATGATAAATTATAAGGATCATGACTGCAAAATTGCAAGTTAAACGGACTTGAAATGAGGTCTTTGAATTTTTCCCAAAAATTAAGTCAAGGCATGATGAACATACATCAATACCTGCACCTCTGAAAATTAAAAAAAAAAGAGAAAGAAGAAAAAGCAAGGAAGTGCTACATCGTTGCTCCAAAACGCAACACATGGGGGCTATTCAAACCCAATCAGACCGGTCCACATGGTTTCCAGTCACTAAGAGCAAGATTAGAGCAATCTCTAATCCAACTCTTGCTGGACAAGTTAGCATCCAGTCAAGTCATGCATCATCAGCCAGACATAAATGGTGCATGTCCGACACGAAGGACAGAATCTTCACTTGTCTAATACGGATCAACGACCGGGAAAATTCAAGAATCCATTCCCCATAGTGAAGTTTCGGTGAAGTCCCACAGCATTAAATTGCCATTATCCAGAGCCGCCGGCAGAGCTCGGTGCAATTGCACCAATAAGAGTCACCAACATCAGGAAAATCTGATCTTCCTCGGGAAAATCCGTGGGGCACCACCAACTGCTTCGGGAAAATCCAATCAACCTCGGGAAATTCCGTTAGGCATCGTCATCAATCTGCCAGACAGGTAATTCTCTATATCTCCAGCCATTTTTCAAAATGGTCTGACATTCTGCTTTTGTTTCTGTGCAGGGAGCCATCACTGACACCAGGTCGCCGCTAAAAGGCGCCATCATCATCCATCATCCGGCCGCTACGTAAAAGAGCGCCGACAACATCCATCTTTCGGTCGCCACAAAAAAGAGCACCGATGTCATCCATCCACACAGCCCAAAACCGATGGCCCTAAGACTGCGGCCCGGAGATTTCCAAAGATCAGGTAAAACTCTGAACCCATTTGCATTTCCAAAAAAACTAATACTTAATTTTCTTGTGATTTTTCAGGTTGCCACATAAAAGAGCACCATCATCTGGTTGCTGCTAAAAAGGGACCATTCATCATCTGGTTACCGCTAAAAAGGGACAATTCATCATTTGGTTGCCGCTAAAAAGGGACCATCCATCATCTGGTTGCTGCTAAAAAGGGACCATCCATCATCCGATAGCCACATAAAAGAGCACCATCAGCGACAGTCGTCCAACGGTTGCCACCTAAAGGCCTCCAACGATGTCGTCAGCGACAGTCGTCCAATGGTTACCACCTAAAGGTCTCCAACAATGTAGTCAGCAACAGTCGTCCGATGGATTCCACATAAAGGTCTCTGATGATGTTAGCAACAACAGTCGTTCAATGGATGCCAATTAACGGTCTCCAACGACATTCTCAACATCAGTCGTCTAACGGTTGCCACCTAAAGGTTACCGACGACCTCATCATCAGCATCTCCAGTCGTCCAACGATTGCCACCTAAAGGCTTCCAACGACATCACCAACATCTTCAGTCGTCCAACGGTTGCCACCTAAAGGTTTCCGACGATATCATCATCATCAACATCTTCAGTCGTCCAACGGTTTCCACCTAAAGGCCTCCAACGACATCACCAACATCTTCAGTCATCCAACGGTTGCCACCTAAAGGCCTCCGGCGACACCATCATCACCATCAGTCATCCAACAATTGCCACCTAAAGGCCTCCAACGATGTCGTCAGCATCAATCGTTTAACGGTTACCATCAAAAGGTTACCAACGACCTCATCAGCAGAAACATTCGTCCAAATGGATTCCACTTAAAGGTCTCCAACGACATTCTCAGCATTAGTCATCCAACGGTTGCAACCTAAAGGCTACCGACGACCTCTTCACCAGCGTCAGTCGTGCAACGGATTCCAGTTAATGGTCTCCAACGACATCTTCAGCAGCAGTCGTCCAACGGTTGCCACCTAAAGGTTACTGACGACATCATCATCAGCAACATCATGTGGTCGCCATCAAGTCTACTTTGACCTTCGTCTTATTCGGACTCGATCAAAGTGGGGGCTCTCTAAAGACACCGAATTTTGTACCGGGACAAGTGTACAAATCAGGAGTACCAAGAAAGGAGGCTAGAAGGAGAGCCAAGCCACTAGGCCTTCAACAATCAAGAGTTACTTGGCCAACCCACCACAAAACGCCTTCATTTTCCACCCTTTTCACATACATATGCCCACCATTTCGAATCCCATTATTTCCACAAGTCTGGTTGGCCCTATTTCTTTTGATGAGAGCAAAGTACACATCATAAGCTTTCCAATGCCTTTTGAATTGCCTCAATTGGAGTACGGATGAAAGAGTTATGGTCGTTTGAAGATCCGACCCACTAACTGAGACAAAACCCACACGGGTTTTAATCAACAATGACGGCCCAGAAGCAGATCCGGCCCAGTGACTCCAAAACCTGCGCGGGTTATCATGCGGCCAAAAAGCGTCGTTCAGCGTCCACGTCAGCGATCCGTGTATGGGTGTTTTAAAATCCCCGCGGGATTTAATTTCCGGGATCTGGCGCCAAAATCATCTTGATCATCCTCCCTTGATATTAGCCCCATGTGCTTTGACCTTGGCCTTGACTTGGAAGCTACGTGATTGCATGGCATGATCATGGGGATGTGTCCCCCATGATTTTCCCTCCTAAACCTCTCCTTCTCTAACTATAAATACCCCCTCCATTCGTCAACTCATCTCACCAACAACTCTCATAAACCACCTCTATTATTCTCATTTCATCAACTACCACCCATCATTATCATCTAAAATCTCCCAAAACTCCATCAACCATCCTCCACAACACTCATACTCTACTTAAATCTCCTCTCAAAATTTCATACTTCCATCCATTCCATCAACTAACACCATTATTCTACCCTCATTTCATCAACAATCATCCCTTATTCTACCAAATTTCCATCACTCTCTTAAAATTCCCTCATCCATAATCACTCTCTAAACCTCTCCTAATCACTTTTGTCACATCCATATCATCACCCTAATACCATTTCCTAAACCACTTCTATCTTTCCATCAAAGTCCAAAGTCAAGGCAAAGTCAAGAGTTTCAACCGGCGCATTCCGGCTTCTAAATCAAAAGAGGTTCGATTTATTGCTTTTTTATTGTCATTGTTTAAATCATGTAATTCGTACTTTAATTCCATTTCTTGTGCATATTTTGTAAACTAAAAACTTCATTTTATATTGCATGATGATGAATATAATTTCTTGAAATTAATTAAACTTCTCCCCGCTTTATTTCAATTTAATGTCGATTTTAGTAGAGTCTGTTTTCTAACAGGCAAATTCGAGAGTTCTTATAATTCTCTAATTCGTAACCTTACCCCCGGGCTTAGAATCGGGTTTTGTAGACCGGAGTTATTTTTATTATTTTTATGGTTTGTCGGCTTCCTTAAATCGGCTGGCGACTCTTAAATCTTTTATAACCCGTTTAATTATTTTAAACATACGGAGTTACACCAAAATACTTAAAAATGATTTAGTCTTTTCCATCCACTAATCCAAGGATAAAACCGAGAGAAAATGGGCCAAAAATTGATAAAACCCTGGCGGGTTTTATAAGTTTCAGCCCATGTTTTCTGGCCCAGGGAAATGCACGGTCCAGCCCAGGGACACTTAAAACCCGCGCGGGTTTTAATAGCCCATGGCGGCCCGTTTGCCCTCTGTTGGGCCTGGATCTAGTATTTGGGTCAAAACTGAATTATTTTTGAAGTATATCGATGTAATTTCGAGTGTTTAAATAAATAAAAACGGATTTATAAATAAATAAAGTTTCATCACCCCGAAAATGAATTTCGAAAATAAAAAATATCCTTATTTAAGGATTAAGCAACCTTAGTCGGCTCCCGATCATTAAGTAGCGCATCCGAAACAATTTCCCCGAACAGGAATTCTCCGGGTCCTACACCACCCAAGAGTGTGAATGAAGTAGGTGTCTGAAGCTTGGTTTGTAATAAACAGCTTCCACTGTCACCACATCGTATACGTCGGGTGCACAGATCTTTCGTTCTTGGAACATCTCATAGCGTTGTTTATGCGTGTCGCTCCGGAAAGTCACTCTTGCTTTGGGGTCACACTGAATTAGTATGGTTGGTTGTGCTCGGTAACGCTCTTTTCTGGAAGAAGATTATCTGGGTGGTGGTGGTGGAGAGGCTTCTTCTACACGTGAGCGCTTGCTTCAACTCATTGCGTTGAGCTAGTGCGATGTTCAATGATGCAATTATGTGGAATGAACTCACTGTGGTGCCCTAACTCAAAGAAATTGAAAAATTCCAAGCATAAGAACACACAAAAGTGAGCTTGAAAAAAGAATGGACTAGCAATGACATATGATTACCTAAATTGTGGATTGTGGAGACGAAAAATGCAACAACATAACTGAATACTTGAAGGAACATAGAGGATAGCAACTAGAGTCGAAGCAATTGTGTTCACAGTGGTTCAATGGAGGGTGTGTGTGCATTCTGACAGATACAATGTAACAACGCAACACACAAATATAATGCAAGAACACAACACACAAACGCAATGCACAGTACGTGCAGGTATGCATTGTGATTCTGGACAGAAACTTTCAGTGGAGCAAGTGTGCGTGTATGTTTATAAAAGTGATGGAGACCATCCTGAAGAGCAACAAGCAGCAGCAACTTCACCAACAAATGAGGCACCTACAAGAGATTCACTAGCACTTTCAGCAGCACAGGGAGGAGGCCATATGGATTCACCAAACTCAGTAGCTAAGAAAGCATCTCTAGCACAAACAACAGGTGACAGACCTAAAACATATAGGTGTCTGTGTACCGCAAGTGTACGGGTCTGGGTAGTAATAAAATATCATTCTTTCTCAGGGACTTGTGTTCAACTACGCACTAAACTAGTTCACTACAAAGGATGCCAGGTCGATCAAAGGGTTGTGGGTAATGATTCAGATGATTAACTAAGGAAGCAGGAAATTAAAGGATTCAACCAAATAATTAAAAGACTTTAGGGGAGTCTACTCAAGTCAATCAATCAAATTATCAACAATACCGGTGCAGGTACCAAGATAATTCGGGGTCTATAACCTTTCTAGGCCTTATCACTTCGATATTTCGATCCTAGGTGAGTTATAGTGATTAGACTAAACATTATTTCTAATTATTCAATCTAATCAAAGATAAGAACTGATTATAAATTGACCCTGGCAAGAATCATTATGTCTAACTATTTTTTAAACCTTTTCAATCTACGCAATCCGATTCAAGACTCAAACTGTCGTTATGTTGCCGAGAATCTAAAAGCAAGTACAGACTCAAACTGTCGTTCTATTGTCAAATTACCATGACATACATTGCACGCAGATTAAACGAATAAAAGGATAACCTAACACCGAAACTGTATTCAAATTCAATCAAAAGACATCGAGTTTATCCCCAAACAAAGCGAATTTAGCTACTCATAATAAAAACTAAGAAAGCGATAATAAGAACTGAATAACGAAGCATAAAGTTAATAGAAATTAAACCGAACGTTCGAGTCGTCGAATTCGATCTCTTCGTGTCACTCGATTCGATCTCCTTCTTCTCCTCTTTTGTTCCTAATCTACTAGAACGGCTCTCCGAAGGGAGGAATATTTAGAGTACTCTAATCTAAAAGGCAGAAGTAAAATAAGACACTGAATAATAGCGGCGGGGGTATTTATTCTCATCCGAAGGAGAAAATTTCCGGAAACCCTAAACTAAGATTAATAATAATCAAAGCGGTGGACATATTTTATAAACGAGACGGTTGATGGAGATGCGGCCAGCGTGTAGTAAACGCAGCCAGCATGTAATAAACGCAGCCAGCGTGTAGCATCGGTGAAGGGAGTCGCTCCCTCTGACTTGGGCGCTGCCAGCGGAATTGTGACGCTGCCTGCGTTTTGCTGCTCGGCGATGGAGCAACTATGATCAAGTTGATGATGATCAGGCGTTGATGATGGGAAGAAGGTCTGTTGCAGCTCGTCCATGCGATGCTTGGGTGATGGCTGTGATGATGATCAAACGCTTGGGATGCTTTGATGCTGTTGATCGTGATGACCAAGGGCAGTGGCTGGGCGAGGAAGACAAACGCTGCTAGCGTTTGTTCTAATCAAGTGATACAGCTGCTGTGATGATCATGAAGCATGGGCTCGTGGCCAGCTGGGGTTGTTCAAGAGGTGGACTTTGACTGCTTGTGTGCGTGTGTGATGGCTGGAAGTGAAGATGATCAATATGCTGAGATTTGAAGGCTTTGATTGATTGTTGCAAATGATGATGCATGATACTGTTGCTTGATGATCGATCTGATCATGATGATCAAGCGTTTGATGCAGCTGATGGGGGGATGGTCTATTGTGCGATGGGTTGATGATGATCAAGAGGGATGATCATGATGCATGATCTGGGGTCGAGCTGTAGATTGTAGAAGTTGCTGAGGCTGTTGGGAGTGCATACTACTGTAGCTCGAGCAATTGCTTGATTGGCTCATGCGTGATAATCTAGCATGATGATCATGTGGAGGTGGGCTGATGAGTTGCTTTGGGAGCATGCTACTGTTGTGATGAAGTTGGGACGAGAATTGCAATTGGGCCAGCCTATCCTCTATCTTTCTAATTCTCTTCCTCTTATTCTCTTAATTTATTTCTTCTTCAATTTCTTCCCTTTTTTCTTGATTTTTAGGAGATTTTTATTAAATTTTGCAAAACAAACTAAATCCCGACCAAGTGAAGAATATTATAGAATTTAATATAAAAATACTAAATTATATTAGAAAATTGACTAAAATATACAAGTTAGATACCTAAAAATAACTAAAAATATCTATATAAAAATCACTTACCAAATCCCCCCATGCTTTGCTCTTGGTTGTCCTCAAGCAAGTCTAACTTAAAACAGTAGGGAGAGAAGAAAGACTCGAAAAAAGGAAAAGACTCAAGAAAGAAAAAGGAAAAAAAACAAAGAAACAAGGACAGTTAGCGATAGAATTTTTAATACAATTAAACACCTCCTCACTCTAACTAATCAAACACAGCAATTTATCAAGCAACACTAAGATTAATCAGTGAGAGAACAAAATCAGTGAGAAATAGAAAGAATGATGTTTTCGAAATTAAGTAGAGAGAACAAGTATTTCGAATGTGAAAAATCGCCAACAGTCTTAAGATAAATGCAAATATGAACGGTTGATTATGGACATAGGCCAGTCAAAAGAGCAAAACTCACTTTAGGATAAAAATTGAATGCTCAAACACTCGAATTTGAATGAATGTGGGTTTTTCTCATACTCAAACCAAAAGAAACAATCTACCATAGGCTTGGTAAGAATCTCGTTCTCCACTGCTAATATGCAAATACAGAAGTGACAATCAAGAGGACTTTTAGGGTTGTAACGAGGCTTAGGTTAGGGGAAAGGAGTGGTTATATTTAGGTATGAGGATTTAAAGAGCCATGCTTGCATTGAATTTCAACGAGTATGACACTCTCAACTCACCTTCTTGCTTAATGTCTACAAGGAACTCACTTTTCACCCTCAAAAATATCAACATCTAAACTGAATACAACCAGGTCAAAAACTTTCTGATCTTTAAAATTGAATCTCCTAATCACCCTTTTCTTTTTGGAATTATTTTTCTCTTTTTTTTAATTACTTTTTTTACTTGTTATTTTGGTGGGTGATCAAGGGAGAAGAAAAACATAAAAATATAGCTTTGACCTCAATATATCAAAAGAACATCATAACCAATTGGCTAACTCATAATTAACTGGGATATGTAATGTGTCCCAATTCAATCATAATTAAAATTCACACCCCAACATCTCGATTCCATTCACAACAAAACCAAACCAATTTTCGCTCCTGGAATAATGAACATTTACTAATCCAAGCAAGGCAAAGGCTTGTATTGTCAGGGTTTCATCACAAAAAGAAAGGTTATGAAGGCTAGGCTGGGCTAAAGAACGGTAATAATAACATTAGGGAGGCTATTTGGCTATGTGGTTTAATTAATAAAGAAATGAATGCCTCAATCACTTTGTCACAATATGCAATGGAAAGATGCAGTTTCAAACAAGATGCAAAACAAGTTCTAGAGGTACAACTAATGGTGGAGTCACTCATGAAATAAAAGAATTGATAAAATTGATCAATTCATAATTTTAGGCTAAGTGTACTCACGGGATAGGGCTCAATCAACTTAACCTAGCCCAAAGATTTGCGGCACGCATATTTACAAATACTAAGATAGTCAAAGCAGTTAAACACATTTTTCATAACTTGACTCAAAATCAGAAGATTTAAAGAAATAGATTTCAAGAACTTTTAGGTTCACAACCAAACTTCTCTAGGTAAAGCAAGATAAACTAAAAGTCTAATTGGTTTACATATCATCACCGAAGGTGTTCCGGACAAGCTAATCCTAATCCTATATTTTTTTTGGTCTTTTCATTTTTCTGATTTTTTTGGATTTTTCTAATAGTGGTGGATGCAAAACTAGGAAAAGAAAAAAAAAGAAAGAAAAGAAAAGAAAATCTAATATGATCTAACTAATGCAACCCAGGTGAATGCATGTTTACCTAATCTAAAAACTAGAAAGAAAAATTCAAACAAAACACTATAAAACAAAGACTCAAAATAAAGAAAAAGAAAAAGAAATTAACTAAAATTCACAAAAAAAAAAATGAAAACTATACTAAGGAAAGAAAGAGTTGAAAAAAATATGAAAATAAAAAAAAAATAGTATATACACCCCCCATGCTTAAACATAGCGTTGTCCTCAATGCAAAGGACACAGGAAAGAGGGGAAATATTGTTAACAAAGTATAACTAATTCATAACTAAATCAAAACTAAATGGACTCCCCCATACTTGCACATTGATTAACTAACATGCAAGATTCAAGATTTCAACCTTAATTACTCCACTAAACGAGAACATGGTATAACAAATTTTAGATATTTCCAAAACAGATACTCAATAAATCCCACTCTAAATCATGTGTGATAGCAACAAGGGCACAAACTTTTCAAATTAAACAACCTAAATATACTAGCTAGTATCAAAAACTACTCAAGCAAGGTGAAAACCAAACTATGAGCATGAACATGGTTGATGTATAATGGGATCAAAGAGATCTCATTACACATAGAATTCAGGATCTTTATGAACAAGATGAGAATCTCCCTTCTCAAAGTTCTTAAGGATCAACTAAACTCAATCAAAAGAGATGGAAAACGAATCAAGATAGGAAATCGTTTACCAAATGTGATGAACGTTTGATGTTTGAATGATGAATGCTTATTGAACGAATGATGGATGATTGAATGAATGGATGAACGAACGATAATGGCGTTGAAGACTCCCATGATGATATAGGCACACCACCTCAAGGAACTCTTCAATTCTACCTTTCACCACCAAGGGATGCCAACCCAAGGCTAGAAGTAGAGATATATTCGAAACTCCCTCAAGAGAAACGAAAAGAACTAGCACAAAAGCTAGAGAGAAAACAACATCATGTGTTTACTTTGTATTTGATTATTATGAATGATATATGAATTACAAGAGGCCTAAAGGGGTATTTATAGTAATCCTAAGCCCCCTTGGACGTGTACTAATCAAGAAGCTAGGCCCTTCAGGCTTACATCATGCTACACATTTATTACATCATAAAAACTCTAAAATAAAACTCTAGAAAGAAAAGACTATAACTCCTTCAATACTTGTCCGTTTTCCAAGATTCAAAAACCATTGGAAAGCTCTTTCAATGTACTCCAATCTATCTTCGGATGACTTCCTCAATAGACGTATGGATCTAGAGTTATAGAGCAGAATATCGAACTGCACTTGATAAGGTCCTCTACTGTCGTGAGTGATGATTACTCAATAAAGGACTTTTATCTCCAAGAGTGATTTAAGCTCGTTGATGTCCTCATATGTATGAGAATAACTCCATGTAAGCTAGAATACCATCATGGTCCTTCACGCTTTCTTCCTTGAGCTAACAAACCCTTGTGGTTGTTGATACCCAAGGCGACGTTGTAGCTTCTAGCTGGATTAAGGTCCTCTTAGCTAACCTTGATGTATATAGCTGGGCGATTATACATCAATGGTGAATTGGAGAAACATATTCAAGTATGAAATATGCAAAAACACACCACAAATACTAGCAGGAAATAATGAAGTTGAAGAATAAATTAAGAATCGTACCTTAAAGTTTCTTGAACACAGGTAGAAGTAGAAATTGTATGTAAAAGAAATTTGGAAATTTTCATGTTGAGAAATTATTTAGGTTGAAATCTGGGAGAAAAATAGTTAATAAAGGGGTCGGGGAAGTAAAAGAAAAATAAATAAAAGGGTTAAAAGGGAAAGAAAAAAATTAGGGAATTTAGAATTTTTATTGAGAAGAGAAAAGAATTAGGACAAATAAGTTGTGCAACAAGAAGACGGTGCCCTTGGATTAAATACGCTGCCAACGTCCTTTGAAGTCCAATTTTTTTCGCTTTCTATTTGAGGCGCGGCCAACGCTTTGTGAGGCGCGGCCAACGTTTTGTACTTGAGCCTTATCGCTGGTATTTTCCACGCGCCTGCCGCCTTTAATATTTTATTTCACCTATAGTAAACCAACAATACTAACGATATTCGGGTTCTTAAAATTCAAACAACGAAAATTAAATTGAGAAAAACTGAAGAAAAATTAAGAGTTAAAATAAGCTCAATTGAAAGGTCAAGATCCGGGTCTTCGTTCCGGATGACGTCAAAGTCCTTAGAAGCTTGTCAAACTCCTCTTCATGCGGTTTGCAAGCTAGCAAGTTAGAGATCAACTGAAGACTTATAAAATAAAACATTAGTAAGTTCTCAGTAATAAATCAAATTTGCTAGAAAATTCAAAAGATTCATAATATGTGGTCCACAAGAATTTTCTAGGAATTTCCTCTAGGTATACCCTATAAGGATCAAGGGAGGGATCATAACCTCTAAAATTACCTAAGGATAATTCATCAATAATATTGTTAGTTTCACAAGAATTAACCTCGTCAAAGATATTAACTTGAACATTAAAGGTCTTTTCATCAGGTATGGATTTCTTATTAATTTCTAGTGAAACTGAAGGTAGTGAAAAAGGAATAGAAGCATGAAATAAATCACTAGAATTAGAGAGCACAATATTATCAGGGTCCTTGTTTGAAAAATTTAATTCGTTATCAACCTTCTTGCTTGGTTCCTCATAATTAATAATTTCAACTAAATCATGAAGATTATTATCTTTAAACCTAGTATCTAACCCAGAAATTTCATTCACCTCAGACCCTGTCGACTGAGAAAAAGGTAAGGAATTATCATGCAAATCAAAAATACCATCAGTAGTGTTTTTAGGTAAACTAGGATAAGAAGAATCATCTAAACTGACTTCTAAAGGAGATGCGAACTTGTTATCATCACATATCCCATTATTAAAATTGGAAGAATTAGAACTAGGGTTATTGGCCTGCAACAAGTCCGTTAAGTAAGCAAATTTAGCATCCCTAGGGCAAGCAGAATCATCATGCTCAGAAGAATGACATAAAGTACAATTAATTGAATTACGAGATTGTATACAGGAATTAGCATGAAAAGCACAAGGATCAGGGTACTCAGATAGACAATTAAAAGTTTCAAATTTATAGGTGTCATCGAAAGCAATCCAAGTAATTTCATAGCTTCATTAAAAGGTTTATCACGAAAACCCAAATAATTCAGAAGATTGCGTGTTTCCACATTCACACCTTCAAAGATAATAGCAAGAATTTCCGGTTCTCCTAACGTGATATCGTCTGAAACAGGAGCAACAATTAGTCGCTCATAAAGTCGCCAAAATAATTCACGTTTATCTTGAGGAAAACAAAGCATTGCCATATTTTTTATTTAAACAAAATTTATTTTTATTTGATTTTTTTTGGGTTTATAAGAAAGCAATAAAAACCTAGTCAACCAGAGTGCGTTCGTTTAATGGCAGTTGGGGAAACAAGTCCCCGGCAACGGCGCAAAAAACTTGACAGACCTAAAACATATAGGTGTCTGTGTACCGTGAGTGTACGGGTCTGTGTAGTAATAAAATATTGTTCTTCTCACGGACTTGCGTTCAACAACGCACTAAACTAGTTCACTACAAAGGATGCTAGGTCGATCAAAGGGTTGTCGGTAATGATTCAGATAATTAACTAAGGAAGCAGGAAATTAAAGGATTCAACCAAATAATTAAAAGAGTTTAGGGAAGTCTACTCTAGTCAATCAATCAAATTATCAACAATACCGGTGCAGGTAACAAGATAATTCAGGGTCTATAATCTTTCTAGGCCATATCACTTCGATCTTTCGATCCTAGGTGAGTTACAGTGATTAGACTAAACATTATTTCTAACTATTTAATCTAATCAAAGATAAGAATTGGTTATAAATTGACCCTAGGCAAGAATCATTATGTCTAACTATTTTTCTAAACCTAATCAATCTACGCAATCCGATTCAAGACTCAAATTGTCGTTCTGTTGTCGAGAATCTAAAACCAGGTACAGACTCAAACTGTCGTTCTATTGTCAAATTACCATGACATACATTGCACGCAGATTAAACGAATAAAAGGATAACCTAACACCGAAATTGTATTCAAATTCAATCAAAAGACATCGAGTTTATCCCCAAACAAAGGGAATTTAGATACTCATAATAAAAACTAAGAAAGCAATAATAAGAACTGAATAACGAAGCAAAAAGTTGATAGAAATTAAACCGAACGTTCGAGTCGTCGAATTCGATCTCTTCGTGTCACTCGATTCGATCTCCTTCTTCTCCTCTTTCGTTCCTAATCTACTAGAACGGCTCCCCGAAGGGAGGAAAATTTAGAGAACCCTAATCTAAAAGGCGGAAGGAAAATAAGACACTGAATAATCGATACATGAATGATTGCGGCAGGGGTA
Source organism: Portulaca oleracea (assembly GCA_029582165.1). Lineage (NCBI taxonomy): Eukaryota > Viridiplantae > Streptophyta > Magnoliopsida > Caryophyllales > Portulacaceae > Portulaca > Portulaca oleracea. The sequence goes on from CM055869.1 coordinate 40,259,453, forward strand.
TTTATTCTCATCCGAAAGAGAGAATTTCCGGAAACCCTAAACTAAGATTAATAATAATCAAAGTGGCAGACATATTTTATAAACGAGACAGTTGATGGAGACGCGGCCATCGTGTAGTAAACGCAACCAGCATGTAATAGACGCAGCCAGCGTGTAGCGTCGGTGAAGGGAGTCGTTGCCTCTGACTTGGGCGCTGCTAGCGGAATTGTGACGCCGCCTACGTTTTGCTGCTGGGCGATGGAGCTGCGATGATCAAGCTGATGATGATCAGGCGCTGATGATGGGAAAAAGGTCTGCTGCAGCTCGTCCATGTGATGCTTGGGTGATGGCTGTGATGATGATCAAACGCTTGGGATGCTTTGATGCTGTTGATCTTGGTGATCAAGGACAGTGGCTGGGCGAGGAAGACAAACGCTTCTAACGTTTGTTCTGATCAAGTGATGCAGCTGTTGTGACGATCATGAAGCATGGGCTCGTGGCCAGTTGGGGTTGTTCAAGAGGTGGACTTTGGCTGCTTGTGTGCGTGTGTGATCGCTGGAAGTGAAGATGATCAATATGCTGAGATTTGAAGGTTGTGATTGATTGTTGCAAATGATGTTGCATGATATTGTTGCTTCATGATCAATCTGATCATGATGATCAAGCGTTTCATGCAGCTGATGAGGGGATGGTCTGTTGTGCGATGGGTTGATGATGATTAAGAGTGATGATCATGATGCATGATGTGGGGTCGTGTTGCAGATTGTAGAAGTTGCTGAGGCTAGTGGGAGTGCATACTACTGTAGCTCGAGCAATTGCTTGATTGGCTCATGCGTGATGATCTAGCATGATGACCATGTGGAGGTGGGCTGATCAGTTGCTGTGGGAGCATGCTACTATTGTGATGAAGTTGGGCCGAGAATTGCAATTGGGCTAGCCTATCCTTTATCTTTCTAATTCCCTTCCTCTTATTCTCTTCAATTATTTCTTCTTCAATTATGTCTTCTTCAATTTCTTCCCTTTTTTCTTGATTTTTAGGAGATTTTTGTTAGATTCTGCAAAACAAACTAAATCCCGACCAAGTGAAGAATATTATAGAATTTAATATGAAAATACTAAATTATATTAGAAAATTGACTAACATATACAAGTTAGATACCTAAAAATAACTAAAAATATCTATATAAAAATCACTTATCTTCAGGCTTCCGAATCCCAGCAGAAGCAGCATGTCATTCAGAAGTTCAGTTACCCAGTAGGAGGTTTACAACACCTTCAGCAGCCACTAAGCCACCCACAATATCCATCCAAGCTTGTTACACACTTGTGAAACAAGTCTTGGCAACTTCAGCCATTCAGCCCATCAACATTGGTCATTCAGACCAAAGTCAGTTCCCAAAAGTAATAGTCCGAGTAGCAGTCTTTCTCACTATCTCTTGATTGAGGAAGACTCAGCCAAGGTTTCCTAGGAGTTTTTTGTTCTATGTTATCCCATTTTCAAGTCCAAGCCAAGTCCCAGCATGTTCGAGCATGACAATAGCATGTTTCAAGTACCAGAACAGACAATCCCAACAGGATTATTTGTTATCAGTTTTTCCAGAACCTCAGTCCTGAGGTTAAGTTTTTGTTATCTGTCCATAGGGGTTATTTCGGTCCTTTCAGCTCGATCTTAACCTGTTGAGATTACTTCTAGGTTATTGTTTGCGCGGGAACTACCTCAGTAACTAAAATATTTACCCCCTTAGCAAGGCAAGCTTGTGATTGGTTCATTTTGCCACCCTTTTGGCATTTGGTCCAATCAGAGCTAAGTTTGTATTTTCCCTTTATTTTCTTACAAGTTGTACTCGAGACCATTAGGATGTAATCAGTTGTAATATTTCTAAAGCTTTGTAGGTTAGATTAAGTAAGGGAGATTAGGCAGATTAGCTTATGTTAAGCAGCTGCTAATCAAACTGTTTGTAGCCTTTATTTTCTGAGTTTCTGAGCAATGAAAGATCATCAGTGTTTAATATTATTCGCGAGTGTCTTAGAACCTCTGAATGTTTGTGAGTGTCCTATATCTCTCAGCCCTTGGTTAAATCGGCTCCTATCACTAGATATTGGCTAGAATCCAGCAAGTGTCAGCTGTGCTTGATCATCTACGCTTTGGTGTGTCTATAAAAGCATGAATGTGAGAGTCCTTTGGCCTTGAATGCAGTTGTGGTGTATCTATATCAACTGTAAGCAAGCCTATCCTTTATATTCTGTATTGGGTTGTCTTCTATTCCAGCTAGTTTCTTTCAAACATTTTTTGTTTTACAAGCATTCAGCTGTGTGTGTGTGTGTGTCACTGTGTGGTGCATTCTAGTTAAATACTCTGATCAGAGTGAGCTAGCATACATCATCTTGGTATCAGAGCATTGTGTTCTATCATGGAGTTTGTTGTGATTAGTTGAAATGGACGAAATTAATAGAACACCTAAGGATGTCTTAGAGAAGACTTTGAAAGAAAATGAAGAAATAGAGCAAAAAATGAAATTTTTGAGTGAGCAGTTGTAGTATTATATGAGGTTGCACAGAGATGAACTTAATAGGGAGACTGATGAAGAGATAGAGGAAGGAGAAGATGAGAACCCTTTTAGTAGGACAGGAAGAGGAGTTCGAGGTCCTAGGCCTACACATAGAAGGAGGAGAGTTAGGAGATCACCTAGGATTAGTGAGCCAGAAGTGAACAGTAAGATGGAGGAAAGAAGGGAAGACAGGAGGATAGAGAAGTTAGATTCAAGATTGATATACCTGAGTGTGCAGGGGAGTTAGATCCTGATGTTTTCTTAGATTGGTTGCAGACAGTAGAGAGGGTTTTTGACTTGAAGGAGGTTTCAGAGGAGAATAAGGTGAAGTTAGTAGCCTTAAAACTGAAAAGTATGCTTCTACTTGGTGGACTAATCTTCAGAAAAGAAGAATGGAGATTGAAGAAGATAGAGTAAGCACTTGGGTTGAAATGAGGCAGAACTTGAAAGAGAAATTCCTTCCAGACAACTATATGAACGAAAACTACTTCAAGCTACAACATTTGGTGCAGGACAACAAATATGTGGAAGACTATACCAAAGAGTTTGAACATTTTCTTTGGAAGTATAATATACAGGAAAATGAAGTGCAGATTTATGTGAGATACCTTGCATGTTTGAATGAAGGAATCAAGAATGTTGTTGAGCTGCAAGTTTATGATTCAATTGATGTGTTAAGCTCTTTAACTTATAAAGTGGAACAATAGAAGAAGGCTAGAGTGAAGGAGTACAACAGCAGATACCCAGCCAAACCCTATGCACCAGCCAAGCCAAATCCTTACAGCAAGCCTTACAATCCACCACAAAGAACCTATCCACCACCACCCCCAACTCAAGCCAGATATCTAGCCCGAAGACCACCTCAAAATCAGCCACAAAATCCCCCACAAAGAACCCCAGTCCCTATCAGCAAAACTTACCCAGAAAGAAGATGTTTTAGGTGTCAAGGACTTGGGCACATTGCCTCAGAATGTCCAAACAAGAGGATGGTTACTCTTGCTGAGTACCAAGCAACCTTGTTTATTGACTCTGAACATATGCAGGAAGAAGAACAGGATTATAAGGAGCCTGAACATGATCCAGTCTATGATGATGCCATAGAGGAGGGTATAGATGAAGGAGAAATGTTGGTGATCCGGAGAGTTCTGAGTAGCTCAACAGTAGAAGAAACAGAAGAGCAGAGGGAGAATATCTTTTATACAAGGTGTACCATTGGAGGGAAAGTGTGCTTTGTGATTATTGACAGTGGGAGTTGTACCAAAGAAGCTAAACCTGGCAACCAAGCCCCACCCAGCTCCATATACCATTCACTGGCTCAGCTCAGGGAAAGGTATCCAAATCTCTACTAGATGCCTTGTTAGCTTTTCAATTGGTCAGTCATACAAGGATGAAGTCTGGTGTGATGTTTTGCCAATGGATGCATGTCATTTGCTTTTGGGTCAACCTTGGTTGTAAGATAGATCAGTGAATCATTGTGGTAGAGCTAATACAAATACCCTTACCATGAACCACAGAAAGATCATTCTTACCCCCATGAAACCCTCACAGTTAACCAAGAAATCCAAGAACCTATATCTTGAACCTAGTCTTGATGTGTTGCTTTTATCTGATCAGAATGAATTTTAGCACACAAAAAGGCTTGATCCTTTTAGACCTTGAGGAACCCTCAACCCCACAAAATGACAACTCCTTATTCTTACCCTTACTTCAGCAGTTTCAGCATGTTTTTCCTGATGAAATGCCATATGGTTTGCCAACTGAAAGGGATATCCAGCACAAGATCGACCTAGTGCCTGGATCAGTGTTGCCTAATAAGCCAGCTTATAGGATGACCCCAGCAGATACCAATGAGATACAGAGGGAGGTGGATGAGTTGTTGGAAAAATGGATGATTAGGGAAAGTCTAAGTCCATGTGCCGTGACAGCCTTGTTAGTGCCTAAGAAAGATCGAAGTAAGAGGATGTGCATAGATTGCAGGGCAATTAACAAGATCACAATCAAGTATAGGTACCCTATATCTAGGCTTGAAGATATGTTGGATGAGTTACATGGGTCACCAGTCTTTTCTAATATTGATTTGAGGAGTGGATATTAATGTAGACACCGGGATTTACACCAATATAATCCCGACTCATCAAAAGTGTGAATAAAAAGCATCGAAGGCCGGATACATCATTGGGCCAATTTAAGAAGTGATGCAAATAAACTAAAACAAGTCGGACCACTTCCATCAGCAAAATCACGCACGGGTTTTAAAACAAGAAGACGGCCCAGAATCAGCATCGGCCCAAGGTGTGCCCCGGCCCAGGGTTCAAAACCCGCGCGGGCTATCTATCGACCAGAACGCGTCGTTTTGCCGTGCCCACGTCACCGATCCGTGTATACAGATTTTAAAACCCGCGCGACTTTTGTATTTAATAATCCGACGCCAAAAATTTGATCATTATCCCATGATATTAGCCCATGTGTGTTGACCTTGAAACTTGACTTGATTTTGCATGGATAGAGGGCATGATCTTAGGGGTATGTTCCCCTCCTTTTCCAACTATAAATACCCCTCCATTCTTCCACTCATCTCACCAACAACTGTCATAAACCAGCTCTATTATTCTCATTTCATCAATTATCGCCACCATTATCCTCCCACCAACTATCATCATAATCCTACCCACACTCTCTTAAACTCTCCATATTATATTCATTCTCATATTACTATACCTTCACTCTACCAAATTCCCACCAAATCACCATCCATACATCACATTTCCATCCCCCTCACACTTCCATTCTTTTCATCCATCAAGTCAAGGCAAAGTCAAGGATTTCAAACCGGCACATTCGGGCTGCTAAATCAAAAGAGGTTCGCTTTATTACTTTCTTTATTATCATTGTTTAATCATGTAATTTGTGCGTTCATTCATTTATATGTGCATATTTTGTAAACCAAAAACTCCATTCTTTATATTACATGTTAAGAACATAATTTTGCGAAATCAATTAAAATTCTCCCCACTTTATTTCATTTTAATGTCGATTTAAGTAGAGTCCGTTTTCTAACGGGCGAATTCAAGAATTTTTATAATTCTTGAATTCGTAACCTTACGCCCGAGCTTAGAATCGGGTTTCATAGACCGGAGTCACTTTTATTATTTTTAGGGTTTGTCGATTTTCTTAAATCGGCTGGCGACTCTTTATTCTTTTTATAATCCGTTTGATTATTTAAAATTGAAATTTACATAAAAATAATTAAGAAATGATTTAATATCTTTCCTCACACCCAATTTAAAGTGGAAAATTGAGAGAAAATGCATAGGAATTAATAAAACTCACTCGGGTTTTATTATTTCAAACTCATATTCTCTGGCCCGAGGGAAACAGGCGGCTCGGCCCAAGAGCCATCAAAACCCGCGCGGGTTATGTTGGTTCTAGCGGCCCGCGTGCTTCCTTTTGGGCCAGAATGTGGTGTGGGCTGATTTTGAATCATTATTAATATTTTTTTTGTGTAATTTCAAGTGTTAAATAATAAAAACGGATTTGTAAAATAAATAAAATTTCACCATCCTGAAAATGAATTTTGAAAATAAAAATATCCTTATTTAAGTATTAAGCAACCTTAGTCGGCTCCCGATCGTTTAAGTAGCGCATCCGAGAACGATATCCCCGAACGGGAATTTTCCGGGTCCTACAGATTGGTGACTCCACTGGGGACTTAAACTTAAAAAGAGGGTAAGACTTGAAAAAATCGAATAAATTGAAATTGTAAAAGGGAGAAGTTGATTATTTTCGCGATTTTATAATTATTTTTAGGCATCCTTTGCATACCGGGCCACTAATCGCGTCTTTTGACACATTAGCACAAAGGCGATGGTTAAGTTATACCTAGGTGATTCCCTCGAGAGCGGGTAGGCCACTACTTGTGTGATGCAGTCTACATCGCCAAGCATCTGGTCTCTCCTCTCCCCGCGTTACACTCAAAGGGCTTCCATGAAGTTCTTTGAGCAATACCTCACACTCCTTACCTAAGGGTATGGAGCACCGAGATGAGAACGTGTGGTAGGCCATGTAATCCAACCATAGAAAAATCCATGAACATAGAACCTTAGTTTAGGGTATCCCCTCATGTTGTATGCTATGTGCTATGTGCTACCCTTCCCCTTTTGTCTTCTTTCGTTTTAGAGTCGACCTTAGTTTAGAAGTTTTGTTCTAGTCCATATAAAATTCATTGGGTTGAGAAAATGATTATTTATTAATTAGAATAATTGACTCAAAAAGCATCATGGTTAGCCTAAGTGGAAGGGTCCATTTATGCTTGAAGGGTGATTATTTTAATTAACAAATAAAAATTGTCTCACCTTTGATGATATTATATAACCCTTTACAAAATTCTTTTAACGAAGGTCCCAAAATTAATTAAAAGTCCAACAAAGAAAATGGATGACATTTTAGATTGCATAATAGTCACTAGACTTGAATAAATTAATTTGTTGGTTTAATTAATAAATCCATCACATTTATGGCCGGCCCGTTGTTAAGCCCAACCATATTGGATTTATCGATTAAGCCCATAAATTAATTAGAATTCGCTTATTCTTGACTTTGATCAATCCTTTATAATATCCGTTTTCCTCGACCAAAAAAATGTAATAAAAAAAAGTTGGGTCGTCGGTTTTGTCAAGCATAATTCTAGTCCGCATAATAGTCATTATGGTTTGAGCTGCTTGAATTATTAGGCCAAGTTACGAATTCTCCATAAAATGGTCGGCCAGTGGATTAGGCCCATCCGAATTGAGAAACACTGACTTGAGCCTATCGATCTACGACCTGCTCGCTGTGTTTGACTTTATGCGGCCCTTTATAATGTTTCGTCCATAGGCCCATATAGAGTTATGTCATGCACTCTCAAAAAGTGGGTGAGTCCCTTGTGTCAGCATATATGTGTCGAGTCAGTAGGATCATATAGGTCTTTAGGTTATGCATGCATTGGGTAGTATGTGTCAGAGTATGTCATTGAGTGTTCTAACTTTGAATTACCATGCAGGCATCATTGGTGATTGACTCCGAGCCTGCATTCGAGATCCGCGAACTGGTCGTTTGATTCCGAACCCACATTACGATCCATCTACGACCAGTGACAGCACCATGTCTGGAGAGCAATTCCAAGAGATCCCGGTCCAAAGCACTGAAGCTAACATCACGAAGCATTTGGATGAGCTCTATACCAAGATGCAGGGTCTGGTCTTCGCTAATTCCCTAGAGCAGGAGAAGAAGATGGGCAAAAGGCTGATTGAACAACAACAGGTGATGGATGGCATGCTGCATGCCATCACTAAGATCAACACCAAGTTAGGGTTGAATGTTGAAGAGGATGACGATGAAATGCAGGGGTATGAGTCTAAACCTGAAATCATCAAGATATCCCCAGATCCTGGAGGAATAGGGATATCTAAGACTAAGGCTAATACACCTGAAGTGGCGAAACCTACAAGGGACCCGGCTGTTAAGGCTCTTGAACAGAAGTTAGAGAGCCTCACCAAGGCAATGAGCCGGCTATTGCTGACAAGTACTTAGAGGTTCCATTACCTGTTCAGCCGACTTTGAAGATAGCTGACAAGGTTGAAGTGTCGAATATTAGGTTCAAACCTTCTGAGAACCCTATTCATCATGTAGAGGAGTTCATGAGGCTGACGCCCTTGAATCGAATTGATGTCGACTTATACTCTACCGTCATCTCATCCACTCTAGATGGAGAAGCAAAGGTATGGTATCACGCCTTGTCGCCCCTAATCAAAGCCAATTGGACTGACTTGTTCAAGGCTTTCATCCACCACTACACACGTATCCAGAAGAAGCAAGCTATAGTGGATGACCTAACCGCTATGAAGCAACGAGATGATGAGTCCTTTATGGATTATTTCAAGAGGTGGCATACAAAATTGTCCCACATCAACGAGGCAATTCCTCTCCCTCTACAATTATCTACCTTTAAGCAAGGACTCAAGAGCAGCCTATCCAAGCACTTGGGGTACCATGTCGTCAAAGACTTTAATTACATGATGGACATCTGTGTCTAATTAGAAGCCATGCAGAGCGATAAGTCAACTTCGCCTGGATGGAAAGGGTCCAGCTCCAACAGGAGGGCTACTAGTGCGGCTAGCCACCCTCCTAAAATCATGGAGACTAACTCTATCCAGCGCAAGGGGCCTTATGTACCGAAATATAAGACTTATACGCAATTGGATGTTCCTTATTCTCAGGCTCTCGACCGTCTGGTTAAGAAGGGTATCCTAGTTTTGCCCTTACCGAAGGAAGAACCAGAAATCAAGGGCAGAAATTGGGATGCCAACCAATTTTGCCGCTGTCACCATTGCCGAGGTCATGACACTGAGAAATGTTGGACCTTAAGGAACAAAATAGAGGATATGATAAGGGCAGGGACGCTACCAATGCCAAAAGCTGCCAAGAAACCAAACAATCAAAGTAATCCTATGCCAGAGCATGCGAATGCTATTCTATGTGGGGATTTCAGCTTCGACCCCTCTGCTTTGATTGTAGAAATAGGTCAACCTATCCCCGAAATAGTTGGATTCCCTGAAGGTCTGCTCATTCATGGTATTTGGGATAGCGACGAGGATGATGAGCACGAGCATTCTGAGACCGAATGGATGGAGACGGGATGAATCAGATAATGTAGCATTGCTTACTCGGTCTGGTCGTCACAACAATGACAGGAATACCACCATCCCAGTGGTTGTTCCTAACCTTACACCAAGAAACGGCGGTAACAATCAGACCTCTCCTGAAGATCCTCTCCTTTCTCAACTCAAAAAGACTAGGGCTGAGGTTACCGTATGGCAACTCATATGCACTTCATATGCCCATAGGCAGAAGATGTTGGATGCCCTTGCAGCACTCACGGTATCACCTGCAACAACTCCTGAAACTATGGTTGCCCATGTGACCACCCAACAAGAAATGATCACCTTTGGGATCGAAGATCTACCACAGGGTGGAGCATCTCATAACAAAGCCCTGTATCTTACAGTGCAATGCTCCAACAAAACTATCCCGCTGGTTTTGGTTGACAATGGTTCAGCTGTAAATGTGTGCCCTTGGAGGACATCACAGAAATTGGGAGTACAACAACAACACCTGGCTCAAAACGGTGTACAACTCAGGGCTTACGATAATTCGCCCCGGAAGTCTATTGGATCTGTGGTGTTGCCTATTACTACTGGTACTGTCACTCGGAATGTGGAGTTTGTTGTGCTAGAGATTCCAACCTCCTTCAATTTGCTACTAGGGAGGCCCTGACTTCACGAGTGTAATGCTATAGCATCCACTTTACATTAGAAGGTGAAAATTTTGGTTCAAGGACAAGTGATCACTATCTTAGGGGAGTTCATCAGTGCTGTTTTCACTCCTAAACAGTCAACTCTGGAGGTGGAGCACAACTCAATGGATGAAGAACTCCACAATTTTGAACTCGTAGCGATGATGAGCAAGGATGAAGCGCCTTTTGACTTTGACCATTACCCAATCTCAAAGTACATGCTATGCTCGAGAGACAAGAACATTTCCCTGGAATGCCGCTAGGAAGGAACCTGAAGAATAAAATCCCTCCTGTGTTCAAGACTTTTAAGTAGAAGGCAAGGTTTGGCTTAGGCTATAAGCCCACTGAGAAGGAGGCTAGGTTCGCAAATATGGCTATCGTTGAACAGAAGAGGATGGACAATCCTCCCACCTTATTCCAGATGAAGCCCTATCCACTCACTCTGTATGGATAATTTGTCAGGGAAGGTGATGACTTCCGCTACTATGGGTTTCCTGAGCCTTTATATCTGAAAAATAAAGGAGTTCAAGTTGCAGGACTTGAAGTCTTCAATGATTGCTCCATTAATATGGCTACTGTCTTTGTTCACGCCCAGGACAAATAGCCTCCATTGGAATTGACTCATCTTGCTGGAAGCAACATCTTTGGCATGTTGTTCGGGCAAGAAGTTGTCCCGGAGAAGTCTGAAGCCGATGCTGTTATTGTTGCGCTGTCTAACCCAAGCTTTGATCCAAGTCTTATGATTGCTGAGGACGGAGAGGTTAAGACGGTCTCGTAGGTCGACACTGAGGAAAATAATTTTGCCTTATCTGTAGGAGAGTATGTTTCTAAGGACATAGGGTCAGGTTTTAATGGTCTAGAGTCAAGTGAGTCTGGTCTTGAGTCTGCTGGTGATGTATTTCTTTCTGCATTCAATAAAATGAACCTTTCTACTTAGTCAGATTCTTCTTTCCCCTCTTCCCTGAGCTGCTGCGCCAATAATAATCTGGAATTTAATGAACCCTTAAAATAAGTTTCTAATGAACATGAGCATAAGATGGCGGTGTTGGAAGACACCATCACCATAACTGTGGGCACGAAAGGACAACCTCGGGAATTAATGTTAGGTAGCTCGCTCACGGTAGAAGAACGAGTGTCCTTTACAGAGCTTCTCAAAGAGTTTGTGGATGCATTCGCATGGTCCTATGAAGACATGCCTGGGATTGACAAGAAAATTGCGGAGCATACCATACCTTTGCTTCCTGATGCAAAGTCGGTTCGACAAAAGGCTAGAAGGATCAAGTTTGAATGGGCTAAGAAGATCGAGGAAGAAGTGATCAAGCAACTTAACGCCAAGTTCATTAAAGCAGTCCAATATCCCGAATGGATTGCTAATATTATCCCAGTACCTAAGAAAGATGGGAAGGTGCGCATGTGCGTAGATTGTCGAGACCTTAACAAAGCTAGTCCCAAGATAGTTTCCCTTTACCTAACATCGATGTATTAGTGGATAACACTTGCGTACACGAGCTACTATCCTTTATGGATGGATATGCCTTTTGGTCTTAAGAATGCTGGGGCAACATACCAACGGACAATCCTATCATGGAACAGCCTACCATCAACAATCGCATTGCTCGATGGGTGGTCATGCTTTCGCAGTTCAATCTTCTATACTTGCCTCATAAATCCATCAAAGGACGGGTTGTTTCGGATTTCCTAGCCGCTTCTCCGTCAAAGGAACCTCCAAGCACTCACTTGGAATTCCCAGATGAGGACGTATTATTCACTAATGAAATCACATGGGAAATGTATTTCGATGGAGCTTCTAACCAAATGGTTTGCGGAGTAGGAGTACTACTGATCTCTCCAAAAGGGGCACATGTCCCTGTATTTGTGAAGTTGGACTTTGATGCTACTAACAATGCTGCAGAATATGAAGCATGCATCAGGGGTTTACAAGCCGCCTTGGCCTTAGGCATACGCCATGTAAACGTCTTTAGGGATTCTAGCCTCGTCATTAACTAGGCTAAAAATACATGGAAGGTCCAGAATGAATGGCTCATGGCATATCAACAGAAGCTTTTGGGACTTGCTGACCAATTTAAGAAAATCAGTTTCCAGTACCTCTCAAGGGATTACAATGAATTAGATGACGCCCTAGCCAAGTTGTCTTCAATGATATCCATACCATCGGGCACACTTCCATTACCAGTAGTAGTGGGGCAACAGTCTGAACCGGCATATGTTTGCCACTTAGAAACACAAGAGGAAAAAACCGAGGAATGGTTCCATGACATATACAATTTTCTTCGAAAAGGAGATATCCAGCTGAGTTGGGTGCTCGAGGACAGCGAGCAGTCAGGTCTCTAGCAGCACAAAACTGCTTAATCTAAGATCGGCTCTACAAGAAGTCACCTACGGGAATTAATCTGTTGTGCATCGACGCTAAGAGTGCCAAGGAGATCATGACTACTGTACGTGGAGGAGAGTGCGGTCCCCACATGAATGGACGAATGCTAGCAAAGAAGATTCAAAGGGCTGGTTACTATTAGACCATTATGGAGGCCGATTGCTTAGAGTTTGTTCGAAAGTGCCATAAATGCCAAGAATATGCCAACCTACAGCATCAACCCCCGTCATACTTGACTACTTTGACATCTCCATGGCCATTTTCAGTGTGGGGTATTGACATCATTGGCAAGATACACCCAACCGGAACAGGAGGACATGAGTACATATTGGTCACCATCGACTACTTCACTAAGTGGGTAGAGGCGGCCTCTTTTGCCAAACTCACATCCAAACACGTGACCAAATTCATTCTTCAAAACATCATATGTCGATACGGAGTGCCTCATGAGATCATTAGTGACAATGGGAGCCATTTTTGGAAGGACGTAGAAGCCTTGCTCGCCACTTACAAAATGCAGCATCATCGGTCCTCGCCATACCGGCCTCAAGCCAATGGAGTTATGGAAGCGGCCAATAAGACAGTGTCAGGGATTATCAAGAAGATGGTTGTCACTTACAAGGATTGGCCAGATAAATTAGCATTTGCCCTATGGGGATACCGAACCTCTATACGAACTGCTACGGGGGAAACACCGTATTCCTTGATATATGAGATGGAAGCAGTATTACCAATTGAAGTAGCGATCCCTTCGTTACGAATAGTGGCCGAAAGTCAGTTGCCAGAAGCCGAATGGGCTAGGGCAAGGTTCGAGGAGCTGGTGTTGATGGATGAAAGGCGATTAAGAGCATTACATAATGTGCAAGTATACCAAAATAGGATCACTCGAGCTTTTAATAAGAAGCTGAAAAGTCGTTCACTTCAAGCAGGCGATTTGGTGCTTAAGGAGATGAGGGCACCTATACAGGATCCAAGAGGACAATTTGCACCAAATTGGAAGGGTCCTTACATGATTAAGGATATTTTTCCAGGAGGGGCAGCTCGGCTCGCTACCATGGATGGAGAAGATATAATTCAGCCTACAAATTTGGATCAACTAAAGCGATATTACGCTTAATATAACCAAGCAACTGGAAAGCTAATTTTCAGACACTTGAGATATATTTAATAAATGCTCATGTACTTAAGGAAAATAAAGTTTGCAAGAACGCAATATTTGTGAACAATATTTCTCCTTTATTAATTGAAAATGCAAATACATTTTTTGTAACATAAGAAAATCCGAAGGGCATAATTAAATCAAAGATTATTCTGGCAAAGCAGTTTCAGTTCCTTCACTCCATCCATCTTCTAATCTTGTTTCATCTTCTCTACTTTGCCAGTTGTCTCATGGTCGATCTCCATGTCTCTGGGTCCGTTAATCGCTTTCTTTTTGTCCTTGGGCTTATAAGCCCGCCTGCCTGATTTCCGGGTATCAACTCTCGGACCAAGTCCATCTTTTACTGAGTCTCTCGCGCGAAGACGGTCTTTTACTGAGGTACGAGGACCCAACCTTTCCTTCACAGGTGCTTCCCTTCGTCTCGCTTCCCCGGCGCGGCGAGATTCAATAGCAGCAATCAACCATCCATGGTAACCAGCATCGGCGATATGAGACACATGTATTTTTGGCGGAGATTTGAGAGTTGGTCTTCTCTCCCAATACATCAGCAATGACTCGATCATCGAACTTTGAAGCATTAATTGATCAGGGGTTTCACACAGATGCTCAGGAATGTCCTGCTTACGGCCCATTTGGCGCTTCACTCGCGCTGGAAAATAAAAGGTCATGTGCGTCAAGCCAGCGAGACACACATAAGCATTACGGAAATCATGGGTCACATAATCGGAAATGTGCCACCACTCGATCCACCATACGATCTCCCGAGGCTCCTTTAACAACGTAATCCATTCCGTTACCGAGCGGAGGTCATTGTACTTTCTCTTTCTTTGACAATAGTTCGCCAACACCGATGAAGTTCGGGGCTCTTCAATGAGGCCCAAATGCTCCATTAACCAGGTCTATCCAACAGTTAGCCAGGGTTAGAATTGCACACCAATTCTCCCCAAACTAAAAAAAAAAAAAAGATAGAGAACCCGCGCGGGTTTTGCAGACAGTAGGGGCAGAAAAGAGCAAATCAAAAAATAGCAGAAAGGATACCTGAAGTAGCAGCGGGCTCCCTCGAAAGTCATGTTCTGGATTCGGATCATCCAAGCCCATCATGGTTTCCGCTAACATTAGGGGCATGGGATTGTAGCCTCGGGACATGTCGTCGACGATTTGGATTAAATTCGCCGGTCCGGTTCTTTCGCCGCAATGATAAAAGCAAAACTCGCCGAGGAGACATAATACGAGCGCTCGCACTCGTATCACAGGACCAAATTCCAAAGTGTTAGGAGATTGAAAATACTCGACTATAGTTTGGAAGTGTACCTTTTCGCCGATTATTGCACTCCCAATGTCCCGAGACGAAAGACATAAGAACTCCTTGTATTGCTTGGGGGTGTCCATTGGTATGGGAGGCGACGTCAGGCGAGAAAAATGATTTGTCCCTAAGATCGAGGACCATTCCTCCAGGAGCGGACAAAATTCCTTCCACATGAAGCGAAAGACATGCATTTTCAGATCCCAAAAAGTCTCTGCCGCACGGAGAAAATCGTGTTTAATCCTCACTTGTCGAAGACTCAACAAGCTCGTCAGTTTGTATCTTCCGAGCTCTTTCTTTTTTTCCTTGGACAAGGTACTCATCCATGTTGCAAGATTCTTCTCGAAAGCCATGAGAATAGGGGAATGTTCTTTGTGAAGAAGACTTTGAAGTGATGATGAGGATTGATGATTACATGCATAACATGGGGTATTTATACACCTCCATTCAAGCTCAAAATGAAGAAATACAACCAGCAACGATCACATAACCGTTACCCTCCATATCCCATGATTTCAGCCCATTGAGCAACGACTAGAAAAAAAAAGGGGGAAATAAAATCAAAACCCACGCGGGCTTTGATGTGTCCAGGACCACGTTCGCGCTCGCCCAAGCCCACAGCCCATGGCCTGCTGAGGAGAAAACCCGCGCAGGCTTTCAAACGATATGGGCCGCCTCTCCGCAATACGGCCCACCCGTCTCTGATTGTATTTGGGCCATGGAATCAAATTGGCCCGTTTGTGTATTTTTAATGTTTCGAATCTTGACTCAATGATGCTCGATTCTGAAATTTTTACTCGAGTTTACTCTGACACTTAAGTTTTCGTTTCTTTTTATTTTCTTTTTTCTTTTTGGGGAAGCGGGATTAAGTTGGGGATTAATCCCGTCATGTAGAGAGTCTTTCAAATGCATCAATAAGATAAAGTTGTGTATTCACCAAGTCTTGCATATAAAAATAAAAAAATAAGATGCATAAAAGTCTTGCATTAAAATAAAAAAAAAGTAGTACAAATTAGCTTCGCGTAACAACAAAAATAATTAAAGAAAAAAAAAAGATGCATAGAGTCTTGCTTGTCATTGGTTTGATCACCACAGGGAGCCCGAATCGCCGCTGTCCTTAACCAGATCGGCACTAGCATGAGAAGTCCCAGTGTTAGAAGCGCCAGCTATATCAAAATAGGTGTCCCAGGAATAGTAGTCAGAACCAGGCGCTATCTGCGGTGACCCAGACAAGGGAACTTCGGAAGGATGCACGCTTGATAGTGATGAAATGAAATGCTCACGTGAACCAGCTAGCCATGAATGGTCAGGAATACGCCACTCAACATAAGAGGTGGGCCATACAGGACCAGTTTCGTAACCGGGGGCTGGCCAACTAGAAGAGGTAGATCCTCCTAGCCAAGAGTGCTGGGGTGCAGACCACTCTTGCGTATCCGCAGGCCATGAAGGACCCATTCCAGGAGGCGGGACTGGCCATCCTGCAGAGTAAGAGCCAGAACCAAAGGAGGAAACGTCGTATGGTGCAGGACGTGAGGTAGCGTCATCCGCTAGGGCCTGACCGCCAGGATACCCTACGGATGCACCTGAGTCATGGTCACTCACCACAATCTCTCGACCACGACAAGCAGAATGCACTGACGCTGGAGTGCGGTGGGAGTGAGAAGGCTGGTCGGTAGCACTCGATTCTGAAGCATCCTCCACCCAATAAGAATGAGGCTGGGCATCGCCACCGTACCCAACACTGTGATGTGACCCCCCTTGGCCAGGATGCTCTGCCAGGGACATCTGAGCCATGTCTTCGTTCATAGGTCGACGACCTCTGCTACCAGATCCGCTACGATGTGACCCCATGGAATGATGACCTTCGGCCATGGTGCCTTTACCACGGCCCTCCAGCACAGTTGCCAGAGGAGGACGAGAGGACCCAACAACCTCCTCCCGTGATCGACCCCGAGAAGAATATTCCCCTGCCGAAGAACGACGTGGGGGCTCAATACGACGAAATCCCGTAGGAGAGCGTCGAGTTGGTTCCCGAAGAACAGACTCGACGTCAGCCTCCATGTTCGCTCGCCCGGCGGTATTCCCACGATATCTGCCTAAGCCAGTAAATGACCGGTTGACGTGTTTCAACATAGTACTCCATGATTTGGTCATTTGCCTGAAGACAGACCATCGTGGCTGAAAGGCAATGAAGACAAAGGTTACACATGCATAATTGGCACATGAGGTAAAAGGAAGCAACAAGAGATGAGAGATTACTGGTTTCCGATCAAACTCTTAGAGTGTAGAGAACTGACTGCTAGTCTCAACCTGCAGGAAACCGTCGATCTTTCTCCCCGCCGGTTGGGCCTCCACCTCAGCAGCCATAGCATAGGGCCCCAACTACAAGACTTTATGGTTAGGAGTCGATCAAAGGCACAACATAAAGAAAAGTGAGAAATACCTACCAATCGGGGCGCTAGACGACTCAAGTAGCGTTGGAATTCCTCATTAAAATGCTCCTGAGGAACGTCAGGCACAAAATTGTTGAAATCACGACCGCGAATCCAATCTCTCAAGATGTTCGGAGCGACGCGCCAAGGCTCGAACATGTGCTCTGGAGGATCTTGGGGTATGAGGCCAGGATATCCACCCAGGATCTGCCTCGTAGCTCTCTCCCCCAGATACCATATGAAGCCCGAGGGTCCCTCCATAAGGATGCAGAGGCGAGTATCGTGCTCCATTTATTGCAAGGGGGTAGGCAATCCACTTAAATCAAACCCCGCCCATGGATGCCAGTTCACGTGGTCCTGTGAAAGATAGAGAGTCATTTCAAGAATGGAGGCAAAAATAAAATAAAGATGTCAGACATAAAGAAATACCAGGATGAGGTTATCCAACACACGACGAATACGGTCAAGACTGCCCGACTAGAATTTCTTCCCTCTAATACCCTCAGCAGTCCAGCGTTCAGCAACTGGGACCGTCCTATTTCTCTTGGAGCGAATGCCCAAAGAAAGGATATACTCATAGGCCCATGACTGCATGAATATAAAGTCAAAACACTACTACATAAATAGCATATGCCAACGTTTGTTATGTAACAGTTTTAAATTGTTACTATAGGTTGTGTATCCTAACAAATTTAGTAACGGTTTTTCAGGGTATAAATTTTAGAACATACTGTTAACAATCCTAACAGTTTTTGCAATTTGCTAAGATATTTTAAAAATGTTAGATTTATATTTCCTATTGTAACATTTTATACCACTACTCCTAACATATTAAAAAACATTGGAATAGATCGAATTGATGTTTATATACATTTTATACCACAGCTCCTAACATAATAATCGCCCCGAAAAACCCGATCCGAAAACCCGCTGTCCGGCCATTAATATAATTAGGGGGCCCGTCCCGGAAAAATCAATTTTAACCGCGTCAGATATCCGCCCAAAAATATTTTCCGGTTAATCGATTCGGTTACGGATCGACCCCTTCACAATTCCAGGTACTCGAAATTAAATTTAACATTTTGCTCTAGATTTAATTTAATAATTTTAGCCTAATCTTAAGTTTAGCTTGAAAGAATCCTAATTTTATGTTGTATTGTTGTTGCTTTTCGCACAATGCTCCACCAAAAGCCTAATTTAATTTAATAATTTTAATTAAAAAATTTTCTAATTCTTTCAGTTTACACGCCACAACACTCAGTTTCAAGTTTAAACCCCATTCCCCAGTCCCCTTCGACGTTCGACCCCAGCCGGCAGCCGCCCAACGCCCTGCTGCCCCACGCCACGCCCCGAACGACATCTGCCAGACCGTCACTCGGCAGCGACCACCGCGACAACTCCCGAGTCCCGACATCCGCCGCTGCGAGCGACTGTCTCTGACTCTCTCTGTGTCATGTCTCAACCGAGCGACCGAGGCTCGAGTCAGTCGAGTGTCGACCTAAGGGCGCCGGCGCCGCCAGAAACCACAGCCTAACCTCCCACTCCGACTCCGGTGACCGGTGAACGAAAATCTGACTTGTGAGTTCTCTGATTTTCAATTTTAGGGTTTACACTTTACAGTTAACTATTTCAGTTTGAACTTGTGAATTAGTAAATTACTTATTAGTCGAGAATAAGACGAGGGTTGAAAACAGGAAGTTGATTAACAAGAGAGCTCAGCAGTATGCCACTGAGTACGAGAAACAGGTGTTTGTGTGTGCAGTGTGCCTGTTTCGGCTAATTGCTTTTTCACTACAACAATTTGGGTCTAGGATAGCATTTATCCAGCGGCATATGTACAAAATGCTGCTAAAAACTAAATATATTAAGGTAATATTGATGGGCTTTTCCAACACTCCAAATTCAGGCCATCACTTTCTATTAGTGTTGTTTTTCTATTAGCATAGCTAAAATATGTTCGTTGGCATTGACTTGTCTGTCGAATATAATGTTCTCAGCTCAAGGCATATATTATTTCTAATTCTTGTTTTTTCTTGCAAACGTTGAAGTGGGGCGAATTTCCTTGTGTTGCAACTCTTTTGGGACATGGCGGCTTTAGCAGCTTAACACTGGACCTACCAATTTTGCTCCACAACTATTATTGTTCAAGAAGAGAGTGTATGTAAAAGGACAGTAGGGTTCTTGCTTGTATTCACTAATAAATCATTGGTAGTTTTCACATAAGCAGATGTTGGTGCTACATTGATTCTGTAAGGTCATTTTGGAGTGTTGTAATATTATCAAATGATCACGATATGTAAATCGTTTGATTACTTATGCTAATCATTGGCAGTTTTCACATATGCGAATCATCACCCATGTCATTGCAGCAACAAATGCAAATGGAGCATGCAGCAGGACCCTGAAAGTTCTCATGGCCATTCTTAATGGAAGATGGATACTTACTACTGAATGTTTGTCTATCCTTTTCCCCTAGTCAAGCAATTTTTCAGTTCTTCATTAGACTTAAGCTGCACTCGTTTGTAGGAGGTTAAATTAAATGACTTAAGGGTATGTTTTTTCAAGGGTTAATGCTTCTTTCACCTAAACCAACCTAAATTTACCAATACTTCTCATACTTTATTCTCAATGATTCAAAGTTTCAACTTTTACCTATTTTTACCAATTCTTACTTTAGCTAACCATTCAATATTTGTTGTAGGAGTGAAAGCGTGTTTGCTGGCAAAATCTTGTGTGGATGAAGAATCATATGAAATCTGGCTCGATAACCACGGCTGCTGTGATGGCCCCAAAACTGGCAGGCTAAGGGTTTCAAGTAATGTAAGTTTCCTTCTGTTTCGTAACCTTTGAATACTTTGACCTTCAGTGATGCAGATGAATTACAAGCAACCCACATTGAGGGTTAAGTTAGGGTTTAGGGTTTAGGCTTTTATAGCAAGGGTCAGTTAGCAGGTATAAAAGATCAAAATGCCCCTGGAACCAGAGGTGATCGACACTAAGTTCGCATTAAGTTTTCCATTTGATGTCATTTTAAATCTTTGATTGTAGCATTGAATTTATTAATGCTTTTACTTGTAGGTGGTGTCCATAATAAAACGTTTCTTCTGCTCCCCACATTTAAATGATGTTATTACAACATTCTCTAAACAGAATGGACAACTTGCTTCAGCAGGGAGAAATTGATATTCATGGATTCATCATTCTTGACTTTACGCTTTTAGTGCCCGGTGTAAATATAGGTACGATTGTTTTTACTCGATTATACTTGAAAAACATAATTTTATTGTAAAATTGTGATGTTGTATTCCCATCATTGGCTAACAGAATGTTGTAATCTTAACCAAATACATAGCATATTGCTTCCCTCTCTTTATTATAAAATTGTAAAATTGTGATATTATCCTTGTTTTTTTTTATCCTTGTTTCTTTTACAGTCCTATCTACTGTTCCAGATTATTTGCAAAGAGTTGAATTAATATAAGGCTTGAAGTTTGTTCTAGCTTCAGGTGCTCTACACCTTCTTTTGCATCATGGCACACATGCTGCATCTCAGCTTCTCAGTGCAGGTAATTTTTCCCCCACTTTTTTGCCTTTCATTCAGTTTATCTCTTTCTGCATTCTTATTTACGTACATTTTGTTGTTATTTTTAGTTTATAATTTACATGTACAATCAATCATCAAAGTTTGTATGATAGTGTTTAATTTTTGTTTTGGATCTACCTTTTGCCATAGCATGAAGTTCAATCTCAACAAGAAACAATTAATGTTCAGTCAGGAGATAGAGCAAAAGAAATAGATGCTTTTGCAGAAGTAACGCCAGATGAGCGATCGGGGCGAGTTCGACTTGCTGGGAGAGGTGTTACCCACAAAGACGTTAAAGGAAAGACTAAAGTGGGTGAGATTCAAGTTCCAGATTGTTTCCTAACATCATTGAAAGTAGAAATGAAAGCGGAAGTGAAAGCTGAAGTGAGAGAGGAAATAAGAACAAAAGTTACTAAAGATGTCACAAAAGCCATTATTTCAATGCTCGCTAATATATTTCCTCAGTTACATGACATTGACATTGAATCATAAATTCTGGGCGAAATTGGTAAGTCCTCTGCTGTTGGAAGCAATCTGGATCGGAACGGTTTCACGAGGTCAAGATACATCACGTCATCAGGTAATTTAATTCTTATAAGTTGTTTTTGGTTCGTTTTGGTTCTTAAGTAATCCTTTGTGTATGATATCTATATAAACTACATGCTCATTAGTGTAAACATATTTGAAATGCTTGGGATTGTATCATTCAGATTGAACTCTGAGTGTGTGGCTCGTGATCTGGCACGTGGCTTGTTGAGCCTAGGAAATGTCCATAATACAGACAGAATGTTGTCGGATTTTCTCCAAAAAAAATTGAAATTGAATTTCTAAATATCATTTTTTTCTCTCAACCTTAATAAGATGATCTTTGATCCCCGATTGAGTTATTTCCATTACTGATTTAATTTTTTGTTATATGCGTTGTTCACAGGATCAAGTTGGGGAGGAAGAAGATGATCTTTGATCCCCTATCAAGTTATTCATCAAGATACAAAATTTGTTTGAGATAATCTTGTTAAGTATATTGAGATATTTCCATTTGGATGATGGCAACACGTACATGTTGTCTATAATTTAAATATTTGACGCCTTTAGGCATTTGTTTTAGAGATGAGAATCTTAGTTTATTGCAGTTTAACTTTGTTGAGACATTTTAATATACAAGTTCCTTGTGTGCAGTACAATATTGTTTGTTATTTTAATTCAACTTTCATTTTGAAGGGGTGAAGTACATGTTTTATATTATTTGAATAAGGTCAACCACATCACAATACATATAAATACCAACAATTTTAACATTTTAGAATTGTTACTATAGATGAAATTAATGTTACTAATTGCATCTAAACCAAAAGCAATTTGTTGTCGTTGCTTCTAATTCGTTGCAATAGAGTCAATAGTAACAATTTAGAACTTGTTGGAAAAAAAGAAGGCAACAATTTAATTTTGTTGCCGTAGCTAAAAATTGTTAGCATTGAATTCTACTATAACAGTTGCTTTTTTGTTACCAAATACTTAAAAACCGTTACGATAGGCTACGACAACAGCTGCAATTATAACGAATACAAAAGCGTTGCCGTAGACATATGCCAACGAATTTCAGCTTATGGTAACAGTTTTTACCTCTTACCATATGTGATTTGTGTAGTAGTGAAAGAAATATCAATAGAGTAGCAAAACTACAAAGAGAAGAGTCTCGAGTGCGTACCTCGAGCACCTTCCACAAAGAAGGACCATACTGAAAGCGGGTATGGGACTCGTGGAGGTAAACCGGATCATCATCCAGCGACAGTCGGACACCGCGACGAAGCCAGAGGAGGAAACTCACATACGCAGCTTTACCCCAATTCAAGTTCCAGACCTCGTTCAAGTCCAGAAGATTCTGGAACCAGGTCAAAGTAATGTTATCTCCCTGGTTGGCAAAACGAGTAGCGGATATAACATAAGCCAAGAAGATAAAGCGGCGTTGAGCCCCGGGTAAATTTTGAAAATTGGCATCACGAATGGTTGCCTCGAAGTGCGCACAGGCGAGGTTGGACAGGCCCTGACCTAGGCCTAAACGCGCTGACACTGGACCCAGCAAGTCCAAAACCATCGGCGGGATCTCGGCACTGAAGACTATATCACACCCGCCCCAAGGAAAACCAGTGATCATAACAAAATCTTTGGGGGTAATCGTCATCTCACCCACAGGTAGATGGAAGGAGTTGGTTGTATCCCAAAACCTTTCCGCCATAACGCGGCCTCTCACGCGAAATCTGCGGCCTTTCCAAGCCACCAGGCATTTCCAGAACGGCATGAGTCCTGCCGCATCAAGGGTGTTGCTAACGAAATCCTCGGTAATCGAATCAGCTACCTTAAGGAGATCCTTTAGGACGCCGGGAGTTTTCAAATTGTCCTCCTAATGACAAAACGGGAAAGGACAAAATTTAAGTCGGGGGCTCACCTAATGCATTGACCAAAGGCATAGTCTTTCAGGGCCTAACTGGACCCAGCACCAACACTCGGCCCACAGCCATGGCCCGCAAAATAAAGGAATTGAACAAAAAAAAAAAAAATTGCCGGCCCAAATAAGCCGGCCCAGCAGAGCCAAAACCCGCACGGGTTTTAGGCCTGCTAATGGGCCGCACTTCCAGGCCCAGGTTTCTTCTTCTCTTTTGGGGTTGTTGGGCCAGAAACCCGCGCGGGATTCCCTTGTCAAAATGGGTCGTGTTCCTTTTTGTTTTCCTTTGGGTCGGGTATGCATATAGCTCATCCTATTTTCCTTGGGTCGGGTTTGGTCTATCTCTCAAAATAAGTTGCGAAAAGGACATCATACGAACATGCATATACATCAATTTAAGGCATGCTTAATATAATAAAAAAAACGACAAGACATGAGAAATAAAATTCGTGCTTGCTCATTTTTTTTCATTATTAAACTAAGCATCAAAAAGAGAAGTTTTCGACAGGTTACCTTGCCATGGGAACAATAAAACCAAGCATGCTTCCAAGATTGGATAGTGAGATCCGAAGGGTCATCATTTGCAGCCGGAATAAAATTGTACCTCGAAGACATTTCGTGAGGCCATGCCGCCGCATGTGGTAAAAGAGGATTTCTGCGACCTCTGTGATGTATTTTCTCAGGAGCTTGAAATATCGCCAAAAAGCAGTTTTCTAGAGAGAGAAAGAAAAGCTAGAGAGATAATGAAGAGTTGAAGATGTGAATGGAAGATGTGAATGAAAGAGGCTTGGCATTTATAGAAATGAAGAGTGAATGTGAACCGCTCGTTTCTAGGACCCGCCTCGAGATGCCAAATGCGTTTCATTGGCCGAAAATCCAAAGGTCATCCCTTTGCCACCCAAAGAGGAGACCTAGCTGTGTGGCATCCTCTCGTCCACACAAGTGCATGGCCCACCATTGATTCCCTTCACGAGGAGAAAAAAAGAAAAAAAAGGAGAAAACAGGGGCTAAAACCCGCGTGGGTTTTGAGCACCCTACAGGCCCATTTCCGCGGCCCAGCGCTTTTCAACGGCCCAGCAGGAGTCATAAAACCCGCACGGGTTTTTTACCAACAATAAATTTTTGTTTCAGCGGCCCAAGTGCAACGGCCCTAGAGTCCCTAACATTCAGGTAAAAATCTGAACCCATTTGCATTTTTGCGAAAACTAATATCTGCTTTTGCGATGATTTCCAGGTTGCCGCATAAAGGAGCACCATCATCCGGTCGCCGCTAAAAGGAACCATCCAGCAGGTTGCTGTATAAAAGAGCACCGTCACCCGGTCGTCGCCAAAAAGGGACCATCTATCATCCAGTTGCCACAGGAAAGAGCACCAACAGCGACAGACGTCAAACGGTTGCCACCTAAAGGCCTCCACCGATGTCGTCAACTACAGTACTTCAACGGCTGCCACCTAAAGGCCACCCACGATGTCGTCAGCATCAGTCGTCCAACGGTTACCAACTAAAGGTTACCGACGACCTCTTCCTCAACAGTAGAAGTCGTCCAAACGGATTCCACGTAAAGGTCTCCAACGACATCAACAGCAGCAGTCGTCTAGACGGATTCCACCTAAAGGTCTCCAAAGACATCTACAGCATCGGTCGTTCAACGGTCGCCACCTAAAGGTTACCAACGACATCATGAGCCGGTCGCCATATAAAAGAGTACCGCCAGCATTAAGACGGCCATCAAGTCTACTTTGACCTTTGTCCTATTCGGACTCGATCAAAGTAGGGGCTCTCTGTAGACACCAGGATTTACACCAATATAATCCCGACTCATTAAAAGTGTGAATAAAAAGCATCGAAGGCCAGATACATCATTTGGCCAATTTAACAAGTGATGCAAATAAACTAAAACAAGTCGGCCCACTTCCATCAGCAAAAATACGCACGGGTTTTAAAACAAGAAGACGGCCCAAAACCAGCACCGGCCCAAGGCGTGCCCCGACCAAGGGTTCAAAACCCGCGCGGGCTATCTATCGACCAGAACACGTCGCTTTGCCGTGCCCACGTCAGCCATCCATGTATGCAGATTTTAAAACCCACGCGACTTTTGTATTTAATAATCCGGCGCCAAAGATTTGATCATTATCCCATGATATTAGCCCATGTGTGTTGACCTTGAAACTTGACTTGATTTTGCATGGATAGAGGGCATGATCTTAGGGGTATGATCCCCTCCTATTCCCTCCTAAACCTCACCTTCTCAAACTATAAATACCCCTCCATTCTTCCACTCATCTCACCAACAACTCTCATAAACCAGCTCTATTATTCTCATTTCATCAATTATCACCACAATTATCCTCCCACCAACTATCATCATAATCCTAACCACACTCTCTTAAACTCTCCATATTATATTCATTCTCATATTACTATACCTTCACTCTACCAAATTCCCACTAATTACCATCCATACATCACATTTCCATCCCCCTGACACTTCCATTCTTTTCATCCAAAAACTCCATTCTTTATATTGCATGTTAAGAACATAATTTTGCGAAATCAATTAAACTTCTCCCCGCTTTATTTCATTTTAATGTCGATTTTAGTAGAGTCCGTTTTCTAACGGGCGAATTCAAGAATTTTTATAATTCTTGAAGTCGTAGCCTTACCCCCGAGCTTAGAATCGGGTTTCGTAGTCCAGAATCAATTTTATTATTTTTAGGGTTTGTCGGTTACCTTAAATCGGCTGGCGACTCTTTATTCTTTTTATAATCCGTTTGATTATTTAAAATTGAAATTTACATAAAAATAATTAAGAAATGATTTAATATCTTTCCTCACACCCAATTTAAAGTGGAAAATTGAGAGAAAATGCGTAGGAATTAATAAAACTCACTCGTGTTTTATTATTTCAAACTCATGTTCTCTGGCCCGAGGGAAACAGGCGGCCTGGCCCAAGAGCCATCAAAACCCGCGCGGGTTTTGTTGGTTCTAGCGGCCCACGTGCTTCCTTTTGGGCCAGAATGTGGTGTGGGCCGATTTTGAATCATTATTAATATATTTTTTGTGTAATTTCAACTGTTAAATAATAAAAAACGGATTTGTAAAATAAAAAAAATTTCACCATCCCAAAAATGAATTTTGAAAATAAAAATATCCTTATTTAAGGATTAATCAACCTTTGTCGGCTCCCGATCGTTTAAGTAGCGCATCCGAGAACGATTTCCCCGATTGGGAATTTTTCGGGTCCTACAATTACCAAATAAGGATCTGTGAGGGAGATGAGTGGAAGACAGCATTCAAGACTAAGGGAGGTTTGTTTGAATGGTTGGTCATGCCTTTTGGTCTGACTAATGCCCAATGAGACTCATGAATCAGGTCCTGAAACCACTCATAGGCAAGAGTGTTTTTGTGTACTTTGATGATATTCTTGTCTATTGCAGGTTTGAGCAAGAACATGTCAAGCATTTGCAGGAGGTTTTAGAAATTCTGAGCAAGGAACAGTTGTTTGGAAATCTCAAGAAGTGTTACTTCTTTACATCCCAAGTGAACTTCTTGGGGTACATTGCCACAGCAGTAGGTATTCAAGTTGATAAGAAGAAGATTCAAGCTATTAGGGAGTGGCCTGTGCCCATTTCTATTCATTAAGTCAGGAGCTTCCATGGCCTGGCTTCATTTTACAGAAGATTTGTCAAAACTTTCAGCAGCATTTTGGCCCCAATGACTGAAGTGGTGAAAGGGAAGTCCTTTATTTGGACAATAGCAGCCCAAGAAAGCCTTTGAAGAAGTCAAGGAGAGACTCACTTCAGCCCCAGTTCTAGCACTACCCAACATCAGCAAAGTTTTTGAAGTAGAATGTGATGCTTTAGGTGTTGGCATAGGAGCAGTATTGACACAAGAAGGCAAGTCAGTTGCCTACTTCAGTGAAAAGTTGAATGATGCAAAGAGGAAGTACAACACCTATGACAAAGAGTTCTATGCCATCATTAGAGCTCTTCAACACTGGAGGCACTACCTCATTGGAGCAGAATTCATTTTACACAGTGATCATGAAGCCTTGAAGTTCATTCAAGGACAGCACAAGCTCAACACCAGGCATGCTACTTGGGTCGAGTACATGCAGCAGTTTCACTTCATGATCCACCACAAATCAGGAGTGCTAAACAAAGGAGCAGATGCATTGAGAAGGAGGTATATGTTGCTTCATATACTTGATTCTAGAATTGTTGGTTTTAAGCTTTGTATCAGGAGGATGGAGATTTTAAGCAGGTGTACCAGAAGTGACAGCAGCAACCCCAGGGTCTGTATCATATTGACCAGGGCTATTTATTCAAGGGAAGCAGATTATGTGTTCCTAGGGGCAGTTTCAGGGAACTATTAATCTCAGAAGTCCATGGAGGGAGTCTAGCAGGTCATTTTGGAGTCGAAAAGACCTTGTTAATGTTGAAAGAGAATTACAGTTTGCCAAAGATGAGGAAAGATGTGGAGCATCTACTGAAAATGTGCAACATTTGTCAATTGGCTAAGTCACATAACCTACCTCAAGGCTTGTACACACCATTGCCAGTTCCCATCAGCCCTTAGGAACATGTTAGCCTTGATTTCATTGTGGGTTTGCCAAGAACTCAAAGAGGCAAGGATTCAGTAATGGTGGTGGTTGATAGATTTTCAAAGATGGCACATTTCATACCTTGCCACACCACCTTTGATGCCACAAGAGTTGCAGAATTGTTCTTCGAGAAGGTTGTAAGGTTGCATGGAGTGCCAAAGACTATGATTTCTGACAAGGATACTAAGTTTTTGAGCCATTTTTGGGTTACATTGTGGAAGAAGTTAGGCACACAGCTCATGTACAACACCACTTGCCATCCACAAACTGATGGACAGACAGAGGTTACTAATAGAACACTTGGAGTCCTATTGAGAGCACTGATTCAAACACATAAAGCAGGATGGGACACTCTCTTGCCCCATGCTGGATTTGCTTACAACAAAGCACCATCCAAGGCCACAGGCTACTCTCCATTCCAAGTAGTTTATGGTAAAAATCCAATTTCTCTTTTGGATTTAGTTCCACTAACTACTTCTGTCAAATTTAGTTTTCAAGCAGGTAAAATAGCAAATCAAATCAAGGAGCTTCATCAGCAAATGAAGGAGAAAATTGCCAAGTATACTGAGCAGGTGTCTACATCATCCAACAAACACAGGAAGAAGGTCACTTTCCATCCTAGAGATTTAGTTTGGATCCACTTGAGGAAGGACATGTTTCCCAGCAAGAGAAAAGGCAAACTGCTACCAAGAGCAGTTGGACCATTTGAAGTGCTTGAGAAAATTGGAGACAATGTATATAGGTTGGACCAATGTGAGGAGTATGGAGGTTTAGCAACATTCAATAAAGCAAATCTTTGACCATACTATCCACCAGATGAAGACCTTCCAAGTTTGAGGACAAACTTTCCTCAACCAGGGGAGGATAATGGAGACCATCCTGAAGAGCAACAAGCAGCAACAACTTCACCAGCAAAGGAGGCACCTACAGGAGCTTCACGAGCACTTTCAGCAGCACAGGGAGGAGGCTATATGGATTCACCAAACTCAACAGCTAAGGAAGCATCTCCAGCAGAAATAGCAGGCTTCCAAATCTCAGCAGAAGCAACATGTCATTAAGAAGATCAGTTATCCAGCAAGAGGTTCACAACAACTTCAGCAGCCACTAAGCCATCCACAACATCCATCCAAGCTTGTTACACACTTGTGAAACAAGTCTTGGCAACTTTAGCCATTCAGCCCATCAGCATTGGTCATTCAGACCAAAGTGAGTTCCTAACAGCAACAATCCAAGTAGCAGTCTTTCTCAATGTCATATCTATTGATTGAGGAAGATTCAACCAAGGTTTCCTAGGCGTTTTTTTTCTATGTCATGCCATTTTCAAGTCCTAGCCAAGTCCCAGCATGTTCGAGCATAACATTAGCAAGTTTCAATTACCATAACAGACAATCCCAGTAGGATTGTTTGTTATCAGTTTTTCTAGAACCTCAATCCTGAGGTTAAGTTTTTGGTATCTGTCCATAGGGGTTTTTTTGGTCCTTTCAGCTCGATCTTAACCTGTTGAGATTACTTCCAGGTTAATGTTTGCGCGACAACTACCTCAGTAACTTAAATATTTAGCCCCTTAGGAAGACAAGCTTGTGATGGGTTCATTTTGCCACCCTTTTGGCATTTGGTCCAATCAGAGCTAAGTTTGTATTTTCCCTTTATTTTCTTACAAGTTGTACTCGAGATCATTAGGATGTAACCAGTTATAATAGTTTTAAAGCTTTGTAGGTTAGATTAAGTCAGGGAGATTAGGCAGATTAGCTTATGTTAAGCAGCTGCTAATCAAACTGTTTGTAGCCTTTATATTCTGAGTTTCTGAGCAATGAAAGATCATCAGTGTTTATTCAATAGTATTCTCGATTGTCTTAGAACCTCGGAATGTTTGTTAGTGTCCTATAACTCTCAACCCTTGGTTAAATCAGCTCCTGTCAGTGGATATTGGCAAGAGTCCAGCAAGTGTCAGCTGTGCTTGATCATCTATTCTTTGGTGTGTCTGTAGAAGCGTGAATGTGAGAGTCCTTTGCCCTTGAATGCAGTTGTGGTGTGTTTGTATCAACTGTAAGCAAGTGTATCCTTTATAGTCTATTTTGGGTTGTCTTCTATTCTAGCTTGTTGCTTTTAAACAGTTTTTGTTTTACAAGCATTCAGCTGTGTGTGTGTGTGACTGTATGGTGCATTCTAGTTCAATACTCTGATCATAGTGAGCTAGCATACATCAAAAAGCCTTCCCTAACTCAGCAAAGAATGACAAACAAAAACAATGCAAGTAAGAAGGGAATAAATCTCACACAGTATCACCAGAGATTACCTCACTTGGCTGTGTAGAACGAATGTTTGCTGAGCTTGCACACTTGGACTGAATTCTGGACGAATTTGACGCTCCTAGCAGCATGAAGGAGAAGAAAATGAGAGGAATTAGTTATGAAATGCAAAAATGGAGGAATGAGGGATGTCGAATTGAATTTTGAGAGGGATGAATGGGTGTGAGAGTAAGTGGGTCGCGGGCGTTAGGGTTTAGAGTGAGAGATGGAGTCAAGTCTGTGAGAAAGGAAATGAGGAAAATGAAAGGAAGTCGGGATTTTTAGGGCGGAATCGTGTTGCAGAGTGACTGGTCGCGGGCGCGACACACATAGTAATGGGCGCTACTACCTAGAGAACTGGAGCTGCTGGCCGGCTTGTCGCAGTCGCTACCTAACTCGTCATAGCCTCTACAGGCTTCTGGCATTATGTTGGAATTGTCTGTCGCGGTCCCTACATAATGGATAGCGGGTGTGATGGTCCTCTAGAGGACTTGATCTGCCACTGCTCTGCTGCTTGTAACAGGTGTGTTGCCATGTAGCGCCTGTTACATACCTTACAAGTGCCAACACTCCAAAATATTCTATGTCTCAAACTCTCCTCAACACTCATCTTCTTTTTAAAAACTCACTCACTCACTCTTCTTTTCCTTCACTCGCAACTTCAATTCTTTGTTTTTCAACATCTTCTCTTTTTCTCTTTTTCACATCAATTTTCCTCCCATTTTTTCAAACTTTTTCTTTTGATCCTAGAACTAATACCTGAAAAATACAAAAGAAAGAAATAAAAAAAAACAAAAAGACAAGAAAAAGAGAAAACCTAAAGAAAACTAACAAGAAAATTAGAAAGAAGAAAAACGAACAAATTAGAAAAATTGAAGGGAAAAAGAAAAACTTAAAACTAGGGTGAAAATCAACGAAAAATATGGGGTGCCTCCCATAGAGCGCTTGTTTTAGGTCCCTAGCTGGACCCAAACACTCGTTTGATCCTAGAAAGACGTGGTGCACATGAGAGGATAACTTCTTCCACCATATTCGCTTCTTTTTCCTCTCTCTCCAACTCCTTCTATCTTAGACAACCACAAATCAAGTCGTCCTTCCAACCATTTAGTTGACCATGAGTGGGAGGAGATGATGATATCTTCGATTTCTTCCAACGTCACTTCCTTCTCCTTTTCTAACATCTCCTCATCACCTCCGAAAATAGAACAAGATTCTCCTCCGATGGATTGATTGGGTGATGGGGATGAAGAAGGAACTTGGTTTTTGCTTCAAATGGTTCTCAGAGTTTCGGGCCTTCGAGAACAATATCCTCTATTTCTACTTCCTCAATGTAGACCTCATTTAAAGAGATTTCCCTCCTCAATGGTACGATCTTGAGAGGGTTGTCTTGAAAAATACCTCAATATATATCGGGTTCTGAACATAAGGCCTCGAGATGATTATATTCATTCCAATCGGCAGGTTCCACTTCAAGAAAGTATGCCTCTCCTTGGTGCTCATGAACAACCTTTGCTACCATATTGACTTCAACTCAAGGTCCCTTGAAAGATGGTTTCTCACTTGGAGCATCAAGCTTTAAATTAATGTCATCTTCATCAATCAAGTGTTGAATTAGCCATTTGGGGAGAGGAACTGGAAGTTGGTGAGGAGTGGTTTGCTCCTCGGGGCAATCATGAATGTTATCTTTCAAAATTCCTTCTTCTTGTTCTTCCTCCATCTCCTCATCCAATACCTTCTCATCTACACTCATGGCTACCACAACCAGCACTTCCTTCTCGTCATTCATCTGCACTTCACTTTCCTCTTTTTCCTCCAAAAGACACTCTACCCTAAAGGGTTCATCATACTCTTCCCCACTCTGTAGATCGACAGAATTTACTTGCACCATCTGGGTAGGTAAAGGTTGGATAGGAATAGGTTGAGGAGTGCACTCTTTTTGAGCAATTTGGGCGTATTTGTTCTCAAGACTTGCGAAGCGAGCCTTGTCACTTTCTTGATTCTCCACAATCTATCTCAACAATCTCTTTATGGTGGATTCTTGAGATTTTAGAAATTCATGAGGTTGGGGGATGGGTTGGTGGTTAGTAGGTTGTCGTGCTCTTGGTAACTAGGAGAAAACTATTGGATGTATCGGGTGAAAGCATGAGTCTCATGGGAAATCTCCAATTGTTTGATAATTCCTTCAAACGTCTTTCTCGAGGAGCTAGGGGCCTTGGTCATAGAATATAGGTCAACGATCGGGATGAAATTGCTAAGGTAAGGTTATCAGTTGAAAGGGTCACAACGTAAGAAACAAAGTTATGGTCGGTCAAGGAAAGTAAATGGGCTTCGGAGGCTTTTCGGGATGCAAACGGGAACAAGGGAACAGGTTTTGCAACAAGAGAGCAAGAAGGAGGAAAATCAAGTGGCAATTCCATTAGAAAAAAACCCACCGGGCTTCCTCTTTCGAGGATAGTCCGGATTAACTTCTCCAAAGTCCACTACGGACCCGGAGGGTTGAAGAAACGGAATTCCCTAGTTAGTCTCTATTCACTTTCGTGAGTAGAGTACTAACTATCCCAATTCGTACCTTCCAACTCAAGTGTTGGATGTGTTCGGGGACTTTCGGACCCTAATACATCCCACTTGAGGGAAGGATTGGAGTGGGAAAAGTGATTTCCCAACTAATTAATCACTAATATTGCTAACCCAAACCTAATCACCCATTCACACCCTTAATTACCCCCTAACCCATAAGGTTTTGAGCCACTAATCATGATAAAAACTATGCCAACAATATCCAAACCAAACCTAATCATGATTTCTATCAACAACAAACACAAACCAAGCAAAAACGATAGGATAACAAGCAAAACAATTAAATAAGCAACAAAGTAACTAGCAAAGCAATTAATGAAAGAGTTAAGGGAAGAGAAAACTTATCAAAATGTTGTAGATGAACAAGAGAAAGCAATAACAAGATGATCCAACAATCTCTCAATTGTTTGAATCTCCAAATCTTCACAAACACCACAAAC
Organism: Portulaca oleracea; assembly: GCA_029582165.1. Lineage (NCBI taxonomy): Eukaryota > Viridiplantae > Streptophyta > Magnoliopsida > Caryophyllales > Portulacaceae > Portulaca > Portulaca oleracea. The sequence continues at coordinate 40,292,532 of CM055869.1, forward strand.
CCTAGATCAATCTCCAACTAATCTCTCTCTAAAATCCACTAATTACAAGCTGGAAATAATGTCCACGTCTACAATGGGATCCTCCCTAAAAGTGCAGCTAAGGAGCTATTTATACAAGGCATACAAAACCCCCTAAAACGCAACGCACAAGTGACAGACCTAAAACATATAGGTGTCTGTGTACCGCAAGTGTTCGGGTCTGTGTAGTAATAAAATATCGTTCTCTCTCAAGGATTTGTGTTCAATCACGCACTAAACTAGTTCGCTACAAAGAATGCTAGGTCGATCAAAAGGGTATGGTAAAGTTTTCCAAATTAAACTAAGAAAGCAGGAATTTTTAGTGGTTTTTATCAAATAAAGGGAAGCGTTCAGGGGAGTCAACTCTAGTCAACTAATCAAATTATCAACAATTCAGGTGCAGGAAACAAGATAATTCGGGGTCTATAATCTTTCTAAGCCCTATCACTTCGATCTTTCGATTGTAGGTGAGTTGCAGTGATTAGCCTAAACATTATTTCTAACTATTTAGCCTAATCAGAGATGAGAACTGACTATAGATTGACCCTAGGAAAGAATCATTATGTCTAACTATTTTCTAACCTATTCAATCTACGCAATCCGATTCGAGACTCGAACTGTCATTCTATTGTCAAGAATCTAAGACCAGGTATAGACTCAAACTGTTGTTCTATTGTCAAATTACCATAACATACAAAACACGCAGATTAAACGAATGCTAAGATAACCTAACACCGAAGCTGTATTCAAATTCAATCAGTTGACATCGAGTTTATCCCCTAAACTAAAAAAATTAGCTACTCATAATTCTAAAGGAAAACATAGTTAAATTTAAATAACAAGAAAGCATTAAAAAAGAATAGAAATAAACCGTGTTCGAATTGGCGGAATCGATCTCTTCGTGTCACCCGAATCGATCTCTTTCGTGTTCTTTGATCACGAACAGTAATCTAATCAAATAACAATCTTTCGGAACAAATGTAAACAAATTGATCTGAAATCTACTCTAAAGGCTACCTAAAAATCTCTCCGAAAGCTAGAGTAAACGGCAGGAATTTCTCACTGCTCCACGATGCTTTAAACGTCGGCTGATGAAGCCCTTTTATAGCGGCAGGATTAGGGCACAAAACGCGGCCTGCGTTTCGAAACACTGGCTGCGTTTTGCCCAAAATAGCGGACTTCTCCGTGAGAGGGCGCGGGCTGCGCCTCCAAAACACGGGCTGCGTTTTGGCTTTTCTCGGTTGCAAAACCTTCTGGACAAGGCGCGACCTGCGTTTCCAAAAACGCTACCTGCACCTTGCCTCTCCGCTTCAATTGGACTTGGGCCGAGTTAGTTGTTTTTGGGTCGTTTCCTCTTCTTTCTTTTCTTCTTCAACTCTTTTTTTTATTTTCTTTGACTTTTCCCACTTTTTCTTTAAATCTTCATGCTTTTTGATATAATTCTACCAATTCCTGCAAAATACACCAAACTCGCGAACAAGTGTATAAATCACAAAAGTTGACATAAAAATACGGAATTTCGGATATAAAAAGCATGAAACTGACATGATTTGAGCCCTAAAAACTCTATATAAAATTGTCTTATCAAACCCCCCCATGCTTAGCTCTTGCTTGTCCTCAAGCAAGTTAGAATTAAAAATAGGATGGGTAGGGCTCAAACAGGAGAAACAAAGTGTAAGAAGAGAAAGAGGCGGAAAGGTTTTTCGCAAGGATTACAAAGACAAAATCTTAACACCCCCTCAGGCTAACCAATCTAACACATCAATTCAATCAAGCAATCACAAAGATCAGTCTGGACAAGATCAGAACTCAGTTGAAAAGGGAAAGGAAAAAAATTTCGAAACCAAAAGGAGAGAACAAGCACTTCTGAAGCATAAACCAGCCAACAGTCTTAAGAATAATGCAAATGTGCGCGGTTAGATATGGACATAAGCCAGTCAAAAGAGCAAAACTCACTTTAGGATAAAAAGTTGAACGCTCAAACACTCAATTTTGAATGTATGTGGGTTTTTCTCATACTCAACCCAATAGAAACAACTACCATAAGCTTGGTAAGAACCTCGCTCTCCACTACGTGTATGCAATGCACAAGTGACAATCAGAAGGACTTTATCGGGTTGTAACAACGCTTAGGTTTAGGGGTAAGGAGCGGTAAAATTTGGGATTGAGGAGCTAAGAGCCATGCTTGGATTGAACTTCGATGAATAAAACGCTCTAAACTCTCCTTCTTGCTTAGTGTATGCAAGGAATTTCACCTTTCACCCTTTTCGATTAAACACCTCAACTGAATACAACCAAGTCTAGGATTACAAATTTAAATTGAATCTCCCTGAACACCCTTTTCTTTTGGAACTCTTTTTCTCTTTTTTTTTATTTTTTACTTCCTTTTTTTTTTCTTTTTGGTGGGTGGTTAGCGAGAAGAAAACTATGAAATTACAACTTCGACTTCGACATATTAAATGAACATAACCAAACACTAATTATTCACAAGGTGGGACTCAAATTTCTCCCTAACTTCACATTTTTGTCCAAACACACCTAACCAACGGTTCCTTCCGAAAAAACGACAAACTCTCATTCAACCAAGCAAGGCAAAAGGATACTGGATATGAGAGGCCAAGGCTTGCATTATAAGGGTTCAATCATGAAAGAAGGGTAAACAAAGGCTAGGCGAGGCAAAAAGAACGGTTAAATATAGTGTAGGGTAGGCTATTTGGCTCTGTAGTTTAGCAAAATAAAACGAATGCCTTAATCACTTTGTCACAGCGTGCAATGCAAGTATGTAGTCTCAAGTAAGATGCAAAGCAAGTTCTAGAGATGCAACTAATAGGTGAGTCACTCAGGGAATATGGAATTGATAAAAGTGATCAATTCGAAAATTTAGGCAATGTAGACTCACGGGATGGGGTTCAATCAACTAATCTTAGCCCAAAGATTTGCGGCACGCACATTTATACTTTCAAAGATAATCAAAGCAGTAAGATACAACTTTCATAACTTGTCTCAAAGTCAGAAGATTTGAAGGAAAAGGTTTCAAAAACTTTTGATATCTAATCCAGACTTTTCTAGGTGAAGCAAGCTAAACTGAAAGTAAGAAATGTTTACAAATCATCACTGAAGGTGTTTTCGGTTTTAATCCTAATCCTATCCTATAATTTTTTTGGTTTTGGTTTCGGATTTTCATTTTTATTTTTTTTTTGTCTTTTTCTAGTTTTTCTCATTTTTTTGGATTTTTGAATGGGTGGATGCAAAAGAAAGAAACTAGGGAAAGAAACAAACTAGGAAAAGAAGAGAAAAATTATATGCTTCTATCTAATGCAAACTAGGTGATGCAATTTTTAGAAGAAAAGCTTAAGCAAACTCGAAAACAAAAGAAAAACACACTAGAAACTCAAATCACTATGAACAAGCAATAAAAAGAAACACATAAAAAATAAGAGAAATCCACTAAAATTTGAAAAACAAACATGAAACAAGAAAAAGAAAGACGAAAATAACAAAAATATACAGGAAGAAATATTTTTCAACCCCCCCCCCCCCATGCTTAGATGTTGCATTGTCCTCTATGCAGAAGACAATGGCGAAGGGTAAGGGTTTAGCCAAGGATCAAGGATCCTTGGCCGGTGGGGAAGGGTCGGTATGGCTCGGTCCTGGTTGTGTTGAGGGTCGATTGAACATGGCCTGAATAAGGCCGGTGAGGTTGGCAATTAATTCATCGAGACGGTCAAATCGCAGGTCAGACTGCCCCCTATACTCAACAAAGCTATCCCTCAACTCGTTGACACGGTGCTCGATCCGGTCAATGGAGGTTTGGGGGTTGCGAAAACGCGCCTCAAAGTCTGGTTGGGGTTGTTTGGGTTTAGGGTTAGGGTGGATTTCTGGTTCCTGTTCTGGTTCGGGTTCGGGATCGAACTCGGGGAAGGGAGGCATCCACATCAAGTTCTCAGCAACTTGGGGAGAAGTGTGGGGGTTAGGCACGGGAAACCTAGCATTGTTGGGATAGACTCATAGACAACGCGAGTCCTTGTCAAACTTACACGAGCCACAGTACTTACACTGCCCCCCATCCAAGAATAAGTTACTCGGGACTAGGTCAGTGGGGTTTCTAGGTGGCCTAAAGCCGAATTGGCGTGCAAGGTGAGTAATGTAGCCCCCTACGACAATGCCCTTGTTGGTTGAGGTGGCGACACTGGAAAGATGGTTGGCTAGCATAGCAGCTGGGTCGGCACGAGGGTCGGTATCCTACATAGCATGCAACATGTAGCAATCAGCCCGGGTAGCTTTGTTTGAGCTACTGGGCCTCCCGAAAATACCGCAAGAGAGTATGCGGTGGACATACCTCAATATGGGGTTCCTAATCAAGGACGCGGTGGTATTGCTAGGGTCCCAATCATCGAAGCCAAAAATTCTGAAAAGAAACCCTTCTCGTCCCACTCTAAGGGTATAAGGGATGAATCCCTACATGTTCGTTTGGGAAAACCAAAGGCGCGGGCAAATTGGGACACAGTCATGTTCCTCTCTACCCCCAAAAGTTGGACACGAATACACCCATCCCTCCCTTGGAGGTTTACAACTAGGGTCGACAAGAATTCAAGGGTAAGTCCCCTATAGGTTTGCTCTCCTAACCTAGTCACGTTGGTCATGTGGCAACGGCTCAACATCCAATCAACATCATCCAACATACCAAGACTACGCAAGAAAGGTTCATGCATATATTTGGTAGGGACGAGGGCTCTTTTGGAAAGGGAGTCGTACCTTTTCTTGACGTCCCCTTCAAAGTTGAAGGGGTTTGGTTTGCTCGAATCTTTTGAAGGCGCGGCCTTTTGTTTTCCTTTCTCCACGGCCGTGGCTTTTCGCTTCCGGCTGCCTCCAGCTTTGTTGTCATCTCCCGGTGATCCGGAGAAGCTAGGATTCTTAGTTCTCACCATCTAAAAACACTCACAAAATCAGTAAATTTACCAAGACCAATCCTAGGTATCAAATGAGCATGTTTATGACATATAAACGTACTATGATCAATCCCCCCATGCTTATTTGATACTAGGGATTGAAATCAACTTCCATCTAACCTAAAACCTTACTAAAAACATAGCACAACACCACAACACAATCACAATCACAACCAAAACCTAGACCTAAATTTCTCAATTTTATCATCACATTACACTTTAAACACATCCAACAACATAATTTTCTCAATTCTGGAACAAAAACATTAGATACCATGCAACTCAAGCTAAGCCCTAATCAATAAATCAATCCAAGAATTCAAACCTTAATCAAGAAATTTGAATCTAGGGCATAATAATCGGTATAAATTGAACAAATTACTCAATAAACTCAAGCATTCGACCTAAATTATACCAAGAACGAAGTGCATAATCAAGGAACAAGAGGAAGAGTTGAGAATTCCATACCTTGAGGTTGAAGAGGAATGGAGTTTGAAAACTCAAAGTGCTAGAGGGTAAGTGAGAAGAGAAAAGAAAGAGAAAAGAGGTGGTGTGTGGTGGTGGCACCGGCGAGAGTCGACGGCGACGGTGGTGCAGGCGTCGGAGGCGCAGGTGGTGTTTGGGGGAGAGCAGGTTGTCGCGAGTTAGGGCAAAGAAGGAGGGAGTTTGTGTTTTGAAAAAGAAAAAGAGGGTCCCGACTAAATTAAGAAGCGGGCAAAAATTTCAGGAAAAAGAGAGAAACGCGGCCTGTGTTTTTAAAACGCGGCCAGCGTTTTGTTAAAATTGCGCACCTGAAGTTTTCGACGGGCGCAGTAGCCTACCGAAAACGCCGCGTTTTCCTACCGATCTTATTTCGATTTTTGCCAATCTTTGCTTGTTTTTCTTCCTTTCCTTTGTTTCCTCCTTATTTTCCCTACAAATTGACCTATCAAAATTCCCTATAAACATCTACCAACATAGAATTTATTAGGTTAGAAATAAAAATTCAAATAAAAGCTATGAATTTCTCGAATTTCTTCACTTTTTCTCTACACACTAAAGAAAAATATTAGTAAACTGGAGAACAAAATAAACTATAGAGTAAAGCTAAAAGCTAAAATAATTGAACAAAAATAAAATAAATAAAAAAGTGGGGAGGAATAAATATGTAGATAATAGCGTACCTCCCCGGGGTTTGCTTTGTTTAATGTCGTTAGCTCGACGTTATGGACCCTACTCATCAGGGTCCTTGATCCGTTTTGGAACCGGATCTCCTTCATTATGAATTATTTTTGGAACGGGTCTCTGAATCAACTTTCCTTTCCGTGCTTCGTATTCTGTCATCGACTTTCCTAGCTCGATGATCATTGTGCCTTTCCTCATATCCATCTTGCAATTGATAGTCGAAAGGAAGACCCTCCCTAGAATAATTTCCGCTCTTGGATCTTCTCCTGTATCTAGTACCAAGAATTGACAGGAACAATGTGCTCTCCTATTTGAAGGGGAGCGCCATGTAAGACACCTAGACGTTTTCTAAGGGTTCTATCTGCTAGGCGAAGAATCTTGTCAGTCACCCTTAATTCCCTATGTTCATATTTTCTTAGGTAAGACTTAGGCAAAACATTCACCTCAGATCCCGTATTGCACAATGCATACTTGATGGGTCTACCATCTAATCGGACAGGGATCCTAAAACTGCTTAGGTCTTCCTTATCAGGCATAACTGAGGGGTTTTTAGCTCCCTCTAACAGGTCTGGTTTAGGTTCAGTCTCGACTACCCTATGTAAAATATGCTCTCCTAAGGGTTCACACTCAAGGTTCACTTCCTCGCAGGTTATAGCGTTACATTGAGCACCTGGATTAGGGACAGGTTGAGGTGGTAAATTGGTAGAGGGAGTCGCCGAATTGGCGATCTGATTTTCTAAAATCTTATTGTGGGTTGCTAAAGCCTCTACGTTTTGCATTAAGTCGTTTATAACACCTTCCTGTTTCTGTTGTCCGGCGATAAGACTCTCCATCATGGTTTCGAAATTAGATTTTCGGGGAGGTCCTTGTTGAGGTGGCCTTTGAGGTGGGGGAACATACTTTTGCTGTCCTTGTCCTTGAAGAGGACCAGTGGGATTGTCGTTTCTATAGGAAACATTAGGGTGGTTTCTAAGTCCAGGGTGGTAAGTGTTAGAATTCATATCATAATTTTGTCTGGGATTGCCAATATAATTGGCCTGTTGGACTTGTTCATTACTAACTCCACCTGTAGGGCAAGTAAAAGTTTCATGTTCGGTCGAATGACAAACATTGCAGGTCGGAGGGTTAGGTGGCAAACTTAATCGGTCCATTTTTGCGTTAGAAAATCAAGTTTAGATGACAATAAAGAGATTGCATCAACATTAAACTTACCTCTCGCCTTTTGGCGGGGTTTAGACCATTGATAAGAGTTGTTCACCAGATGTTCAATCAAGCTTGTGATTTGAGGAACAGTTTTGTCCACAAGGTCGCCTCCGGCTGCAGAAAGGATGCTTCCTCTTGTTGATTCATTCGCTCCATTGAAGAAGGATTGGACAGGAACCCAAGGTTCAAATCCATGTTGAGGAGATTGTCAGAGAATGCCCTTGAATCTTTCCCAAGCGTCGTACAGTGACTCATCCGGCTCTTGTGTGAATGTAGAGATTTGATTCCTTAGGCTGGTGAGCTTGCTTGGAGGAAAATATTTCGCCAGAAAGGTGCTGGCGAGTTCGCCGAACGTTGTGATTGAATTCAGTGGAAGTGAGTCGAGCCACTCCCACGCTTTTCCTTCCAACGAGAACGGGAAGAGGCGTAGCTTGACGGCGTCCTCCGATACATTGTTGGCCTTGTAAGTGTCACAAGCTTGACGGAAGAGTCACAGATGTCGGTTCGGATCTTTGTTGGTCAACCCATGGAATGGTGATTTTGACACCAGGTTGATCAAAGACTGTCGCAGCTCGAAGTCGTTTGCTTGGATGGTGGAAACGTTGATTGCTGATTGCGGGTTTGTGACATTTGGGAATAAGATACTGCCCGAATGTCTTTGGTCGCTGTTCTCCCATCTCTTCTTATTTTTCTGATTCCGATTTTTGTTCCTCTTCGTCCGTTTCTTGATTTTCTTGAAATTATTTCTCCAGTCTTGCTCTTTTCCTTCTCTCTTGAAGTGTTCGTTCGATCTCAGGATCGTACTCGAAAGAGAAATCTTTTTGCATAAACCTGAAATAGACAAAAACAAGAATACCAAGCGTAATAAAGAAAAATAAAGAAAAATAACAGAAATTCAATAACCTAGTCACCCAGAGCACGTTCGTCCAATGGCGATTGGGGAAACAAATCCCCAGCAACGGTGCCAAAAACTTGACAGACCTAAACCATATAGGTGTCTGTGTACCGTAAGTGTACGGGTCTATATAGTAATAAAATATCGTTCTCTCTCAGGGATTTGTGTTCAATCACACACTAAACTAGTTCGCTACAAAGAATGTTAGGTCGATCAAAAGGGTGTGGTAAAGTTTTCTAAATTAAACTAAGAAAGCAGGAATTTTTAGGGGTTTTTATCAAATAAAGGGAAGCGTTCAGGGGAGTCCACTCTAGTCAACTAATCAAATTATCAACAATTCCGGTGCAGGTAACAAGATAATTCGGGGTCTATAATCTTTCTAAGCCCTATCACATCGATCTTTCGATCCTATGTGAGTTGCAGTGATTAGCCTAAACATTATTTCTAACTATTTAGCCATATCAGAGATAAGAACTGACTATAGATTGACCCTAGGCAAGAATCATTATGTCTAACTATTTTCTAACCTATTCAATCTACGCAATCCGATTTGAGACTCAAACTGTCATTCTATTGTCAAGAATCTAAGACCAGGTACAGACTCAAGCTGTCGTTCTATTGTCAAATTACCATGACATACAAAACACGCAGATTAAACGAATGAAAAGATAACCTAACACCAAAACTGTATTCAAATTCAATCAGTTAACATCGAGTTTATCCCCTAAACTAAGAAAATTAGCTACTCATAATTCTAAAGGAAAACATAGTTAAATTTAAATAACAAGAAAGCATTAAAGAAGAATAGAAATAAACCGTGTTCAAATTGGCGGAATCGATCTCTTCATGTCACCCGAATCGATCTGTTTCGTGTTATTCGATCACGAACAGTAATCTAATCTAATAACAATCTTTCGGAACAACTGTAAATAAATTGATCTGAAATCTACTCTAAAGGCTACCTAAAACTCTCTCCGAAAGCTAGAGTTTACGGTAGGAATTTCTCGCTGGTCCACGATGCTTTAAACGTCGGCCTACATTTTGGAAACGCTGGTTGCGTTTTGCCCAAAATAGCGGACTTCTCCGTGAGAGGGCGCGGGCTGCGCCTCCAAAACGCGTGCTGCGTTTTGTCTTTTCTCAGTTGCAAAACCTTCTGGACAAGGCGCGACCTGCGTTTCCAAAAATGCTGCCTGCCTCTTGCCTCTCCGCTTCAATTGGACTTGGGCCGAGTTGTTTTTGGGTCGTTTCCTCTTCTTTCTTTTCTTCTTCTTCAACTCTTTTTTTTATTTTCTTTGACTTTTCCCACTTTTCCTTCAAATCTTCATGCTTTTTGATATAATTCTACCAATTCTTGTAAAATACACCAAACTCGCGAACAAGTGTATAAATCACAGAAGTTGACATAAAAATATGAAATTTCGGATATAAAAAGCATGAAACTGACATGATTTGAGCCCTAAAAACTCTATATAAAATTGTCTTATCAACAAGCCAGACATTTCACGCACCAACAGGGGACCGTAGGTACGGTCTTCAGCGAAAAGGGTTGGGCGATTTTCCTTCAAGAGACCGTAGGTACTGTCCTGGGACACTGCAGGTGAGGTATAGCTGCTATCTTAGCAAAGAATTCCTTGGCCATTTTGATCTTCGAGAGACCGTAGGTACGGTCCCCAAGACCGCAGGTGCGGTCTTCCTCGGCCAACTGGTGGTAGCGGTGCGACCATTGGCGTGGCGGGGGCTACCCTCTAACTTTCTTCCTCTTGTTCCTTCCTTCTTTCCAAGGCATGTAACGCCCGTTACGAGGGTCGTGGCGGGTGTTACCTCACTAATCGACACCGAGGAAAGTGGTCCCGGGTCAACTCAATCTCGACTCTCGATCCGGCACGGCTCGTGAATTCACCAAAATTGCTCTAAAATGGCCCGTTTTACCACGTTTTGAGTGAAAACTCCAAAATCTACAAAATAACCAAAAACATATTAAAATCTATGAAATTAAACCACGAAACGAGTCAAAAGCCTAAGAATTAAGGTGTTATTTAGACAGAAAATTGGGTCTAAACACCCCCCACACTTAAACTTTTGCTCGTTCCGAGCAAAACAAGACAAAAACAAATAAGAAAAAGTAAACACCAACTCCTCTGTCATGGGAGGAAACGAGTGCATTTAGTGTATGCACCAAGCCCTTTGAACCCTCAGGCAGCCCGGGTGGACGAGATGGACTCGTGAGGGTTTGTAGCGGCTGTACCCACGAAAGCCAAAGAAAGAAGAAAAAGGGGAGAGATAAAGAAGTGAAAACCGAAAAACGAAACAAAACAAAAGCAAAGAAAATATTCCCGTCCCCAATGATGCACCTAGTTCCCCAACTCACCTCAACAATCAATTGGAAGAAGCAACTATAAACAATTTAAGACACGAAGGTTGGAAAACTGCCAATCTTTGAGATTTTGAACCAAAACACTTCCTAATGAGCAAAACACCTCGTGCATATGTGCAAGTGGGGTCTAGTCGGTCCTTCCTATCCTAAACCAGACAATCAGAGTTATTCTCATGCTCAAGCTCGGGATTATCTATCCTACTTCACTCTTGGTTTTTCTTTCAACCTCTCTTTTCTTTCTTTTTCTTTCTTTTTCATCTCTTCTCTCTTTTTTTTTTCTACTTTTTCTTGCTCTTTCTTACCATTCTTTTGCTCAACTCTTTTTTTTTCTTTTTCTTGCTTCGCTCTTTTCTTTCTTTTTCAAAACCTACGCTATTTTTTTTCCACTCTATCCGTTTTGTGTCTTTTAGACCATCAGTGTCGGGTTTTGCGGGATTTAAGTACCGACCTTCACAAAGGGTTTACCCTTCCTGCTGGGTTTCTCCATACGTGGGTCATTGCACTTAAGGGGAATAGGGTGTCGATCCACCTAAACCAACCCATGACGGTAGGCCCTATAGTAATTAATTAAATCATTAATTAAGAGCTTAAGCAATTGAACAACTAAAACTGTCTAACTTAGGTAAGAAGACACAGTGAAAGCGTATAAGATTTGAGGATTCCGCTTTCCCATTCCATGTAAAGGTCTAATAAAGATAAATCAAGGCGAAAATCCTTCCTAAGGCCCATCATTATTCATACCGGCCGCTTCTAACTAATTGAATCAGCTGATTAGACAACTATCTACACAATTGTGAACGGAAACATCTTCAAAAAGAGAAAAAAAACTTTTGGGTTTTTCACAACATTTCTCCCCTGTTTTCCTTTCACAAACAAATTTTTTTTTTCAAATTTTAAGCAAAAACTAGGAAAACAAAAACCAAAAATCTAGGTGATCTACCCTTGAAGCAAATATCTCCCCCCCCCCCCCACACTTAAAACGCCAGAATGTCCTCATTGTGGGAAGGTGTCACATGAAAAGGGTAGAGAACCTACAAAAACAAACAAACAAGAACAACTAGCATATAAAAGTGGTGGCGACCCGAGCTCACACGGCTCCAACAGCAATATAATCCCAACACAAACACTCAAAGGGGCTTGCCACCCAAAAGAAAAATCAAGCATGCAAAAGGATATTCAACTCAAAAAGAGAAGAGCGGAGAGATGTTACCTCGAGTTCTTCAAAACAAACGATTACTCAATCTGCGATCCGTGATAGCCAAGTAAAGGGTTAGGATTTTCAAGTAAAAACAACCAAAGCTCGTAAGATCCGCATGCAAGGTTAAAAACATGAAAAAGAAACTAACTAAGACAAAAATAAAAATTAACTCAAAAGAAAAAAATAAAAGTATGGGTTGCCTCCCATAAAGTGCTAGTTTTAGGTCCCTAGGTTGACCTAAATACCCGTTTGATTCTAGAGAAACGTGGTGCACATGAGAGGTACATAAACAACTTCTTCCACCATGACCACTTCTTTTTCAATCCTCTCCAACTCCTACCACTTTTGGACAACCTCAAGTCGAGATGTCCTTCCGGTCGTTTAGTTGACCATGAGCGGGAAAGAGGTGGTGATATCTTTGATTTCTTCCAATGTCGCTTCCTCCTCCTTTTCCAACAACTCCTCATCACCTCCGTAAAAAGAACAAGAGTCTCCTCCGGTGGTTTGATTGGGTGATGGGGATGAAGAAGTAACTTAGGCCTTTCCTCAAGTAGTTCTCCAAGTTTCAGACACTTGGGAACAATCTTCTCAAATTCTATGTCCTCAATATAAACTTCATCCAATGAGATCTCCCTCCTCAATAGAACAATCTTGAGGGAATCATCACAAGATGCATCTTCAATATGTCCTTCATCAATCAAGTGTTGAATCAACCAATTTGGGAGAGGAATTTGCATTTGGTGGGAGTTAAATTGCTTTTCAGAGCATTCACTAGCATTTTCATTCAAAACTATAAGTTGTTCTTCCTCCACCTTCTCTTCTACGCGATTGGCTTCCTCATCAATCATATCCTCCTCATCATCAACCACTTGCACAACCTCCATACCCTCTCCTTCGATTTTATCCTCAACATCTCCCTCAATTTCTTCAAGAACTCCCTCCTCCACCAACTTAGGTTGCTCAACTCCTCCTCCACCACACATGGTAATAACATTCACCTCCACCCCTTGGATCGGAGTTATTTGGATAGGTGCAAATTGAAATTGGTTGGATTGAGCCAATTCGATCTCGAGACTTTGGATGTAAGCTTGATCCTCCTCTCGGTCATCCATGATTCGCTCCAACATCAACTCGAATGAGGATTCTTGGGGTGTTTGAGAAATTTGAGGTTATGGAAAATCTTGTTGGGTTGGATGAAAGGTTTCTTATTGAATGAATGAGTGATGGTCAATGGGTTGATAAGTAGAAGGGTGTTGGTCGGTGGTAAAATCATAAGAAATAGGGTCTTGTTCAACATGGAAGAATGAATGGCACTCACTTGCTCTAAGTGTTGAAAATTAAAAACTTGCTTCTCTTAGGCCATTCTCAAATGCTTGAAATTCTCCTCTTTCACCTTTTCTTTTTGCAGTTCATAAATAGAGGCTAAAAGGAAAGTAATAATAGAACTCTGCTCCAAAGATGAATGTCCATCACTTGATTTGCAACCTCCAAAATCAGGAGCATATTGAACGAGCTCACGAAGGAAATGTTCGGCCTCCTCCGCAGTTTTCTTCAAAAATGTCCCTCCGGATGCTATATCGATCGATTCTTTGAGAGAATCAACGAGTCTACAATAAAAGTGCTGAAGAAGCATCCAATTGGGTAGATTGTGGTGTGGACACTCACGTTGGAGACTTTTGAATCTCCCCCATGCTTCGAAAAGAGACTCTCTGGCTTTTTGCTTGAAACTCATAATATCTTCCCGGAGACTGCAAGTTTTGTCGGTCGGGAAAAATCTTTGAAGGAAATATTTCTTTAGGGCCTCCCATGAAGAATAAAATCCAGGTGGACATATATCAAGCCACATCTCAGCTTTTCCTCTTAGGGTAAGAGGAAAGAACTTCAACTTCAAATATTCAGAAGATAATGTGGGCATGTGCATGAAACTGATACGCTTTTCGAATCTCTCCATATGAGCAATAGGGCTCTCGGAAATATCTCCATGGAACAGGTTCCTTTCAGAAACTTCAAGAAGACACGGCTTAAACTCAAATACCGCGTCCGGTGGTAATGGTGGTAAAATGATATGGTTGCCTCCCATACCCGAAGATGGAACGACATATGATAGAAGATTAGGACATACCCATTAGGACTTGAAGCCTCCTACGATGCTCGATAGAACATTAGGACATACCTACATGCACCAACAAGTACCAATAGAAGCATCAAATTTATCGAGATTCGCACAAACTAATTTCTAGCATGAAAGCAAACTAAAATAACCGAAAACCAAGAAACTAAAACTAGGGGCGCTAGGGGCCTTGGTCATAGAATCTAGGTCAACGGTCGGTTTGAGATTGCTAAGGTAAGGATATCGGTTGAAAGGATCACAACGCAAGAAACAAAGCTAAGGTCGGTCAAGGAAAGGAAATGGGCTTCGAAGGCTTTTCGGGATGCAAACGGGAACAAGGGAATAGGTTTTGCAACAAGAGAGTAAGAAGGAGGAAAATCAAGTGGCAATTCCGGTAGAAAAAAAACCCACTAGGCTTCCTCTTTTGAGGATAGTCCGGATTAACTTCCCCAAAGTCCACTACGGACCCGGAGGGTTGAATAAACGGAATTCCCTAGTTAGCCTCTATTCACTTTCGTGAGTAGAGTACTAACTATCCCAATTCCAACCTTCCAACTCAAGTGTTGGATGTGTTCGGGGACTTTTGGACCCAAATACATCCCACTTGAGGGAAGGATTGGAGTGGGAAAAGTGATTTCCGAACTAATTACTCACTAATATTGCTAACTCAAACCTAATCACCCATTCACACCCTTAATTAGCCCCTAAATCATAGGGTTTCTAGCCACTAATCATGATAAAAGCTACACTAACAATATCCAAACCAAACCTAAGCATGATTTCTATCAACAACAAACATAAACCAAGCAAAACCAATGGCATAACAAGCAAAACAATTAAACAAGAAACAAAGTAATTAGCAAAGCAATTAATGAAAGAGTTAAGGGAAGAGAAAACTTATCAAAATGTTGTAGATGAACAAGAGCAGGCAATAACAAGTTGATCCAACAATCTCTCAATTGTTTGAATCTCCAAATCTTCACAAACACCACAAACCCTAGATTAATCTCCAAATAATCTCTCTCTAAAATCCATTAATTACAAGTTGCAAATAATGTCTAAGTCTAGAATGGGATCCCCCCTAAAAGTGCAGCTAAGGAGCTATTTATACAAGGCATACAAAACCCCCCCAAAATGCAGCGCACAAGCCAGACATTTCGCGCAGCAACAGGGGACTGTAGGTGCGGTCCCAGCCCACCGCAGGTGCGGTCTTCAGCGAAAAGGGCTGGGCGATTTTCCTTCGAGAGACCGTAGGTACGGTCCCGGGACATTGTAGGTGCGGTATAGTTGTTGTCTCAGCAAAGAATTGCTTGGCGATTTTAATCTTCAAGAGACCGTAGGTACGGTCCCCAAGACCACAGGTGCGGTCTTCCTCGGCCAACTAGTGGCAGCGGGTGTGACCATTGGCGTGGCGGGGGCTACCCTCTGACCTCCTTCCTCTTGCTCCTTCCTTCTTTCCAAGGCATGTAACGCCCGTTACGAGGGTCGTAGCGGGTGTTACCTCACTAATCGACACCAAAGGTGGAGAAAGTTGACCTGGGTCAACTCCTCCTCGACTCTCGGTCCGACTCGGCTCGGGAATTCACCAAAATTGCTCTAAAATGGCATGTTTTACAATGTTTTGAGTAAAAACTCCAAAATCTACAAAATAACCAAAAACGTATTAAAAGCTATGAAATTAAACCACGAAACGAGTCAAAAGCCTAATAATTAAGCCGTTATTTAGACACAAAATTGGGTCTAAATGACCTCTTGATCGGCTACCTCCCAAACCAAGAGAATATGGAGTAAGCTCATGAAGGAATTTGTTAGCCTCCTCCTCTGTCTTCTTCAAAAATGTCCCTCCGGATGCGATGTCGATTGATTATGTGACAAAATTAAAGAGTCCATAATAGAAGTGTTGAAGTAGCATCCAATTGGGTAAATTGTGATGCGGACACTATCGTTGGAGACCCTTGAATCTTCCCCGAGCTTCGGAAAGAGTTTCTACGGGTTCTTGCTTGAAGATCATAATAGCTTGCTGAGTCTACAAGTTTCATTGGGGGGGAAGAATCTTTGAAGAAAGTCTCTCTTGAGAGCCTTCCATGAAGAAAAAAAGATCCAGGTGGGCATATGTCAAGCCACGTCTCAGCTTTCCCCATCAGGGTTAGAGAAAAGAACTTCAACTTTAAATATTCTAATGATATCCAAAACATATGCATGAAACTGATGCGTTTTTCGAATTTCTACACATGAACAATAGGACTCTCGGAAGTGTCTCCTTGAAACGGGTTTCTTTCAAAAACTTAAAGTAGCCATGGCTTGAATTCAAACACTGTATCTTGTGGTAGTGGTGGTAAAATGATCATGTTGTCTCCCGTACCCGAAGATAGAACGTAATACGATAGAAGGGTACGGGGTGAATCAACTTGAACCTTACCCATTAGAACTCGAAGCTTACTATGATGCTCGATAGGACATTTAGGCGAAGAAACATGCACCAGCAAAAACCAATAGAAGCACCGAATTCATTGGGATTGGGATCGTCTGATTTCTAGCGTGAAAGGAATCTCAAACAACCTATAACCAAGAAACTAAAACTAGAGGCTCTTGCTCCCCGGCAACGACGCCATTTTGTGTAACAAGTGGTTTGCATTAACCTATTTTTATCGTTCTTCTTAGGGAGCTAGGGGCCTTGGTTAAAGAGTCCAGGTATAGGTTATGGTCAAGATCGCTAAGGTAAGGAAATGGGTTGGAAAGGTGAGTCAAAACAATAAAGAAACTAAGGTCCGGTCAAGATGAGTCAATGGGCTTCGAAGGCTTTTCGGGATGCAAACGGGAACAAGGATACGGGTTTTTGCAAAAAGAGAGCAACAAGAGGGGAAAATCAAGTGGCAATTCCGTTAGAAAATACCCACCGACCTTCCTCTTTCGAGGATAGTCCAAATTGACTACCTAAAAGTCCACCACGGACCCGGAGAGTTAATGAAACGGAATTCCCTAGTTAACCTCCTTCCACTTTCGTGGGTGAGCATTAACCATCCCATCTCCAACCTTTCATGTCAAGTGTTGGATGTATTCGTGAGCTTTCGGAGCCGAATGCATCCCACATAAGGAAAGAATTGGAGTGGAAAAGTGATTTCCCACCTAATTATTCACTAAATATGCTAACCGATTCGTGATTACCCATTTACACCCTTAATTACCCCTTAATGCATGGGGTTTCTAGCAACTAATCATGATATTAACTACACTAACATCAACAAACACAACCCTAAGCAAAATTCTAACATCCAACAAACCAAATTCAAGCAAAGCAATTGAAATAACAATCAAGAGACAAGTAAAGCAAGTAACAGACTAGCAAAGTAATTAACAAAGTAAATTAAGAAGAGTTTTAAGGGAAGAGAATACTTATCAAATGATGAAAATAACCAAGATAAAGAAATGGAGATGATGATCCAAAACATTCTCTCAATTGAATGAATCCTCAAATGTTGAGTACAACACCAAAATCCACTGAACCCTAGATTAATCCAAGCTAAAACCACTCTAATGGAACCTAAAACCTAGCTTAAGGCCTCAAAGCCTGAATGAAAAGCAACTACCAAAAGATATCGTCCATTAGAGTATACATACAAGGTAGAAAGTAGGCAGGTCGCCGGCGCGACCGCAACCGTCGCGGGCGTAACGGTGAGAAAAATATCCAGGCAATTCGGATTAGCGAGAGGTAGTGGGTGATGTATTTTGGCCCACGGCAAAAACATCAGAAGAGGCCCGTGAAGGAGAACCGCTTAACCTAGGTCTCACCTTTGGGGACCAAAGGTTCATGGAAGGAAATGAAGGCTCACATAACCATGGGCTTGCCTTTGGAGACCCAAGATTCATGCAGGATGATGGGAATCCGTCCATGGCAGGTCTAATAACAAAGGAAGCCCAATTCAACTATAAGGATATAGAACGGGCCAAAGGAGAAGAGCTCAAGGTAGAGGCCCAAAGGCCGATCCATATCACATGCTCCCTGTTCCAAGAGGATGTCCAAACATCCTAGAACATGCAAGATCACGCCACCCAGCCCAAGATCAAGGCCCAAGTTCACTTCCAAGATGATATCAATTCTTAATTTTAATCTTTTGGATGTACTTATTATTTTATAGCTTTTATTATTTTTGGCGTGTTTTAATTTTAATTAGGAGTTAGATAAATCTAGAACATTCTAAATTGTTCTAGAATGTTCTAGAAGTGTGTTAGGCGTGTGGTAGGAGTAGAGTAGGCGTCAAGTATAACTATTCTAGATTAGGATGACTTATTTTGTAACTAATCCATCTCGGATTAAGAAAGCCAATTCTAATTAGGATAAGGCAATTCTAACCATCTTCTCTTAGGATAAGGAATCCTAATCCAAGAGGAGATTGGAATAGTTAATCATCTAGGATTAGTAATCTTTGGCTTGCACGCCAAGTAGGATTCCTAGGAGAGTTAGGACTCTCCTAGTATAAATAGCCTAGGCTTGTAATCGTTTCAAACATTCCAGTTTAGAAATATGAATCGAGCTTTGAGCTTACCCCCTGAGTGTTTGGATTAACCCTCAACCCCTCTTCTATTGTATCTTGGTGTGGTAATCAAGTGGTTTAGGAAGAACTTGATCCTAGGTTGCGGTCTAGATCAAGAAACCCTAGATTGTCCTTCTTGTAGATTCAAGTAGGAAATCTAGTTCTATCCCTTTATCTTTCTATCTCTTAGAAAGATAATATCTACCCTCACCCTCCATCCTTTCCAACGCGATCCTCATCCCCTTCATCACTACCAATTCGTCCACCCTCCCCTTCCCTCACAAAATAGCTCAACCAACTCTCTCTCTCTCCATAAGAACTTCCTAACAACTTTCTCTATCCTCCAACAACCTCACAAACCTCATCCTCAATCCTTCACCTCACGTCAACCCTCCTCTTTTCTCTCCCCTCTTCACGTCAACTCTAGCCCTTTCCCATCCCAAGAATCATCCCTTCCCTTTTCAAGATTCAATCTTTCTTGAATCTTGGAACCACAAAAGCCCTCACGGAAAAATTCCCTTTCACTTTTCCCACCTCTCACACGTGAACCACCCCCACCTTAACCCTAAATTCTCGTGTGGTGTCCCACTCTTACATCCTTTGCACGTCACCCCTTTGATGTGTAATTGATCAACCGCTCTCTTGATCCCATTATACATCATAATTTTGGTATCAGAGCTCTAGGTTGTTTTGAGTGCAAACCAAACACATAACCTTCAAATCCAAACCCCAAACCTGCTATTCCAATAGCTTAACCTGCTATTCCAATAGCTTAACCTGCAATCCAAACACATAACCTTCAAACCTTCAATACCAACCTACAACCTAAACTCCACAAACAGCCCAAACACAATCCCCTCCATGCCCAAACGCAAATCTACCCTCCTCCATGGCTCACGAATTGTTCATCATGAGGCGACTCCTCAACAGTTCGATTGTTCCAGAAGATCAGCAACAACGAGTAGCTATCTTTCAGTCTCGCTGCAAAATCAAGGGAAAAGTTTGTTCCTTGATTGTTGACGGAGGAAGCTGCACAAATGTAGCTTCTAAAACTATGGTGGACAAACATCATTCAATGGCTCAATCAGGGTGAAGGATTACGAGTTAGTCAACGGTGTTTGGTAAGCTTTTCTATTGGCAAATCCTATCAAGATTCTTTATGGTGCGATGTATTGCCTATGGATGCTTGCCATATTCTGCTTGGACGACCTTGGTTATTTGACAGGAGCGTAACACACAACGGGAGAGCGAATACGTATACTCTTGTGATGAAGAACAAGAAGATAACCCTAGCTCCACTCAAAATATCCAATCCGTTCCTACCCTAGAAGAATGATGAAAACCTCGTCAACTCTATGACCACTGAACGCCCTGAGTTTAGTGAGCATAAGGAGATCATTCCTTCAAACCTAAACACAAACCCTAGCCACGAAAACCAAAGCCACGAAATCCCCCATCCTTTCGTCACCCCTCAGTTGGGACAACCTTCTCCTATGTTACAAGAAGAGATATTACCAGGAATGCCCCTCCAGCATGATCTTATTACTGGATCTATTCAACATGACAAGGCAGCAGGTCACGCAAACCCTAGTGACGTTCAAGGGGTTCAAAGGCAGGGTGACGATCTTCAAATCAAGGGTGTGATTAGTGAAAGTTGCAGTCCATGTGACGACCCTACCCTTGTGGAGACAAAGGAAGTTGGAAACCAACGTCTGTGCTTTAACAAGAGTCCTATCAAGTACAGGTTTCCTAGAACTGAAGATCTAATCAACGAGCTAGATGGTACCCAGATCGTTTCAAAGGCTGGTCCAAGAGGTGGGTATCCTAATCCAGTTCGAATTCAAGAAGGGGTCACTTCTGTCAAAACTAAAGGAGATCTCTATGAGTGGTTAGTCATGGCTATTCGATTAACTAATGTTCTTTATGCTTTACTGAGATTGATGAATCAGGTTTTGAAGCCCCTTATTAGCAAGTGTGTTGTTGTCTACTTTATGACATGCTTGTGAATAACAAAAGTGAGAAAGATCATACTTTTCACCTCCAATCTATTATGGAGATATTGGCTCACGAAATGATGCATGTGAATCTATCCAAGTGTTACTTCTTCATCAACAATATAGTCCTTCTTGGCTATGTACTCTCGGCTGAAGTGATCCAGATTGATGAAGAGAAGGTCAAAGCTAGCAAGGAGTGGTCTACTCCAACTAATATTCTTGGTGATCGAATCTTCCACGACTTGACTTCTTTCTATAAGAGGTTTGTGAAGAATTTCAGCACTATTCTATCACCTATGGCCGAGCTACTAAAGTCTAAGAAGTTTTTCATGGGCTCCAACAATCCAAGAAGTGTTCGACACCAGCAAAAGAAAACTTTGCACCACACCTGTCCTAACCCTACACAACTTTGATAAGAAGTCTGAGGCTGAGTGTGATGTTTCTAGAGTTAGTATTGGAATTGTTCAATCAGTTCTATCTCAAGAGGGTCGTCCTTTAACTCATTACTGTGAGAAGTTCGGTGACCCTAGATTCATGGAGAATAACGGAGGGCCGCCAAAACCATCAACAGAGAAGATCACAGTTCACGTGAAGGCACTGGTTCACGTGAGAGTTACTGGAGCAATCATGGTTCACGTGGACGTCCTGATCCATGTGATTATTACATTTGGGTCAACGAAAGTCTTTGAATTTGAACCTCCAAGTTTGAGGACAAACTTCTTCCAACAAGGGGGGAATGATGTATTTTGGGCCACGCCAAAAACATCAGAAGAGGCCTGTGCAGGAGAACCGCTTAACCTAGGTCTCACCTTTGGGGACCATAGGTTCATGGAAGGAAATGGAGGCTCACATAACCATGGGTTTGCCTTTGGAGACCCAAGATTCATGGAGGATGATGGGAATCCGTCCATGACACGTCTAATAACAAAGGAAGCCCAATTCAACTATAAGGAGATAGAACGGGCCAAAGAAGAAGAGCTCAAGGTAGAGGCCCAAAGGCCGATCCATATCACATGCTCCTTGTTCCAAGAGGATGTCCAAACATCCTAGAACAGGCAAGATCACGCCACCTAGCCCAAGAACAAGGCCCAAGTTCACGTCCAAGATGATATCAATTCTTAATTTTAATCTTTTGGATGTACTTATTATTTTATAGCTTTTATTATTTTTGGCGTCTTTTAATTTTAATTAGGAGTTAGATAAATCTAGAACATTCTAAATTGTTCTAGAATGTTCTAGAAGTGTGTTAGGCGTGTGGTAGGAGTAGAGTAGGCGTCAAGTATAACTATTCTAGATTAGGATGACTTATTTTGTAACTAATCCATCTCGGATTAAGAAAGCCAATTCTAATTAGGATAAGGCAGTTGTAACCATCTTCCCTTAGGATAAGGAATCCTAATCCAAGAGGAGATTGGAATAGTTAATCATCTAGGATTAGTAATCTTTGGCTTGCACGCCAAGTAGGATTCCTAGGAGAGTTAGGACTCTCCTAGTATAAATAGCCTAGGCTTGTAATCGTTTCAAACATTTCAGTTTAGAAATATGAATCGAGCTTTGAGCTTACCCCCTGAGTGTTTGGATTAACCCTCAACCCCTATTCTATTGTATCTTGGTGTGGTAACCAAGTGGTTTAGGAAGAACTTGATCCTAGGTTGCGGTCTAGATCAAGAAACCCTAGATTGTCCTTCTTGTGGATTCAAGTAGGAAATCTAGTTCTATTCCTTTATCTTTCTATCTCTTAGAAAGATAATATCTACCCTCACCCTCCATCCTTTCCAACGCCATCCTCATCCCCTTCATCACCACCAATTCGTCCAACCTCCCCTTCCCTCACAAAATAGCTCAACTAACTCCCTCTCTCTCCATAACAACTTCCTAATAACTTTCTCTCTCCTCCAACAACCTCACAAACCTCATCCTCCCTCCTTCACCTCACGTCAACCCTCCTCTTTTCTCTCCCCTCTTCACGTCAACTCTAGCCCTTTCCCATCCCAAGAATCATCCTTTCCCTTTTCAAGATTCAATCTTTCTTGAATCTTGAAACCACAAAAGCCCTCACGGCAAAATTCCCTTTCACTTTTCCTACCTCTCACTCGTGAACCACCCCCACCTTAACCCTAAATTCTCGTGTGGTGTCCCACTCTTAGATCGTTTGCACGTCACCCCTATGATGTGTAATTGATCAACCGCTCTCTTGATCCCATTATTCATCAGTGGGCGACACGAATCTGGTTGCTGGCGCGACCAATTGGAAAAACTAAAGATCTGAGCTTCTTGTCGCGAGCGGCACAAAGGAGGCAGCACCCGTGACGCTTTCCTACCTCCTTCCCTTCTGCTTCCTCCCAAGGGCTGTAGCGGGTGTTACACCCTTGTTTTGCTTCCAGCATGAGGGGAAGAGTTCCCTGGTTAACTTTGCTTCACTGCTCATCTTGGCTCGGCTCGGGATTCCCTAAAAGGCCCCAATTTAATTCGTTTGCCTTGTTTTTGCTCCAAAAGTGCGAAAACCTGCAAAACATCTAAAAAGCTAATAAAAACTATGGAAAAAAGTCGGAATCGAGCCAAAATAGCAAGTTGAATGGAGTTATTTAGGCCTAAAACCGGGCCTAAACACCCTCCTTCCTAATCCTCAACCCTTAACAATTCACCCTACCCTAGTAACCCTAACCCTTTGAACCCTAATCCAACTTATCCTTCTTTAACTTCATTCCGGGTTCACATATAGGGATATTTTCATTATGGACTCCGAAGTATAGGGGTATTTATTTTCTGGACCCTTAAATTTCATTGCTTATATTTGAGACCCTAACGATTATGATTGAATAAAAAAGGACCTTAAAGTTTGTAGTTTGAAAAAAAATGGCTCGCTATCTGTTTTTCTTTTTCTTCCCATGATTGAATTCATCTCATGATTAGCGCCAAACTTCAGGAGTAAGGTTAAAATTGATATTGATGCTGTAATACATCTCTCTTATTCATGTCGGAACTAATTAGAACCTGAAGTATCAAGGGTCTACATAGTTCCGCCATGAATGAGAGAGGTGTATTACAGGATAGTCTAATTAGTTCCGGCATGAATAAGAGAGGTGTATTACAACTTCGATATCAGTTTGAACCTTAGTCCTGAAGTTTGGCGCTAATCGGGAGATAAATTCAAACATGGGAAGAAAAAGAAAAACAGTACACGGGCCTTTTTCTTTCAGACTACAAACTTTATGGTTCTTTTTTATTTAACCATAAACTTTAGGGTCCCAAATATAAACAATGAAACTCATACATGTCAAGGAGCATCAATTTTGTTTAGGAGCGTCATTAATCACTACATTTGGAGGTTTTCATCTTGAAAGGAATCCATGGCATCCAGAGGAAAGCGAGTGCACCATACTTCATACATACCTGAGCTAGTTGCCCCTTACTCGTCCTTCAGTATACCTCTTGAGCACCGGACAGAAATGGGCAAGCATGACTTTGAAGTTAACAATAGAGATGAAGAATTTGAGGAAGATGATGCTCAAATACCCCCGAAGGAATCTACCACAAATCCCCAATGAAAGTTCTAGCATGGAATGTTAGGGGTGTCAATGATCCCAGGAAGCAAGAAGACACCATGGTTTTCTTGCGTACAACTAAGGCAGACAAATATATATTTTCTGCTTGAATCGAAGGTAAAAAAAGAAAAGGAGGGTATTCTCATCAATGGTATGTTTAAGTTCTAGCATGGAATCTATCTTGTTTGGAGATTGAATAAACTACAAGTGAAGCCCATTGAAGTGGATGCTCAATTTAAGCATTGTCAGGTGTTAGTTTATGGGAGTGGCAACGACGCTTATTACACTGTTGTTTACGAATATAATAGAAAGGAAGAACGAATTGTGCTTTGGGAAGCACTGAAGCATATGGCAGATTCCATTACTGGGTAATGGTATGTTATTGGGGATTTCAATGCCATATTAACCAGGAAGATAAAACAAACGGCACTGAAGTAACAACGGTTGAAGTTGTTTACTTTCAAGAATGTGTCACTTGCTATCACTTAACAGAGGTGACCTGTTATGGAGCAAGCCACTCATGGACAAACAATCAGGTTCAGTCAATAATTGATCTTGTCTTTGTGAATGAAGACTAGCTGATGCAGACTGATTACTTGAGGGCAGAATATCTCCCTCAAGGGTTGTTAGATCACAAAGCCATCCTTGTTTCACTCTTAGAGGGGCCAAGACCCAAGGCACGCTTATGTGACATGTGACATGTGGGTTTCAGACCCTTCTTTTTTCTACATTGTGCAGACCTATATGAGACAATCAAGACACAACACCTGTGTAGGCAATCTAAACCATATCCTGAAAAATATGAAAAGAGATCCAAATCATATGAACAAAAGAAATTTTGTAGACATTCATATGTAAATAGATGATGCAAGGAAGAAGTTGGAGAAGGCACATATCATGCTTGCTCAAAACCCCACTGACCCAGATAGGTGGCTCATGAACATGAGTCAAACACTACATCAAAATCTTGAAATCTGCAATGTCCTTGATTTCTCAACAAAGCAAAATGGAGACGATTGTTTTAGAGGATACACGCTCAAAAATTTTCATCTTCAAGATGAAGCGAAGGATCCTAGCGTCTATAGTCTAAAAGCTTTGAGATAGTCAGGGTAACAATATTGAGGGATTCGATAATGTGGGAAATCATCTAGCATGCTTTTTCGAAAATATGTTGGGACAACATACAGTTAATCGAACCACCATTGACAGCACTATTGCTTAACTTGGACCAACTCCGTCCATTGAGCAGCAAGTGGGAGTGTGTAAGCCTTTCTCTCATGAAGAAATTCGGGATGCAATTTTTTCTATACCAAACTCAAAATCTTTCGGTCCAAATGGATTCACCATCGGATTTTTCAAGCATGTCTGGCCCCAAATCGGTACTCTTGTGTGTTATATAGTGATGGAATTCCTTATCACGGGAATGATGATGCTTGCTTTTAACGTTACAGTCTTAACTCTCATTCCAAAAGTTGACACTCCTGCCACAACCAAAGCTTTCAATCCCATTGCATGTTGCAATGTAACTTATAAGTGTATCTCTAAGATACTATCAAGTAGGCTCAAACACGTGCTCCTTCATCTTGTGCAAGATACTCATATGACTTTTGTTCCAAGGCGAGAGCTCTTGTACAACTTCCGCATGGTTGCAAGAGGTTTTCAACGGAAAAGTGAAAACCACCCAGTCAAGATGTCATTTCTAAATTGATCTTCGGTAGGCCTTTGATAGTGTTTAATGGGGTTTCATCTATGAGTTGCTGCAAGCTCTTAGGTTCTCGCAACAATGCATTCAATGGATAATGGATTGCACCACTTATACCTCTTATAGGGTACAAGTGATTGGAGCGACATAGGGATACTTGAAACGAGGACAAGGACTCTAGCAAGGAGACCCAATCCACCCTCTACCTTTTATCCTCTCAATGGGAGTACATGTCTCGTTGTTTCAACCAAGCAGCGAAGGATAGAAATTTCAAATTCTTCCCGCGCTGTAAGGATTTCAATTTGACACGCCTTGTTTTTGCTAATGACCTCATGGTCTTTAGTGCGGCAGACCCATATACTATAACATTACTCCAGAGGGTCCTGGACCACTCTAAGGGACTTCAGGTTTGATAGCTAATGCAAATAAATCTACGGTGATCATCAGTGGTGTGCATCGATCTATTAAGAAAAAAATGATCCAGATCATTGGCTATGTAGAGCGGTTACTTCCTTTCTACTATTTCACAATGTCGGTAACAGACAGACGTCTAAGCAAAATGGAGTATCCAAAGCTGGTGGAAAAGGTCACGGCCTGAGTCTATAGCTGGCAAACTAGCAACACTTCATACGCGGGGAGGATCATCTTGATAAACAATGTTCTCATGGGCTTATTCTCAAACTGGGGATCCATTATGTTTATTCCAAGGGAGGTGATTGACACAATGACACAAATTTGTAGGGACTTCCTTTGGATTGCAACGGATAGGTACACCAAAGCTCCATTGATCAGCTGGGACATGGTTTGCAGACCCAAAACCCAGGGGCGACTCGGTCTGAGGAATCTATATGACTGGTTCACAACCCTAATTGTCAATAGGTAACGACAATAACAGATAGAAAATAAAGTCTTTGGATTTGCTGGATTCATGGAAGATATATTAAGGGGGTGACTGGTGGAACTCCAACCTAAAAGGGGATACTTGTTGGTACTTCAAACAACTTTGTGGGGTCAAAGACAATATCAAGGATGCAACCCATCTATGGACCATCTACACCGTTTGGAAAGGCTATAACTGGCTTATTGGAGACAAAGAGAACTGGGAATGGGCTAAAAGTTCACATGGAACTGGCTCAGTACTCCCCGACACTCCTCCCGTACTTGGCCTGCTATGCACAGAAGACTCAAGTTCGAGCCACACTACAGAATTATTATCCTGACATGAACACTGAATAGCCGATGTGCAGAAGCTCTAAAGAAATAGTAGACCACCTCTTCTTCAGCTGCCTGTACACCAACCAGATCGTGGGAAGCCTCATCACATGGCTTGGGCTCCCCCACGCAAATGACTAGAACCACTGGTATAAGAGAATCAAGAACAAATGTGTATCTCCGGTATCTCAGGTTTCACAAGCTACATCTACCATATATAGATGGTTAGGAACAAATGTGTGTTCAAAAATTAACATCAATACTGCCGGAGACAACTTAGTCCATGCCATCAAGACAAACCTTAGGGGTCGTACCCTTTACATATCTGGCTATAGAAAAAAAAAAAAAAAATACATGAATTGTATAGCTACCCTTTGTAATTAGGAACTCTCTTATTTCTTTAGGGTTCAAATCCGTGTCATTGAAAATAATTGATACGTACATTTGTTTCATATATATATATATATATATATATATATATATATATATATATATATATATATGGACATGCCTATGGAGTTTAGAATAAAAGAAGAAAAATTGAAAAGCAAAATAGTTAAAATACAAAGTAAATTATGGTTGGTGGAGTTAAGTAATCAATCTATTGATAATAGCGTGGTGTAGTCTCTTTCCACTAATTGGGTTCTCAAATCTTACCTAAGAAAACAGGAAAAAAATTAGCAGGGTCATTCGTTCAGTTAAGTAAAAATTAAACCATGGGTTATAAAATGCAAGGGACCCTCTCAACTTATCGAGGAACCTTAGGTAGTTGCATTCTGATAAACCCGTTCACCCTCTCATAGAAATCAAGAGAGAGAGAGAGAGAGAGAATGAAGAAACCTCCAATGGAGTCAGTAGTGGCAGAGTTAGAAGGAACCCTATTGAAGGATCCGGACCCATTTTGCTACTTCATGCTAATAGCTTTCGAGGCGTCAGGTTTGATCCGGTTTGCCTTGCTTCTGTTGTTGTGGCCCTTCATCCATTTGTTAGAGCTCTTGGGTCGGGAGGATGCCGGGTTGAAGCTTACTGTATTCATCACAGTAGCTGGCCTTCGGATATCCGAGATTGAGTCCGTGGCTCGGGCAGTGTTACCCAAGTTCTACATGGATGATATCAACATGGATGCTTGGAATGTTTTTAGCCAGTTTGATAAGAGGGTTGTGGTGACTAAAACTCCTAGGATTATGGCTGAGAGATTTGTTAAGGAGCATTTGAGGGCTGATGAGGTTTTCGGGTCCGAGCTTGTTGTGAACCGGTTCGGGTTCGCCACCGGTTCCATTAAGGATGTTGGGACCATTTCGGGTCGGGTTACTAAGATGTTTAGTGATGGAAAGCCTTCCTTGGGACTGGGCAGGCTTCCTGGCCCTAATTCTAATTCTTTCTTGTCAATTTGCGAGGTGAGTAGCCCTTTATAAACTCATGTTGCTATTTTTGTTGTTTTGCGAAAGACGCAAGAGCACATATTGAAATACAACTTGAATTCAAATTTTAAGAGGTATATATATAAAACAAATATTCAGTCAGCTAAACTCCTTTTCAAATTTTGAGCCTAGATGAACATTTTTCTATAAGATTTGGCAAATATCAAGAGATTACAAATCTTGAATTCAATTGTTTTACACATATTTTAATTTATTTTAACATTTAAATTGTGTATTTATTTCTAGGTGTGAGAGTATAACATGCAAAATGGGACTATTACATTCATACAAACTAAAATGAAAAGAAATTAAGATAATAATATTATAGTTATAATAGGAAGGAGAAAAAGGCGATCATAAAAAATATATTAACATACACAAATTATTTGATTGGTCCATTCACTCCATTGGTGTATCTACTCAAATATATCACATATATTGAAATATATAAATTTTTACGGGTTGAATTTTTGCAAATATTTGATAACTTTAACAAATATATATATGGATAGATTTATAATAATATTAATAAATTTATGATGAATTTTATATTTAAGATTGATGAATTTTAGTAAAAAAAATAACACACCGTAAATAGATCACCCTATGTTAGATAACCATTGGAGCATGTATAATAACTTGGCAAAGAAGCAAAAGTATTATATTGTATATTTCTTTTGGAGATAAAAGGAATATAATATTTTATATATGTTAGTTGAAAAGTTGCCTAATATAATATTTTATATATGTTGGTTGAAAAGTTGCCTAACTAATTAAAGTAAAAATAGACATCTATACGTACTCAAATAAACTATTTACATGCATAAATTATTGTTACAGGAACAATGGCAGCCACCGTTCAGCGAGGGTAGGAAGTTTCTGGACGACCACCACGACCTAAGGCCAGTCCCAGTGATCTTCCACGATGGCCGCCTAGTGAAGCGGCCAACTCCGGCCACATCTCTTCTGATACTGCTATGGATCCCAATTGGGTTCTTGTTAGCCATCATTCGCATGCTGGTGGGTCTAATCCTCCCAATATGGTTCGTACCTTACGTAACGGCTATATTTGGCGGGGGCGTAGTAGTCCGAGGCAAGCCCCCGGCTCCGCCTTCCAACTCCTCGTCGGGTGGTGTCCTCTTTGTTTGCACCCATCGAACCCTCATGGATCCTGTCATCTTGTCTTACGTGCTAGGCCGGAAAATTCCAGCCGTTACCTACTCCATCTCGCGGATTTCAGAGATCTTGTCCCCCATTCCGACGGTCCGCCTGACTCGTATTCGCAGTTTGGATGCGGAGAAAATCAAGAAGGAATTAGAAAAAGGAGACCTGGTGGTGTGTCCCGAGGGGACAACATGCCGAGAGCCGTTTTTGTTGAGGTTCAGTGCATTATTCGCCGAGCTGACGGACCGTATCGTGCCGGTGGCTATGAATTACAGAGTGGGGTTCTTCCATGCGACGACAGCTCGAGGGTGGAAGGCATTGGACCCGTTGTTCTTTTTCATGAACCCGAGGCCGGTTTATGAGGTCACCTTCTTGAACCAGCTTCCAGCGGAGGCTACATGCTCCTCTGGTAAGAGCCCCCATGATGTGGCCAACTATGTTCAACGGTTACTGGCCGCCACATTGGGATTCGAATGTACAAACTTCACTAGGAAGGATAAGTACAGGTTGTTGGCTGGCAATGACGGAACCGTGTTGTCTAAGGGTACTACTTTGGTTGACTGCGCCAAAGAAGTTGTAAAAACTTTCAAGCCTTTTATTTACTAGAACATTCGCAACCATATATTCAAAAAGAAAAACTAAAAAAAAATGAAAAAAACTTTGCCCTATTTATTTCTTTTGATTCGTTTTGTATTCAAGTGGGGCATGTAATTCTTTACTCTTTTTTCTCCCTTTCTTTTTGGTGTAATTGTGAAATAAGCTAGGGTTGTATTATATACAAGGATGATGACAGACATGCACGTACAGTATTTCCATTGTTAATTATAACATAATTGCATGGCAATTTCTTGCCAATCAATAATAAGTATTGCTTTACAGTTTCCATTATTCTTTTTTTTTTTCCCGATAGGTTGGTGGTTCACCCACCTATATATAGTTTGGTTTTATAGCTTATCCATCACATTTTTCCCGTTGCGCTGCAACATATATATATTGGCCCATTTTGGACAAGGATAATGATCGATAAGCACTTTGAATCAATACATGTGTGCATCTTCCCTCACCTATAAAATGTTTTGAACCTAAGACTTGGAAGGATGGCTTCATTATATATATATTGTTATGATCGAGGTAAAAGATAGCCTAGTATTTGCAGTGGAAGAGGTAATTATCAGGATGTATAATATTCAAGATTGTTAAAATGGATCCTAACTCGAAACTATGGGGAAGTTAAGATCGGAATTTAGCCCATGTAGGATCGTGGATCGTGGATCGTGTGTAAATAGTAGAATCGTATAGACGATTTTGGACCATAAAATCGTAGGATCGTAAATCAGGATCAAGATTTTAATAACTATGATAATATTGAGAAGAAATATAACAAGATTAGTAATAAAAATATAGAGTATATATTGTGACACACGATTTACGTGGAAACCCAAATCAGGAAAAACCCACGGACGGCAACAGAGCAAGATCCACTAGTATAAGGGGAGAGATTACTAGAGAGACCTCAAATGACTATATAACACAACAAGATCGATGGCAAGATCTCAAGGGGTTAATAGTACAACGGGAATATACTGAAGACAAATTAATAACTCTGTAAAAAAAGGATTCTCATAACCTAAGGATGGGTAGAGGTGAAGAATGCCCTGTGTGTGTTTGAATAGGTGAAGAAAACCCTCTATTTATAAGAAAAATTCCCTATAAACATAACTTGACTCTTACTCTAATTAGATTTAGAATATAATACAATTATGAAACCTAACATAATAAGGAAACATACATAATATCGTAATACAATTAGGAAACAAATAATTGTGGGATCAAGAGACTGAGTGATTTTAGAATACTTTCCTAACAATGTCCACCTAGGACTAAAATCGTTGGTACTGTCGTAGAACCCGGAAGGGCAATTAGATGTTATGAGCATCAACTGAATTCAAGTCACTCTTGAACTCAGTCAGAGATGAGGCTGGAAAAACGGTTGTAGAACCTGAATAGTAGAACCCTATAGAATATAAAGACCGCCTTGCCTGGAACCTTTGAATAAAGTTTTACTGTTAGATATGGTCAAAACTCCACCATCAACTGAATACCTGCAACCCTCAGATTCGAGAGTGCTTAGAGGGATGAGATTACACTTCAAGTCAGGAATATGGCGAACACCTGTAAGAGTCCTGATAACTCCATTATGAGTATTGATATAAACTATATCAATCCCAAGAACATTTCTTTGAGCACTGTTGGCCATATGAACAACACCCAAACCAACAGAATCATATGCAGAAAACCAGTCCTTGTGAGGACACATATGATAAGTACAACTACTATCAAGAACCCAATTAAACTTATTACCCTCTTTAGGAGGAGTAACAAGAAAACCTTCAGCATCATCTTCATCTACAACAATATCAGCTTCATCCTTGTTCTGAGCTTCTTTTAGAATTTGTTCCTTGTCCAACTTTCTTTTTAGGTTATAACACTCATATACATGATGACCAGGCTTACGACAGTAGCAACAGGTAGTGTTGGAACGCCCTTTAGACTTCGACCTGGCTTTATCACTAGAACCCCCATTATTAACAGTTTCACCTCTAACAATCAAGCCTTAAGCTTTTTTAGAACGCACTTCAAGATCAAATTTTTCCTTAGACATCAAATTAGATTTGACATCCTCGAAAGACAGGATTTCGTTGTTAGAACATAACATGATTTCTTTAATGTGCTTGCATGAATGGGGCAAAGAGACAACCAAGAAAATAGCCTTCTCCTCATCATCAATTTCAACCTCCAAATTTGCCAGATCAATAATAATGGAGTTGAATTCATCAAGATGTTATTCAATATATAGAAGTACCTTCAGCCATGGAGAACTTAATGGAGTTGAATTTCAACCTCCAAACATTGGATGTTTATTCTGATGTTGAGTTACTTAATTCAATTCTCCATACTGGAAGTTTATTCAATGTTCATTTTGATGTCACTTAATGTTCATTTCATTAATACCGGATGTCCAATATGATGTTGAGTTACTTAATTAAGTTCTCCAAACTGAAAGTTTATTAGATGTTCATTTTGATGTCACTTAATGTTCATTCTGAAATGTCCATTAGTTGGATGATGTTCCATGTCCTTCATGATGTTACATTTCCTTCATGATGTAGTTGATGTCCAATACTAGATATTTATTCCATCTACTACTGTTTTGGTGTTGATGTTCATTGCAGGATGAGCTGTTGGACGTATTGAGAAGGTGCTACTGCCATGACTCGATATGTATGAAGAGAATAAGGTTAAGGACACAATACATTCAAGGGTCACTCATTGGAACGTAACAAAGTCACTCGCCCCCATTTGGGGTTGTAGCTTCGTTGTATCTTATGCTTACTAGAATTTTAGGGCATCTTTATCATTACCTCTAATTACGTTGCATTTTGTAGAACCGAGATTGTTTTCGAATAAGTAATGTATTGTCATGTACTTTTTGATACTATTAATGCTCATTTTGAGTCACAGTACTAATCTACCCCGGTATGCAAGCATTCGTTTTGTGAAAATGAAATGAACATAAAACAGAAGTGAAAAAATGAACATCAAGTGAGAATGAAATGAACATCAAGTTATATTGGAGTGAACATCAAATGAAAATTTTTAAAAAAAACATCAAGTGACAATGAAATGGACATCAAGTTGTATTAGAATGCACATCAAATGCAATACTCAACCATGCACAATAAAATGAACCGTTTGATTGAACTTAAGTGAAAATGAAATGATCATCAAGCTATACTAGGTTTGAACATGTATGACATTTTGGCAGCTAAGACACGTCTTGAGGGTAACTTTGTATGCAATGTGCTACGAACGTGAAGACCACACCCAGATATGCAAGCATTCATTTTGTGAACATATATGAGTAATGAAATGAACATCAAGTGACAATGAAATGAACATGAAGTTGTACTTGAATGTACATCAAATTCAAATGAAAAAATGAAACATCAAGTGACAACGAAATGAGCATCAAGTTTAGGGTCCTATTGATGATTTGAAATTGATGTTCATTCAATCATTCCAGTATAACCTGATCATCATTTCATATTCACTTGATGTTCATTTTCATTCTCCATAGATGTTTAATGTCATTTAGGGTTTTGCTGATTTTACAACTAATTCATCATACTTGCCCAAATGTTACTACTGTGATGTACATTTGATGTTCATTTTCATTATCCATAGATGTTCATCCCAGTAAGACGTGATGTTCATTTCATGGTCATGTTGACTATAAATTAATGTTCATTCCACTATAACTTGATGATCATTTCATATTCACTAAATGTTCAATGTCATTTAGGGTCCTATTGATCATTTAATATTGATTGATCATTTGATGTTCATTTGATGTTCATTTAATGTTCAATCCAAATAATTCATTTTTAGTGTGCATGGGAGATTTTTGCTTTTTGGACCCTGTATTTTGGGGGTATTTACATTATGGACCCCCATGTTTCAAAGTTTGCAATTTGAACCCTGTATAATATGGGCCAAAAAAATTTAGCCCAAACTTAAGTTGGGCTCCGGTGAAGACCAAAACATTACATGAACTGACCGATTTGCCCTTATGTCATTTATTCATTTATTTTTCTTTCCTTTGAAGCTCTTTTCCTGGTTTCAGGAGCCACGGAGTTATTCCTCCACTTCCTCGCCGAAAAATCCGCCCAAGTCACCGTCGAGAAGAAGCAGAAGACGGTGAAAATCGACCATCTCAGAGCAGCTGTCAAAAGGCACCAACCAACTCGCGATTTTTTGATTGACTCGCTTCCTGCGCCTTCTCAGCCGCTGGATCGCCCCGCCCCGGATCGGACGGTCAAGGCGAAGCCTGCTCCGCTCCCTCGTAATACTCGCCCGATTGATAGCTTCTTCAAGAAGTCTCACAAAGAAGAAGGTCCCACTCGTGTTAATGAGTCCGATAATTTGGAGCCAACTGATGAAAATGTAGATGATTCCTAAGGTTTTGCTCTCTATGTTATATGTTCAGATTGTGAATGTATTTCCTTGTTCATGGTTTTCTAATTGAATATGATGGTACTGAATCAAACGAATTGGTTATTGTAGATTCAGCGGCTTTTGCTTGGACAATGGAATTTTACTTATTCGGTTCTAAATTGGAGAGTCATCTAGTTCCTAGTTAGTATTGTAATATCAAATCGAACCAATTCTTTTTGTGTGTTTGATTCAGATCAGGTCAAATATTATCGTTCTCCGCTTGATAATATCAAATTGAACCAATTCTTTTTGTGTGTTTGATTCAGATCAGGTCAAATATTATTGTTCTCCGCTTGATACTTTGGATATTATGTCGACGTTGGGTTCCGAGTTTGAAGGTCGACAGGGGGAGAGTGACGAGGGATAAATGAGATGGGGATGGCAAAGGAAAAAAGAGATGCTCGAGCAGTTAGAGAAAGAAAGAGATGGTGACTGGTGAGGTTTGATATGGTTATGGCAGATATGCTCGAGCAGTTAGAGAAAGAAAGAGATGAGGATTGCAGACTAACAACTGATTTTCAGATGAGAAAGAAAATCAGCAGTTCAAATACATAAGATCAAACGTTGCGAGTGGGCTTGACAGAATCATGATTGATTGCAGACTAACAATTGATTTTTAGATGATTCATGCATTCTGTGGTGACATGCGAACCTGCCGGCACACAAACGGCTACAAGCAGTTAGGCAGCCTTTGAAGAACTGGAGGAAAAATGTGTTTGGAGATGTCAACCACAAGATTCGAATTTTGGAGGCATAATTAAAAAAGATTGATGCGATTGTTCTTGTAACCAGTCTAAGTCAGTGTGATCCAGATCTGGAAATGGTGACTGATCTCATTAAGAAGAGAGCAACCATGTGGGTATCAACTTGAAAGAAAATATACCTTAATCTGAGGAGTAATTGGTAAGAAATTTCAATGAAATCCTCAGGATCTTCAATTGATTCTATGGATGGAAGCATAAGAATCAGGGGAGAATTATGGGTGAGTTTGGCGTTAGCTACGGTTTCAGTGGCGGGTCGTCAATGGAAGAGGAGTAGGGCTCGGATGGATATGGTTATCATGTGCATAGTCTGATTGTAAAACATGCAACAAATGGATAGGTTGTATGCACTTTTACTTAATTGCTACGCTGGGGTGTATTGGGCCCATGCCCAAAGACTCTTTTGTTGTTGGAATGAATGGGCTGGATGCCCTGTAATTTTTCAAAAAAAAAAAGAAAAAAAAAGAAAGAGATGAGGAAGATTGTAAAATAAAACAAATGTTAGAATTGAAGTAGTATAAGTAAATTAATGTTTGACTAAATGAAGGGTAACTTCGGCAGTTCAAAAATAATCAAGGGGCAATTTTGGAAAGAAAAATCGTTCAAACTACAATAAGGGCCTCTTTTGGTCGGACCCCTCTAGTTATGTCCAGAGTGTTGCCGGAATCAAAGTACAGGGTTCAAATTGTAAACTTTGAAACATGGGGGTCCATAATGTAAATACCCCCAAAATACAGGGTCCAAAAAGCAAAAATCCCTGTGCATGGTTGAGTATTGCATTTGATGTTTATTCCAATATAACTTGATGTTTATTTCATTGTCCCTTGATGTTCATTTGTTCATTTCAATTTGATGTTCATTCAAGTACAGCTTGATGCTCATTTCATCGTCACTTGATGTTCATTTCATTATCCATATATGTTCATAAAACGAATGCTTGCATACCGGGGTGTGGTGTTCATTTTTGTAGCACAGTGCATACAAAGTTCCCCTTAGGGCATGTCTTAGCTGCCAAAATGTCATACATGTTCAAACCAGTATAACCTGATGATCATTTCGTTTTCACTTAATGTTCAATCCAAACAGTTCATTTTTAGTGTGCATGGTTGAGTATTGCATTTTATGTTCATTCTAGTACAACTTGATGTCCATTTCATTGTCACATGATGTTCATTTTCTTTAAATTTTCATTTGATGTTCACTCCAATACAACTTGATGTTCATTTCATTCTCACTTGATGTTCATTTTTTCATTTTCGTTTGATGTTCATTCCAGTACAACTTGATGTTCATTTCATTTTCATTTGATATTCATTTCATTACCCATATACATTCACAAAAAGAATGCTTGCATACCGGGGTAGATGAGTACTGTGACTCAAAATGAGCATTAATAGTATCAAACAAGTACATGACAATACATTAATTATTCGAAACAATAGCGCTTCTACAAAATGCCACGTAATTAGAAGTAATCACAAAGATGCCCTAAAATTATAGTAAGCGTCAGATACAACGAAGCTACAACCCCAAATGGGGGCGAGTGACTTTGTTAGGTTCCAATGAGTGACCCTTAAATGTATTGTGTCCTTAACCTTATTCTCTTCATACATTATCAAGTCATGGCAGCAACACCTTCTCAATACGACCCACAGCTCATCCTGCAATGAACATAAACACCAAAACAGCAGTAGAAGGAATAAATATCTAATATTGGACATCAAATACATCGTGAAGGAAATGTAACATCATGAAGGGCATGGAACATCATCCAACTAATGGACATTCCACAATGAACATTAAGTGACATCAAAATGAACATATGATGAACTTTTAGTATGGAGAACCGAATTAAGTAACTCAACATCAGGATGGACATCTGGTGTTAATGAAATGAACATTAAGTGACATCAAAATGAACATTCAATAAACTTCCAATATGGAGAATTGAATTAAGTAACTCAACATCAGAATAAACATCCAGTGTTTATGAAATGAACTTTAAGTGACATCAAAGTGAACATCCGAATCAACATGCCCCAACAACAACATGTCACTAGATAACGGCCCGAATGGACATCATAATAAAATGAGTAACAACTGTGTCATGTTGAAACATTAAGTCAAATCACCATGAACATCAAGAACTCTATGTACCCATACGATTCAAACAAAAAAATCAATACTTTCTATCACCAACATACATATATGATTCAAAAAAATAAAAATAAAAAAACATTCAACAAACCCTAATTTTTTCGACCCAACAAAAAAATTTAAAAAAACATCCAACAAGTACAATACACACAAGCAATATGAACAATCAATTGAAACACATGAACATCAGGTTTTCACCATGAACATTCAATATGTTGAGTATGAACATCAGGATTTCACCGTGAACATCCATCATGTCTCCATGAACATCCAATATATTGAACATGAACATCCAATATGTTGAACATGAACATCAGGTTTCACCTTGAACATCGATTATGTCAAATTGAACATCAAGTTTGGACATTAAGCTATTATGTGAATCACAATGAAAGAGGTTTAATCCATATTGAGATGACCATCACAAAGCCCTAATTACACATACCAAAACCTATTATCCAACAATGAACATCGACGGTATAATAAATGAACAACAATTACACTACCATAGGTTGTGTCAAAATTGATGAATCTCAGTCATCCTATCATTACCTAGCCCCCATATTGAACAGTAAAAACCCAAAATTGATGAATTTTGGTCGTCCGCAATCACACTTACTTCTTGTTCTTGCTCTGTTCATTCTCTTACTCAATCACTTGCTTCGACGTCATGTTCAACTACACAATTCACCTTCTATCCTGACAAAAACACATTCAATAACTCAAATTCCATCCAAAACTTCACCCAAATTGTTCTGAGTCAAATACACATACCGAATCAACCTCCCATCCCCCAATTTCAAACAGAACAAAAAAAAATTGGAAACTAATACCTTCAAGCTGCCGAAATCGCCTAGGGTTTCTTGGTTCGAAATCGCCTAGGGTTTTCTTGGCTCAAAATTGATTTTGATTCTGGGCTCTGAGCTGAAGCAAAAAAAGAATATGGTAGAAGCACACAATTGGAGGGGAAGGATATAGAGGGACGTTGAAGATGAAT